>CM052889.1:59649750-59671326 GCA_028534135.1 Potos flavus | reverse complement strand
GAAAAGGAGAAAATCAGAAGGGAATGCCCTTGAAGGAGGGAGGGAGATGTCAATAATCACGCAGTTTCCTCTTGAGTGTTGCCACAGGCTTTGACCTCTGCCTGGTATGGACTGGCCGTGGGGTAGGGTGCCAGATTTAGGGAGGGCAGCAGATTTTTCCCTGAGGCAAAAATAAGTTGTTTTCCTGTTGTACCCATCCTCAGTGATACAAAGAAGCTTTATTCAGAGGCACCTACCTCCACACTGTCCTCTCCTCAAAGGAAACATGTTTTGTTAAGACAGATTTGTTCTTTTAGATAAATATTGGGCATTTCCCTTCACAGCAGTTTAGCAAGAGATGCAGATCCAGACGCTTATTGCTCTGCCCTCCACCTCTCCACCCCCAGTGAGAGCTGCTTCACAGGGTCTAAAGGCACCCTACAGTCCAGAGAGGTCCAGAGAAAGGTCAGAGGTAGCCACGAGAAGTGGGAGGGGAGTGTTAAGGGCTAGAATTCTGGAGGCTCTGCTGCCAGGCACTCAGTGGTCAGGCATGATTATGTAAATTGGAGGAAATCCCACCAGCCTGCTTTCTCCAAGGCCCAGAATGGATTTTAGAGATGCTGGTGATAACGTCAGGGCAAGTTTTTGGTAACTTCAGGGTGTGTGCTGACTACTGTCATTCAAACGTAAGAGGGGGCATGCCAGTGGAATTTCCTCCTGCAAGGGGCACTCAAGGGAACTGTGAAATTCTGAATTCACTGCCCAAGCTAGTGGCCTGGGGCTTCATCCCTAGTGCTTTGGAGTCCAGACCTTTCAGAAAAGCCAGAAAGCAGAGATAAATAAGCCCCAAGGAAGAACTGGACCAGGGAGTAACAGGATTCATTCACCACTCCCTACAACTTCTTCCTTTTGCCAGCTCCCTGCCTACCTTCTTCCCGTGACCTTCCTCCTCTCCTTTTACCCCCAAAAGGAGACATAAATGAAAACAAAAGGACCAGAAAACGGGGTAGGTGACCTGGGCGGGCTGTTCTTGTTCTGAGCACATTAGGCCCATCTTTGTGTGGGCTCTGGAGTTCTTGGAACGACCTTGGTTGGGGGATGTGGCATTGTACTCTGCAGAGATGGATGGATTGAGAGGCAGACCAAGAAATCACAAGCTCTGGGTGTCAGAGCAGCTTAATTCACACGACCCGTGAGCCTATGGTAGGCTGGGACCCCAGTCTGGGTGAAATCCAACATCTGAAATCCGGGGAGGGCCTGGAGAAATGGCCCTGGGCCATGGTCAGTAAACTCTAGCCGGGAGGCCAGGTCAGGCCTGCCAACTTGTTTCTGTACAACCTGTGAGCTATGAATGGTTTTGGCATTTTTTAATGGTCAGGGAAAAATCAAAGGAAGAAGAATATTCTGTAACATATAAAAATTATATGAAATTCAAATTTCAGTGTCCATCAGTGAAGTTTTATTAGCACAAGCCATGCCCATCCATCTACATATTTTCTGTGCCAGATTGCTCTTACATAAGGGGCAGAGCTGAGTGGCTGTGACAGACACTATAGGGCCCACAAAGCTGAAAACGTTTACCCTCCAGCTCTTTACAGAAAAAGTTTGCCGATGCTCCTTCTTAGGAAGGTGCAGTCTGGTGAAGGAGACAGTACAGGTCAACTAAAAGGGAGCTTTTTGAGTGTTTCCTATGTGCTCATAGATACCAGTCTATGGAGTCCTCACAGCAGCCATGTGAATGGGGAACTGTTATCCTTGTTTTCCACACCAGGAAAAGACGTGCCTGCCAAAAGTCACCCAGTTGGAAAGCGGTGGCACTGGGATCTGCACCCAGCTGGCTATCCCTGGAGACCACCATGAACCAGGGCGCAGTGGTGACGACCCAGGAGAGCAACGGCAACGAAGGCTGTGAAAAGGGTAAGATTCAGATGCCCAGAGCTGCACAGGAAGAGCTTTCCAGGCGGAGAGCATTCCGTGGGTAAAGGCCCTGCCCTGGAAATGAATGGTGTGCACGGAGAATGGAAGGAGCTGAGTGGGAGCTCCCAGGACCGCTGGGGTCAAACCGTGGCACTCCTGAGTGCAGGGCAGCAACGAAGAAACAGACTCAGGGCCTACATTCAGGCCCTCGATGCTCACTTAAAGCTGTGTGTTTGGGGTGAGTTGCTTAACTGCAAAATAGTGCCTACCTCTGTGGGCAGCTGTAAGGACAGACCAATTAATATATGTGAAGTGTTTAGAAGGGCACCTGGCACTTAGTAAACACAACATATGTTGTTGTGTTGTTGGTTATTATTGTCAGAAACTGGATGCGATTTGAAGGTTGGCATAAATAAAGGCCTGATACATGAAAAATGAAAGCACGAGTGGGGACTTGTGGTTGGGGCATACCAAGTAGGAAAAGTGGGATTGGAGCCAGGGAAATACAGAGGAGGCAAGTTGCTATGGAGAGTCAGTTTTGGGGTTCCCCCAAGGCTCTAGGGGACTATGGCAGATAGCAGGAACAGAGGGGGCCAGGCAAGGGGCTGAAGTTCATTCTCACTCATGGGGAGCCTGGCTTTGTGCCTAGCACCTGGTATACGTTATTAATCTTCACTACAACCCTTCCAAGTCAGTCCCCGGTCATCCCCACTTTACAGATGAGGAAGCCAAGGCTTGGAGAACTGCCAGAATTATAAAAAGTATCTCACAAAGTATATCCTGGGACTGGCCACAGCCCCAGACCTGCCACGCCCCCAGGTCCCAGCCACTTCTGCCTGTCAGTGGTCAGATTTCTTGGTAGCCCGGTGCACCAGGGTTCCTTGGTGCCATGGGGCTTCCTTAATCTCTGCCAGGGGCAGAGATGGGTGATCATTGCTGTGGGGAAGTGACACCAGTGCCCAGTCTTTGCCCAGGCCATCAGGTGATGGCTGGATGGGTTCCTGGTGTCACAGCTCTGCCCGGAGCAAGTGACTTGGAGTGGGGTGCAAGTTACCCCAGAGGGTCACCTAAGCATGAAGAGTGCTTACCCACAAAGGGTCTCTGGGCACTCCTTCTGGCACCTGCCCTGACTTGCTCCACGGCTTTCTTCTGCTGCACTGTGAAAACCCTTGTCCTGAGGGCCTGGCAGGGTAAGGGCTTGCTGCGTGCCAGGCGTGGTAGTGGGCATTTACATGTGTGTAAAGGCACTGTTGTGGGGGCTTGGGAATAAAGGTTCTGGAGTCAGAGGACAGACCTGAGTTTGTATCCTGGCTCCAACATTCACTATGTGACCTGGGGGCAGAGGTGGGAGGGGTGCCTCTACCTCTCTGAGCCTGTTTGCTGATCTGCAGGAGGGGAATGGTAATGGAACCAGCTTCACAGGTTGTGCTGAGAATTAGGCACAGAAAATGTTAGCTCACAATGGTCTGTCTCTCTTACTCTTCAAGCCTGTTGTACTGATGAGGAAACTGAGGCTCAGAGATTTGCCCAGGGTTGATGGCAGATGGTGGAGCTGGACAGCCTAAGCTCAGGCTCTTTACCCTTGACCATGGCAAAGCCTTTCCATCTTTATGCACCCATGTTCTGCACAGTGTTCTTCCCTGTGGCCTGACGGGCACAGGTATACAGAGGAGACAGAGGTTGGGGGACAGGCAGGGGACCTCCTCTTGCTGCTCAGGCCTCCAGGTGAGTAGTGCTTTTTAAGAAGCATCCTGCTTGCTTTGTTGTTCCCCTCCTGCCATGCACAGATAACTGCTTCCTAACTGTGGTCCCTGCCTGTCCATGCACATGATCAGGGGTTAGGAGGGGGGCAGGACTGATGTTTTCAGTTCAAGGCCAGGTTCTCTGCTGTAATGCTTGCTAGGTGCTACCCCCAGCTGGCAGACCTTGTGGTGGTCAAAAGGCCACATTCACAGGGCCTCAGCATTTTAGGGTCACCCTTTCCTCTGATACTATACCAAGTGACCTGAGCCTCCATCCCAAACACTCCACAGAACCCGGCAACTTACCCAAGATTTCATGTAGATGGCTTAGAGGTTTTTTAAAAAAAATCCAGCTCAGAGTCTTTGCCTTGAACCAGAGCAATGTAATTAATAGTATAAATGTGGGTCTAAATCATTTTATGCTTTGTTTATTCTTCCTGGCCTATGTTTATTTTTCTCTCCTTTATCACTTTTTTTCCTCTTTGTTTGAAGGTTAAATACTGTTTCACTTAGTTGAGGGGTTTCCTTCTTCCTTGAGGTTTCTCAAGATGACCAGACTGCTTCAAGTTGGCTAGTCCGCTCTTGCTGCAATTCTTGCTCCCATTGCTTCCTTGTGTTAATTTCTTGCCTCCTGTATGCTGTCCTCTTCCCTCTTCTCTTCATACATCACCACAAAGGGTGCAACCACCTTTTACTTAACCCTGTAGGTTGAGGGGGATTCACGTTGCTGAGCTTCTTAGAGCCCCTTGGCCATGAAAATTTTCTCCCTGCCCATGTCCCTCCTTAGTTCTGAGCTGGTCGCTACACTGGGTCCTCTCTAACCCCAAGTCTTCTCTCCCAGAGCCCCACTCCCTGCCCCTCACCATCCTGGGCCACTCTACCTACCCTTCCTCTGTCACTGTCCCCACTTGCCCGGTTTCTCTCCCTGGACTTCTTGTTACCTAAACTCATGATTAAATCTGCTTACTTGCTAACTGTCTCTTTCCCAGTAAGCTCCACAAAGGTGTCCTGCTCACCAAGGTTGTCTGAGGCTGGGGCAGGCGCGCAGCACTGAAGATAACAAGGAGTGAATATTTGTTGAACAAATGGGTGAATGCTGGCCGCTGAGTCCCCAGTGGGAACATCCACCTATCAGTCCCAGTGCAGCTGGTACAATGAGGAGGAAGAGAGGTCTCCTGGGATCCCACTCCCACCCCAGGTGCCCACCCTCTGGGTCCCAAAGGGCCCCCACCTAAGGCTGAAAAACTGGACTCAGGGGAGCACGGAAATTAACGTACTAACGTTTTTAATACAGTCTGATCAGATCAATTCACATCACCAGGTCACCCTGGGCCTGCTCACATGTGACACAGCCGAGGTACAAGTGTCCCCACCTGCCAGCTTTCCTGCCTTCCTGGCTACCAACAACAGTGAAACCCCCTACACCTCCCTGACCAGACTGGCATTTTTAAAATTTTGCATAAAACTATTTCTTCCATAGACTTCAAACAATCAACTAGCCAAGTTAATTATGGTACATCTAAACAAAGTTTAATACTAACCCTAACATGTGACTGCGGTTTACAAAGAGCTCTGTATCACCTGGGATAGCTTTCAGTAGCAATTCACTACAACTGGTCCTAAAAAATAATAACAATAATAATAATAATTAGAGAATTAAAACCCAACAGCAAGTTGAATGGTTAAAATCACATAAGAACTGGAATTTCGGGTGGGGGGTGTCCTCAATAACTGAGCTTGTCCTAGTAGCAAAATGCTAGCCTCCACATAGGGCTCAGAGAAAGGTCTGGGGCCCTCCAGGTCAAGAGTCAAGCTCAGGGGCTCTCAGAGGGCACTCACCCCATGGTCCATGGGATGCTGTAGGCTTCCAGCTTCCTTGAAAACAGTTGGGCATCAGCATTGTGTAAGTGGGTGGAGACCCTAAATGTGGTTTCTCTTGAAGGATGTGAGAAGGGGGAGGGGACCCAAATCACCGAGGTCCCAGAATGCCATCAGGTGTGGGTTTGGGATTGGGGTCACTAAGAATTGAGCACCAGAAATTCCAGCTTCTGCCCATTAGAGAAACCGGGACTGGTGTTGCCTTGGAGGCCTGTGTAGTGTTTTCTGCCCTTATCCCATACCAGGTCTCGCAGATATTCCTGCAGAGTATCAGATGAGAATCTATTTCTAAAGACCACTGAGGGGATGGGTAGTGGAGGGGGCGTGGGGGGGGTGACAGGTTGGGGGGAAGAGGGAGTTAAAAACGAATAAAAATCTCTCAGCTACAGAACCCAAAGACATTACTTCCCTTCGCATTCACAGCATTTCTCAGCAGTCCCCGGTGGCCATTTCCATGGGGATACAGCATCTGCCTCACTTCCCCTCAGGCCCCATGGGTTGCTGGTCAACCTCAGGATCTACTAAAGATGATGCAAACGCCGACTGAACAATCTGAAACCCAAAGGACTCGAGGAGAGACATGTTCTGCTGGGGAGAGAAAGGTGAGCCGAGGGCAGGACCCAGGTCCCCCAGGGGGCCCCCAAGGGCCCGGACATGCACCTTCTGGATGTGTTTGTTCAAGTAGGACTTAGAGCGGAAGAAGCTCCCGCATTCGGGGCAGGGGTACTTCTTCTCCCCATCAGACTCCATTTTGTTTTTGGGGACTGCCATGTCACAGGAGAAGGAGCCATTGGTGCTCTGCTTCTCGGGCGTCTTCAGGTCACTGGTGTCCGAGAGGTCACCATAGGAGTCGGAGCTCTCAATCGGATCCTGATGTGAGCATTTCTGGCCTTCTAGGAAAAAACAAAACACATAGGCGAGATGAGGCCAGGCTTTGGAGATGCCCCCTCCTGGAGGGGTCGGGAAGGGCCACCTCACAGGCCTGTGGTGGGCAGCGGATGGCCAGCCACCACCCTGGCAGAACCCCCGGAGGTTCAGCTGGTCAGTCTGGGAGCCTGGTGTGCCTACAGGGGTGAGACAGCAGGGCCCTGGGGCTGCCAGCCTCCCTCGCCGCAGACTCTTCATGCAGCTGCACGTGTATCGCTCACCACCATCTCAGCCTGCTTCAAGGAAGAGGGTAGGGAGAGGGGACCTCCATTGCTTCCACCCAGAACAACTCAGAGCCCCCCAGTTCCTAGGTGCTCTGTTGGCTGCCCCTGGGGGTAAGACGGCTATTCTGATGATGCTGAGCAGGTACAGCAGTGACCTGACCTCCACACCAGACTAGCTGCGCCCTAGCAAGGCAGAACCCAAGCAGAGAGGTCCTCAACCCAGCAGACCCCACTAGTGGCTGAGACAGAAGCCAGTCCTTTTCCCAATGCTGCAAACACAAGCCCTGCCCTCACCGCCTTCCTGCTGCCGAAACCTACCCAGGGCCAAGAAGCCAAAGCATAGAGATTAAAAAGCAACTCTGAACAACTCAGTCAGCTGACTGTCCCAACACATGGCTCAGGACAAGCTGGGCCTCAAGACAATCCTCATTGCTCTGCCTTGCCCTGCCCACACTGCAGTCCTCCACTGATCAGCAGCTTCCTGCCTGGGTTCAAAGAGCCATGCCGGGAAGGGAGGTCTGTGATGGGAGCGTGGAGCATGCCATCTCTGCCATCTGCCAAGCCCCTGGCATCATCCCCAAGGCGACAAAGTGAAATACAACAGAACAACCTGGAACAACAAGTGAAGGTGGGGCCTAGGGAGCTCTCTGCAGACCAATTCCAAGTCAGAGGCAGTCACAGAGCTCATTTATCGCCATGCATCTCACAAACGCAGCCAAAGGCCCTCCAGAAAGGGCCGTTCACAGCAACCAGTCACCCCTACGGAGGGGGAAGCCAGCCCTTGGCTCCCCCTTGCCCACAGGGTGGAAGGAAAAGAAAGCATTTGGCCACAGCCCCACACCATCCTTAAAGGGCCACAGGCAATGGAAAGACCCAGAGTGACTCATCATGCAGGGCTCGTCTTCCAGCCTTGGGCCCGGGGCATCCCTGCAGGGCTCCAGACGGTGGGGGCTGGCCAGGAGCAAGGGAGGAGGGCTGGGGAAGAGAAGGCGGGGGCTGGATCTTGGCAGTGCCCTAAAGCCTCACTCACTGCCCTGGAGTGAGATACCCACTGTGACTTTCGTCCTGGAGGCCACTGCCACTCAGATCTCAGAGCCTCCTTGAGGCGGCCAGCAAGCCGGCAGCCTTCCCGCCTCCCCACGCCCGGCCCAGCGCCCCCACAACACAGTCTGCGCAGAGAAGCAAAGTGCAGAGCAAGGGGTCGCTTGCCTTTGTTGCCATAGGTCCTGGCGCAGTGGAACGCTGCTCCCCCATTCGGGATGGGCTCCTGGTGCCTGGAGACCTGGGGAAGGGGAACACCGTGGTGGGTTTTAACATGGACCTTTAAGTAGGAGGCAGAGGAGAAACCTAAACAAGACAAAAGGAGATGAGATCCCGCGGCCAGCACAGAGATACCTCTCTGCTTCCCCCATGCCTCTCCTCTGGCCGCTCTGGCTAGCATTCCCAGCTCAGCTGCACCTAGAAGGGGCCCCCTTGTTGGCTCAAAGACGGCTGCAACCACAGGAGCCACCTCGCTCAGGATGGGTGGCACTGTCCTCAAATCGGCTTCTCTGCAGAGCCCACTCTGCAAGGCTGCGGTGGAGGACTGAGGCCGGCTGCCTGGAAGGGTGGCCTGAGATCCTGCTCCTGCCAGGGCCAGAGGCCAAATGCCTCTAGGCTTGCTTGGTGCCTCAGCAGGGAGTGGCTGGAGAAGATGTCCCACAGCCCCAGGTCAGCTGCAGAGACCACGGCTAGAAATGTCGTCAGAAAAGTCACGAGGCTCAAGGGCAGCCACAGGACGGCAGCCCACAGAATGCCTGCTTAACACGTGTAAAGGTAAATTGCACAACAGACTAGATGGAGGCAAGAGGAAATCCCAGCGGAACGCCTCCAGGAGTCTCCCTTCTTCTAGCTACCAGGACATGTTCTATTTTGCTCCTTTCTTGCTTTCAGAAAAACTGGATTTAATAACTCTTCAGACCTTTTGAGGAACAACAGAAATAGCAAGTTACGCTAAAGGGGCTCAGTCAGATCTTATTCCTGGTCATCTTTTTGGTTTGGTTTTGGAGTAGCCGTCGGGTTCGCTCAAGGAAGAAACAGATCATCTCTGTGTCTATTTTGGAAGACGATCCAGCGATCTTGAAGCTGCAGCAGCCCAACCCAGATGCTCCGGTTAGTTTGAGCCGGGTGGTGTCTCAGGCAGGGAAGAGTAGATCTCGGGCCAATTTCCACACCAGCCACAGGTCTGAGGGCATGAAAACAGGTGGGCCAGTCAAAGGATACGGACTTGTGTCCTGCAGGAAGTTGTGTCCTCCAGCTCCACCATGGTCAAGGATCAGAACGTGCCTTCAGCAGGAACTGAAGCGTTTTAGCATCAGGTCCACTTGGAGTGCTAGGGCCCTTTAATCTCCTCCAGATGTGGCTGACATGTTCTCAAGTGCTTTTATTCCCCTTGAAAATTACAGTTCTAGGATAACAGTGGGATCCGCTCTTAACAGGTCAGAGGCTGCGGAGTACCGTATAATGTCTGCACAAGACTTGTTTTAAAAAAATCCGATTTGGCATGGCCTTTCAGATGCTGCTAGAACAGTAATAAAGGTTCACTTTTAGCAAGTGCTAATGGTGTGCCAGGGCCACTGCATGCATTTTTCCGTAGAACTCCCCCAGCCACCCTATGAGCTGGGAATGACGAGTACACCTGTTTCGTAGGCGAAGAAACAAGAGGGTTGGTGAGGTTAAGTAACTTGCAGTCACATGTGCAGCTACTAGATGGCAGAGCCTGGACTCCAACCCCAGGGCCCTGCGCCACCATGCGGTCCTTAAGCACTGAGCAGACTCTTCAGTGGGCTTTGGCCCTGGAACCATCCCTTGGATTTCAGCGGTAGGTTCGTTATCACCATTTACCCTTCTGTGCTTCTCTGCCATATTGGCGGGTTAGAATGGAAGCTGCTAGCAGACAGGAGCTAACCTGTGGAAAGCTTATTCAACAAACGCTCCCCTGGCGATGGCAGTTGGTGGTTTTAGAGGAAAGGGGGACTGAGTGAATTTTCCTTTCTTTCCTGATGCAGCTGCTTTATAGACCCGGCTGGTCCAGTTGCTGTGTCCCGCCCTGGCTAGCACAGAGGGTTGTCCTGCACTGTGACCAAGTAGTCTGCCTCGGGCCAGTCATGGGGGACACATTGGCTTAAGAGGGTCCCATCCCTAAGAGGGAGGCTGCAGTCAGGAACGAGGGGACAAGGCTAACAGGAGAGGGGACCTTAGCCCTGCCCCTGGGATTGATGCTGTGGTCCCTGGCAATCAGAATAAGATATCAGGACTTTCCAGTGACACCATGATTCCACTTTGGAAGGGATTTTCTTTTGCTTTTTAATCCCTGTGGAGCCTCTGAAGTGGGTGTGAGGCCCTCTCTACAGTGCACGAGGGCAGGTCCACTGAGATTAAAGGGAACCAGAAAGGCAGAAGGGGGCACCTCGAATTATTATAGTTACTCCCTGTGGGAAGAGCTCTACTAGGGGGAACAGAGCAGACGCTCAATGAAAATTTGCTGTGTTTTCCTGAAAAACAGTCTGAGGAACACATGGCTGGGTCCTCTTGACTTTACCCCAGCTGCAGACTGTACTAACTATAGCAAAACCACATGGCAGAGTGCTACGAGTGGGTCCACAGCTGCCACTTAAAGCCCAGAACTTAAACATAGAGCAGCTCAGCAGCCAAGTGTCGGGATAAAACAGAAGTCGAGTTTCTGAGAAGAACACATCTTTGAAGCCAGCGATGTTTAGCCGGAATTCTGAACTCACCTGCCCATTCACCACTGATTAACCACAAACCAAAGAGGCAGCGTGATCCAGGCACCAGAACGATGAAGACAGTGAGCCCACACACGTGATTTCTCTACAACAAGTCACCCTCCCTCGCACCCCAGAGATGAAGAATTTACATCCAAAGGCTACTGTTCCTGCACTGACTTTTCTTGCTTAGTACACTGCAAATTGCACTCCAGAAGCAAATCTCCTCTTGCAAGTTTCACAGCCGCCCAGGGGTCAGGGACTGTTTCTTCTCATCCATGACGGGGTCATGCCCAACAGAGCTGTGCTGGAGGGAGGCACTAAGTAGGTCTGTATTGGCTCAGTCCAGGGCAACGGCAGGCTGTCTGTGTCCGGGACTGGCACTGGTGACAACTTGTGTGCTCACCTCTGACTGGGGAGAAGGCTTCTTCTACCTTTAAGCAATGATGTTTGAGTTCCGATGTTATCTCCGTCAAAGGCAGATTTCCAATAAGCTATCCCTCTTTCTCGTACCAGTACATGTGCATATACAAAGACCCTGCTACAGAAATTTAGAAAGTAAGGAAGAAAATCATGGCGCTCTACCAGGTCCTTCTCTCCTTCCCACCGTTCAACTCAACTCATTACCTGGATTTGCAAAAGAGGAAACAAGCTTTTCTAGCCATCGTAACTCCTTCCACTGCAAATAATCTTCCTCTACAGATGGTATGCCCCACAGCCTGGTATGTCTCTAGGACAAAAACAAGGTCATCTGTCTCCAATGTATGGTTAAGAGCAACCAGAATGCCTCTGTTCTTTCTCATGCTTCATGGGGAAAAGTCGTTTGTATGGCAAAGACTGGCAGATCTATAGCAGTTAGGCTGACTGCTTGAGAATTGTTGCTATTGAAGGGGTTCAAAAGGCACCTGATCCCGCCTCAACCATCTCGCCATCTGGCTGACATCAGCCTTTGCTTGAACCCTTATGGAGATATGTACATTCATTTATTTTGGCACCTCCTCCTGTATCACGGCCTTGGTGGTAGGCAGGATGAAGGATGACTCAGAGTTTTCAGCATTCTGATTCCAGGGCCTTGATATCTTTGGTATCCTTATCCTCTTCCTGGACAAACCACCTTCCTCTTCCTCCTTTTTTTCCTCAGGAGTCATCTTCTCCTATTTCTGCCCAATAAATGAGTCTTGAGGTAGAATCCTGTGCCTTCTCTTCTGATACAGACCAAAATTGTTTTCTCTTTCTTCTGTATGCCTAGGAGGGGCTGGACCAGAGCCCTCTTTTGTCTTCTTGGAGGAATGGGACTTCCCATTCTGACTCTGGGACCCAACGGTGTTTAGGCTATGATCCAGATCTAGGCTTGGCTTTACGGAGAAAAAGTGGGCTCTGGTTTGACTCTTCTGGCTCCCCCAGCGAAGTCACACGGCCTGTGGCTGCTGCCCAAGTCATGACGTACAACAGTAGTTGGCTTTGCCACATCAGCTGTCTCCTAACTGGGTCGACTTTCCCTGCTGTTCCCTGCTGCTCTCGGCTCTTCTTTCCTCCTGAGCTGGGCCCCCAGGGGCTGTGGCCCTGAGTCTCCCATCTAGTTCCTGCCCCACTCTGCAATCTGAGCTAGGTTCTGAGTTTCACCATTAGCATCCTTCTCCACTCTCACTGGTTTCCTGCCTCTGGTCTCTGACCTCAGTTCTCAGACGGAGAACCTCAGGCTTGAAAACTTGACCAAGCGCCCCGCGGACAGCATGTTGCCGGTTTAGTTATTTGTGAGGCATGGGGGGGTGGGGAGGGGCTGTCAGGAAGCTAGGTTAAGATGAAGCAAGATAAGAAACCATCTTTTTCTAGAGCTGGGGGAGCCACGGTCAAGATGGTCAGCCACAGCCTGATAACTCCCTGCACTCACAGCCTACTGCTCACTCAGGGGAAGCTCCTGCCAGGAAGGGTCCGACTGACATGTCAGAAAATAGGACAGACGCTTCAGCAGTTTTTATGACCGCTTCCCTGCTCTCACAGCCGCTCTCCCGGTGGTACAAACATCAGTGTCCAGTGGGCTTCATGGCAAACCCCAGGTGTGTAGTCCCAGGGAAGGCCCCAGCTCCAGGGCACCAAGAGCACCCAGCTCCTCCGCAGTGTCCCTCCACCACCGGCCTCAGGGCACATGGAGACAGCACGGGCCCCCAAAGGTGCCAGCCAAGGACTGCAGGGGTGTTGGGCCTGGTCCGAACCAGAGAGTCAGTGAGCTGTGTCTTTCCTAACACGGTTACGAAGTGTAAGGACGGGACCTCCCAAGTGCGCAGCTCCTTGTGGGGATTTCAGAGAACTTTCACCTACCTTGTCTCCTGGGATCATCACAACAACCCCGTGAGGTGGGCAAGGTGGGGGTGTTCTTAACCCCTTTTAAGTGATGAAGAAACTGAGGCTTAGAAAGGGGAAGGGAGAGCTCAAGGTCACAGAGTAGGGCAAGGTAGGAGGGGTGTGGACTAAGCCCTGGGTCCCTGACTCCAGTTCAGTACTCAATCCACTAAGCCATACACGAGACTTCCAGAGGCATCGGGACAAGACTGTCCCAGGAGAAAGGACTTCCCAGCAACGTCCGCACCTGGCCAAAGCAAGCGCACCGTGCAGAAGCATCTTCGCAACCACCACAGACGGCTGCCCCGACCTCCTTCAGCACAGATCCGGCACAAGCCTCCTCCGCTGACACTGTGCTTGCACGACACAAACCTTAGCCCTCCAACCACCAACAAGCCCTGGCGGCAGCTCAGGGCCAGGCCTGACGTCATCAACACAGCAACGGGGCCACAGAGCCAGACTCCACCTAGGCCAACCTCGGCCTCAAGCACGCTGTCCTGCTCAGAGCACCTTCCGCTTTCCTGTCTCATCAAGGCCACAGTCTACCTGGGTTTGAGCTCTTTTCTGACCGTCTGTTAGAAACTTTCTGCCCCTTGTCCATCTCCAGACTCAACCTCCTTCCTCGGTTGTTGAATTTCACATGCCAGTGAATCAGCCAGAAAAAGCTCTCAAGCAGGACCCCCTTTTTCCCCACCTCTTGAGGCCTAATGACTCTCCCAATGACCTCAAGAGTTCAGTGGTGTCTACGAAATGTATCCATCGTGCCATCCGCACAGCACATGTGTTAATGAGCCCAGGCTTGGAAACAGTACTCTCTCCTTCTGTTCCCACTTGCTGTTCTCCTGGGAACTCCTATTCCAAGCATCCCAAGTGTGGGAAAGAAGAGGTGGGGCTAGCTGGGCAATGAAGGTGTTTATCGTTCAGTGGGAAGGGAGGGCCAGCCGTGCAAGGAGTGGAGTCTGAGGCAAGGTGATCGAGACACCCCTGGCCTCCCACACAAGCTCAGGCCCAGCCCCTGGAAGTGAGGAAATAGCAGGGAGATTACCTCGGTTACAGATACTGCAGAAGTTGCTGGGCCCCTCACTGTGCTTCTTCAGGTGGTCTGCCATGTACGCCGCCCGCAAGTACTTCCCACACACCTGGCAGGGCACCTTATCTTCATGACAGGCCAGGTGGGAGCGCAGACGGTCTCGAGTGGCGAAAGATGCATTGCAAGTCTGAGGGCAGAAAGGAAAACATGATGAGGTGAAAACAAGCATCACACTCCTGACTCCCCACCAAGCACACCAGGAAACAAAAACTGTTTCAGGCCAACACAAGGAATCTCTGGGTAAAGAGAGCTTTAGATGCGGCCCACGATTCCTCCCCAGAAGGCAAATAAGCTGCTCTTATTTCCCATGATGCCTCCTCATGAGACCCCTGAGTTGGCCACCGCAACACGCCCAGGATATGGTACGCTAGGTGTCACGCTCTTTTACAAAATGAAGATGAGGCATTTGTTCATTCTTAAACATGCAGAACTGACTTTAGTAGCACTGACTGTAAGTGAACGTATAGAAGTTAAGTTGGCATAGGAACGATCAGTCTTCCTGTCCTCCATCCTTGGTTTTCCCTACTTGCTTTATACAAAGAATTCAATTTATCCACGTTATTCAAAAGTGATGTTAGAAAGAAAACAAAAAACAAAAGTGACATTAGTCTTGGCCACAGGGAAACCGAAAGGAAAGACAGGACAAAGCACAGAGATTGCTCCTTATAATATTCTGGTGAGTTTGTATTGAGAAAGCAGCCCATAAAATGATAGTGTCATTTCTGCTAATGTGAGAATTAGCAGAGAGAAGCAAGTACACATGATTCAGGAGCATTTGTAGGACATTAAGCTAGGGAAGCGCTGGTAATAACAAGAATGATACCACCCCACATTGATCGAGCGTGCATTCTATGCCAGCAGGCACCATGGTGAGCCTTCCAGAGGCACTCAACTCATGCAATCCAGGAGCCCTTACAGGAGCCCTCCGAGGCATGCCGTGTTTTTAGCCTCCAAGAGAATGTGGCCATAGAAAGCCAAGGTGTGAGCACCAACTCTCAGCCAGATCCCAGGAGCGGATGACTCAGGAGCTGAGGGTCAGCACTGGCACCCTGGGAGGCAGCCCCAGGTCCCCAGGCATTTCCTGTACCTGAGGCCTTGACTCAGTCTCAGTCCCTGACCTCCCCCCCCACAATAGCCCTTCCTCATCTGGGGGCTTGCCCAGGCACCCCAGCCTTGGAGGTCACAGAATGTCAGGGAAGTTGTTGGGGGAGTTCAGTCTGGAGACTTTCAAAACTATTTTGGTTCCATGGAGATGTTTCAGAGGTTCATGTCAAGTTTGACTCCTTTTTCTATGTGTGTGTGTTTACTATTTTAGAACTCCCAAGAGAAAGCAACATTCACCTTTAAGTGCATTACCGAGCGAATGTCAACCCACTGAAGAAGACCCCCCCCCCACCCCATTTACTCACTAGAATGGAGCTGCGCCTGCCGTCTCTGTTTAACAGAAGGACCTTCTGAGATCCCGGGACCTCAAGGTAAATGTCTGAACACCATTACCATGTACAAATGTTTATATCTTTACTGTATACAGTCAAAGCAAAAAGCCGGTGTATGTGCTGCTGTCTTTGAGGCCAAAGATGCTGCAGTTCCTACTCCAATCCCAAATTTCTGTGTGCATCAGGATAGGCTCTGCTGCTTTCAGTCATCGTCTCTAAGTAACTGCTACCCATGTGAACCGAACACCTTATGCTAATGAAATACTGCCTTTATCTGTTTTATGCATTGACTTGATTCCTTTGACAAATGAGGAAGCTGAGTTTGGAGAATGATTGGCCCCAAGCACACAACTCAGCTACCAGAGGAAGCCGCGGTCAGAGCCTTGTCGCTGCCAGGCCAGCAGCCAACCTAGCCTCCCGGCTTCCTGAGGTCTTCCTCCCTTCCCCACTGCACAGCTGGGCAGACAGGCCTGGAGGGGATCCAGGCCGGCTGGGAGGTGAACCAGCCCGAGCCTGTGCTCTTCCCATTTCCACACTCAGCAGGGATAGCTTCTGGTGACGGAAAGGTACTAATACTTCTTAACAGTGTGCGCGGTGGCCAGGACTCCCCTGAAAGGGAGAGGTGACAGCATTTGTGCAGAGAAACTCAAGCACTTAGGTGACTCAGGAAGCATCAAGGGCGCTTGGTCTCATGGCCACAGGTGGTCCCCTCCTCAGTCAGGGACCTCTTGACCCAATCACAGGTGACAGCGGGGGGAAAATTCCATCTTCCACCCAGCCCACCAGCCCTGTAAACCAGAGCAAGGGCCGCCAAAAACACCCCCAGGGGAGAGGGATGGACCTGACAAGTTATCTGGGCATAATTTGCCAGCTTTGCCAACCAGTGACCTGAGGACCAGTCCTCCAACAATGAGAGGCATTGTGGTCTACGCCTAAGAAGTCAAAGGAACCAAACAGGGACCAGGTGTAAGAAAATGCGGTCCCTGGGAGAGGTGCCACTAGAGGGATGCGAAAGCGACGCCTTGTTTCTCCTGCCAACATCCTTTTGGGGTCTATCCCTGAAAGCACTGCCTGTCATACTGTGCTACCTAAAGATAATGGACAGCCAAACCTCAATTATCCACAAGTGGATTATCCATTTGAGGGATTAGCTAGGCAAAATTAAAATCCCAGACCAAGCCGATTTTCCCCTCTCCCTCCTCCATTGATTATCTCTCAAGGAATGAAAGCTAACTTTAGCTTGAGCAAACATTAATTAGGAATGTAAATCTGCCGCTCGGAGGGAGAAAAAAAAAACAAAACCCACAAACACAACAAAAACTTTCACTGTATTACAAAGCCAAGCTAGAGTTGGCTTCTCTGAGCCAGAATTGACCCTTCCCGACTGCAGTCCCCAAGGTTCTTTGGGGCGGAGTTGTCGAAGTGTACAAGCCCGGGTCTAGGCCTGTCGAAGTTCAGACAACACAACATAAAGAGCCTGGTCACACGACACAGAAGAGTGGCCAAAGGAGAGACAGAGCTCAAAGAAGGGGACACCTAGAATCTGTATACTGGGGCCGCTCAGGAGAAAGGCACTTCTCGTCCTGGAGACAGAGAGAAGACAGAGCGACCCTGATGGGACAAGAGTGAGCCAGCATAGCTGATCAGGGCTGACCAGCATAGCACGAGCATAGCATAGAGCACAGAATGCTCTGATCAGCCCTGATGTTCAGAATGGCTGCCACCTTGCCCTCGGCCCTATGCCCAGGCAGCCTGTTGTTAGGAGCATACCTGCCAGGTCCCAGCCCAGCCACCCTGAGCTTGGGTCTCCTCTGGTCTTCCCCACTCAGTATATACTGAGTCTCAGTCGTGCTCCCTTCACTCCCCTAACAGTTTCTCCCCATCCCAGAACGCCTAAAGCTTTTTTCCCCAAGAGTTGAGCAGCTCAGGAATGGGGCCCAAATGGTATCGGGGACACTAGCGCACACCCAACCTTTGGTGGCCTTTGAAGTCTGGCAGCCTGGAGGTGGGGGGAAGGGGTGTGGCCTCAAGCAGTCTTTTTTATAGCCCTGGAAAAGTCTAAGGGCAATACATGGAGGCCCGGTGCCATTGGCCATACTGGCCCCTTTCTTCTTGGGGGTGACAGGCCCCTTGCTCCCATTTCAATTCACTCCTTCTGTAATGAGCTATCCTCCAGCCCAAACCACCCCAACTAGCCCCTGAGGAGTGGGGTCACTGAAAGTGATGGGAGAGGTCTTGAGTTGCTCTAGTCTCTTGGCTTCAGGTTGAACTCCACATGGGGGAGTTGTGGGGGAACTGTCCCAGCCCCACTGTGGTCATGAAGCCAGCAGCGCCTGAGGCATCTGAGCCAGTTAAGGACACTTAGGCCAAGCCCTGACGAGATTTGTGTGTCACTGACAGACCTGACGCTTCATACCCCAACATTCAGATGGTCTTTTCGCTCAAGCTGTGGCACCAGTCTCTGTAACTGGTCCCTTTTGTCATCTGTGGCATCAGGAGGGGTGCAGAGGTATAACCTGTGCCCAGCTCTTGCCCAGGGAACCAACTCCCAGAGAGCCATCTCTTCACCTCTCCTGCTTTCAGAATATATGCCACGCAAGACCGAGGCCCCTGCTGTTTAACCCAGCCCCGGCACACTGGCCAGCCAGCCCAGAGCATGAGCGCCTGCTGGGTCATCATTAGGGGAGTTCTGGCTAATGGGGCTGGAGGTGGGGCAAACAGGTCTGTGTATTGGAGGGGCGGGGCAGGGCAGGAGTGGGCTCGATACGTACACTGAGGGACAGTGATGTCAGTGTTATGACAGAGACCAAGGACAAAACACACAAAGCCTCAAATGTTAGAATGAAAACTTTTATCATCACTCCTGTTATCCCCGCGGAGGCAGCAGGGGCTAAAGGGCATATCACTGGGATCCGGGCAAGGGGGGGGGGGAATCTACATCTGCTTTATCAGCCCCCAAAGCCATATACTGGGGTGACCCAGTATAAAGCTACTGGTTAGTCTAGTTCCTGAGCAGACCTGCTAGTAAACCTCAAAAACACAGAAGTCTAATTCACTAGCCAGAAATCAAAGCAGGACCTGTCTGAGTGGGAAGGGAAGCGGGCACCATGGGTTGACCCAGTTGGAGATGCTCCATTCTCCTCTGCAGGGGGATTCACCCCTAGATGGGGGGAGGGGTGGCCAAGCCGCATTCGAGAAACCCCACACCTTACGGGAGGTGATGCTAGGAGAAGAGAAGCACGTGAGCCCGTGACTTGGTTCTTGGGAAAGCACCAACCTCTACAATCACCCAGGCAAGGACAGATACCCAGGGGTGCCATCTGTTAAAGGGGGAGAAAAAGGCAAGAGAACCCAGAAAGAAACCTGGAGGCTGTGGGGGGACCCAGAAAGGAGCTCCTTGCCACCCCTGGGGTCCCTGAGCTGGGAAAGACTCCAAATCACACAGGAAGGAGCTGGGCATGGTGGGCAGGAACCATTTTGCTGGCCTCTCCCAAAAGCAGGGGTCTCAGAGCAACCGCCATTCCCATTCCCCTCCACAGAAAAACCCTCTCTGGGGAGGCCCAGGCTAGCCTACGGGCCACTGGGTAAAGGCCCGGCTGCCCTCCGAGGCAGTCCAGCCCTGCCTCAGATATCCCGGCGGGGCTGGGCAGAAGAGAGCGCTGCTGGAGTGTGCTGGGCCCAGGTTTTCGAGGGCTGGGAATGATTTTTTTAGAGAAAGGGAAAAGGCGGTGTCAGGAACCGAATGGGACGACCTCCACAAAGCAGGCTGGGCAAAGTCCCATGATGGCAGGTCGCTAGGAAGAGATTCCAGGGGCGGCAGGCCGCTGCTGCTCCCAACCCACACCTGGAAAAAGGGCAGAGAGTGCAGGTTACCCCCCCAGGCCACCGGGCACGCCCCCACTGCCCTCTGGGCTCCTCCTACTCTGCCAGGCTGCTCAGCACACTACCTGGGAGAGTCAGAATGTGCTCCGTGATTAGAGAATCAGAGACAGACAGAAGGCAGCGAGGCACAGACGGATCCCAGCATGCCCACCCCGGGTCGTCGTCCTCGGGGGGAGGCCACCTAGCCTGGCTGGCTATGAACACCGTCCACACCAGGCCCCCTCGATGCCTGACCTACAGCACGTCCATTTCTCCCTGCAGGTCTCCCTGAACCCTCCCTCCTTGCCACCAACAGGATAAGAGAAGCAGGTTACCCTACCAGAGGCTGTACCAGGCCCCCCCACCACTCTGTCTCCCCCTCAGATGGCGGGAACTTGGCATGGGAAGGGGGATAGCCGAGGAGAAGATATAGGTGTTTTCCATCCGCACAGGAATGCTCAGTGGCCAGGAGAGGACATGCAATTTTCTGGGTGACCACAGGGCCCCCAGATATTGTTGAAGCAGACAAACCAAGGCTGAGAATCTTGCCTGGCCTTCCCTACCCACCGCTACACAAAGAGCACAAGGAGAGGAAGCCACCTTCCTCTCCAGTCCTTAGAAGCCCTGGCTGTTTGCACACATGGCTCAGGATGGGTTAAACAGGTGCCAGTGCTCAAAGAACGAGACCATCCACTCTCGTCCTCCTTTGCTGTCATTCCTACTGCCACCCCTTGTGCCCCTAAGCTCAGGGGACCCAGAAGGGCAGGCTGCCCGGCAGACAAGGGGAAGTGCTATTAGCTGGACTACCAGGAGCTCTTTATAAACCCTTCCCTCTCCACCGTGGCTCCTGCAGACTGCTGGGAACCAGAAGCCAGGCCCAATGGGGAGCCAGTGCCCCCAGGACGACACTTGTGCAATGTGGCCCACCATCCAAGGAGCTGGCAAATGCCAGGAGAGGAAAGCCGAGCAAAAGAGCGAAGACAGAGACAGGGTGGGAACCAGGACCCAGCAACCAGGAGGGAGGGGACATCAGCGGTGTGGGGGGGGGGGGGCAGGGGGAAGAACAAAGGAGGAAAGCAGACGGAGGGTGGAGGGACGGAGGGGGAGGTGTGCAAAGCGGTGGTGGTCAGTCAGCCGGCCCAGCACACACATCAGCTGGCTTGTGGCCGGGCTATGAGAACAGCAGCATTCTCTTTCAGCCCATCTCTGCCCTGGCCCCGACCCCTACCTGACACTTGTGAGGCCGCTCAGAAGTGTGCACCTGCTTGATATGTCCATTCAAGTGATCAGGCCTGGAAAAGAGAACCAAGACAGACTTTTAAAACGAGACCTCAAAAGATGGGGCCACAAACTTGGCCAGACTCCCCGCCCATACCTGCACATACACGGATAGAAAGGACTCCCTCTTCCCCATCCCAGCATGACAAAGAAAGTCACCACCCAGCTCGATAGGCCCAGGCCTCTCTGCCCTGGTTTTCTCTAGAGGGGGAAGGGAAGTGTTTGTTTCTGACCTTGCCTACCCATTCTCCCTGCCCCCCACCCCAGCTCAAATGATTTCTAGGACCAGAGGAGGTGGCTTTAGAATGAGACAAGGCTGCCTTACTGCAGCCCTTCTGGGAGGGGATATGTGTGACTCATTGTCCAGACTAAAGCCCCTTAGAAACTCAGGATTCCCCTCCCCCAGCCTCTCCCACCAGGGCAGCCAATGAATGCCACCCAGATGGAATTCAGTCCCCAGAGGCCAAGGGATAGAGCCTTAAGTCCCCAGCTGGGCTGGTAAACCAGATGCCCGCCAGAGCAGGTGGGCAGGGGCTGCCTGACCGGTAAGACTGGTTCCTGGTTGGGGCCCCTCCGAGGGAGTTCTCCATCCGTAAGTTCACATACCCACAAGGTCCTCAGTATCCAGGCAAGTTAAAACCAGCCTTTTATTCTTAATATTTTTTTAAGAGGAAAAACAAAACAACCCTCTGCTCCCAGGCAAGTCCTCAGTTCCCTATCAGGCTCGCTAAAAAGTGAATCTAAAAAGACATCCTGGCCCCCTCCTCTCTGTCCTGAAAACATAAAGGGGATCTGTGGGTTCAGTTAGGCTCTGGAGCCACCAGGTCAGAGCAGATCAAAGATTCTGGTGCTAAGAGACTCTGGGTACAGAACTCTGGGCCCCCTGATCCCAGGAGAGTGTGAAGGATGAATCTTGAGTCTGCCCATCCAGGATAGCTAGTGCTCTGTGTGTGGGGGTGGGGGTGGGGAGATTTGGTGGCACGGAGTGTAAGGAGTCCCAGATACACTTGTTTCAGTCCCTCCCTGGGCAGCCATTCAAGCAGGGAAAGTCGCTGGAGAAAAAGCCTCCCGCCCCCAGAGGGGGCCCCACGCCTGGTGCCGGAAACACAAAGGGAGCCCAGGGAGAAGAATGGTGAGGCC
>CM052889.1:59636486-59649650 GCA_028534135.1 Potos flavus | reverse complement strand
ACACTGGGCAGGAATAGGGCTTCTCCCCCGAGTGGGAAAGCTTGTGCCGATTGAGATGGTACACGTCACGGAAGATCTTGCCGCAGATCTCACATGCCACCTGCTTCCTGGTCCGGCTCCTCTTTCGGGGGCCGTCGGGGTCCTCAGAGATGGGTAGCCCATTCTCACCCAGCCTTGGTGGTGGAAGGTCGATATAGCCCAGCTGGAGGCTGGTGACACCATGCTGGGCCTCATGCTGCCGGAGCCGGTTGGCATCAGTGAACACCTTCCCACACAGGCCACATGGAAGGATGCCCGCCTCCCTCAGGCCCCCCGGGGACCCGAACATTGAGTCCAGCAGGTTGGCCTTCCTTGGGCGGCCCCGGCCTCGCTTGCCAGTCAGGGGAGGGGCACTGGATGCCACATTGGGGAATGGGGAAGTCAGCAGTTGGGGGGATAGGGGTCCAGCCACCATGGGCAAGCGGTCCACCCCAGGTAACACAGGCAGGGAGGCTTGGCTCGCAATCGCTGCACCAGCAGCCCGGGCTGCCTCCTCCTCGGGCTGCATGCTGCCTGCGATGCCATTGCTGTTGGCTGCCAAGGCTGCCCCGTTGGTCATGTCCAAAGGGAAGCCCAAGTCCGAGGTCCCAGGGGGACGAAAGAGCATGATGTCTGCCCGGGCAGGGGGCACCAGGATCTGCACATTAGACTGTTTGATGACTTCCTGGCAGATCTCAATGACCGACCTCATCAGTAGGAACTTGGCAGCCGTCATGAGCTCAGGGAAGCTCTCCAGGCGAACCACGATGCGGGAAGTGTAAGCGAAGTCCAGGATGTCCCCGAACACCTTGGAGCTGATGGTGTGCATCTCCAGCTCCCGGCTGCCCCCAGCCCCGCCGCCTGGAGCCGCCGCTGCGCCCCCCACGTCGGCGGGACCCCCGTCTGCAGCTCCGCCGTCGCCCAACTGGGCGCTGAACACCGACTCAAAGTACTCGCTGCAGGCGGCCAGCACGGCGCGGTGAGCGGGGAAGCTCTCGTCGCCCACCCGCAGGAGCACGTCGCAGAAGCGCCCGCCGTTTTTGCGCTGCTGGTTCAGGTTGTGCAGCATCTCCGTGCTGTGCCTGCTCACCTGGTAGGTGTAGCAGCCCGATGGGCCGCAGGAAGCGTCGTTCACCCGCTCCATGGCCGCTGCCCCCTCCCCACAAACCTGGCCGCGGCACTTGCCCGCCCCCCTCCCTTCCCCTAGGCAGCGAGAAGCCGGGCGCCGCGGACGTATCTACACTCCCCACACGTGCCGGCCCGGAGCTCTGTAGTCTCGCAGGTGCGCCGAGCGCACACGCCCCCTGCCCGGATCGGACTGTCTAGACTGCTGGGCGCACCACCTCCCACATAGCTGCCCCCACCCCTGCTGGACTGAGCGCTCCTCTCTCCTCTCCACCCGCCCGCCTCCGCTCCCAGGTCTACCTCCGGGGGGTACGCGAGCAAAGAGGTGCGCCCCTCCCGCAAACGCGCCTGCCACCTCCCCTCCCGCCCGCCAGGCGGCGCCGGCGCGCAGCCAAAAGGGGCGCGCGCGCGCGGGGAGGAGGCGGAGGGGTCTGCCGCGCAGGCGTGCGCGCGCGCGCCGCGGCTTTTCCCGGGCCCGCTGGGGGCGCGCGCTGCGTCTCCTGCAAAGCGCAAGCCGGGGCGGGGGCGCCGGAGCGGAGGAAACAAAAGGCGAAGGCGGCGGCGGTGGGGCGCGCACGGGGGCGGCAGCGCGGGCCTGGTCCCGGAGCCTGGCGGGCGGTCGCGACGGCGAACGCTGGAGCGAGCGGGCGGTGGCGGCAGCAGGGTGGGCTCTTCCCCGGGCCGGGCGAAGGCGGCGGCGGAGCGGCGGCGCTGCGGCCCCGGCCTCCGTGTGTTCGGAGCGGAGGAAAGATGGCAGCGGCTGCACTTCCTCTTGCACTTTCACCCCTGGGGGGAGGAGAAGGAGGGGGCGATACCAACAACACCCCCCCCCTCGCTTGCAGGGAAAAAAAAAGAAACGGCGAGCTCGGCGTGGGGGGCCCCCGGCGCCCCCGGCCCTGCACGTGCGCACCCGGATCCCTGGCCCGGGCCGCCCCGCGCTGCAAACTTTCCACTTTCTTTGTGCCGAGCGCCCCCCCCTCACCCAGCCTAGGATGCACGTCCCCCCTTCCCTATTTATACACCCCCCCCCGCAGCTCCGCTCTCCCCGCTTCCTGCCCCCCCTCCCCATTCCCCAGCTCCGCCAATGCTGGCGCAGGCTGAGCCCCCGTCCGGCCCACGCCTCCCCACCCCGCCCGCGGGGCCGGGGGCTGCAGTCTCAGCCCCCCCGGACCAATGCAAACGAAGCGCCAAGCCAGCAAACCAGCTCCCACTGTCCCTCCCTCCCCGCCGAGAGTGGCGGCGAGCGGACGGAAGGGAGGGGTGAGGGACCGAGGGGTGCAGACCTGGGCCCCCCCAGCCTGTGGTGTGCACCCGTAAGTCGAGCGGTCTTCGGTTACCCTTCGGAGCCCCACTTTGATGCGCGGAACCCCCAGAAGTCGCCTGCGACCGCCTCCCCGCTCGCAACCCCAGCGTGGGCCCGGGGTCCTGGCTGGGGGCAGGCGGAACCTCCGGAGCGGCTTCTCCACCACGCTAACTGACCGAACGGAAGGGGCTGCGTGCCTGGAAGAGCTGGGGAGACGAGGCCACCGTCCAGCCTTTCTCCCAAACCACCACACGCTGAGCTTTGTGCCCCGGGGAGCGGGAAGTCACTAGCTCAGGGAGGCAACAACGTAGAGGCAAGGGCTATGGACAGGAACGGGGTTCTCCGCGCACCCCAGCAACCCCCGGGAACCGGGGATATTGGCGGTTCCAGGGAGCGCCGTAAAGCCTCCTGGGGCCGGGAGCATCCCCAGCGCCCGCAGCCCAGAGAGTCGCCGAGCGCTCAAGCCACGGGCCCTGCCGGCAGGGCCAGGGCGCTTTGTCCCCGGCGGGCCTGGGGATGCTGCCGCGCGCGGCTTGCATACCGAGGTTCGCCTGCCCGGAAAGCGCGGGCGGCCGCCGCCGGCCAGCCCGACTTAGAGCCCGGGACTGCAGGCACCGCGTGTGCGGGAAGGAAGTTCCCACAGTTGCAAAGAGGGAGCAAAGTATATGTTCCAAACTTTCCACGGTTCCAAACTGAGCGCTTCCATTAAGAGGAGCGGTGTGCGGGGAAAAGCATTCTGGGTATTAGCATGCAAATGAACGGTCCCGGCTTCCAACTCCGCTCGGGATTCCCACAGCCGCGCGCCTGGACTGCACCGAGCCGCGCGCGCCGTGGGGGGCTTCCAGGCGAGGCACGGTAGCGGGCCCCGAGTTCGAATTCCAGACCTCGGCTTTCTGGTTGTGTGTTCTGGTGTCACTTGGCTGCTCTGAAGCCTCTGTTAAACAGTCAGTTTCCTAATATATACACCCGGGACAGCAGCACCTGTCTCATGGAGTGATGAGGATTCGAAGGTCACGTCTACATGGCACTTAATTCTTTGCTGCGTCGCTCTCCTTACACACCTCCGCCCTTTCTTGGGCGTAGTAGGTGTCAAACGCCTGTTGGAGAGAACATGTGAACTTAGAGGCTTGAGGAAAGTTCCCTTTATCTGGAGGCAGGAGATCTATGTTCTAAGTCCAAATTAGTTGTGTGACCTCGGGCTAGTTGCTGTATCCTCTCTGAGCTACAGCTCGGAGACTCTTGGGCGGATCCCAGGACCCGGCAATATTTGTGTTCAAGAGCCATAAAGAGGAGAGGGATCTGATTATTGAGTGCTGACTGTATACACATATCATCTCTCTAAGGTAGCCGTAAGTACATTGTACCGCTGAAGAAACAGGAAGATGTGTGACTCGCCTAGGGCCACACAATCCAACCAGTTAACCCGAGTGTGCTCTTTCCATAGAGTACCTCATGAACCAGGAACTGGCTCTCATTGTACCGTGCTTAGAAGACCGTCCTGTGATTGCCTTCATCTCAGGATTCACTCAATGAAGATAGAATCACAGAGTGCTCTCAGGACCCTAGCCCACAGTGCAGTGGGTAACGGAAGATGCGTCAGCCCCATTCTGCAGATGGGAAGCCTGAGACTTGGGGAGCTTGAGTAAGTGGCCCAGGATCCCACCGTGGAGAAGTGGCCAGAGACAGATCCAGATCTCAGTTCTGGCCCCAGCTGCCTGTCACCTTGGCAGTATATTGGAGTGGGGCCAGAGCTGCTATGATCTCTCAAATTCATCTCTAACTCATCCTTCAGTTTTGTTCATCTCTTAGGCTCCCAAGATTCCATTCTGCAACTTCAGGCTACAGGGAGTGCTTACAGGACATTTTTTTTTTTTTTTGGAATTAAGTCAAAATTTACCTAACAAAAATCAATCATTTTAAAGTGGCACATACTATATTCACAATGTTGTACAGCAATACCTCTATCAACTCCCAAAACATTTTCATTACACCAAAAGAAAATTCTGTATCCATTATGCAGGCTCTCCCCACTTCCAGCCCCTGTCAACGACCAAGCTGCATTACGTCTCTATGGATTTACCTTTGTCGATATTTTATTTAATACACATGGAATCACAACATGATCTTTTGAGTCGGGCTTCTTTCACTTAGCATGTTTTTGAGGTTCATCCATGTCGTAGCACAATCAGTACTTCATAACTTTTAATGGCTGAATTCCACTGTATGGATATACCATCTTTATCCATTCATACACTGATGGTCTTTTGGCTCTTGTGAATAGTACTGCTATGAACATTCGTATGCAAGTATTTGTTTTGATGCCTGTTTTCGATTCTCTTGGATATTTACCTACTGATAGAAGTGCTGGGTCATGTGATCATCCTGTGTTTAACTTTTTGAGAAACCAAACTTTCACAGCTGTTACACCATTTTATATTTTTAACCACGCACATCTTTTTATAGGTAATTCTAGAGTTGGTCAAACCTATTTTGTAAATGAACACGAGGCTCAGAGAGGTTAAGTAACCTGTCCAAGGTCACCCAGCAGAGTCCACGCTAGAACCAATCTTTCCTGAGTCCCTAGCCTTCCACCCACTAAGAGCCTCCCAACCTCCTTCAAAGACCCAAAATACCCATTCATTGATCTATTTGACAGACCTATACAGTGGAGAACTGAGTTAACCATATTTATGAAGCTCCTTCCCTTCCCTCAACATTCGTTGAAAGAGCCCACCGCCATGTTCCCAATTTCCAGGCTGCACCTCGAAAAGATGCAGAGCTCACAATCCCTGCATCTGCCTCCTGCTGCTGGCCGGCAGCCCCTCTTCTGTTGCCATGGAAACCATGCACCTCGGTTTTGGCAGTGCACCAGCTGGACAGGGAACTGAGAGCATCCTTGTCTCCCAGGCTAAGTGGAGCTGTCAAGGTTATTCACTCACCAGATCCGTATTTACTGAACACCTACTAAGCACCAGGTTTGGGAGTTCTTTATTTTAGTTACTAGGGATACAACAGTTAGCAAGCTAGACCATGAATGGTGCCCCCGGGAGCCCACAGCCTAGGGGAGGAAACAGACAAAACAGAAAGAAATAAAGGTTTTTTCTGGCTCCTCTTCCCAGTTCTTCAAATTCTCCCATCTTTTCAAGACCGGCTCAAATCCCACTTCCCCTGGGGCATCCTCACAAGCTCAGATCCAAGTGATAGCTCCTCTCAGCTCTCACAGAGCATTTTCCCTTTTTTTTTTGGATTGCAAATAATATGTGCATTGCAGAAAAATGTAGAAAGGACATGAGAACACAAAGAAAAATAAAGATCTCCCATAATTTTACCACCAAGAATTAAGCACTGTCAACATCTCCTTCTGGTCTTTTCCCCTTTTGACATATGTATCATATTTTGGGGTTTTTAAAAATATAATTGGGTCCAATTTTAGATATTGCTTTATAATCTTATCTCATAATAATATATTTTCTTCCCAACACTTTTTGAAGTTCCCTAGGGCAGGGACAGGGTGTTGATAATAACAGAGAACATTCATTGTGCCATGGTTCTGAGTGCATTACTGAGTTGACCCTCTGTAATTCTCAAAATGCCCTTATGAGGTGCCTACTCTGGGATTCTCATTCTACAGATAGAGAAACTGAGGACTGGCCAGGTAAGGAAGGCAAAGGAATGGCCAAAAGCGTGCATGAGACAGAGTAGCCCTGGACCTTGGTTTGCTTCTGGGGCCTTCCCCATGCACCCCTGCTGCCAGGCTTTGTTGAATGACTAGCCATGAGCCAGGGACCCAAGGGCAGGAGATGACAGAGTAAAGCACAGGAAAGAGGCACTGTCGTTTCTGCAGGATAACAAGAAACCACCCCACTCACCTTTATTTTTTTAAGGTTCTCAATTTTTTTAGTAATCTCTACACCCAAGGTGGGACTCGAACTCACAGCCCTGACATCAAGAGTCCAATGCTCTTCCAACTGAGCCAGTTGGGCACCCCCCAACTTGCCTTTATTGGGCTTGTTTAGAAGGCATATGAGGCTAACCCACCTCCTTCGTGCACTCTCTTCAATGCTGGGCTGTGTCTGGCTCTCTCTCTTTTCTTTTTAGAGAGAGGAGGAGGAGCAGAGGGAGAGGGAAAAGCAGACCATGCACTGAGCGGAGAGCCCAACGCAGGGCTCGATCCCATAACCCTGCGATCACGGCCCAAGCCAAAATCAAGAGTCGGACTTTTAACCAACTAAGCCACCCAGGTGCTCCTGTGTCCAGCTCTCTAACAATAGTGGCAAGATTATTTGTGGTACAATCACAGTACCATGTGCAGGAGCAAAGCTCTGAGTGTGGAGCCAAAGAGATGGGAGTTCAAGTTCCAGCTCTGCCTCTTGCCCACAGTGTAGCTCTGGGGGACCTGTGCCGGTGTATTTAGTCCCGCCAGCCTCCCTCTGAGCGTAAGATGACTGCCCCCTTTTTAGAGGTAACTGGGAAGTTAGGTGGTTCATCCAAGCCCACAGCAGTGAGGGGTGGGGCCCAAATTGAGTGCACACTCCCTAACTCCAACAGCTAGGCTCTTTCCACTGAACCCTGGGCCTCTTTTCTTCCTCTTGACAATTGAGGTTTCCTTTGTGACTGGAAGGAGAGTGCAAATCATCCGCCTGTTGTGTTCTTCCTGTTCTCTTTGAGCTTCACCACGGATCCTGCAAGGGGCACAGGCTCAGAATCTCGTGCCTCCTGCCCCCACCAGGGTTATCTAGGGCTCTCTGTGCTGTGGTCTTCGGGGGTGACAGTGCTTTTGTGGGCCATGGCTTATCATCAGCAGTATTTCCTGCCTCTGTGTCACCAGCAGGACCTTAACTCTTTTTCAGTTAATCAGGAACAAGAAAGGAAAAAAAATCCTCCCATGCATTCGTTCTAGATTTTCTTTCTTTTTTTAAAAAGATTTTATTTATTTATTTGAAAGTGAGAGAGAGAGAGCAGGAGCAGGGAGTAGAGGGAGAAGCAGGCTCCCCGGGGGCAGGGAACCCGACGTGGGGCTCGATCCCAGGACCCTAAGATCATGACTTGAGCTGAAGGCAGACACTTAACTGACTGAGGCACCCAGGCGCCCTGTTCTAGATTTTCTATACTCAAATCGTGCGTGTGCGCACGCGCGCACACACACACACACACACACACACACACACGAAAGGCAAACATCCTGCAGAAGAAAACTGACTATATATGACAGAGAAAGAGTTAATATCCTAAATGTCAACAGTTATTGAAGATGGATAAAAAAATCAAGGTGTTTTACTGCTTTTTAGGCATTTTCAAAATAAATTGTGAAAATTGTGAATGAACTTAAATGTCCCTGAATTGTACACTTTATTTTTTTTAAGATTTTATTTATTTGTCAGAGAGAGAGTGCGTGCATCCTCTCGAACACAAGTGGGAAGAGGGGCAGAGGGAGAGGGAGAAGTAGGTTCCCTGCTGAACAGGAAGCCTGATGCAAGACTCGATCCCAGGACCCTGGGATCGTGACCTGAGCCCAAAGCAGATGCTTAACCAGCTGAGCCACCCAGGTGCCCTAATTTGCACACTTTAAAATGGTTCCAATGCGGACTTTTATATGTGCATTTTACCTCAACTTAAAATTCCTTTAAAAAAAAAAAAGAATGCCTTAGGGGCGCCTGGGTGCTCAGTCAGTTAAGCGACTGCCTTCAGATCAGGCCATGATCTCAGGGTCCTGGGATCGAGCTGTGCTTGGGGTTCCTGTTCAAGCGGGCAGTCTGCTTTTCCCTAGCCCTCTGCCCCTCCTCCCACTTGTGTGTGCTCTCTCTCTCTCCAATAAATAAATAAAATCTTAAAAAGAAAAAATTGAGATGCCTGGGTGGCTCAGTGGGTTAAGCAGCTGCCTTTGGCCAAGGTCCTGATCCCAGTGTCCTTGGATCAAGCCCTCAGGGCTCCTTGCTCAGTGGGGAGCCTGCTTCTCTCTCCCTCTGCCTGCCACTCCCCCTACTTGTGCTCTCTCTGTCAAATAAATAAATAAAATCCTTAAAAAAAAAAAAGAATGCCCTAGAGGAAAAAAAAATGTGCAAAGGACACCAGTAGATAACTCACAAAAGAGGAAATACAAACGGCCTACAAAAACTAAATACTATTTCCAATGTACTAATTGGTCTCTGCTTAAATGACGCTTCCTCAAAGGCTGCCCCAGACACCCTCCTAGTTAAGTCCTGCTACATTTCCAGCAGCGCCCTGAGCTTCCCCAACACTGACGCTACTACCCCTTAAGGTAATAATTACCGCTTAAGTGTGTTCTCTCCCACTAGACAGAGTCTCCAAAGGCAAGGTCTCCTACTGTCTTGACCCCATAGCATCTCCATTGCTCAGCGTGGTGCAGGCTCTCATAAATATTTGTTGCATGAACACACGAAAAATCATTTTTGGTTATCAAGGTATCAAATATTTTGCACCTGTCGCTCTGGTTGGCAATGGCCTAGAAGGAAGGATCCAGTTTTCTCATAACACGCTGCTCAGAGGGTACACTGGGGCAATTTTCTGGAAAGCGGTCTGGAGACATTTTTAAAAGCCTAAGAAATACACTTACCTTTTGACCCAGCAATTTCTCTTGTAGGAATCTGATGAACTAAGCACAGTTGTGCTTCATGATGTAGGTTCAAGAGTGTTCGCTGGAGCGCTGTTTCTACTGATGAAAACCGGAAACCAGGGGCGCCTGGGTGGCTCAGTTGTTAAGCGTCTGCCTTCAGCTCAGGTCATGATCCCAGGGTTCTGGGATCGAGCCCCGCATCAGGTTCCCTGCTCAGTGCGGAGTCTGCTTCTCCTTCTCTCTCTGACTCTCCCTTCTTGTGCTCTCTCTCTGTCAAATTAAAAAAAAAAACAAAAAAAAACACCCAGAAACCATCTAAATGCCCAACAATGGGAGCCATTTGCATGAACAAAGGTGATGGTGCTTGGATTGAATTAAGCTTTTAGCCGAAGAAGATTCGGGGGTGCTGTGTGATCCAACCAGCGGCTCCTTCTGAGCGCTTCGTATGACCACAACCACACCGGGAGAAGGCAGAATGGTCCCTGGGATAGACTCTGGCTCGGGAATTTGGGGTGTCAATTCAAACCGGTTAATGGTCACCCACCTCAATCCCACACTGGAGCAAGGATAGGTGGGGATACAAGCAGAATTTTGTGATTCGTGGTTCACATTTACAAAGACATCGCCAAGCTCTTTGAGGTTCCTTCCTGGGGTGACTCCCCAACCCCGATCTATACAGACCTGGCATTTCAAGATTCACGCGGGGAACCTGAAAAGCCAAGATGATGGAGTAAACCCACATCCTCAGGACTTCGGGTCTCCCTTGGTTCTGAAAATTCATTTCTAGTAACTGAGGGAAAGAAATTAGGAAAAACAACAGTTTCCTGTCAGACAAAGTTCTGAACCCACTTCCAGCTGTGGTATTTGGGGCAAATTTACTTTACTTCCCAGAACCTAGGGGGTTCTTGTGGGAAATTAATGAGAATATTATTATGCGCATGGTAACTGTGTAAGCAAATGGTAGCCATCTTGTTATTGCTTGCAATTCAGTGTTAAATGCTTTGACGAGGGAAGCCCAGGATTAAAATTCATGTCAGGGGTGATAAAACCCAGTCTAGGGGAGCAGGGCAAACCTCCTACGGGATGCCACCGACACATTCTGAATGGTAAAGGAGAAAGCCCAGGATATTTCTTTTCTAGACCATTCTGAGTGAGAATGTAGCATATTCCAATGCCAGGTGATTCCCAAACCTGGCTGGGGTAGGGGCGAGGAGGTGGAGGGGTTGGGGTGGTGGGTTACAGCGGAAACTGTTGTTCCATTCTCTCTGAGAACCTTGGCATACAGCAGGCTTTTGACCTTCACCTCAAATCTGAGGAGTCCTAGTTTTCTGGTTCAGGGCTTATTCTCCAAAAGAAACATAGAACTGGGAATTGTACCCTGGAAAGTAGCTAGAGTGTCCAGTCTTTGTGACCCCAGCTAAGTCCCTTCTTCCCTCTAGGATTCAGTTTCCTCATCTTGTAAAACATGGTGGTCAGGGAACCTGGTGAAGTGCATAGGCCCACTGGGGACTCCAGGGCTGAGGAAAGGGGCAGCTGGAGTCCAGCCAACCGTGGGACTGTGGGCCCACTATTGTCAAGTCTTCCTGTTTTTCATGAAAATCTAAAAACCTGAAAATCTCTCATTTTTAAATGTTTGGTAACTAGTCCAAGCTTTTCAATAAACATTGTGCTGGCCGAATGAAATAGGCCTCTGGGCCAAAGTGGGCCTCCAGCCCCCAATTTATCATCCCTGGGATGGCTCTTCTCACTCCGACTCTTCTTCACTCCGACTCACAGTTTGCCATTTTATGTGCCTGGAAATTGCTCCCGGGATTCCCAGGTGGGCCTTTCTCTGCCAATAATATGTAACATATGACCTTGGGCAGTGAAGTCAAGTGCTTTGGGCCTGCAGGCTGTACCCCCACCATAGAGGCGATCTGAGATGGGGCCTGGGCCTTCAGATAAGTCCCTGGTAGCCTCACACAAAACTCAGATCTTTCTTAGAAATTCCTAGAAACTCCAGCAGAGTCCCACAGCTTTGGAAGACTCATCTAATCCATTAGACCCAGGGTGGCAGACAAATTGTAGGTCAGAGCTTGGATTCACAGGAAGTAAGCCTGGACTGAGCCTTAAGTATCATTTAGTTCAATGCCACCATTTTGTAGACCCAGAGTGGTCTATAAAGGGATAGTGGTTACTAGTGAGTGCTCAGAGGAGTCAGACAGGCCTGGGTTTCAAATCCCGGCTTTGTCACTCACCAGCTCCTGGCATTAGCCCTTTTTCAAGATAAATAAATCTGTCCCCTGATCCACTTATTTTCTCACCTTTACACCTTTGCCTTGCTTGATTTCCTATAGGAATTCCCCTTTCCCTCTATTTTTCTCTTCTAAAAAAAATCCTTTTTTTTCAGGAGTTGGCTCAGATTTCAACTCCTCTCTAAAGACATTCATCCATCTATTCATTTGAATAAGTAATATATTCAAACACACTCAAAATTCAAATGCAGTGAAGTCCTTCTTGATCTCTATCTTCTATCCCAGTAGCTTTGACCTCTTCCACCATTAAGTTGCCTCAGTGTCCAGGATGGGGTCTTGCAATGAGGGGGGAATGGTTGTGAAAATAAGATTCAGCTGTGGGAGGAAATCCCATGCAGCTGTTAAAAATGAAGTAGAAGAATTGTGGAAAATACTTACAATTGTTGCTGAGTTGAAAGAGTAGGTTACCCCTTCCTTTTTTTTTTTTTACATCTTATTTATTTGAGATAGTATGAGCGGGGCAGGCAGGGGCAGAGGGAGAAGCAGACTCCCCACTGAGCAGGGAGCCCCATGCTGAAGCTCGATCCCAGGACCCCCAGATCACGACCTGAGCCAAAGGCAGTTGCTTAACGACTGAGTCACCCAGGTGCCCTTAGGTTACCCCTTCCTACAAAACAGGATTCTAATTTTGTCAGGCAAAAGGCAAAAAAAAAAAAAAGACCTAACTTAGGGCATTTAGTAAGCGGCAGAGTTACAGGCTTTTTTTTCTTTTTTTAGATTTTATTTATTTAAAATAAATTTTTTATTATTTTTATATTCTTCCCTTTTTTTTTTTAGATTTTATTTATTTATTGACAGAGGGAGAGAACACAAGCAGGGAGGAAGGGCAGAGGCAGAGGGAGAAGCAGATCCCCCCCCTCAGTGAGCAGGGAGCCTCACCTGGGCCTTGATCCCAGCCGACTGAACCACCCAGGTGCCCCTCTACTTCCGTTTTCATGTTATTCTTTATTTTCAGAATTTTATACATAATCACATATTCACTTTGTAGTCATTATAAAATAACTTCTTTACACCATCAAATCTCTTATACTCTGCGATCACCCAGCAACTCCTGTGATCAGTAAGGTGAGAACTGTTATTCGCATTCTACAGATGCACAGACTAAGATTAGAAGGGGACCTAGGGCTTGCCCAAAGCCTAAAGCTAAGATGCAAACCCAGATCCTCCCAAGTCCTGTTCTTTGCTTTCTCAAGGGAAACCCCTGAGTCAATTCCCGCATTCCCCTAACCGTGCACATGTGGCAGCTAAAGATTGTGCAAGGGGCAGAGAGGCCAGTGAAAACAGACCTGAAGTGACATCTTGTAATAGGGCAGGGGGAGTTTTGTCCAAGGTTGATTTCCACAAACATATGGGCATATGTCAATACCTACATTGATACAAATGTATTGTTTTAGTCAAGCTCTTTTGGAAGCAAAGATGTATTTTTTTTTTTTTTAAGATTTTTATTTATTTGACAGGGAGAGACACATCGAGAGAGGGAACACAAGCAGGGGGAGTGGGAGAGGGAGAAACAGGCTCTCCGATAAGCAGGGAGCCTGATGCGGGACTCGATCCCAGGATCCTGGGACCATGACCTGAGCCGAAGGCAGACGCTTAATGATTGAGCCACTCAGGCGCCCCCAAAGATCTATTTTATTTATTTATTTATTTATTTATTTATTTATTGGTATTTCGATTTCTTTATTTTTTTTCCCCAAATACTTTTATTTTATTTTTTTCACTGTTACAAGATTCATTGTTTATGTGCCACACCCAGTGGTCCATGCAATACGTGCCCTCCTCAATACCCACCACCAGGCTTGCCCATCCCCCCGCCCTCCTCCCCTTCAAAACCCTCAGTCCATTGCTCT
>CM052889.1:59611036-59635986 GCA_028534135.1 Potos flavus | reverse complement strand
GCCACTCTTGTTCAACATAGTACTAGAAGTCCTAGCGACAGCAATCAGACAACAAAAAGAAATAAAAGGTATTCAAATTGGCAAAGAAGAAGTCAAACTCTCTCTCTTTGCAGATGACATGATACTTTATATGGAAAACCCAAAAGACCCCACCCCCAAACTACTGGAACTCATACAGCAATTCAGTAATGTGGCAGGATACAAAATCAATGCAAAGAAATCAGTTGCTTTCCTATACACTAACAATGAAAATATGGAAAGGGAAATTAGAGAATCGATTCCGTTTACAATAGCACCAAGAACTATAAGATACCTGGGAATAAACCTAACCAAAGAAGTAAAGGATCTGTACTCGAGGAACTACAGAACACTCACCAAAGATCTATTTTAAAAAGCGAAAGTGAACAGAATAGGAATTTACTGGAAGGGCACTGTCACGTCTTACAGAACCCAAAAGTAATGGGGCCTCAGAGGGCTGGAATGCGACAGGGGAAGGAATCAGTAGCCCTGAGAATCAGTTAGAGCTCTTTTGGGTGCAGGTAACAAAGTCAACTCAAACTTGGTCAATAAAAAAGGACTTTATTTGGAAGACACCGGGGTGTTTCCTAGAACAAAGCAGGAATGCCAGAAGGTCCAGAAGGAGGGACAAGAGCACTCTGGGGACTGAGGTAGTCCTTTCTCTCCGGCATTTATCTCCAACATGCTTTCCTCAGGCTGCAGACCTGTTACGCTGCTTCTCTGGTCTCTTCGGGGGAAGAAAACATGTCTGGCCCCCAGATCCCCACTGTCACACGTGTAGTTCCAGCATGCAGAGAGACGAGACCTCTGAGCAAATTCCTAGGGGGAAGACTAACTGGCCAGACTTGGATCTGCTGCCATGTGGGTCCAGTCAGCTGGGGTTGAAGGCGGGATGGTACTAACAAAGCTGCCAGGAGCTGGTTCTCGTTTCTTCTTTCCCCTGAGCATTCCTGCCCTCTAGAGATTGGCTCCTCAAAAATTTCCCAGATTTTGCTATGTTCCCCATCCCAGCCACACTAGAAACGGACTAGAACTGCTGAGCCCAATGCTGAAGAATTGGATGGGTCCAACTCAGATCCTTCATGCACCAGTGTGTGGCTAGGCGAGAGGCGAGGGGTCATGTCCTACGACATGGCTGCCGTGGCTCACACGTGGGGAGAGGGCCATTCTCAGAAAACGTGGATTGTTATGAACTGGTCAGATACCTCACAAGATGACGGTTCTTCCTAATGTCGGCGTTGCTAAGCCTGAAAACATCTTCATAAATGAGGTTCTCACTTCATTATCTTCTCTTGAAGGCCCAGAAAAACTAGAGTGTCTTCTCATTTCAAGGACACCAGGATTAGAAACCTTTGCGCACAGCAACTAATTCAATTGGGCCAACGTATTGAGCACCTATCTTGAGTGAGGCGCTGTGCCAGGCCCTGACCGTCCAAAGACAATCAAAGATCGTCTCCGCTCAGCAGACCCGTCCCCCTGCCCCATTATGGTGTTTATATCCGTCAAGCTCATTTAGAAATCTGTTATTTCTGACACAGCTGCTTTGGAACTTCCATCTGACTGCATCAGGAGGCACTAAATTGCATGAATTCATCTGAGAGGCAAGATCACAGGAACTAATAATGCACTTGATCTCCTTACTCTGAATCATCATTTTTTAAAGCAAAAATATTATGAAGGCCATTGACAGTGGTGAAATTAATATCCGGTTGGGATTTCCCAGGCAGCCGTGGAGACCCGTCATTATGGAGAGGAATCTGGGCCAGACACACTCGTGATGCTCTCCCGGGGTCTGTGTTGGCTTGTTGTGGATTTAATGGTTCAGCTGAAGGCAGGAGGGGAGCACACACAATACAGGAGGCAGACGTCTCTGGATGTAAGTCCTGACTCTTCCGTGTACCAGCTGAGGCACTGTGGACGGCTCACGTCCTCCCTCTGAGCCTCAGTCACCCCCTCTCTGGAAAAGGGCCCAGAACCACAGGTTAGCTGCCGATTCTTCTGGGAGGAGTGGGAATTCCAGTGAGCAGCAAAAGGACATTTTCTCATATTACTTCATCAGATATTGTCTGAATTAACTACAGACAGCGTGTGTTTCTGTTGAGATTTTCGAAACACATTTTAAAGACTCAGAGGAAAACAGACAAAGGTGGATTTTTTTTAAAAAGTTGCATTATCAGCTTTTTTTGGTTTGTTTTCTCACAAATTGGGCAGCATCCCATGTAGCAAGCAAAGAGATGCTCCCTACGTCTCAGCTTTTAACATGTCTGGGCACATATTGCTGCTCATCTCGTCCTGTACTCAAGCCAGGTAAATGGTGCTAGTGGCTCAGCTTGGTTGTTTTTTTGTGTTTTGTTTTGTTTTGTTTCACTTTGCGCGCCTCACTCAAAGACAAAGATCTTAGAATTTCTTGGATCTTGGCTGCCCCCAGGACTGGCTATGTAATTTGTGGGATCCTATGTGAAATGAAAATGTGGGTCCCCTTGGACAAAAAGCAGAGAAAAGTGCTGTTAAAGTAGTAACACGTACAGCTTTTTCCTTTCTTCTGTGGTCTTTCACCACTTGTCATTTCTTAGGTGTTATTTATTTGTTATTTATGGCCTCCTCAGAAAAGAAAAAATAAAATGTAGTCATTAGCATGAATTTTACTGTTCAAGTTTATCGCGTACGATGCCTGTTTCAAATGGAAAAAATATAAGAGAGGCTTTTTTTAAAAGATTTTATTTATGGGGCGCCTGGGTGGCTCAGTGGGTAAAAGCCTCTGCCTTCTGCTCAGGTCATGATCTCAGGATCCTGGGATCGAGCCCCCCATAGGCTCTCTGCTCAGCGGGGAGCCTGCTTCTCCCCTCTCTCTCTGCCTGCCTCTCTGCCTACTTGTGATCTCTCTCTCTGTCAAATAAATAAATATAATCTTTTGAAAAAAGGTTATATTTATTTGTTTGAGACAGAGCATAAGCAGGGGGAGCAGCAAAGCGAGAGGCAGAAGCAGAATCCCTGCTGAGGAGCGAGCCAGACCTGGAGCTCGATCCCAGAACCCTGGGATCACGACCCGAGCCAAAGGCTCACACTTAACCCACTAAGCCACCCAGGGCACCCCAATATAAGAGAATTGAACTCATGTGTGGAATCACCAGATTTACACAGTTTGGGTTTTGTAACGTGTATGTGCATTTGTGTTTTGTTCTTGCTGCTGCAGGGGAAATGCTGCACAAAACAAATTTCGACTGTTTTTATTTCAGTTCTAGATACATGTACATTCTAGCAGTACTCTCAGCTCATCGGTGAGTAGGGACAGACTGAAAGGAAAAGCAACTATCGGTTATCCTATCTTTCCATTTCGTTCTGGCATTTGGGGCATAAGTAGTTCGAGAATATGGAGAAGGCACATGAGTAAGAAAGAATAGGGTAGGGTTCTTTAGTCATTCGTGTTGCTCTTTTTTTTTTAAGATTTTATTTATTTGAGAGAAAGAGAGTGTGTGTGAGCGCGAGGAGGGGGAGGGGCAGGGGCAGAGGGAGAAGCAGACTCCCTGCCGAGCGGGGAGCCCATGTGGAACTCAATCCCAGATGCTTAACCCACTGAGCCACCCAGGCGCCCCAGTCATTCATGTTTCTAAGAACATTAGTGACTTCTTTCTGTGCTCAAACAAGTTCTGATTCAAACAGAGGGCACGTCCTCCAGAGCTGTGCCCCCACTTACTCAGTCTGTGAGTACTCCATCTACCTTGTACTTGCTTTGAGCCTCGCTGAACTCCCATGCTGTGGGGGGTCCACTGGAATTCTATGAATTGATGAATGCTATGACCATTCTTGATATATAAGTATATATAGTTATATGTAAGTGCACGCATATAGTACTTACCTCCTTTGCTCCATTGTCCCATGTGACCTCACTTACAAAATGCCATTGCAAAAATAAAATTATTAAGCATTTCAAGATGGTGACAGCAGAGCATTACATTTCAAGCTCAAGGCCTTTCTAGATGAGGAGCCCTGTGGGACTGCATGGGTGGCACACCCATGATGCCAGCCTTGGCTGTCCCCTCCTCAGCACAGCTGAGCCCACACACCACATGGGCCATGGTCAAAGGCAGAGAGCTTTGGGTGGGGAGTTAGGAGTTGTGTTCTGGTTCCAAAGATGCTGCTGCTTTGGGCAGGAACTTGGATTAAATATCTTTACTTCATTGATTTCCAGATACACCTAGAAAGTTATTCCCCTGCTTGCTCCAAAGCCTACCCCTGCCTCCTCTTGGTTTCGGGTCTTAGTTTAAAGTCATGTCCTTACAAAAGCTTCCCTGGACTATCCAAACGAATCCTACCCCCACTATTGTTTTTATCACTACGCCCTCTTTATTTCCTTTAGAACGTGTTCTCCAAGTTGTGATTATACATTGATTTGTGTGTTTGGTGTTTTCTGTCTATCCTACCAAAGTGTAAACTCTACCAGGCCAAGTAGTGTGTTGGGTTGGTTTCTGGTTACAGCACAGAGCAAGTGCTCAGTTAATATCTGCTTGAATGAGAGTTGAACTCCAGAAGTATTTCCCCCCAGGGATTCTAACGAACCAAAAATTGTTAACGGAGAGAAAAAGTGTTCATGATGTAATATTGAGTTCAAAGAAATAGGGGTACAAAATTGGTTATGAAGAATGATCCCCTGGTGATTGCCAGAGAGAAGGGGGTTAAGAGGTACAAATTTCCAATTATAAAATAAGTATGTCATTGTGAAGAAAAGTACAGCATAGGGAATATAGTCAATAATAGTGTAATAACTCTGGTGACAGATGGTAATTACACTTCATAATGTATGGAATCGCTGAATTACTGTGTTGTATATCTGCAATGAATATAATATTGTACATAAACTCTTTCTCAACACTCATACACAAATCTATGGATAAATATAACTATTTGTATACATATTGGATTTTTGAAAAATAGACTTTAATTTTTAGGACCGCTTTATTTTTTTTCTTTTTTTAAAAAAGATTTTATTTATTTAATTGAAAGAGAGAGAGGGAACACAAACAGAAGGAGTGGGAGAGGGAGAAGCAGGCTTCCCGCCAAGCAGGGAGCCCGATGTGAGACTTGATCCCAGGACCCTGGGATCATGACCTGAGCCTAAGGCGGATACTCAACGACTGAGCTACCTAGGTGCCCATTTTTTTTTCTTTTTTTTTTTTTTTAAGTGAGCGCTACACCCCATGTGGGGCTTGAACTCACGACCTTGAGATAGAGTTGCATGCTCTACCAACTGAGACAGACAGGTGCCCCTATTTATTTTTTCTTCTTTAAATTGAAGCATAATTAACATATAGTGTTATATTAGTTTCAGGTGTACAATATAATGATTCAAAAAGTCTATACATTACTCAGTGCTTATCAGGATAAGTGTACTCGATACTCTTTATCTACTTCACCCCTCCCCCAGCATCTCCCCTCTGGTATCCACAAATGTGTTCTCTGTATTTAAAAGTCTGTTTTCTTCTCTTTTTTTCTTTGTTTTGTTTCTTAAATTCCACATATGAACAAAATCATATGGTATTTGTCTTTTTCTGATTGACTTATTTCCCTTAGCATTATACCTTCTAGGTCCATCAATGTCATTGCAAATGGCAAGATCTCATTTTTTTTTTTTTTTATGGCTAGTATTCCATTATACACACACCACATCTTTTTTATCTATTTATCTATGAATGGAATGGACACTTGGATTGCTTCCGTATCTTGGCTATTGTAAATAATTGTAAATAATACTGCAATAGGGATGCCTAGGTGGCTTTGTTGGTTAATCCTCTTCCTTCAGCTCAAGTCATGATCCCAGGGTCCTGGAATTGAGCCCCACATTGGGCTCTCTGCCTCAATGGGGAGCCTGCTTCTCCCTCTCCCTCTGCCTGCCACTCTCCCTGCTTGTGTGCTCTCTCTCTCTCCGTCCAATACATAAATAAAATCTTAAAAAAAAATAATGCTGCAATAAATGTAGGGGTGCATATATCTTTCCAAACTAGTGTTTTAGTTTTCTTTGGGTAAATATCCAGCAGTGGAATTACTGGATCATATGGTAACTCTATTTTTTTTAATAAAGCTTTTATTTATTTATTTGACAGAGAGAGAGAAAGACAGCGAGAGCAGGAACACAAGCAGGGGGAGTGGGAGACAGAGAAGCAGGTTTCCCGCTGAGCAGGGAGCCTGATGCGTGGCTCAATCCCAGGACACTGGGGTCATGACCTGAACCAAAGGCAGATGCTTAACGACTGAGCCACCCAGGCACCCCGGTAATTCTATTTTTTAAAAGAAAAGATTTATTTGTTTTAGAGAGAGAGAAAGCAAGAGCGGGGGGAGGGGCAGAAGGAGGGAATCTCAAGCAGACTCCCTGCTGAGTGTAGAGTCCAACACAGGGTTCACTCCCACGACCATGAGACCACGACCTGAGCTGAACTCAAGTGTCTGACGCTCAATGGACTGAACCACCCAGGCGCCCCGGTAATTCTATCTTAATTTTTTGAGGAATCTCCGTACTGTTTTCCACATTGGCTATACCAGTTTGCATTCCCACCAACAGTGCGTGAGGGTTCCTTTTTCTCTACATCCTTGCCAACACTGTTGTTTCTTGTGTACTTGATTTTAGTCATTCTGACAGAGGTAAGGTGATATCTCATTGTGATTTTGATTTGCATTTCCCTGATGATTAGCGATACTGAGCATGCTTTCATGAGTGTATTGGCTGGGACCGTTTGAGATTTACAGAAAATCTGAGGAGATAGTATAGAAAGTTCACATAGACTGCACACCCAGTTTCCCCTATTATTAACATCTCCCATTGGGATGCTACATTTATTATAACTAATGAGCAATATTGATACATCAGCAAAGGTCCATAATTTATTTAAGATTTCCTTGTTTTTTTTACCTAATATCCTAAATTCCATCTAGGATACCATGTTACATTTAATCGTCAAGTCTCCTTAGGCTCCTCTTGGCTGTGACAATTTCTCAGACTTCCCATGTTTTTGATAACCTTGACAGTTTTGGGGGAGTACTTGTCAGGTATTTTATAGAATGTCCCTCTATTGGGATCTGTCTGATTTTTCCCTCATAATTAGACTGGGGTTATTGGTTTGGGGGAGGAAGACCACAGAGGTAAATTGCCATTTTCATCACATCCTAACAAGGGCATATATTATCTACATGATTTTCCACTCATGATATTGACCTCAATCACCCGGCTAAGACAGTGTTTGTCAGGGTTCTCTGCCAAGGTATTCCCACCCCACCCCCACACACACTGTACTCTTTAGAAGAGTCACCATGTAAACCCGACACCTAAGTACTGGGGACTTATGTTCCTTTTCCTTGTTCATGGAGTGTGTCTGTATAAATCATCTGGAATTCTATGCAGATTTGACTCTTCTCCCTCATGGATATATTTATTCTATTTAGTCAATCATTTATATCAGTATGGACTTGTGGATACTTCTTACTTATAGTTTGGGTTATAATCCAATACTTCTATATTTATATTGTTGCCCAATTGATTCCAGCTTTGGCAACTGAAAACTTGTATCTATAGGATTTTATGTGAGGTTTTTTGTTTTATTTTTACAAAAATTAGGTAAACGGTACATATTATTCTATAAATTGATTTTATATGCTGTATACCATGTATATACCTCCTAGGAAAAATAATATAGACCTTACTCATTCTTTTTTAGTAGCTATGTAACATACCCTATTGTTCATATATGTAGTGGATTCTACTGTTCCTCTACTGATGGACACCGGATTGTTTCAGGCTTTTTTCCTTTTCTTTTGTAACTACAAACAGTGCAGCCATAAACATTCTTAGGCTTATTCAGGAATTATAGGGTAGATTCCCCAAAGTGGGAATGCTGGGTCAAAGGGCATGTATGTTTTACATGTTAGTAAATATTATCATTTTATTTTCCAAAAGGATTGTTAACAATTCACCTTTCTAGTAGCAAGGAATGAGGGTGCCCTTTTTTCCACATTCTTATTAACACTGGATGTCGTTTCTTTTTTTTTTAAGATTTTAAAAAATTAATTAACTAATTAATTTTTAAAGGATTTTATTCATTTATTTGACAGAGAGAGACAGTGAGAGAGGGAACACAAGCAGGGGGAGTGGGAGAGGCAGAAGCAGGCTTCCTGCTGAGCAGGGAGCTGAAAGCAGGGCTTGATACCAGAACCCTGGGATCATGACCTGAGCCGAAGGCAGACGCTTAACTACTGAGCCACCCAGTTGCCCCTCAAGATTTTATTTTTTAAAGTAATCTCTGCATCCAATGTGAGGCTCGAACTCATAACCCTGAGATCAAGAGTTGCATGCTCCACTGACTGAGCCACCCAGGCGCCCCTGAATGTCATTTCTATGTTTTTATTGATATGATAGCAGCAAAATGCTCTCTCGTTGTTTCCTTAATTGGAATTTCCCTGGTCAGTAGACAGGGTAAGCAGTTTTTCATGTTTATTGACCATTTGAGTTTCTTCTTCTTGGAATCGCCTGTTCATATCCTTTGCTCACTTCTCCATTGGAATGTTTTATCTTTTTTTCACAACAATTTGTAGAGGCTTTTTTGTATAGTAGGAATTGTAACTTTCTTATGTGTTGCAATTTTTTTTTTTACCAGTTGGTCATTTATTTTTTACTTTGTTTTAGTGTCTTCTGCAGTCCAAAAATACATATTTTTTGTAGCTAAATTTGCCAGTCATTTCCTTAAAGGCCTCTGGGTTTGCCTTATTTTAGAAAGTTTCTCTCGCCCACAGTTTTATAAATGTTTTCCTACAGTTTCTTCTGATATTTTAAGTTGTGGTCATTTTTAAAAGATTTAATATTGTACCATTTCATGTGAAATGTGAGACTGTTACAACAATGTACAATCGACCCTCAAACAACACAAGGGTTAGGGATGTTGACCCCATGAGTGGTGAAAAATCCATGTATAATTTTTGACTCCCTAAGAACTTAACTATCAGCCTATTCTTGATCAGAAGCGTTACCAATAACATGAACAGCTGATTAACACATATTTTGTATGTTGTCTATATATATTATACTGTATTCTTACAATAAAGTAAGCTAGAGAGAAGAAAATGTCATTAAGAAAATTGTAAAACACTATATCCTACACCTGAAACTAATAGTAAACAGTATGCTAACTGGAATTTAAATAAAAACTTAGAAAAAAAAGAAAAAAGTGTAAGAAAGAGAAAATACACATACAGTATTGTACTGTATTTATTGAAATAATTCTGTATATAAATGGGCCTGCCCCATTCAAATCTGTGTCAACTCAGGGTCAACTGTAATTCCATTTACACCCCCAGTATTATCTTTTGTCCCATTAGTCTTATATTTCATGTGTATATGCAAACCTTGCAATACAATAGTACTGTTTTTGCTTCAAACAGTTGTCTTTTAAAGAAAATAAGAAAACAGGGGCACCTGACTGGCTCAGTTGGTAGAGCAAATGACTCAATCTTGGGGTTGTGAGTTTGAACCCCAAGCTGTGTGTAGAGATTACTATTAATAAAAAATAAATAAATAAGAGGGTGCCTGGTTGGCTCCCTTGGTAGGCCTGCGACTCCTGATCTCCGGGTCCTGAGTTCAAGCCCCACGCTAGGTTTGGATCCTACTTAAAATAAAAAAGTAAAAAAGGAAACATAAATGACAAATTTTCCAGTTTCGGTGAGATAAAGTTAACCTATAATTGAGAAGATAATTTTTTTTTTTTAAGATTTTGTTTATTTATTTGAGAGAGAGAGCACAAGCAGAGGGAGGGGCAGAGGCCCAGGGGGAAGCAGGCTCCCCACCGAGCAGGGATCCTGATATGCGGCTCAATCCTAGGATCCTGAGATCATGACCCAAGCCAAAGGCAGATTCTTTTTTTTTTTTTAAGATTTTATTTATTTATTTTGACAGAGAGAGAGGGATCACAAGCCGGCAGAGAGGCAGGCAGAGAGAGAGGGGGAAGCAGGCTCCCCGCCAAGCAGAGAGCCCAATGCAGGGCTCGATCCCAGGACCCTGAGATCATGACCTGAGCCCAAGGCAGCGGCTTTAACCCACTGAGCCACCCAGGTGCCCCTGAAGGCAGATTCTTAATCGACTGAGCCACCTAGGCACCTCGAGAAGATAATTTATGAAATATTTATCTACATATTTCTCATTTCCAGTGCTCTTCATTCCTTACTGCAGATCTGAGTTTTATCTGATATCATTTCCATTCAGCCCGGAGGATTTTTTAGTTCAGATATTGTATTTACTTGTTCTGTAGATCCCCTTTTTTAAGTTTTCCATTTCTCTGCTGAGTGGTTCCCTCATTGTGTTCATTTTTTTCCCCTTTAAATCATTGAACGTGTTTTATATAGTTGTGTTAAATCCTTTTCTAATTCCAACATCTAGGTCCTCTTGGGGTCTTTTTCCACTGACTTTCTCTAGATTGTTGATCTCATTTTCCTTCATCTTTGCATATGTAATAACTTTTTATCATATGGTAGACATGAATGACATATTCTAGGGAGTTTGGATTTTATTGCATTCTTTTCAAGTGTTTTGAGTTTTGTTCTCTCTCTTTTTTTTAAATATTTTATTTGTTTATTTGAGAGAGAGCGACAGCGAGAAAGATCTCAGAGGGAGAGGGAGAAGCAGACTTGGGGCTGAGTGGAGAGCCCGATGTGGGACTCCATTCCAGGATCCTGAGATCATGACCTGAGCTGAAGGCAGATGCTCAATGGACTGAGCCACCCAGACGCTCCCATTTTGAGTTTTGTTCTGATAAGTGGTTAAATTACTGGTGGAGTTTTTCATACCTATGCGGTTTGGTTTTAAATTTTGTTTGGGGCAGTCTCTTGGTTTTGTCTTTGGTTCTAGGGCATAGTCCTTACTCTAGGATGTAGTCCTTACTCCTGTAGCATGGTCTTTTGGGGTCTCAACTGAATGCCCAAAATGTTCAGCGTGTCTACTCTGGTTGGGCTTGAACTCTAACACGTTCTAACATTGAGCAAACTCTGGTATCTCCGATCAGTTCTCAGCCCTGAGTGAGCAGTCCTTCTCTGCTAAGCCTTACGAAGTCTCCCTCGACATACACAACCCATAGCCCAGGCTTCTTTGGCCAAAGACTCAAGAATTCCTGTGTAGACTTCTGCCTCCTCCCACCTCCTGTTGTGTTATTCCCTGCTTTTCTGTACCCTGACCTGCAAATTCCTGCTGCTTTAGCAGCCCCAAATACTGATGTCTCCCTCTTAAACTCAGGAAGACCACTTCTTTGGGTTTCACTGTAATTGGGAAATTGTCCCCAGGCAGAAAGCCAGGAAAAACAGGGGACTCAGCAAGTCTATTGTTTTTTTCTCAAGAATTATAGTATATGTTGCCCGTTTTCCAATGCCTGAAAACAATCATCTCCAGTTTTATAGCTGTTTAGGATTAGAGGATTAGCTCATCATCACTGGAAGTGGAAGTCCTACTGTCTCTGTCTTTTCATGAACATCTTTTTAGAGGTATCACTGACGTACAATACATTGTACATATTTAAAGTATACAATTGATGAGTTTTGATTTATGCGTATACCCATGGAACCATCACCACAATGAAGAAATGAAGATAATGAATGTATCTATCGCCCCCAAGTTTCCTCTTGTTCTTTAAAATTGAAAACATCTCAATTGTAAAACCATTTGTACCTGGTGCCTTCTAACACAATTGATACTTACCTTTTCAGTCTCTTTTATTTATTTTTATTTTTTAAAGATTTTATTTATTTATTTGACAGAGAGAGAGAGATCACAAGTAGGCAGAGAGGCAGGCAGAGAGAGAGAGAGGGAGAAGCAGGCTCCCTGCTGAGCAGAGAGCCCAATGCGGGGCTTGATCCCAGGACCCTGAGATCATGACCTGAGCCGAAGGCAGAGGCCTCAACCCACTGAGCCACCCAGGTGCCCCTTCAGTCTCTTTTACAGTTAGTTTACTTAGGCCTTCTTTCTCCTCTTAGAGGAATTATAGGTTGGGGTTTTTTTTTTTTTGTTGTTGTTGTTGTTTTTCTTTTGCCAGGAAGTTATTTCCCTTAGATTTCCTAATTATTTGGTAGACAGTTACACATAATAACCTCTTTTAATTGCTATTATTGGTGGTTATATTTCCTTTCTTATTTGTGATTGCTGTTCATTATTATAATTTTTTCTATACTTTACCCTTTATTCAGGCTTGCCAAGATATTTTTCTTTTCTTTTTTATTGGTCCTTTCAAATCCTTTAAAATATATTTTTAAAGATTTTATTTTTTTATTTGACAGAGAGAGAGCACGAGAGCACAAGCACAAGCAGGGGGAAAGGCAGAAGGAGAGGGAGAAGCAGGCTCCCCGCTGAGCAGGGAGCTCAATGTGAGGCTTGATCCTAGGACCCTGGGATCATCACCTGAGGCTAAGGCAGACACTCAACCAACTGAGTCACCCAGGTGCCCCTCAAATCTTTTAAAATATTTTTGATAGGGGCACCTGGGTGGCTCAGTCGGTTAAGTGGCTACCTTTGGCTCAGGTCATGATCCCAGAGTCCTGGGATCAAGCCCCACATTGGGCTCCCTGCTCCGTGGAAAGCCTGCTTCTCCTTCTCCCTCTGCCTGCTCTGCCTACTTCTGCTTTCTCTCTCTCTCTCTGTCAAATAAGTAAATAAAATCTTAAAAAAAAATAAAATATTTTTGACAAATTATTATTTTGTTAATTTTAGATTTTAATATTTTTGAATTTTCTTTTTCTTTTATTTTGGTTTATATGGCTCTTATACTATTTTAGATTTTGAATATTTAATTCATTCATCTTTTTTAAATAATAAAACCTTTAAGCCTATACAATTTCCTCTGAGTCCAGCTTTAGCAGCATTCCTATATTTGGTATGAAGTGTTTTGCTGTTGTTTTGTTCTGTTTCACTTTTAAGATTTTATTTATCTATTTATTTATTTATTTATTTATTTATTTAAGAGAGAGAGAGGGAGAGAAAGCAGGGGGAGGAGAAGAGGGAGAGGGACAAGCAGACTCCATGCTGAGCCTGGAGCCGTTTGCAGAGCTCAACATGGGGTTTGATCCCGAGCTGAAATCAAGAGTCAGACTCTTAAGCTACTTCAGCACTCCTGGTATGAAGTGTTTTATTCATAATACTATAGATTTGAAAAGTGATCTGATATTTCACTTTTTGTTTTTACTTATTTAAGGAAGTGTTTCTTAATTTCCAAGTGGTTACATTCTCTTCCTGTCTTTGTTGCTGATACTTACTTTTACTAGATTATGTTCGAAGAATGCAGCCTCTGTAATCTCTACTATTTGGAATATTTGAAAGATTTTTCGAAATATTCTTACATTTTTTTACTACAGTGGCTTTTAGTATATTCACAAGTTTATGCAGCTATCATCACAATCAATTTTATAACATTGTCATCACCCTAAAAAGAAACCTTATACCCTTTAGCAGTCATTCCCCCCAGCCCTCATTCACCAAAGTCCTAGGCAACCACTGGCCTACTTTCTGTCACTATAGATTTGCCTATTCTGAAGATTTCATACAAGTGGAATCATATAATATGTGATCTTTTGTGGTTGGCTTTTTTCATTCAACATAATGTTTTTAAGGTTATGCATATTATAGCATGTATCAGTACTTCATTCCTTTTTCATTGCTGAAAAATCCATTTATGGATATACTATAGTTTATCCATTCATCTGTTGATACACATTTGACTTATTTCCACTTTTTACCTATTATGAATAATGCTGTTTGCTTTTTGTTTGCATTTATCTGGCATATATTTGAGCACATATATATCTATTTTCATTCATTCATTTTTTTAAATAATTTCTACACCCAACATGGGGCTTGAACTTTCAACCCTGAGATTAAGAATCACATGCTCTACTGACTGAGCCAGTCAGGCACTCCTATTTGTTTATTTTTAAACTTTCTTTGTCGCATTGTTTAGGTGGGTTTTCTCTCTCTCTGTATATATATATTTAAAATCTAGCTAGGGGTGCCTGGCTGGCTCAGTTGGTAGAGCACATGACTCTCGATTTCAAGGTTGTGAATTCAAGTCCCGTGTTGGGTGTAGAGATTACTTAAAAATAAAATCTTTAAAAAATAAAATAAAAAAGTAAAATCCAGCTAGATTTAAAAAATCAAATTTGTTAATATCTGTTTGAAAGGAGAATTCAGCATGTTTATTGCATAACAGATATATTGAGTGTTATTCCTTTCATTCTATTTTATGCTTACTATTTATTCTACTTTATTATTTCCCCTTTGTCCTTTTCCTTACTTTTGCTGCCTTAATCCCATTTCCTTACGTCCCTGTTATTTTAGTAATCTCTACACCCAAAATGGGGCTCAAATTCACGACTCTGAGATCAAGAGTTCCAAGCTCTTCCAACTGAGCCAGCCAGAAGCCCCCATTCTCCCTGTTATTTTAGAAGCTCTATTATGCTTTCAGTTCTACCATGGTTACCTTCCCTTTGCTAATCAATGTGTATTTCTTTAATAACATATCACAATTAAATAATCACTAAGACTTTAGAGCACGTTTATTTCTCTAGTTTTTCCCACTCTTAATGTCTCCATTTTGCTACACTAGATTAACATTTCTAGTCAAGGTTTTTTGTTTACTTTTTATAGTCCAGGTTTTTGAGGTTTTTTTTTAGGAGTTTATTTATTTATTTCACAGAGAGACAGTGAGAGAGGGAACACAAGCAGGGGGAGTGGAAGAGGGAGACGCAGGCTTCCCGCCAAGTAGGCAGCCCGATGCAGGCCTTGGTCCCGGAACCCTTGGGATCATGACCTGAGCCAAAGGCAGACATCTGAGCTACCCAGGCAGCCCAAGTCCAGGGTTTTTATCTTTACTTCATTTCTTCTGTTTTGAGCATACTTAAGAACAAACAATTTTTGACATTTTTCCAACTTTCTCAGAAAGTGGCTATGGAAGGAAAGTGAATTATTTTTTTTTGGCAAAGTAGTATTTTGCTTTTTACTTAAAAAAAAAAAAAAATGACTGCCTATGTGACCATATCAACAATCTTAGGTGAACAAGATGTGTGTGGATGTTCAAGAATAATTTTCTGGGGTGCCCGAGTGGCTCAGTCAGTTATGCAACTGGCTCTTGATTTCATCTCAGGTCATGACCTCAGGGTTGTGAAATCGAGCCCCACATCGGGCTCCACGCTGAGTGAGGAGTCTGCTTAAGATTCTCTCTCTCCCTCTCCCTCTGGACCCCTCCCCTACACACCACTTTTTCTCTAAAAAAAAAATAATAATGATAATAATTTTCTGTTTTGGGAAGTCAGCATATACACTCTGACCCAGCCCAGTGGCATTTACAGAGAACGCAGATGTGTGCCATGTCTCCCTTGGCCTTGCCCTTGTCTGTCTACTTGAAATGTTTCCTTTCTATCACCTCCATTTCTATCTTCCCAGGCTAGCCCTTTTCTGACCCAAACTAGATGTGGGCACTTCTTCCTCTGAACCCCACAAGATTTCTCCGTCCGTCCGTCCGTCCCTCCCTCCCTTCTTTCCTTCCTTTCTCTCTCTCTCTTTCTTTCTTTCTTTTTTTAAGATTTTATTTATTTATCCGAGACAGAGAGAGAGAGAGAGAGATTACAAGCAGGGGGGAGGGGTAGAGGGAGAAGCATACTCCCTGCTGAGCAGGGAGCCCAATGCGGGGCTTCATCCCAGAACCCTGGGGTCATGACTTGAGCCGAAGGCAGAGGCTTAACAGACTGAACCACCCAGGCACCTCTCAGAAGTTTTCTTGTTTGTATCTCTCTGACACCTCCTCCACTGGGCCTTGTGTTACTGAGGTTTGGGTATCTACATACATTCACCTCTTCCCTCTACTCTTCCTAGGAGGAAAAACAAAGTATCCTGTCTTTGTATCCCCACTGCCTATCACAGTCCCTGGCACATAATACATACTGAACTGAAATGACCAGAATGTATTATATGGGTCAAGGAATCACCCACTTGGCAAAAAAAAAAAAAAGCAGACTTTGATTTAGTGAAGACTTTTTTGTACTTTTATTGTTTGCATCTAAGAAACAAAATGTTTATAGAGAAGAATTATCTTCATCATGCCCTAAATGAGCACATTCTCCAGGAACCCCCTTCTGAAAACAAAACATTTATCACTTACCAATGATATGAATAACTATCCTTCATCCAGGGCTTCCTGCTCTCTACTGCTACAGTATCCTGGAAATTTTGATCTATTTAGAAGCTTGGCCTAAAAACGTGGTAACATGGATTTTTCACGTGTCATCCTGTTACTTCTCATTCCATGAATGAGAACCAGGTGTTTAGCTCTTAATTACTATGGTGCCTGTAATAAGATCTAAGTGCTCATTTAGGGTGGAAAAAAAAAAGTCATTTAAATACCTCTTCTGCTTCTTAACATTTTTTCCCCTGTCTCTTTGTTTTTATTCCCATTTGTTTAATACATATGTTTCAAGAGCTAGCTATAGTTGTCTACATGCTGGTGCTGGAGATATACACTGCTTCTGTCTCATGAGGTCATGGGTTAGTGGGGAATCAAACAAACAAGCTGAGTGATTGTGCTCCGATGGAGTGACAACCTGTGACTGGAAAACCTAGAAATGGACCAAGGATGTTTCTCAAGGACTATAAGTCTCAGAAGGCTATAAGGTTGAGGATGAGTTAGCCGGACATGGATGGTAGAAGAAAAGGGTGGGGGAAGAGGATACTGAGCAGAAAAAACAAGTGCCAGAGAACACCAGCATATTCGAAGAAGTGCAATTATTTCAGAATGGTTGGAGTGTCCTGGCAAGAGATGAAGCTTTTTCGTCTGTCTTCTGTTTCATTATTATTATTATTATTTTTACAGTGCCAAGGCGCTGGTGGTTTAGCCATATGGCAAAACAGGTTCTCTGTTGCAGTTAATACAAAGCAGACCCGGGTTAGCTATGGCTCTTAGGAGCTGAGCTTCAAGGCCTGGCCTTGGCCTCCTAACCTAGATACTTCTTAAGTGCAGAGATAGTGTCTGATTCACTCGGCTCTGTCCCCAGCCCTGGTACAGGGCCAGATAGCGGTCAGAGCTCAGTAAATATTCTGACTGGGGTGAATAAGATGGTCACCCAGAGAACCTTGGGGGAGATATTACCCTTTGGCACAGCTTGGGGCCCCCTGAGGTGGGTTCTGGGGTGTCCTTGAGCAATGAAGTTTTTAACTGCAGGCCTCCTAAGACAGATTTGCTAAGGAGAACCTACTCATGGAGCAGTGATGTCCTTGATACTGTCAACCAATTAATTCCTTAAGTACTTCAAGTTAGGAAAGGCCTGCTGATTTGATTTTATCTGTCTTTAAGATTGATCTATCGTCATATCCCATTCCAGCTGGACTTCCTCTCCTCTTCTTCCTCCATTACTGATGGTACAGGATCTAATTACCTCATCACTCCTTAATTTATTTATGAAAAGGCTGAGGTTAAAGAAAAGAAGGAAACTCCTGGGTCCTTTGGGGACCTTCTGTAAAAGCTTTCCTTTCCCCATTCCCTCCCTTATGCCTGATAAAACCGCCTTTTCTGTTTCTGGCAAGTTGGAATTGTTCTTACTTACAAATTTAAATAAATAAACTTCCCTCCCAGGGCTGAGTGGAGGCCAGCCCTGTGGGTTAAGCCTAGCCTGTGGACTCCCGGTGGATCAATCAATCAACGAGAATTCATTGATCCCACAAGAAGCAGCTTTCAAAACGAGCACAGAGCTCCTGGACATCCTGGCTTCCTCTTCACAAAACAATTGGGAAAGAGGAGTCTTTTGAAATTTTCCATTTTATTATTACACAAGTAATACATGGATAACATGCATCTTTTAAAAAATTCAAAAGACACAGATACATAGAATAACAAGTGAAAAGTCTTTCTCCCTCTCTCCTTGAAACCTACTGTTAAGAGCTTGAGACTGTATGCTTTTATTCAGACCTTTAAACAATGCACTTTCATACAGGTACACCTATATAAACAACTCACTTAAAAAATAAAATAAGTGGATCACAACATAGGTGCAGTTATTTATTCTTTTTTAAACAATGTGTCTGGACATTCTTACAGTCAGACCACACAGATCTACGTTTTAATGGTTGCGATAGTATTTTACAGCATATAGGTCCATTATTTATCCGTTTCCCTACTGATGGGCTTTAACATAGCTTCAGATTTTTCAGTATTACAAGCTGTGTTGCAAGCACTGGTTCTCTGGCAATTATCCAATCAATCACCCATTTACTGCAGGCTCACCACGTGCCACGCTGTTCTGGGGGTTGAGGATAAACAAAACAGACTCCTAAATATAGTTTTGAGTGATTGAAAGGGGGCATTTTCTTTTTTCAAGTGGGCCAGACAGGCTGAAGATTAGTCTCTATTCAATCCAGGAGGCTGAGGAGTCCGCCGGGGTGTGTCCCCGGCTGTGAAAAGGGGGCCTCAGGACCGGTCGCTGCTGGCGAGGAAGAGGAGTAGATGGCTGTAGAGCGCTTATTGCTCACGCCCTCGGTCGGACGGCTGCGGGTCTAGCCGGCGGTAACGAGAAACAACTGCTCACACACCATGCCCCGGGCGCGGAACAGTGCGTGGGCGCAGGTCCAGCGGGGCGGGGCCGAGCGGCGCGCGACCCTCCGCGCGCTCGGGGAGGCACAGACCCGGGCGGCCTCTCTGGCCCCCACTCCTGCGGGCTCTATGACACCGCGCTGGCTCGCGGGACGGGGCGGGGTTGGTTGAGGGGGAGGAGACCACTCCAAGCTGTACATCTCGCGGGGAGCCTCGAGAGGAACTATCTCGCGAGAAGGAGGAAGTACCGCGCTTGCGCGTTGCAGTAGCGCCTGGCGGCCTTGGCAGGTCTTTCGGCGGTTGTGTGAGGGGAGGTAATCTGTTCCGAGGCTAATAAGCTCTTTCCCCAAGTCCCCGTGACTCGCCACCATGAGCAGCACCTTAGCCAAGATTGCGGAGATCGAAGCCGAGGTAATGGGCACAGCTGGCGCTTCAGTCTCCCTCGGAGTGTTCCTTTTTAGGTAGAGTTGCTCTTGCCTGCACTGCCTTCAGCCGCGTCAGGACCGGCCCAGCGTTCTCCGACTCGGCTCTTCCCGGTTCTGCGTTCCCCGAGTCCCCTCAGCCTCCGCTGGAGCCCCCCGACTCCTTTCAGCCGGGGCCCGCGTTCCACACCCCTGCTCCTTGGTCGATACCCCGTTCCGTGTTCGGCTCCTGTCCGAACATCCTCTCAGTCTTCCTTTTTTGTGAGCAACATAGTCCTCTCCGCCTCCCTCTTCCAGCCCAGACTCGCTCACGCACTTCAGTATCTCTTATCATCTCCCAAAACCCATCCCCCTTTCCCCAATCTCTACTTTGAAGACCGCGTTTCCCAGAGTATTGCTCCCAGGAATGGATCTGGGGTAACATCTGCGGTAGCTGTTGATTCAATCTGAACTACTGTGTGATTCTATTGTCTGAAGTGCTCAGAGCTCTTTAAAATCCAGAAAGTGGTGACGTTATATCAGATCGTGCATACCAAGGACAAGCAGTAGAAAAGGACTCGGCAGCTGAATTTTAGTCTGATCTGTGGGCGCTAATTGCAGTGACCTTGGTCATGTGTCTTCCGTTTGGGCTTCAGTTGTTTGCTTTGTAATGAGGGAAATGGGCTGGCTAATGAAGAGAATGACTTTTCACTCTTTTAAGTCTGACTAAAATGGGCATATTGATATCAGGTAGGATCTAGAAAGAAATCATTCTCAGTTGGGGGAGGGGTGTTCATTCTGGATATTTTACCTTGTAGGAACTGCTGCTGATTTATGGCTGTGATTCCTCCCTTACAGATGGCTCGGACTCAAAAGAACAAGGCCACAGCACACCACCTAGGGCTGCTTAAGGCTCGCCTTGCTAAGCTTCGTAGAGAGCTCATTACCCCAAAAGGTGGTGGTGGTGGCGGGCCAGGAGAAGGTTTGTGTTTTTCTTCGGTATTGGTTTTTGTTTTGTTTTGTTTTGGTGTAATTTCTGTCAAAATAATGTAGTTGTATTGCTTAAAGGTAATTTAAAAATTTCTATGATAGTAGATTTGTATTTTCTAATCCTTAATTCATGAGTTGTGTTTATTTAATTCTGATTTCAAAGGGAAATGAATATTGTCTAAGTGATAAACTAGAGTTTTATATATATCCTGTATTTTTTTTTAAGTTTATTTTAAATAATCTGTGCACCCAAGGTGTGTTCCGAACTCAAGATCTTGAGATCAAGCGTTCCATACTCTTCCAACTGAGCCAGCCAGGCAACCTTATGTATATCCTGTATTGATCCAAAATAGGTTTTCATTGGCTTACAGGAATACGTAAATACATACATCAACAAGGTAAAAAATAAGTAAGGAAATTGATACAAAGGGAAGTGAAGGTGGGAAGAATAATTTGAAGCCAAGAGAGATAAGGTTAGGACCAAAAATAATGTCATAAAGTCTGTATGCTTCCCAGAGGAGGGCCATGAATTTGGCTTTGAAGTTGTTTGCAGCCATTAAAAAAAAAAAAAAGAAAATCCAGTCAGTCACACAGTTCCTAGAGTTTGTAAGACAAAAAAGAAGCCCGTTTTTGTTTTATTTATTTTTAAAAAACTTTCACTTTCTTTACTTAAAATTTGTTTTTAATTCTAGTAACATTAACAAACAGTGTTATATTAGTTTCAGGGATACAATATAGTGATTCAACAATTTTATATTTTTTCAGTGTTCATCACAATACATGGGCTCTTAATCCCTTTCACCTATTTCACTCATCTCCCCCACCTCCCTTCTAGTGACCATCTGTTCTCTATTTTTAAGAGTCTGATTTTTTGTTTCTCTCTTTTTGCGTTTGTTTTGTTTCTTATATTCCACATTTGAAAAAACTCATTTTTAAAAGATTTTATTTATTTGAAAGAAGGAGCACACTTGCACACACACACACAAACGGGGGTGGAGGGAGTAAGGATAAGCAAACTGCACTGAGCACAGAGCTTTATGTTGGGCTTGATCTCTTTTTTTTAAAGATTTTATTTATTTGACAGAGAGAGATCACAAGTAGGCAGAGAGGCAGGCAGAGAGAGAGGAGGAAGCAGGCTCCCTGCTGAGCAGAGAGCCTGGATTCGGGGCTCGATGAGGGCTCGATCCCAGGACCCTGAGATCATGACATGAGCTGAAGGCAGAGGCTTTAACCCACTGAACCACCCAGGCGCCCCTGGGCTTGATCTTTTAACCCTGAGATCACGACCTGAGCCAAAATCAAGAGTTGGCCGGCAGCTTAACTGACTGAGCCACCCAGGCACCCACTCATTTTTAGATCCATTATTGTATAATCTTTGTTAAATACTATGGGTACTAGAAAGGTATATAACGGTGTAAATGGTAGAGGAATAAAGTTTCTAAATAAATACTCCATTAAACAATGTTAGGGGCACTTGGGTGGTTCAGTCAGTTAAGCATCTGCCTTTGGCTCAGGTCGTGATCTCAGAGTCCTGAGATCCAGCCCCGTCGGACTCCCTGATTCTGCCTCCACCCCCCCCACCCCCCCACCCCCAGCACTTGTGCTCTCCCTCTCTCTCTCTGTCTCAAATAAATAGACAAAATCTAAAAATAAATAAACAGTGTTAATTGGTATTTTGTGTGCTTAAGCTCTGGAGAGGTAAACTAGAAATTTGGAGAAATACGTTCTAGATAGACTACCAGAATGTGAAATGAATTTCATGAATCTCAACACTTCAGCAGATAACTTTCCTCTTCTTTTTGATATTTATTGATGTTTTAGGTTTTGATGTGGCCAAGACAGGTGATGCTCGAATTGGGTTTGTGGGTTTTCCATCAGTGGGAAAGTCAACACTGCTTAGTAACCTGGCGGGAGTATATTCTGAGGTGGCAGCCTATGAGTTCACTACTCTGACCACTGTGCCTGGTGTCATCAGATACAAAGGTGCCAAGATCCAGGTGAGTCAGGCCTGCAGGCCACAGACAGAAAGAAATCCATTCTTTCATTCATTTAAAAAGCACTTATTGGAAGCTCTCTGTATGCCAGACCTGATCTTTGATCTACTAGGCCCTTCCTGTCTAGCAAGGAAGATAGAACAGTACAGAAAGACAGTAACACAGTGGAATGGTGTTTGTGAAAACACAGAGAAAGAAGGGACTACTTTTTCATCTGAGGATATTGGGGGAAGGTCTGGTAAGACTTAAAAAAGCTTCATGTAGACAATGCAGGTGGGTCTTGAAGTTCAGGTAGAATTTCATCAGCCTGAGAAGGTAAAGGGCAATTTCAGGCTGCCATAATGGTAAATAGCTTGCTGTGGTACAAGCTGAGGCATGGGACAGGAATGGTAGGAACTGAATCTGGAGAAGTAGTTTGGAGCTGAATTATGAAGGGCCTTGTGTGCCTGCTAAGGCAGTCGAATTTTATCTTATGTGTAGCTAGGAACCACTAGAAACTTCTTAATAAAGAAATAACATATGATCCTTTTTATTTTTTATTTTTGTATTTCTTGGTGAGATCCTTTTTAGAAGATAATTCTTGTCTGTGAGGCCTAAAGAAGTTGGTGTCCTGAGAAGTTTTTCTTAGATAGGTGATGGATTTAGGGCTAGCAAATGAAGAGTCCCTTTGGATATAAAAGAAGGTATATGTAAACATAAACTTTAATGGGTCATATTCTTACTGGCCGCACAGCTAAGAAGGCAGTATTCTGAATTCTATGACATTTGAATTTAGGGGGCAGGTTCCCAGACTTTCTTGGCTCGTAGCACCCTTAGCGTCTCAGCAGTTATTTCCTGACACCTTTTCTTGACCCAGTAATTTTTTTATTGTGCCCCAGGCCAAAAGAAATACCTAATGGTTCTGTTCATTAGGTCCAAACAACTTAAGTATTTATGTCCTTACAGCCACAGTTATTTATTTACCAGTGGGGTGTGTGCACTGTTGGGTACCACATAGCTTCTCAAACTCTGGAATCAGACTGGATACAACCACATTTGTTACCTTTTCCACATTGATTTTTTTTGTGGTGCTTTTTTATTATAGCAACTAATGAAAACTCTAACTTCTCTAGGATTTGGATATGACATAATTGAAAGCAATGTAGTAGGATGTAATGTTGAAATTGTGAGCTATGTGGAGCTAGTAGTTCCTTCATTGACATATATCAAGAATTACTGTTTCTCTTGAAAATTTAGAATATCTCAGGGTACCCTTAAGTTCTGTGTGGTGCTCCAGAGTACCTTGGCTCATTGTTTGGGAACTGTTGGTATAAGCATTTGTTTTCCCTCCTGCTGAGCTACACAGTGAGTTGCGAGGTGCATTTGTGCTTCTTTATTAATCTGAAGTAGGAAGGGACCAGAGTCCTGGTGTTATTTTCCTATGAAATAACAGGAGTTATTTATATAATATATAAATAACCAGAGTCCTGCCTATGCAAAGACCGTGTTAGGACATGGACCTTTCAGGGACTCCATGTCCAAATGTATATAACAAGAATGAGGATGCTTGGGCATATCTGGACCATTGCTTGATGCCATCTGGTTTTAGAGTCTTAGTGATAATCACAGTTTTGGCAGCTCAGAGAATAACTTCTTCCCTGATGAGATATTCTTGACACCTTTTGACACCTCTTTTAGAGCTTTTGAGTTTGTCAGAATAAAGAACTATTTAATCCTCTCTTTCCTTGTCTTTCCCACAAAGCATTGTCTCCTGACCTGTTAGGTTTTTTTCCTCCCTTTTTTGCATGATGCTTTCTTTTCTGCCTGTGCACCACCCCCCCCAACACCTTTAGAAACCAAGTTAAGGTGTACATAACAGGATGAAAATGACCACCCTTGAATGTTTTTAAATAGCTCTTTTGTGGCAGAGTACTCATTATCTGTGACATGGACGAAGAGGTATATAAAATTAGAACCATTTAATAAGAATTATAAGGAGCGAGATTTCTGGTTTTTTGTTAGGAAGGATGATGGTTTTAACAGTAAAGTTGCCTAAAAATGGAATGGTACTTCTCGAGGTAATAAATTACGGTGTCTGGAGGTGTTTTAGGTAGTGACTGAACCACCACTTACTGGGGATGTTATAAAGCAAACTGATGTATCACGTAGGCCGATATTAGCCTGCAGAACAGATGTTCAGTTTTAAAAATTACGGGGCTTATTTTGACCTTGCTAGGGTCCCTAGGACTCTTCTTGTCCCGTATAAGTAATTGACTTGCACATTAGCTGATTTAACCTCTAAAGGCATTTGAATCTGAGTTAGTTTAACGTTGAAGTCTTAAAATCCTACAGTTTCATGATTTAAAAAAATATTTGTTCTTGTCTCTTGGTTGTACTATGAAATTCAGATATGTAAAGTATGGGATATTTTCTTGAATGAAATTTAGTTGCCACATTTAAATAGTTTGATGTGGGGTGCCTGGGTGGCTCAGTCGTTAAGTGTCTGCCTTTGGCTCAGCCCACATCAGGCTCCCTTTTCAGCGGGAAGCCTGTTGCTCCCTCTCCCACTGCCCCTGCTTGTATTCCCTCTCTCTCTCTGTCAAATAAATAAAATCTTTAAAAAGAAAAAAAATTTTTTGATGTAACTTTAAAAATAATTCCCTGTCAAGAAAAGTTAAATTTAGGTTGTGTTTTTACTTTTGTAGGGGCTTCAATGAATTTCCCTGCTTACAGTTGCAGTAGTTAGATAGCCTGTGCTTTTTTCTTAGTGTAATATTCTCTCTTTCAGATGGTCTTTTATAGCCATATTCTAGGTTTAAGAGTTTTAGATTATCCAGGTGGATTTTCTTCTTTGCATTCTTGAGAACATTAGGCTCAATATACACTTTTAAAGCCTTTTGCTGATGTAATATATGTGTGTATATATGTATTTTTTTAAGCAGAAGTAATAATAATTTTTTTTAGCAGACCGGGATTTACCGAGT
>CM052889.1:59398290-59610536 GCA_028534135.1 Potos flavus | reverse complement strand
GGAGAAGTGTCTGTTCATGTCTTCTGCCCATTTTTTGACATGATTATCTTTTTTTTGAGAGTTAAGTTTGAGGAGTTCTTTACAGATCTTAGATATCAGACCTTTGTCTGTATTGTCATTTGAGAATATCTTTTCCCATTCCGTGGGTTTAAGCAGTCATTTTCAACTGGGGACACATCAGAGTCACCCATGGAGCCTTTTGAAGTACAGATCAATATCTGAACCCTACTTTGCCCTTTTAAATTAGAATTTGTAGGGATGGGGCTTGGATATTTGCATTTTTAATGGTTTTACAGGTGATTATTATGTGTTCTCCTGGTTAAGAATGACTGCAGAAATTTTTGTGAATTGAGGGATTTGCAAAGCTCTCTGTATGTATCACGTGAATATCAAGATTCAACTATTATCTACAGTAAGGAGTTGGTGTGGAGGCTCAACCTTCTGAAAAGAAGGAATATATATATTATATATATATATTATTTATTTATTTTAGAGAGGCAGTGGGGAGCAGAGGGAGAGAGACAATCTTAAGTAGGCTCCATGCCCAGCATGGAGCCCAACATGGGGCTGGATCTCACAACCCTCAGATTACCTGAGCCAAAATCAAGAATCGGACACTTAACCAACTGAGCCACCCAGGCGCCCCTAGAAGATATTAATGTAGAATAATGGGTTTGGCCCTCAAAATGTGAGTTCTAATCTTACTTGATTTTATTAGGATTGTGATTTTGGGCAAATCACTTAATCTCTGTGAACCTCAGAACCCTTATCTCAGGGTTGTTAGGCATTTTAAACTAGGTGAAATATATAAAAAACTTAAAAAAGTATATAAAATATTAACATTTAAATGCATAGTAAAAGTAATGTACACTCATAAGGAAGGTTGGATTTGGATCTTTTATACTTTGTATACTTGAAATCATTGTTTGATCTGTTCAGATTTATGACTTCTTTTTCCCTTCTCTTCTTTACCCTGTCCTTAATCTTGCAGCTCCTAGATCTTCCAGGTATCATTGAGGGTGCCAAGGATGGGAAAGGTAGAGGCCGTCAAGTCATTGCAGGTGAGTAGTCCAGAGCCACCATCCTGGGATATCATCCGTTCATTGGGTACTGTTCCTTTAGGTGGGGACTGTTGGACTTAAGACACAATGAAGGGTGTAGTTTTACCTGACTTCTTACTGGAGTAGTATGTCAAAACTTGAAGGGACCTCAGAAAGTAACAGTCCAAATCTCCATTTGAGGAGAAGCAGTAAGGATGGGAGAAGTGTAGTGCTTCAGTCTATTGTTGCACTCACTGGTTGGCTGATTCAGAACTAGAACTTGGGTTTCCTGACTCCCACCCATGCCTTTCCTTCTTTTCTTCTTTTACTTGAAGTAAAATATTATAAAAGGGTCATCATAAATTGCAACGATCTGCTTCTCCACCTTTCCTCTCCTCCACGGTCATTTCCCATTGGCAACTGTTACCAACTCTTCAACTGTTCTTCTGTTACTCACCTTCATATTTTCAAATATTATGCTTATATTGCTATTTCATGATTGGTTAATTTTAGATATCATCTATTGGTTTCATATTATGGTGGAGAATTAACTGTCTTCTATACCTTTTTTCCCATTTTTTTAAAAGATTTTATTTAATTATTGAGAGAGAGAGAGCACAGCAGGGGGAGGGGCAGAGGGTGAAGCAGGCTCCCTGCCAAGCAGGGTGCCCAATGCGATGTGGGGCTCGATCCCAGGACCCTGGGACCATGAACTGAGCCAAAGGCAGCCGCTTGACCGACTGAGCCACCCAAGTGCCCCCCATTCCTTTTTATTTATTTATTTATTTTTTATTTTTAAGTAATCACTGCACCCAACATGAGGCTCAAACTTACAACCCCTAGATCAAGAGTCACATGCTTCACTGACTAAGCCAGCTAGGTGCTGCCCCCTCCTTTCAAATAAATTATATCACAGTTTTTAGTTAATGTACCAGTCATAGTTTATTTACATTATTATGTAACAAATATGTAACTTTTGTTCAATGCTAATTCTTTTCTCTTGAAGTCTGTTTTTGAAATTTGTTTTTCATGGAGTTAATAATTGTTTTTTTGTTTTATTTACTAATATTTTTGCTAATATTTTGTTTGCTAATATTTTTTTGTTTGTTTGTTTGCTAACATTTTTCAAATGTTCTAACAGGTCAAATGCCTATCAGTCAGTATATTTCTAGATTGTTAAATATAGCTCCAAATCAGTGTTACTGATTTCATTCTTTCCGCACAACCCTGACAGTACCCTTGTATACCCTGTTTTCTTGCTTTAATCTGGATTGGTTGCTTTCTAGATCAGCACTGTCCAGTAGAGGAAATGGTCTGAATCTGTGCTCTCCACTATGGTAGCCCCTAGGCATGTGTGGCTGTTGAGTACTTTAAATGAGCCTAGTGCAATTGAGAAACGGAATTTCAAATTTTATTTCATTTTAATTAGTTTAAGTAGCCCCAGGTGGCTAGTGGAATCTGTATTGGACAGTGCAGCTATAGGCTTTTTGCATGGCTATCAACCTGAGACTTTCTTCTGTCTTTGTGTGGGATCCCCTGTTTCCTGGAGTCAGTGTCTTTTTTGGGGTCACTTTCATGTTTTGCTGAAGCACAGTCTTTAGTAAACTTCCAGGAAAAGGATGAATGATAGGTAAATTTTTGTTTTTTCATGTTTGTAAGCATTCTTATTCTATCTAGCTATTTATAGAATTATGTATTAGGAGTTACTCATGGATGAATATCAGAAACATTATGCTAAATTAAGAGATCCAGGCACACAAGACTATATTTTGTGTAATTCCATTTATATGAAATTTTCTAAAATGCAAACTAACCTATGGTGACAGAAAGCAGATCAGTGGTTGAATGGGAATCAAGGGGAAGATTGATTTCAAAGGTGATGGAAATGTTCTCTATCTTGCGTTCCTCTGGTGGTTACATAGGTATATACATGTGTCATTAAACCATATGCTTAACATGGACGCAATTTGGTTTTTTGTAAATTACAGTGATAATATATATGTAATATGTATATGATATATATGTGTGCATATATATAATTATGCTGATAATAAAGTTGACTAAGAATATGCCAAGCAAATAGTCTTATGTTTTTAGAATCTGTTTTAAATCTTTCTAAACTTTTTCAGGGATTTAGGTTATTGCTCGGTTCTTATCTTCATTCTGACTTGTTTTTCAGCTAGTATATCTAGAAGTTAACGCATCTTCTAGATATACCAGTGGAAAACCAGGCACACATTGCAAATTGATTTCTGGCATAGAATTTGGTAACCTTAAGAACTTTGTGTACGTCTGTGTATTTATAAAAAAAATCCTCTTTGTCTTAATGGAACTCCACTGCCCCCCACCCCAGCCAGCTTTTGAGTATTTGGCTTAGTTAAGTCTTCAGGGAGCTTTGCTTGGATATAAATTATTTTTTCCATTCTTCAGTGGCCCGAACATGTAACTTGATCCTGATTGTTCTGGATGTCCTGAAACCCTTGGGACATAAAAAGATAATTGAAAATGAGCTGGAAGGCTTTGGCATTCGCTTGAACAGCAAACCCCCCAACATTGGCTTTAAGAAGAAGGATAAAGGAGGCATTAATCTCACGGCCACTGTAAGTGGAGTTGATATGGGGCAGGCTGCTGAAGGGACTGGGGTCGAGAGTGGGTTGAGGCACAGGGATGTTGACCTTTGGAAATTACCTGGCTTCTGCCAGCCCTAACAGAGGTAACACAATGACCTTGTAATGACTTTCAGAGTAGGATAAGAATCAATCTCAGACTTAACTTCATTTCTTTTTTTGGGTTATTTATTTGATGTGGTAGGGGAGTATAGTCCAGTTTTAATGCTTACACGAAGTAGATGGCTGCTAATGTGTTTTCATTCATTCAGCGCAGGTTTATGGAGTGCCCACCATGAGCCAAGCTTTGTTTTAGACTCTTCTTAGGCAGGGGGGGTAGGTTGGAAGAAAAAGCAAAATAGGCAAAAATCTCTTTCCTTATATTCTATGTGGAAAAGTAGTGAACAAAGTTAATGAGTTAATACAGTATATTAGATGATGAACCTAAGGACAAAAATAAACTAGGAAATGGGATAGAGAGAGTGTTGGTGGGAGATTTGACTAGAGAAGTCTTCACTAAGGTGATGTGAAGGTGTGAATACAAGGGCTATCTTGGGGAAGAGCATTCCATATAGAGGGAATATCGAAGTGCAAAGCCTTGAGGTAGAGCATGCCTTTGCACGTTTGAGGAACAGCAGAGTGAACAAGTAGAAGAGTGGTAGGAGATGAAGTAAGAGCATATGTACTTTTACTTTGCAGAAGATGTATAATTATTGGTTGGGTTCCCGTCAGTGGAGTGAACATGATTTGATTTAGGTTTTGGTGGAATCAATCTAGCTGTTGAGAATAGATTGGATTGGGTTAAGAACAGAAGAAACAGAAGCAAAGAAGCCATTTAAGAGGTTATTGCCGGGCACCTGGGTGGCTCAGTGGGTTAAGCCTCTGCCTTCAGCTCAGGTCATGATCTCAGGGTCCTGAGATTGAGTCCCGCATCAGACTGTCTGCTCAGCAGGGAGCCTCCTTCCCCCCCTCTCTCTGCCTGCTTCTCTGCCTACTTGTGATCTCTCTCTCTCTGTCAAATAAATAAATAAAATCTTTAAAAAAAAAAAAGAGGTTATCGCAATAATCCAATCAAGAAGTGATGTTTCTCAGACCAGAGTTGTAACAGTGGGAGAGGTGAAAAGTGGTTGATTATCAAAAGATTTTGAAAGTAGCTGGTAAGATTTACAATTACTAAAATGGTAAGACTTTGAATAGGGTAAGATTGGAGGGGAGGGGAAGATTAGGATATTCAGTTTGAGATGCTAGACACCCAAGTTTTACTATCAGATACGCTTACGAGGAATTATTTAGGCTGGAGGTATAAATTTGGTGGATAGCAACGCTAGAGCCATGAACTTATTTGAGATAACTAGGAAATGAGTATAAATAGAAAGAGGTTCAAGGACTGAGCCTTATGGTCCTCCTCCAGTGACTATAGGTTGGGAGTTGGGAAGAATCAGCAAATAAGATTTTTTTAGACAAAGGAGGAAAACCAGGAGAGTTTGGAATCTTGGAAGCCAAGTAAAAAAAATGTTTTAGATTGGAGGAGTGATCAACTCTATCCACTTCTGCTTGCTTCTAATTATAGAATTGAGGACTGAGAATTTCCTACAACATTTAACATTCTAGAGGTCCAGGTGGTATGACTAGCCCAGCGTTAAGCTGTCCCGCCCAGAAGATCTTTCTCATTATCCTGTCATAATGTTTGAATTTGAACATTTAGTATTCTTTGTTTGCTAAGGCTGCCATAATAAAGTATCATAGATTGAGCGGCTTAAACAACAGAAATTTATTTTGTCTTAATTCTAGAGGCACTAGATATCTGAGATCAAGGTATGAGCAGAGTTGGTTTCTTCTGAGGCCTCTACTTGGTTTGTAGTTGGCTGTCTTCTCCCTGTGTCTTCACATGGTCTTCCCTCTGTGTGTCTGTATCCTAATCTCCCTTTCTTCTAAGGATGTCAGTCACATTGAATTAGGGTTCATCCATATGACCTCATTTTAACTTAGTTATCTCTTTCAAGATGCTATCTTTAACCCTAACAGTCACATTCTGAGATACTGGGATTAGGAGTTCAACATACGAATTTGGATGGGAGTGATTCAGTCCACGGCACCTTCATTTGAGTTTGGAAAGATTATTAGTTTTCAGATATTTCTTAATGAAAGTCAATTACTCTCATACAGAATAACAGATTTTAGAAACGAATTTGTACCTTAGGATTATCCAGGTTTAATGATAGATACTTTTGGGAGATTTTTTTGCTCTGTGATCAGTTATTGTCTTCTGTGTACATGCAGTGTCCTCAGAGTGAGCTGGATGCTGAAACTGTGAAGAGCATTCTGGCTGAATACAAAATTCACAATGCTGATGTGACACTGCGTAGTGATGCCACAGCGGATGACCTCATCGACGTGGTGGAAGGAAACAGGTATGACTAAGTGTACAGTCTGGTGCCCGAGTTTGAATTTGAAGCCTTGTAGTGGAAACAATATTGGATTATGAATCTGGAAGACATTGATTCTAACTGGCTGTGCTACTGTCTCAAATGATAGTAGGGCTTCATTTTGTTAGCTATAAATTGAAGGGTTGGTTTTGATTTCTAACATTCTTCTTTGCTCTGAAATTTGATTATGATGGTCAAATTCTCCATTTCTGTTACTTGCTGTGAACTAGGCTGTTCCCTAAGCTGTGTCATGATGGTGGAAGAGAGCAGTTTTCAGTCTGCTCTCTCAGAATTAATCCATCTGAGAAATCCTGTAGGCTATTGTATAGAACTCAGAGCTTGCTGGGCTGTATCTGTTCTCTCTAAGGGTAACCTAAAAGTATGTAGCTGGAGCCCTATTCCATGAAAAATTACTATTATTAGCATTTTAAATTAAATAATAATTTAAGCCACTGTTAAAATTTTTCCTGGCACTTGAGCGTAATATTGTTTAGTTACTTTACTGTTCATTTGTTCCTGTTTATTAGATGGATTTATTTATTCTCATTTGAAAACAAAGGCCAGTTCTTTGAGTTAGGCATTGTATAAGTGGAGGCAATTGAACCCTGAAAAGTTGTGGCTTGCTATAAATTATTATTAACCTTAGCTGCCATATTGATATAGACATTAGGATTGTGACATTGTTAGATATTATGTTTTTTATTTTAAAAATTTCCATGAGGGACGCCTGGGTGGCTCAGTTGGTTAAGCAGCTGCCTTCGGCTCAGGTCATGATCCCAGGGTCCTGGGATCGAGTCCCACATTGGGCTCCTTGCTCGGCGGGGAGCCTGTTTCTCCCTCTGCCTCTGCCTGCTCATGCTCTCTCTCTGACAAATAAATAAAATCTTTAAAAAAATAAAAAATAAAATAAATAAAAATTTTCATGAAGTATATTATTAAAAATATATTTACAGTATGTAAAATAACTTTGTGGGAAATTGACTCTGAGACTTGCCCGCTGGATTTAGATCTAGGAAGTGATAGAGCTGGGAGTAGATTGAGTCTCTGTGATTCTAAAGCTTGTGTTCTTTATGATGCCTCTCATTTAGCTACATGGCTCAGACTCGGGCCTGAGTTTTGTTACTTCTCAACTCATAGTTCACTTTTTGGATATTCTACCTTACTTTGGCAGGAAGCCTTTTGGGGGTGGAGTTGCGGGGTTGATCTGGCTCTTATGTTTTTCAAGTCTCTGATTTCAAGTCCTGGGCCAGGGGATGCTGGTAATCACACTGAGAGTCTTGTCAACAGCTCCAGACTAATGTCCTGTTTTTCTTTTACTTTATAGAGTTTATATCCCTTGTATCTACGTGTTGAATAAGATAGATCAGATTTCCATTGAGGAATTGGATATCATCTATAAGGTGCCTCACTGTGTACCCATTTCTGCCCATCACCGCTGGAATTTTGATGACCTATTGGAAAAGATCTGGGACTATCTGAAACTAGTGAGGATGTAAGTCTTTGTGGAAAGGGTCATATTGCTGTAGGAATTAAACCAGACTATCCTAAAATGATACTGTCTGGAGCTCATTGACATAATTTGTCTCTTTTTGGAGATATAAATAAATTTCTGTCATCTGCTAGGCCATATTGAGGACACTTTCTTCCTTAATTGGAGGTTATCTGTGTCTGATCTTTTCACGGGTGATGGAGGGTTGATTTGCATTCAATACATGAAACATTCCAAGAAGTAGGCAACCTCTTCTCCCTCTCTGTTCTAGTTACACCAAACCCAAAGGCCAGTTGCCAGATTATACATCTCCAGTGGTGCTGCCTTACTCTAGGACTACGGTGGAAGATTTTTGCATGAAGATTCACAAAAACCTTATCAAAGAATTTAAATAGTAAGTATCATGGGCATGTGGTGCCTTCTTTTCTCTGTGAGCTCCTGATTCCAATAACTAGCAATTCTTAGGGTACCATTAAAGAAAATGGCATCAGGGGAGCTGCTAAAATGCTTGCTTGGTTAGAACTCTGCAGTGTCTTCCTAAAACCATGCCAGACTGGAGCAGGAAGTGCTCTAGAAGCCTTGTCAGGTCAGGTGGGGTGACAGTACACAGAGCTCTGATTTTCTCTTGTTAATTGGTCTTCCTCTTGGCAAACAAATGTTAATTCTTCTTGCCAGCATCTTACTGGCCTCCACTGGGTACTGAGACTCCCTCTAAACCTTAAGCATGGGTAAATGCCCCTAAATCTCCTTCATATACTTTCATTGCTGATACAGGCTGAAAAAAAAATTTCTGACATCTTATTTTGAGCTAATGGAGCTAATTTTATTTATCTTATTTTATTTTCTAAAGATTTATTTATCTGTGAGAGAGAGTGCATGTACACATGAGTGGGGACAGGGGCAGAGAGAGAGAGAATCTCAAGTAAACTCCTTACTGAGTGCGGAGCCTGACACAGGGCTTGATCCCATGACTCTGAGACCATGACCTGAGCCTAACCAAGAGTCGGACGCTCAACCGACTGAGCCGCCCAGGCACCACTGAACTAATTTTAGACTTACAGAAAAGTTGAAAAAATAGTACAAAGAGTTTCCTTATATCCCTTACCACTCTTCTGACGTTATCAGCTCACGTAACCGTTGTATAGTTATCAAGAACAATTTTTTGTCTATTGGTTGATGAATGGATAGAGAAGATGTGGTGTATGTATGTACATACAATAGGATACAAAAGAATGAAATCTTGTCATTTGCAATGACATGGATGGAGCCGAGAGTATAATGCTGAGTGAAATCAGTCAGAGAAAAACAAATACTATATGATTTCACTCATGTGGAATTTAAGAAACAAACGAGCAAAGGGGGATAAAAAGAGAAAATAAGAAACAGACTAAACTATAGAGAACAAACTGATGGTCACCAGAGGGGAGGTGGTTGGGGGAAAGGGTGAAATGGGTGATGGGGATCACACCTGAGATGAACACTGGGTGATACATGTTGAATCACTATGTACACCTGAAACTAATATAACACTGTTAACTGGAATTAAGATAAAAACTTAAAAAAAATACTTGTTCCGGATCATGAGAATACTGAAAGAGTGAAGACCTTTATTAAACTTTGCATTCTTTTTATCCAAAATAACTGTATTCCATGTGCAGTTGCTAATTTCCACTATCCTCAGACCTTTACATTTTGGCATATACTTGAATCAGTGAAGGAGAGTTTTGTGAAGTTAGAGTAGTTTCCTTTTTCAAACTTCATAGGTTTCTGTATAAGTCTTGCCTTCCATGGTGGCAGAACACTTTTCTAAGCCTCTAGAACTATAAGTTAATGAAGGAATTAAATGAGAAGGGAGAAAAATATTTTGAAGAAAAGACATTTCAAAGCAAATAAAATTTTATTTGGTCACTATTTTCCTGTTTTTTTAAATTATGGAACAAATAGCATTTTAACCATCTTAATAGAAAAAAATTCAGCTTTAGACCTACTAATTACAACATTTGTCCTTGTTGCATTCCATTTGTGTCCTTGAATACATGCAGATGTTCTTTGATCATTTACTGTGCGTTTTCTGTGTTACAAGATTACATCATTTTTATAACTTCATTTTTCCTATTTATTGCTACTTTACATAGTTTTCTTGTCTTCACACACAGACCTTTCCCTTTTAATTTCTTTAATCCAGGATTAATGATAGTATGGCCTTTGATATGTCTTGCTGCATTGCTTTCCAAAAGGGCTAGACTTATTTACATTGCCATCAACAAAATGGGAGGCACTGATGTTACTGCAGGCATTGAATATGATTGCTAAAAACTAGTTTTTTGGATGCCTGGGTGGCTCAGTCGGTAAAGCATCTGCCTTCAGCTTTAGTCATGATCCCAGGGTCCTGGGACTAAGTCCAGAATCTGGCTCCCTGCTCAGTGGGAAGTCTGCTTCTCCCTCTCCCCTCCCCCTGCTCATGTGCTCATGTTCTCACTCTAGCTTGCTCTCTCTCTCTCAAGTAAATAAATATCTTGGAGCACCTGGGTGGCTCAGTTGGTTGAGCGACTGCCTTCGGCTCAGGTTATGATCCCGGAGTCCTGGGATCATGTCCTGCATCAGGCTCCTGGCTCAGCAGGGAGGCTGCTTCTCCCTCTGACCCTCTCCCCTCATGCTATTCTGTCTCTCTCTCTCTCAAATAAATAAATAAATAAAACCTTTAAAAAATAATCTTTATAATAATTTAAAAAAACTAGGGGCGCCTTGGTGGCTCAGATGGTTAAGCGTCTGCCTTCAGCTCAGGTCAAGATCCCAGGGTCCTGAGATCGAGCCCCACATCAGGCGCCCTGAGCCTACTTCTCCCTCTCCTTCTGCTACCCCTACTTATGCTCTCTCACTCTGTCAAATAAATAAATAAAATCTTGAAAAAAAACAAAAACTAGTTTTCTAGTTTAAGATTATAAAATGGTTACCTTGCATTTATCTTATTAGTGCATTGAAAATTTTATATGTCTTACTAATGCTGTTGTATTTGTTCCTGTTATTTATCTGGTGTTGTTTGTTTTGTTATTTTCATAGTGAAATCTTGTTCAGTGATTTCTTTTTGGAACATAAGTTATTTTCTTTAGATTTATTTATTTTAGAGAGAGATTGGGAGAGAGAGCACATACATGAGGGGTGGAGGGCCGTGGAGCCCTATGTGGGGCTGTATTCCATGACCCTGAGATCATAACCTAAGCCAGAACCAAGAGTCGAGCACTTAACCGACTGTGCCACCCAGATGCCCTGGAACATAGGTTTTTAAAAATGTTTTGTTGCAAAGACAGTATAACAACAGTGTGGCCGCCGTTTTCTATCCCTTGGTATAGTTCTTAGCCTTTGTGAGGCTGGTCTCAGTGTCTTGTTCACCAGTTTCCATTAGTAACACAACATATTTTTAGTATTGGAGGCCTATAGATAAAAAAAATAGCTGGCTCAGTCTGCTTCTCCCTCCCTCCATTCTCGTGTTCTCATTTATTTTCTCTCTCTCCCTCTCAAATAAACAAAATCTTAAGAAAAAAAAAATTACCTTCATAAATTCCAAAAAAAATCAGGAGAACATACCATTTATGGTGTCTTGGGAGGGAGAGAAAATCTTCCTAGCAAGGCTAAGGAGGGAGACCCTATATATTTTAGTACCCACTGATTTTTTTTTTTTTAAGATTTTATTTATTTGAGAAAGAAAATGAGAGAGAGAGAGCATGAGAGGGGGAAGGTAAGAGGGAGAATCAGACCCCCTGCTGAGCAGGGACCCCAGTGCGGGACTCGATCCCCAGACTCCAGGGTCATGACCTCAGCTGAAGGCAGTCACTCAACCAACTGAGCCACCCAGGCACCCTCCCACTGATGATTTTAGTAGACCCAATAAAAACTGGTATTCTGTAACAATCTATAACTGACATTGTAAGAATCAATTTCTAATCTGCATTGTTTCAGAGTATTTTTCTATAACAAACCCATGCTTCCTCCTTTTAATTTTAAACTAGTCTTTTTTTTTTTTTAAACTAGTCTTGTTAAATTTCTCGTTTGTGTTTTTTCTCTTTGACTTTCCTAAATTGGCTCTGGAACAAGAGAAACCACACAACTTCCAGAAGTCTTTGCCATTTTGTATGTTAAGGCTCCATTGTGCCATACTGCTGGGGGAGCTAATGCATGTGGGCTTTGAATGTAGTCCTTGACTGGGGAGAGGGGATGTTGCAAGCCTATGGTTCTTAAGAGGTGGAATGCTAAATCTAAGCAGAAAGGTGGCACCCTGGTAGCTAGGGTAGAAGCTAGGTGATTATTTACACTGACTCTTTTTTTTCCCCCTTCCATACAGCGCTCTGGTCTGGGGTCTGTCTGTGAAACACAATCCTCAAAAAGTGGGTAAAGATCATACGTTGGAGGACGAGGATGTCATTCAGATTGTGAAGAAGTGAAACCTTCCTCTCTGCCCATCTGCTGAGCCAACCATAGCAGCTTTTCCCATAACCAAGCACCCTACCCCAAACCCCTTCGAGCTTTGGCAGCCAGTGGATCAGGATTCAGGGGAGGGAGTTGAAGGCACCCAAGCTGGAACTTTACTTGTCTTAACTTGGTGTCATCATGTAAATTCAACTGCATAAAGGACCTGGTAGGCCAAGCCAGCTATGTGCAGTTCATGTGTCGTCAGAATTTGTTTTGGATCGGACTGAATGAGGATGGGTATGTACTGTGAGGCATCTGCAGAAGGGGTACTTGGGAGCTTGGTTTTAAGTGTGGAATGGATAAAAATGTGACTGCAACATCTTATTTGATGTTTAGTCATGGGAAACCCAACTGGATGTGGCCTTCACTCTTCTCAGGTGGTCTTTCACAGGTGATACTGGAAAGAGGAAGGACATGATGTGAGTTAACTCATTATTCCCTGCAAGGCTGGCCAATTTGCTATATAGTGTCGTGTGACAGTTGAGTAAAGTGCTCTGACCAGATGCATCAAGAGTTTGAATTGCATGGCCACTTCTAATTAGCTGTGAAACTCTGCATAAATTACACAACCTCTATAACTGTCCGTTTCCTCATGAACACGGAGATGGTAATAGCACTTACCTTCTAGAGTGGAGAGTGTTAGTAGTAAGGGAGATGGTAGTTGTAAAATACTTAGCGCAGTATCTGGCATAGAAGTACTTAGTGAGGGGCGCCTGGGTGGCTCAGTGGGTTAAAGCCTCTGCCTTCAGCTCAGGTCATGATCTCAGGGTCCTGGGATCGAGCCCCACATCGGGCTCTCTGCTCAGCGGGGAGCCTGCTTCCTCCTCTCTCTCTGCCTGCCTCTCTGCCTACTTGTAATCTCTGTCTCTCTGTCAAATAAATAAATAAATAAAATCTTAAAAAAAAAAAAAAGAAGTACTTAGTGAATGTTGGCTGTTATCACTGGTCCCTTTCCTTTACCTGAGCAGAGCAGGTTTGTGTGTACACCTGTGTATGTATGGAGATGGGATGTTAGAAGGAAAGGTGGGGTCAAGACTACTTAAGAGGGTACTGAGGACATAATGAGAGGTTTTGGGCTGGGAATACAGGAATATAAAGGGATCACCCTGGTACTAGGAAATTGATTGGCAAAAATCTTTGTGCGGTAGCCTGGGTTAGTGGGAATAATGGCAGAGGGAGGGTGTGGTTATGTAGGTACACAGAAGTCTAAACTTGGTAATTAGTTGACTTCCTCTTTGGTGAAAAGAAGTCAAAGATTATTTCAATATGGATTACAGGGATGATGGAGAAGGGTAGTCCCTGAGAAAATCAGGAATGGAAACAGATTTGCAGGAAGACAGTTTGAGTTTTAGGTGAAGTGAGCTAGAGCTTCTAGCAGGTTGTGAGGGATGGGGATGTGGGATTATCCACATAGGACTCAGCCTTTTCCAGTACTTGTTATTCATGCTACTTTAGTAATAGTTGCTTCTCTGATCGTCTTTCTGGAGTTTGGGCTTAGCATTGTCTCCAGACCCAGGAAATACGCCTGGTATCCCAGTCACTTTGCAGGATATAGACTTTGGTATCACTGGTGCATTCATGATAGAGGCCAAAATCTAGAGCCTACTCCAGCTCTTGAGAAAAACATTGGCTTTCTGAGCTATGGGATTTCCAGCAAGGTTTGCTCTCCAGCCAGAGCAAATACTGGGTTTCAGGGAAATCCTCATGCTCAAATTCATGTCATTGAGTAAGAATTAGCACTGCCAGGATGTTGGGTGGAAGAGGTTGTTGAAATCCTGTTCATCAAAGACCTTAGGATGTGCTTTCAACAGGCATTGCTTCCATCATTCAGTATCCTCCTCTCCGCCTATCAGTGGCCCCCTGATGCTTGAGGAGAGCATTACCCTACCATTTTCTTTCTTTCCCTTTTGGGCTCAGACTTGAGAGTTCTGGGAGAGGAATCCTGTCTGGGGTAGGGCTGCTAAGGAGGGGCATTCCTATAGTAAAGGCTTTCTCTTCATGGACTCCAAGACTATAGTGGTTTGGCTGTCACAGCATGGCTCGAATTTCCTGTATGGTTACACATTCCATTTCTTTTCTGATCTTTTTTTAAGTTTGTTTATTTAAGCAATCTTTACACCCAGTGTGGGCCTCCACCTCATGACCCTGAGATTGAGAGCTGCTTGTTCTACCCACTGAGCCAGCCATGTGCCCCTTTCCTGATTTTTTTTTTTAGCACAACTTAACAGACTCACTCTCCTGTGCCATTAGTTAGAATGCTTTTAACTGTGTTTAACAGCAAACACTAACTGAAGTGGAAGGAAACTTGATCTCTCATATAAGTTTTAATGGAGCTCGGATGGGCTCACAGTAGCTGTAATGCCATTGAAGAACCAAATTTTTTCATCAATCAACTCTGTCCACTGCAGTTTGTTGGCTTTGCTGAGCAGCTGGGTCCCCTCACAATCAGAATGTCTGCTGCGCACTGGGTGTGGTGCATGAACAATGAATCTTGGAACACTGAAAAAATAAAGTTAAAAAAAAAAAAATGCTGCAGTCCCAGGCTTTACATTCAGCATCCAGAGGATAATAATGAGGACTAATTCTTCCTGTTTTGGGAAGCTATTTGCCAGAAACTGCCCAATTTGTCCTTGTGTCTTATGGCCTAGATTGGGTCACAAGTCTGTGCTCGAATCAGCTGTTGGTAAAGAGAAGTATTGAAGAAGAGTTTACTCCTGTAAGTTATCTTCATTCCTGGATTTTGTTTGTGCTCATCTTACTCATTTACAAAGAAGGACCGGTGGACCTGGCTACTCTTCTTAGTAGAGTCTCTCTTAAAAGATACTCAGTACCTGTCTCCTGAAAGAAGGGTTGGCTGTACTAGCCAATTTTTTCCCCACTTCTCATTGGTTACCCTGACTTCCCAAGTACTGGCTGCTCAGCTGCTTCCTTTGGGAGGCACTTTTCTTTCCTCCTACCTGACCACTCTCCTTATATGTAGGTCTTCCATGAGGCTCTTTGTGGCGTTCCTTTTTTATTTTGAGGCTGCTTTCCAAATCCTTTTTTTTAATTGTAGTTGACACACAATGTTACATTAGTTTCAGGTATACAACACTGAGCCAAGTCTACTGGTTATGCTCGGAAGTGTAGCTATCACCATGCAGTACCATTGCCTATATTCCCTCTGCTGCATCTTTTATTCCCATGATTCTCTTGACCTTTGTGTTGTACATCCTTCTAGTCCTGATTGCTTCTAAACACGTCTCATGCCTGCTAGACTTCCCAAAGTTGTTACATATATGACCCCTCCTATCGCTTCTCGGCCTTTTGGCTAAGATCAAGTGTATATGACCCCTCCTGTTAGCAGAGACATCATTTCCTCCTTTTATCAGGCTCTTAGCTCCTGAAGACTGCATTAACTTCCTCTCTTGCTTCTGCTCCCTCCCCTACACCAAAATAGTTTTAAAATGTACCTTCTGCTCTGCTAGTGTTCGCAACATTCCCTTACTTCCTTCTGGCTCTGTCTGTCCAACCACTGGCAAATGGCTTTGCCCATTGCTTGGTGCCTACATTGTTCATTCGGTCCTAGCAGCTTCTAGTCTGAAAATTGGCAGCTCCAGCCCAATTCTTCCACCAAACACCTACAACTCTTGGTTCAACACGAAGGGGGGAAGGAAGTCAAAGAAGACATAGGAAAGGTGGAACTGGATTCAGGGATGTGTTCTATTGTTACTTGAGACTGCTTTCCAACTTCTGCTTGTGGAAACAAAGCATTTGCAAGAATTCTAAACAAAGGCTTTATTTCTAAAGCTAAGGAATGCCAAGAGCAAATCCCATGGGGCCTGGGGAGTGGGAGGACTAATGAAGAATCAGGACGAGACAGACCTCATGCTCAGTCCATAAAGCTAGGTTTTGCTGAAAGGCAACCTGGTTTCTTGTGTTCCTGAAAGTAACAAGTCATGGTGGGCAACTCCAGATTTATAGGCAACACTCCTAACACTGAAGACTCAGGCTTTTTTCCCTTGCAAAGTCACCTTGGCCTTCATCTGTCAATCAGAGAACTGCCTCATTATTTGACCCTATAGCATGAAGTCAGAGTAGCATTGATGGCCCTACATGGACAAGTATTGAGAACTAGGGCAAACTGAGTTTGAGAAATAAAAGTTATCACCTCAGAGAGTAGGACTAAAAAACCTTCAGTCAGGAAAGGGGACTCAGGACCATAGCTATAGTATTCTGGTAGAATATTGTTCTCTAATGCTGTGCATATAGTTAAGGTGAATAATGACACAAGGAGTCTGCTAACAGTCTTAAGGGCAGTTTCATATGAAAAAGACTTATTAATGGGTTGAACGAGAACTCTCCGGTCCTATTTTTCTTTATAGGGGGCTTATAAGCTGGAGAACAGGATGCCGACAGAGTATTCACTTTTGCCCGAGTAAACGTGGATTCGTTTGGGAGAAGCTACCATATACATGATTACCCAATACATTGTTTTCACTAGGTGGTTTTAATCGACGACTGTACACATTATAATCTGGTGTTAACCGCAAGGCTTCCTATAGGGTCATTCCAGCCGAAGCTGGCCCGTTAGCGTCTTTAAGGCTCAGAAAAGGCGGCCAGTGCTTCTTCCTTCTAAATGAGATAAAGAATTCAATTCTGAATTTTAAAGAAAAATTAAAACTTCGGATCATTTCTCTCAGGGAACCTACTGAACCTCACAGGTCAGCTGGTTGTAAATGAGAAGGAATGAATTCAGAAAGAAAGAAACACAACGCCATTCACTTCATTCACACACTTAGCATATGCAACTTTAATCAACCAAAAGAAAAAGTCCCAAATGTACAAGTGGAAAAAATCAAATTGTTGACACAGGCTTAACTAATATCAGCTACTTTTATGTACAGCTGTATAAGTTCAAAAAAGCTATCCTATATGTATATACAAAAGTTGTTTATACACAAGTCTGTACATAGGGTCTATACATTTATTTCCTCAGAACCCTTAGGTGCCACCTCTTGGTGAAGACACCAACACTTCATTCACATATCTTACAAAAAAAGACTATTTCCAGGATTGACAACAATGTGCATCCTGTATTCAGATCATGTAGGCTCCATTCAATTGGTTAAGATCTTTTTGTCAATGCAGACCACACCAGGTGCCTGGGCTTTCCTAAATAGCTTCGCACAGAGTTCTCCAAAGTAAAAGTCCATAAACCAACCCACGATGAGGAAGCAGAGTCCTCATCGGGGTGCCACCATAGGTCCAGGCACAGGTGAGCCTGCCCGCCCTGTTCATTGACGATACTCCAATTCATCTACACTGATGACTTTGGCAGGCATGGAGGGCAGGGGCTGCTGTAGCACATCTGAGCCAAACCATTTGGCGAGGCCCACCGGGGAGCTGCTCCTCTGGCTGGGGCGATGCTCCAGCTGGGAGTGCACGTGGGGCAAGCCTGACCGGGTGGGCACATTCTGAGGGGTCGTCTGAACGCTGACAGCTGCTGCCTGGGAACTAGAGCCTGGAGGATGGAGAACTATGGGGACAAGAAAGAGGGTTATCATTCAGAGCATGTGGGGGAATGTAGTTCTGTATCAGGCCTTGCCTCCCTCAAATCCTTTACAAAATGCCAGAAGACAGTACCTTGGAAAGCCGAGCTATTGAGAAGCCATCCTAAATGACATGACCACTACTTCCCATGACAAGCAGCCATATCACAGAAGTACTAACATTAGATGGTGAGAGGGCATCTACTCTGGATAGTCTCCATGCTAAACCTGTCAGGATTCTTAGCCTCCTCTCTTTAAGAGGCGAGGACAAAAAAAAATGCCAAAGCATAGTCTGCTCTCTCACTGTCTATAGGAATAGGAATTCCAAATCCCATAGAGATTGGTTTATTTCATCCTATTCTCTGGTTATTCCCTTACCCCACTCTTGCTAGGATAAGTTAAAGAATGAATCACATAATTCATCCCCTCCACTGGAAACTGGTCCAAAAGTCTGAAGCCTATTCAGGCCATCCCCAGTTCCCCTGGCCCAATCCTGAGCCTACCTGAGCGCTGTAGCTGCTGCTGCATCATTGCCAGATGCAGAGGTGTCCCAGGGCGAGGGTTTAGGAGAGGGTGACTAGCCGCAGTTAAAGGGTAAAAGGGTTGACCCAGGATTGGGCCAGATATTCCCTGTAAATGAGTCAGGTCCATCCCAGGAGGAAGCACACCTGTTGGACAGGAGAGGAAAAAAACAAAACAACTGGTAAGAAGTAGTTTGCCTGGAAATTTTCAAGCTTTGCTGATCCAAGGTTTAACGGCGAGCAATGCTTAAGCTAGGCTTCTTCATCTTTTAATGGACTAAGAGATGGTTTCAACTGGATCCACTGCCCACCAGTTAGATGGAAAAATCTAGCAACATTTTTCTAGGGATAAAAAACCTCTCAAAACTACAGTACTTCATCAGTTCTGGCAACTGTTGTCATGCCAGGTCAGAAACTCACCAGCTTGGAGCAAACTTGGAAGATGCTGTGGATGTACTCCCTGGGCCAGCATCCTTTGGACCAACCCTGGGTGAAGCTGGTGAGCAGGCCGCACGATCGGGACATGGGGGACAAGGGGAACTTGGTGAACAGGGCGGAGAAAAGGTGTTCCTGGAACAGGGGATGCCAAGGTGGGTGTTTTTCTCCCAGTTGCTTTAGGTCGATAATCTTGCTCTTTGGTGTAACGGTTAGTCTGAGACAGTGGGGTAGAGCATGAAGACCGCTGCAACGTTGAAAGTTTGGGATTTGTAGTGGGAGAAGAGTCCCGATCAGCACTGGGCACAGAGTTGGATGACAGCAAGTTCTCTGTAAGGACCCAGACAGAGAATATTTTGATATTGGCAAACTTCTCCCAAACATGGCCTTCCCAACGATCCAGCAAATCTCAGTTCTTAGAAAATTTATAGTCCTTATTTGGTCCCCTCAGCAGAGTTAGAGGATTGTATCATAAGAACCATCATTTTTGCCTTATGAACAGGCCTAGTCAAGGTCATAGGAGTAGTTAGGAACAGAGCTGGAACTAGACCCCAAGATTGCCAGTCTCCAAATACCTTGCTGGAACAGAGTTTATTTTTCTTACAATCCTCCCAACCCAGGAATAGCTAGGGGCAAGTGAACCTGGCTTAAGGTCTGGTGGTGGTCTGGTGGTCTAACTTAGGCACCTTGCTCTGCCTGCCCATACGGTTGTGGTTCAGATCTGTGTGGGAACTAGTGCTGTCCTAGTCAACTGCTTGGGATTAACATGCTTTTTTTAGCCTAAAGGAAAGTCAAAGCAAAATTATGCAGATCCATCACAACAGAAATTATAGTCTAGTGAAGGAATCTGAACTGCCTTTTAGTAGAACCAATAGGATTTCCTTTTTCCCAGCAGCTTTCTCACAGGCAAAAAGCTCTCAGACCAATACTGTAGACTTGTGTAAACCTAACTTACTCGAACCTATTTCACCACATCCTTGACAGTCCCAACTGTGCAACTCCTAAAAGCCTTGGTCACATTTTCTATATTTTTTTTTTGAAGATTTTATTTAGTGAGCGAGAGTGTTCGCACACAAACTAGCAGGGGGTGGGGCAGAGGGAGAGGGAGAATCTCAAGCAGACTTCGAGCTGAGCACACAGCCAGTGCTCCATCTCATGACCTGATCATGACCTGAGCCAAAATCAAGAGTCAGATGGTTAACCGACTGAATCACTCAGGCGCCCTTCTATGTACTTCTAAAAGGCTCTCCACACCTTATGCTTCACCCATTGCTGGATTATGATGGACACTTAGTGTCTATAGGCTAGAGAGAACATTTCAGAAGTAAAACAGGTTGTACCACATTAATTTGCCAAATAAATGTACTAATAATTCAACTTTGAAGCCTCAATAAGGATTCTAAACTAGGGGCACCTGGGTGGCTCAGGTCATGATCCTAGAGTCCCAGGATGGAGCCCTGCATCCAGCTCCCTGCTCAGCAGGGAGTGTGCTTCTTCCTTTGCTCCTCCCACCAGCTCGTGTTCTCTCTCAAATAAATAAAAATCTTTAAAAAAAAAGATTGTAAACTAAAACTCACTCTTCCTCATACTAGCACTTATACCACTATTAGATTGGTCAGAATTTCAGGTGGCTAAGCAACTGTGAACTGGTACAGTGCTTTTCCCACTGTCAGACACCGAACTGTGGTCCAAAGCAGGCAGGGGTTTTGTGTAGGGATTTGCCGAGAATAAGGTCAGCTGGTGAGCACTCAAGCCCGTGCTCTGTCACATACTCCCTTGGTCAGTACACACTCAAGAGCTCTGCATTACCTTCATTGGCCTTCTGAGTGTCTTCTTTACTGTCACCAAGAGCTGCTTTTCCAGATGTCGGCTCCTCCTTGCTTTTCTCTTTGCTCTCATACATCTTACGAATCACTGAGGTAGGGGTGAAGGAAGGAGAAAGCTGCAGAGAAAAACAGTATTAGCATGTTCTCTAAATGCCTTTCCTAATCAAGCCAGGCTTAACTGGTCAAACTGCTCAACAAGCTGAAGAGTCCCCTTATTGGCTACATGTGGCAGGGACCAACTCCAACGTTCTGGTGTCTAGCTCCTGGAGGAAAAGAAACAAGATGGGCCAGAGAGGTGGTGCCCCAAGTGCACCATCCCTTGCTCACATCACATTTTCATCAAAATCTAGATTTAGCTCTAGCACAAAGGTAGTTAAAGCACAGAGCTTCAACTATCCAACCCGTCTGTGTCTGTGGTGATAGGGGGCTACCTATGGCAGCCCCTGCTTCAGCCATTTCCCTCGCCTGGGATTAGGCTGAGAACAGGGAAGAACGTGGTCAGAAGTAAACCCTAGAGCCAGAGCCCTACCCGCTGGGAAAGGGCAGTTCAAAGACCACCTCGGAAGCTAAATGTCTCTATACTCTTAAAGTATCCCATCTTAACTTGGCTACCAAAAAATTCACAATTATGTTTTTGGGGTCATTTGTTCCCATCTCTTCACTACCCATTTTTACTTTGATGATTTTATTGTGCATGTGACTTTTCTCATTAACCCTTTTTAATATTTTATTTATTTGACAGAGAGAGAGATCACAAGTAGGCAGAGAGGCAGGCAGAGAGAAAGGGGGAAGCAGGCTCCCCGCCGAGCAGAGAGCCCGATGCGGGGCTCGATCCCAGAACCCTGAGATCATGACCTGAGCCGAAGGCAGAGGCTTAACCCACTGAGCCACCCAGGCGCCCCTAACCCTAACTTCTTGATGGAGGAGACAGGACATGAATTATGAACAGAGAACCCCCTACTAGACCCTGTCTTCAAAGTGCTTGGTGCAAAGACCCACTTGGAGTCCAGAAGCAGAGTAACAGTTTTTCCCCTTGTCTATCAGCTCTGATGAGGTGATAGAAGTTTCTGGGGGATAAAACTTAAAAAAAGAAAGAAAAAGGAAAGCTAATATATTAATAAGTCCGTTGTAAAACTAGATTTAACAACACAAATAAGCAAACTCCGGGGCACCTGGGTGGCTCAGTGGGTTAAGCCTCTGCCTTCGGCTCAGGTCATGATCTCAGGGTCCTGGGATCGAGCCCCACATCGGGCTCTCTGCTCGGCGGGGAGCCTGCTTCCCCCTCTCTCTCTGCCTGCCTACTTGTGATCTCTCTCTCTCTGTCAAATAAATAAATAAAATCTTAAAAACAAAACAAAAATAAGCAAACTCCTTTGTCCTAGCTTTAATTCATATCACAGACCTGAATCTATGAAGTCCCCACTATGTTTCACTGGATTCCCCATGATCTAACCCATTCACCCCATCTGTCTCACCTCCTATCTTTCACCCCTATCATCCTCTACTCCCCACTCCAATTGTTCATTTGTTTGAACATATTATATCACTTGGTATGTTTTAGCCCATACTCATCTATCTGCTGGAACATACTTTCCCCAATGTAGGGGCTTCACTAGAATCCTAAGAGTTAGACTGTATCCTGAAAGGGGAAGATCAAATAAATAAGCAGGTATGAAAGACTTAAGTCAGTTATTCCTATGAAGGCACTTAAGGATATTTTGGGGTACACGGTGATACAATATAAGCACAATCAAATGGAGAAGCCTTGAAGTCATTCACAAAAGCAGAGATCACTGACCATGCTTGTGATGGAGGCAGCGGGGGCAGGAGAAGAGGAATTCCCTCGGTGCACAGGTGCTGGTGACTTGGTCACTCGCTGTTGCCTGTGAACAAACCAAGTATCAGTATGAGCTCCAAGCTGCTCGAACTCCAAATCCTAAAACCAAAGAATACTCAAGACCAGTGTAGGACTTAAATATCCCATTTCCCTCATCCATTTCAATTTTCCAAGCATTTATTAAGTGCCTAATACGTGCAAAACCACATGCTAAGTTCTGAGGGAAGACAAAAGATTAAACATGATCCTGGGCCTTGCAAGAACTCTTCTGGTCTAGTGGGGAGACGATAACCAGGGCAAACAAAGGCACGTAGATATTACATAACAGTAAGGAAAATGGAGTATAGAAGGAGTGACACAATACTCCTACTGAAGAGACTCTGGGAAAGCAGCTCTGGGAAGGAGCTGCATTAAATTGAGTGTGACCAATAAGAAACCTGTAAGATGGAGAACAACGATTTAAGTTGAAGGATTAGGTACAAGGCCTTGGTAATGTAGGGTTATCCAGGGCTGGTGTAGAGTTTATTTGTAGATTATGTCAGTGGGGCAGCCTACGAGTGAGTCTTCATTCTGTGGGCCAGGCTGTGCTCCAGAGAGTAGGGAGCAATACTGATGAGCACAGGGCCTGGCGTAGAACTGCTGCTATGTAAGACACTGTTTCAAATCAGAGTACCAAGAGTTTCAGCTATTTCAAGACCCAGTAATATGCAGCATTCCCCATCATTCCTGGTCCACACACAAGGTTGATCCCGGGCCTCCCGAAGTTTAAAAGAACAGACTTCCCTTTACTCCCCATTCTACTCATTCTCCCTTCACTTGGAGAAAACAGGAAATAGTTGATGAAGATATGAAAAGGCTGAGAGAGGAATGAATTATATGAGCTCCCTGGTTAATGAGAGTTTCACTGTCCTTCAGCTATCAGACCTTGTACCACAAGGGCCAAAGCCTTAGTGATTCTGGGAGTTCCTAAATCATAAGCAGAGAAGACTCCTAAACCCACGGCTTCTTTCCAGTCTGTACCAGGTAAGCCCCACTGCTACCACACTGTGAATCTGAGCATGACAACGAGGGAAAAAGAGATCGGCAGTACTCTGATCAGGAGGAAAACCCCAAGGCTGGTGGTTTTGCACACCTATCGTTTATTCCTTCTGATGAACATACTTGAGCATCCACTATGTGCTAGACATTGGGCTAACGTGCGGAAGATAGAGCAATAAACAAAACAAGACAAAAAAATCTCTGGCCTCATTACATTCTTTTGGTTGTAGAGTAGAGGGGTTACTATGGGCAAAAAGACAAAAAAATAGTCACTTAGAACGTGGTAAGTACAAAAAAAAAATAAAGTCTGTTGGGGGACACAAGTGTATAAAGAGTGTTCAGGGAGGGCCTGAGAGATTGACATTTGATTTGAACATGAAGGCTCTGCTGACACTGATTTAGGTCTACTTATTAGTTTGTTTGTTTTTTAAAGGTTTTATTTATTTGACAGAGCGAGACACAGCGAGAGGGAACACAAGCAGGGGGTGAGTGGGAGAAGGAGAAGCAGGCCTCCTGCCGAGCAGGGAGCCCGACGCGGGGCTTGATCCCAGGACCCTGGGATCATGACCTGAGCCGAAGGCAGACGCTTAACGACTGAGCCACTCAGGCGCCCCTACTTATTAGTTTAGAGGAACTTTCATTAAAAAAAAAAATCTACTTTTCTATATCCGTAAAATGCAGTTATTTATACTATCTACTTCACAGGGTTGTTACCAAAAGCAAACAAAATTCTGGATATCAAAAGTGCTTTGAAGGTCAATAAATCAAGTCAATTAATTATTAAGAAACTATGTTACAGATAGAAATACAGTGAGGGGCTCAGCAGACCAGTCCTGAGCTCTCTGTTTAGGCTAAGAGCTACTATATATAGATACAATACTTATGCAAGAATACAGGGTACTTACTGGTTTCAATGTTTTCTGAAAGTGTCAACATATAAAAGCAGCTGAAGCAAGACAATGAGACACTGATATGACAATTTTAAGAATCATATAAAAATATAAGTACTTCTTAATTACCAAGTATATTGTACGGGCAGGACTTAATGTTAGGGATAAAAATTTTGGTGATAAAACAAAAAATTAAAGTGGTATTTACTTTTTTTTTTTTTAAGTTTTTGTTTTGTTTTAAGTAATCTGTACACCCAACGTGGGGCTCGTACTTATAACCCCGGAGATCGAGAGTTTGCAAGCTTTTCTGACAGAGCCAGCCAGGCACCCCAGTATTTACTTTTAAAGACTGGATGGGATCTGAGAGAGGGAAGAGGTATTACCAGGACAGGACACATAAGGAGCTTCTGCGTAGCTAACAAAGGAGTTTGTCTTGTAATAAGCTACACATTTGTTTAATGTAGCTTTCTGTTTTATTTTATAACAAAAAAGAACGGTATCGCTGCCCTTTCCCCTAATTTATCGTTCAAATTACTACTTATTGCAATTATTGGAAGGAACAGGAGGAGACTGAAATCAGTAATCACTTGTTTATAGCTTTGATCAACAAACCCATTAGCTCTGACCAAGAAATAATGGATCAGCAAACCTGCATGAAAGGACAGTTTGGTAACTCAACAAGGAATCTGTAGGAGAGGATGCTAGGAGTTTTACTTTTCATCATCTCGTAACAACAAATAAGAGCTATGCCAGCTAGCTACATTTGTAAAAATGACTCCTTTAAATCAAGAATATAAATAAAATTATGTAGAACTAAAAGCCTATGCCCCTGCAGAATTCAAACGTTTCACTTCCTCTACATCACATTTGGAAACGGAATTCTCACCATGTATTGTACAAATCTATCAGTGTGTACCACAGAATTTCACTGTGGATAACTAATTGCTTATCTGTGGAAAACTGATTTGCAAATTCCCACAAGGGTAGGATTAGTTAGTAACTTACCTGTTTCTGAATCCATCTCTGGTTCTGTCCACCTGTGGTTTGCCAAAACCAGGCTGGTAGAAGTTGGCTGCCTGCACTGCAAGGTCATGTGGCAGGGCCAGCCCCTCCAAAGCTGCCTGTTGCAATTCTAGCTGGCTCATCTGCTGAACAGAGGTGGCAGAGGAAGATCAGCAGAAAAATGAGGACAGTCCATGCGCTTCTATAGAGGTCTCTCTTCACTCTCAGAAAGGTGTGTGTAAGCAGCAGCTGAAAGGGGGCACTGCAAATCTGACTAAATTGTGCTGCCATCCACTGAACAGGATTTTAATGAAATAGGACTTTAATTGTTCAAATCTTCTAGCCTTTACTGAGCTCAGATTGTCGTTCAAAACCACTTCCAAGCATTGCAACGATTCTCCATCCCACAGTCACCAGTAAGGTTAAAAAGCAAGCAAAAAACTTATAGAAAAAGCCAGACAGACCTGGGCTGTGACAGGGCTCATGGGCTTGCGCATGCCTTGGAATGGATCTCCGAGTAGCTGCTGTGGTCCTGGTGTGAAACCTGATGGGGAAGTTGCGAACCAGTGAGTGTCAAGAGAGCACACACCCATGAGAGAGGTAACAGCACTACCGCACAGGGCTGCGTGATGAACGCCATCTCTTTCAGGCAAGTACTGACTTCCGGGCTAGTCATGTTCCTGTTCTTCTGTGCCCCTACACTGGGCTGTGTGGACCTTAATCAGAGCACTTAATGACCCAAACTACTGGTGTATTCATCTACCCCACTAAGCTGTCAGCTTTGTCCCTTTCAGAGCTGAGACCTCTATCTGAGAAAGAAGAGCTTTTCTAGTCAGTGATTTGGCTCATTATCACTGGGCCAGCTGATAACTAGAGGTGAGTCCAGAGCTTTGAGGCTTATACTCTTTCCACTCTATCTCACTAATTGGGGAAGGAATAGTACAAAAACTTACTCTCAAGGTATGATTGGCCAGCAGCCTAAAGCAGTCCAAGGTGACAGGAACACTGAGATTTTGCAATGTTAGCCACAAGACCTCACAGCTGATTTTGTACCAACCTCATTAAGTTGGTAGAGAGCCACTACTCTGACTTCTCTATCAAGGAAAAATCAGGAAGCCAAATTAACTTCACTGAATTCCCAAAATAAGGAACAAGACTAAAGAGCTGGATCCAATTTATACAATTTTGATCAATCTTAGGAGAAAGAACTATGAGTGTATTTATCTGGAAGGGCAGCCAGATAAACTATCTTCTAATTCTGTGCCTCACAATCCCCCTAAAAAGGCATAATAAATTCACGTATTTCTTTTTAAACTCTTCAGGGATGCCCATGAAAAAGACTTTCCAAGTTCTAGGGGACAAGGGTAACCTTCGCGGGGGGTTGGGGGAGAATGGGCAGACATCCATGCACAACAGCATTTACCAATTGGTGATGGTATTCTAGGACGAAGGTAGTCTGCTGAGGCTGCTCGTGTCTGAAACACCTGTGGCAAGGGAGGAGAGGGTGCTCTTTGGCCCAGTAAAGATGTTGTAGGCTCCAAACTCCCCATAAGGCCACTCAGAAGATTGGAAGAAGCAGGTCTCTGAACTGGCGGACCCAGAAGTTCCTAAGGGCAAAAAAAGTCATCCTTGTGAACAAACCTCATTCTTCCTCCTAGTCAGAGGCTGTGAATTATGGGTTAACTTTTGGAAACCAACGATGAATCTCCCTCATGCTCCACTGAAGGACTTGGCACATGTACATGCAACACATTTCTGTCATCGTTCAGCTAGCAACATTTGCTTTAGGTTAGTGCTACAAATATAGGTTAGGTAATTTCAATTTCTATAGAAATTGGAAACCTGTAAGCTGGAAATCAAGGGCTTACTCTGTCATCTTCAGCCACCTCCCCACCCCACAATGAAATTAACAGCAACACAGAACTATGTCAGGTAGCAACACTGTATCCTCGATTGCCAGGCCACATGGATCATTCTCTAAGGCCCAAAGCTGGACCACTATGCAAAACCGGTTCAAAGGACTAGTGTTCAGGACTCCAAGGCCTTGGTATAAGATGGTGAAGTACCTGCAGGATGTTCTTAGGGACAGGCTGGCCTGGAATCTCAGCAGGGGACATCAAATGGCTTTCAAGGTTTCGCTAAAAAAGTCAAAGGAAAACTGGTTTTAACCTTCTTACACACTTAACTTACGGGTTCATTGGGGACCACAAGAAAGCATTAAAAACTCCCCAGGGAGTTGGCACTTAAGCAGAATGATATCCAAGGCACAGAAAACTTAGATCTACTTGTTCCACTTGCTCATCACACAGGTCCCAAAGATCTGGAAATGGAAAGAATCTTCACACGTACATACAAAGTCCACTCAGAGACTCTCAGATGGTGTTTTCCTCCCTGTGGTAACCCTAGTGCATTTCACTGTTTCTAACACTGTGACCAAAAGAAGGGAGAAAGAAAATGGTGAAATACAGGAGCACTTAGTAAGAAGCCACAAGTCGGAAACTAATAATTTATAGATTTTAATTTTTAAGGCGACCTTTGCTACCCATTATCTTTGAAACAAGATTTATAGATCACAGATCAGTAGTTTAAAAAACCTAATAAACAACATGCAAGTTTGGCCAGAATTGTTATATTTCAGAGTTTCACATTTCAGGGAATTTTAACTTTATTATTTTTTAAACGAGCTGTTCCAAAATGGCTCTCACATACGGGGTGAAATTCAGATCCTTCACTCTTTGTTCTTTTAATGAAGCAGCAGTTATCCCACTGACATCACCTCCTGCACTTCACGACATTCTTGCACCCGTTTAGCTTTGCCTGAAGTGCTTTCTTTGGTACAGTTTCCCCTCTACTAGGTGAAGCTGCAGAGGTCCACAGCAGTGTCCTCATTCGTGACAAGAGCCCAAAGATAGCCCAGTCTTTTATTGTTGGTTTCAGAATTGGGACTGACCGCAGTTTTGTTTTGTTTTTTTTAAATAGGCTCTGTATCTAGCATGGAGCCCAACTCGGGGCTTGAATTCAAGACTCTAAGATGACTCAACTTGAGACTCAAGACTCAACCAACTGAGCCATCCAGGCGTCCCTAAGTGTAGATGCTTTTAATAAGAGATCTCCTCAAGAGTCATTTAATTCCATCTTATAAAAATGGGCAACTTTACACTACACGGCTTACTATATTTGGAGGACAGAGCCTCTACAATTCAGTTTGAAATGGAGTTTAGATTGAACCAACATGTCCTATTTTGGTGATGAAACAAAAGGATTGAACCTAAAAGATGGCAGCAGATCAGAAGTAGTATACATAACACATACAGCCATAGTAATCGAAGACTTGATTTTGGAATAGACCATAACTTAACAACAACATGCAAATTAAGCAATATTTTGGGATAATACCTGGTGTGCTTATTACATTACTTTCCTTGTTGCTTTCTTTCTGGGTTAGTGTTACTTTTTGTGTAGCAACTTGAATTATATCATCCATCCCTTTACACAGGTGTCTAAGGCTCCCTCCCTTGTCCAGATATATTTCAGGGCACTGAAACCTCAACATCAAACCAGTTACCCTCACACAACACAGGGTCAACTATATCAATATCAAGCCCTAGCATCATACCGGAAATAAAATGTTCAAAACATCAGGTAAACTATTGAATCCCCCTGCTCCCACTTTTTACTCATTCACACTAAAAGAAGCTACTTACAAGATTGGGTGCTTATACATAGCTTGGGTCCAATCACCAAGACCCAGATGAACACGAAAAAAGGACAGTTTGCGATCTCTTAATCTAGTCCTCATTTGAAAAGATGTGTATCTAATAATTGATTATATGGAAATAACTCCTAAGTAATTCATTATGGCAGCGGTTTAAGAGAAACATTCCCCTATAATTGGCATGGTATGGTCAGATTCAAAGAAGTAAGTCTGCCTGAGATTCCTCCTTTCAGAGGCAGAGTCAGTCCTGGCGGTAAGGCCAGGAACAACGGCCCCTCTGCTGGAATCTACTGCCAGCTTCTGGTCAGATAAACACCAGTTTCCTTCTCTTGGTACAAGGCACAGTGAATCATGACCAACTACTGATATCATGACCAACTTGTAGTTCCCGGAAAAGACGATATCAAGAGAAAACAAGAGGCAAAATTCAATAAATTTGCTGCAACTGAGCAACAAGAAATCTATGTTAATGTTTTTATTATTCAGGTTTGCCCGGCATCCTCTATCACCTTTATCATCAAGGGATAGCAATACTGACAAACTGGCCATGGCGGGGAGCCACTGCTAATGTGTTAGGACAAAGACCAGTATGTGCTACCCACCTGCGTTTACTGACCTGCAGTCACCACATGCACAACCCAAATTTGTGCCCCAAAAGGTTTTTACAAGTCACAGCTTTTTCTATTTAGTAAGTTGACAAAATGCAATGGTCTTGAAAAATCCATCTCAGATATTTTACAAATGATATGTACAACTGCCAACTGCCTAATCAAGAAAGCAGGTAATTCCAGGTATACAGGGGTGATTAAAATATGTGAAAAGAAAGACTTCACTATAAAAACATGGTGAGTTATTTTGGCTTAAGTAGCTGAATAAACAAAAAACTTTCTCTGGACTGCATCGAAAAAGATATTTTTACTACCCCCTCTTTTTTTTTTTTTTTAGCAGTGACTTCAAGTTACATTCAAATCTTTCAATTGTTACACTGTCACCCATAAAACATATAGTTAACCACAAGCCTGCTTTTTCTAGTAACAAATAGCACAGTGATAAAGAACACACAAAAGCATCAAGAACCAAATGACTATTAAAGAACTTCCAACTTACTCAGAATACCATTTTTTAAGTCCATTTATTATAGTGGGAAATGGAATAGAAAGGGAAAAGGAGAAAAGGCTGGAGTTTGTGCCAAATACTTACGCTGACTTTGGGCTGAGAAGGCAAAGTCCCACTTGCCTTCATGGTGCTCACTAGTTTGTTGAATGCGGTCATATCTCCATCTTTCTTGAGCTGTCTATTGCTGGTTACAGCATTCAGGGTCTCCTCTAAGTGCTCTGCCATGAAGGGCGTTGAATTCTTCACTGGCTGGTCCACCTTCAAGCCCTTGAGCCCTGCTTCTACCTCTTCCACTGACAGCACAACTCCTGAATGCGCTGAAAGATTGAGAAAATCCAGATCAAGCCAAGCCAGGGAATATGTGCTGGGAATGCTCTTTGGCAACCATGATGGTCAACATGAAAATAATTTATTTCACAGTTGAACTGAGGTCACAAAAGGTTGATACCAAAAACAGACAAACTGAAGACTCTTAAAATCATGGTTGCTCAGTGGAAATAAGACCATAATTATGTACTTAGGAAGAGAGGGCATAAAACTAAGGTCTATGTTGAGGATGGATAACCTAAGCAAGAACATGGCAGATTGAGGCAAAGGTATGAGAAGCTGCCAAGGTATGTCCAGGAGGACTACAGCATTAACTGGAATATAATGATCAGGCTCCAGGGAAGACACAGGATTTGGAGAAAAAGCCCATGACCCACTAACTACTAGATTCTCAAGGAGGTGGTATTGTTTGATAAAAATTTTGAAATACATTAAATAGAACCCACTCGCTATTTGACTTTTGATGAAACAGCAGTATGTTAGAACCAACTGCCCTAAGACTGAGATCCACACTTTTTCAATGCCCGAAGCAGACTCTAATAAACACTTACAGCTCTCCTTAAGCTTTTCTTTATTTGCAGAAAGACTGGAAAGAAGAGGTTTTAAATCCACTTTGGCTTTCTGTAGCATTTCTAAAATATCCACTTTATTTTCAGCATGGTCTTCCAGTGGGATAGGAGCAAAGTAATTCCCCGAGTTCTGCCCAGGAGAGAGGATGGCTTGTTCCAGACCTAATATTGCAAGTAAATATATTCATTAATTAACTGGTCCCAATAAAGCAGAGAAATAGATTTTCAACAGTATTAAAAGGGCACAAATTGAAGTGTTTTTTCTTTTTTTTTTTTTTTAAGTACCCAGAGACTCTTTAACCCTAATGGACCCTAACAAAGACAGAATGAACCATGTCAGAGAAGGCTCAAAACCACATTCAAAGTCAGAATCTGAAGCCATTTTACCTGCTAGTCTCTCCAGTTCTTCATGTGGTGTTGACCCAAGACTGCTGGATCGGCTTCCCGATCGGCTCGGGTTAGAGAACCACCTACTGAACCGACTGGCAGAGACTGACCCTTCTCCCAAAACATCTTCTATCATCTAAAGGGAAAGACAAAAGGAACTAAGATAATGGTTTCTAGGTGAAAAGAACAACAAGGTTCAAATTTTTAGAAAAGGTCACTTACTTTGAAACTTCCTTTGATGCTGCTGACCTGAAGGTAAACACCCTCAGAATTTATGATTTTCAACATCTTTAATTTTTCTTCCCTCCAGAGTCATTTCTGAGTAACCCAAAGGTGGGCATTACTGACCATGTACTTTCCAAGCATATAATGAAAAACCTCTGTGTCAAAGAATATGTTTTGGTTTTCTATCCTTTGCCTCATTAGAGAATTCATGAACTGCTTAATGTTCTCAGAGGACATAGTTTCAAAATCAAAATCAGCACCACAGTAAAGCATTCCATTGCCAAGCTGCTGAGTGGCCTTCAACTAAATATCTAGTATGGAGAGATGATGAAAGAAAGCCCTTGCTTCAAACTTCAACTTTCTCAAGGTTGTGATGAACATCATAAAATTCAATGGTGACAATTTCAGAAGCTAAGATGTAGAGCTCACAGAGATCATAATTACAGTCCAAGTTTAAAAGTGTCAGAATGTAAAAGATGAACTTTTAACTGACCTCTAATATCTGTTTGAACTTAATAGGGAGTTTGCAGGCATTTGTTTTCTTTTAAATCCAACCGCAATAGTTTTCAGTTTAGGAAGAATAATTGATGCGCTACGATCAGATACAATTTCTCAACACTATTTCGTAACAGTCATTTCTATTATCAATCCTTAAAAGTTAGACTGACGCATTAAAAAGAATATTTCAATTCTATCCTAAATCCAGTTAAATGTCCAAATTGATCTTTATGCAGTGTTCTTATCAATATTTAGAAAAGACAAGGTAAAGCAAATGTCAATCCAAAAATGAGGCACACCTTGAAAGGCATGAACTTTCATTTCTGTACCAATGATAAAGCAAAAACAGGTTTTCCCCCAAACTGGCACATGGATGGCAAAGTAGTGACACTTTATCTCAAGAGTGGAATCCACAATTTCCAGTCAAAATTCAGCAACAACAGGTTAGATTTCTTATTTTATTCTCATCTAGAAGAATTTTCTCACAATGTACCCAAACTAAGCCACGAAATACTTCTCTTGAACACAAAAATGAGAGATTTTAATTCATGATGCTAAGTTATTACTTCTGGTACTCCTGTTTTCTGCGGTATTATTCACTTTCAATCACTCACTTGTAGACTAGCGGACTTTCAAGTCTACGAATTTTGCCATAATTAAAATAAAAGAGAAGCTTTATCAGTAAATGTCTCATTGTGAAAAATTGAGAATTGTACCTAAAATATAACCACCTTAGGGATAAATAGGAATTATTTTAAAACTAAAAGCTATAGCCATTAAAAAGGTTTTAATGTTGAAAAGAATGTGAAATTTTACAAAGAGCCAAAAATCTCTTTGCATTTTAATCCTTTTATTTCCTCTGATCATAATGTATCCGAAAATAGAAGATACACAAGAGGAACATGAAAAAGTAAAGGACATGAATATAAAGTATCTGGACATTTTCTAAAGATATGACAGTAAGAAAGTCATTTCCATATTTTGATCAGTGACCAACTTTCTGTTAGAGCTGTTTTATTATAGCTACAACATAAAAAGTAGAAACAAAATTACTCTTACACACATTTACTAGAAATGCCAATTTCAAGAAACTAAAGCATTTTAAGCCCAAAAGGAATCCTAAGAGGATTTATCTAGTCTTGTTTTTTTTTTTTTTTTTTTTTAAATCTAGTCAGTCATTTTTACCACACAGCAAGCAAGGACGATCTAACAGCAGTGAGATTTCCTGAACCTTGGTACAGGAAATGGAGAGGTGGACCGGCTGCTCTGACTTCTTGGTGAAGACATCCTCTGACAGAGGATGTAGAATGTAGATTCTTGTCAGCCATCAGCTGGTCAAGAGGAGGAAGAGGCTATGAACTATAATCTAGTATGTTTAAACTGTTACTTTTGCATTTTTAATAACATTAAAAAAAAGATTTTATTTATTTGACAGAGAGAGACACAGTGAGAGAGGAAACACAAGCAGGGGGAGTGGGAGAGGGAGAAGCAGGTTTCCCACTGAGCAGGGAGCCCAATGCAGGGCTCGATCCCAGGACCCTTGGGATCACGACCCGAGCTGAAGGCAGAGGTTTAACGACTAAGCCACCCAGGCACCCCTTTTAATAACATTTTAAGGTAACTTATGACGGTTAGTCTGGTCCTTCAAACAAGGTCATTTAGACAAGTCATATCTTAAGATTCATATTATTCTGATTGCCAAACAGACACTATAAAATATTTTCTTTAAAAAAAATATTTTCTCTTTTACAATTACTAGGTTTTACTGATCAATGCTCTTCTTCTAGTACTTTCCACTTTTATGGAAATTTCTATAGTTTTATATTTGTTTCACTCCAGTATGATTTTTGGGATTTGTAACAAAGATATACATTTTCTTCTGAATACACTTTTGATCACGACACCAAGGTTTTTCTATGTCATGGTCCTTTCTCATCACTCTAAGTAGTTTACTAGTTCCACTCTGAATTCCTTTCTCTTCATTCAACATACGTAAGAACCTATTATGTGTCATGAGCTGTAGTAAGACTTGTATCATATCTAAAATAAATTTTTAATTATTTAACTGAAATTACTTGCACATGTGATCCAAATTTTCAGTTTGAGTAGATTTTTTCTGACTTTCAACTTCCAATGTGTTGTAATGCCAGTAAATATAGCCTACAAATATAGGTATAATTCTGTTTTTATCTATTAATACCTAACACTGGTGGAGCTTACTGAGTGCCATGTACTATTTCAAGCACTTTATATAACATTTCTCAGTTGATAGTCAAATCCTATAGTTTTTATTTTTCCTATTAGTCATTTATTGAGCATAATATTAGAATTACATGGCATAATCAGGGCATTTGTTTTTAACTGATCCTAGTTTTGCTTTTAAGTGAACCTATTATAGAATATACACCTTAATAGCAGGACCTTTATGAAAAACACAGAAAACTCCTAGCCTAGTAGCAACTACTGCTCAGCTTTAGCCAAATTTTGATTGAGGGTGACGGCCAAAAGATAAGACACTGTGAAGCTCCCACAGCTCCTTTCATGCTTCAGAGGCAGTATAGTTATGGGGAATTAAAAACAAAGACCCTTAACTGAAACTGCTATGAGTCAAAATTCAGTGTCTACCACTTACTGGATGTGTGACTTTGGGTAAGTTATTTCAGCCTCTGTGCTTGTTTCCTCATCTGTAAAATGGAAATAGTAGTAATCTAATTTACAAGGGTTTGTAAGCATTAGAGGACTTACTGTATGTAAAGCCTAAAACAATCAGCACTCTAATGAATGTTACTTATTAGTAGAAGTTTAGTTTTGAACTCTTCTTCTGTGTAAGCGCACAGGTTAAGTTTCACAGGTGTTCACATCTGGAGCCAAGACTAGGCCTGTAAATTCTGACCTTTTGCTGTGAAAACTTTTTACAGTAAGATTTCCACCTAAGGGGGGAAAGAAAAAGCGACTAATGTCCCCTTAAAAGCTAAGAATTTTCCAGCATGGAAATTAAGCTCCTGTGTGAATGCCCCCCTTCTGCTCACAGTGAGCCGAAGGACTAGTACCGACCAGCTGACTGGAAGCGAGGTGTCTGACTGGAGACTCACAGTTACAACGGCTGCTAGAACTTAAGGAACAGAACCAGCCGCACAGCTGCTAGTTGATTTAGAGCCACATTCCACAAGCTCCTGAAGAGCGCTCTAGACAAGTGTACTCTTGGACCACGTGGAGAGAAGTTCAGAAAGTCAAAGTAAATGTTTAGACACTTTTATAGCAATTTAGCACTGCTGTGACTTTTGTACTTTATACGGAAGTATTGGTCCTCATGGACTGGAAATACCTCTTGGCACCCATCACAGAGAATTTCAGAAGTGCTGCTCTAGAATTCACCTGCGACCCTATACCTATCAGTGCTATGCAGTGTCTGCTCGCCTATTCTGGGGGGCCATCTTTTGGGGACCAGGGCTGCAAATGACAAAGGCGACAAGCCAGTGTTGTCTGTTCTGTCATGCACAGTTCTCTCTACTCACGCAATAATCAAACAAGGAGACGCTACAGTTACGAAGTAGAGTCATTTAAATTCCATGAACCACCAATTTTAAAGGACAAGTTCAATATATTTGCTGTATTTGGTGCTATAAATGAGATGTCTAGATCACACAGATGCTTTTGGGCAAATGTGGGTTTTGTTTTAAGAGAGAGAGAGAGGTGGGGGAGGGGCAGAGGGAGAGAGAATCTTAAGCAGGCTCCATGCCCAGTATGAAGCCCGATTCAGGGCTCGGATCTCACAACCCTGAGATCATGGCCTGAGCCAAAATCAAGAGTCAGATGCTTAACCAACAGAGCCACCCAGGTGCTCCAATGTTTTTTAGAATTCTATTTCATCATGGAGCGCCTGGGTGGCTTCGTTGGTTAAGTGTCTGCCTTCAGCTCAGCTCATGATTGAGCCCTGTATCGGGCTCCCTACTCGGCGGAGAGTCTGCTTTCTCCCTTTCTCTCTCCCTCTGCCCCTCCCCCTGCTTGTGCTTACTCTCGCTCTCACTCTCTCAAACAAAATCTTTTTTTTTTTTTATATTTCTTTGAGAGAGACAGAGATAGTGAGAGAGAGAGCATGAGCAGGAAGGAGAGGGAGAAGCAGACTCCCCACCGAGCAGGGAGCCTGATGCGAGACTCGATCCCAGGACCCCAGGATCATGACCCGAGCCGAAGGCAGACACCTAACCAACTGAGCCATCCGGGCGCCCCTCAAATAAAATCTTAAAAAAAATTTGTTTTATTGTGATTCTATGCAGTCTTTCAATAACCACAGAACAAGCTTGTTTCTGTGTGCACAGGTCAGAGTTCTATCTTTCATACAACTTGTTGAAGCTACAGTAATCCCTGGTAGGAGCAAGGGCAGGTAGCAAGTGAAGATTTGAGATGTCTTACTGCTTCTACTTCGAAAGTCAAGAAAGACTGGACCTCAACAGTTTAACAGCAACACCAATAGTATTTCAAGGTGCTTTTCACCAAAGGTTTTCAGAACCATCACACCACAAAGTAATCACCTAAGTAGTCAACCTTACGCAAGGATACACATCAGCATGATACTAATCACCAGTTATAAAAATCCACCTCCAAAAACAAAAACAAAAACAAAATCCACCTCCACAGTAAGTCTTTATAACAAACACTTAACTACTTAAAAATAAAAGCAGTCAATGTTCTTAACATCTGAAGAATCTCAGTCCAACGCTACCGGCCTAGAAAAAGAGGTAACTGGTACAGAATTCTCATTTGGTCATTTCCACTAGGCCTCTCAAAACAAAGCCACGAAAACTCAAATAATATTTAGAAATAAAAGCCTAAATCCCCCAAACATCTAGCAAAACTAGATGAGTTACTTTAAAAAGAGTATCTTAAATATTCAGGCCAAATTTAACCATACAGTTGCTCCATCTCATTTGTAAGTGTGCTGCTACACTCACCGAAGCCAAGCCTGGCACCTTATCAAGGTTAAAGAACTCATTAAAGTCAAATTCTCCCGGGGACTGCTCAGGCAAGACGGCGTCCCTTGGCACTTCCTGATCAGCAGCAGGTTCCTGTGCGAGGATGACCTCCACCTCATCCTCTTCGGCCACTCCTCCATTGCATTCGACTATGCCTGAAAGCAAAACCAGGACAAAAAATGGTCTGATCAAGTGAACTGCTCTAGACTTATTCTGTGGCCTCAGCCATCATCACGCGTGCAAGAGAGCCACAGATAACTTTAAAGGCAGATCTCGTGTGCCGATACAGCACTTGCAATAGTAAAACCGTTCCTTTCCTATGGGAGCTAGGGGAGAAAAAAGCCTTATGAACAAGCCAGAACACCAACGCAATGCAGGAAGGATGATGGTCTCTCCACCACCCATTCTTCAGGTTTTCTGTAATGTAGCACATTCTTTCTATAAGGGGATTTTTTTTTTTTTTTAAAGATAGTTTTTGCAAGTCTCCTACTGCTTAAAAATGGAACCAAATTAATTTGGCCCTGCTTTCATCCATGTATCTCCACCACCACTTTAAAGCCAGGTTTGGCAATCTAAGGTGTTCATGTGAACCTAGCATAAGGGCAATTTTCACATGCTTACAGTTTGGTTGTAGCTCATCCTTCAAGGTGAAGGTCAAATGTTACCTCTTCTGGGAAGCCTGACCTGCCTACCCACTTTTACCATGCCCAGAAACATTAATCACTGCCTTCTCTATAACCCTTGTGTTGTCTCTCTATCACACTGTCTAGTGAGATAATTGTCTAGTGAGACTGAGCTCTCCGAAGACAGGTAATCTGCTTTACTCAGTTGTCTTACTCTGTGGTGCCAGGTAAATTTAAAACTAAGTATTGTTTCAGTTGTTGTTAGGATGCGAAGGTAAGGTCTAAGTGAAGCTACCGAGTGTTAACATTTAAGGAATCTAATACCTTTGTTTTAGCTGGAATATGGGAAAAGGCAAAAATCCTTCGGATAAAAAATTTTTTTTCTTTTAAATAAGTGCACTGAGAGTTATCAGACATTGAACTTTTTGATTTGAAGAACAGGACACCCAAAGGCCCACCCAGCAAAAGCACCTATATAAGAGCTGCCTATAGTTTCAAGATCTATAGCAGACATAAGTCCTCCTGGGGGGAAAAAAAAAGCCACCTCCTGGACCCATCCTCTCTTAAAAGTCCCCAATAGTTACTTTAGTCTCGTTATTAATCAGACCAAGAGACACTACACGCTATTAGCTGCTTTCATTCCAGTAATGCTTCAGAAGCTAGCCAGCAAAGCAGGGGACTCCAAATGACCCAAAGTCTCAATCCCAGCCGAGTGGCAGAAGCTTCAACCCTAAGACAGGCACCAATACTGTTCCACACCAAGCCGTATGTATCCAGGCAGCACTGCTCGTCCACAGGGGGGGCTATCATCTGACTACCCCAAGGCCTCAGAGGGCCTAAGGCAACCAGTGAGACAGAAAGTTTGTGAGCCCCAGACAAGGCAATCAGCAGTCTCTCCAGTGGGTCGGCACACACTTACTGCCAAACAGAAGCAAAAACGGTTCCTCACAGACTGACATTTAAACTAAAATGACTGCTTGGGTGGAGGTATTGCCCTTACTTTACAAAGAAAGGGAGCCCTAGAAAAATGAACAACTCAATAGCCTAATCAATGCCAAGTCAATATCCTTGTCCACTAGGGCCGTGCTTCTCCCTGACCCATTTTGCCCAGCAGAACCTGCCTGCCCCCCTCAGGACTGACCAGTGACATTTTGCTGCAGTTTTGGGTCCCAACTTAAGGATGAAAGATGGAAACGAGAGTCTGTACTTGGCTCATACATTTACAAAGAAGCTTTAATACTTCTCCTACCCCTTTTATTTTGTGTCAATACGGGAACATCTCTTAACAGATAAATAGTTTTTGCAGGCAAGAGGAATGTCTCCTATGCAATTTTATGCCATTGTCAAGCTCTCTGGAAAGCAGATGGGGTCTCTCAACTGAGAGGGGGTATGAGTGGGCAGGGACTGCACTAGCAAACAAACACAACTGGCCATTTATTATGATAAATTCAAAAGGCAGAGACTTAGGAAAGAGAACTAGGGGGGAAGTTTTATCACATTCAGAAGGACCATAGACCTTCTTCATTAGAGAGGATGCAATTTAAATTTTTTTTTTTTTTTTTTTTTTGTGAGAGAGAGCACATGTGAGCTGTTCAGGGAGGGGCAGAGAGAGAATTGTAAGCAGGCTCCATGCTGGGGCATGGAGCACAAAACAGGGTTCGATCTCACAACCCTGAGATCATGACCAAGCCGAAATCAAGAGTTGGACGCTAAACTGACTGAGCCACCCAGGCACTCCTAAAATGTTCTTTTCTATCAATGGAGGGTTTCAGCCATTTCTAACTTCTACATTTTTTTTTTCTGGTTACAGGTGTAATGCATATTCAAACTGTTTCAATCATTACCATTTACACATCACCACATACACATTAGAGTGAGTGCTCATTACACATTGGTCTTAAAATCAAACAGGCAAGGAATAGGCTTGTCTTGCTCACTGACACATTCCCAGCACTAGGAGGCCTGCAGAGAACAGCTATATAAAATAATTCTGTGGAGGGGCGCCTGCGTGGTTCAGCACATTAAGTGTCGACTCTCTGATTTTGGCTCAGGTCACGATCTTGGGGTTCTGACACTGAGCCCCGAGTCAGGCTCTGTGTTCAATGGGGAGTCTGCCTGACTTTCTCTCACTCTGCCCCTCACCACCCTCTCTAAACAAACAAAACATCGTGGAAAGCTAGAGTACAGACACAAAAATGGACTAAAAGGTACTCGTCATCCCTCCCCTCTTTTCATTCTTACAGCCAAGATGAAATTACGGGGTACCTGTTTATCCTAAATACAGTAGCTAGGATGGCCTGGGGACCTTCTGCAATTAACTTTTTTTTTTTTTTTTTTTTAAGATTTTATTTATTTGAGAAAGAGACAGCGAGAGAGGAAACACAAGCAAGGGGAGTGGGAGAGGGAGAAGCAAGCCTCCCGCTGAGCACAGCCCAACTCGGGGCTCAATCTCACAACCCCAAGATCATGACCAGAGCTGAAGGCAAATGCTTAACGACTGAGCCACCCAGGTGCCCCTGCAATTTACCACTGGGATGAGTGAGCTAGGACCCCTGGATTCCACTCGAGGGTCTGCCATGAAATCCATGTGACAGGGTTTGGGTTGTCCCTTCTTTCCAGGCCTGTCTCTCTTTGTATTTTTAAGGCAAGGAGGTGACACTCGCTCCATCTGGCTCATACATTTGTTGATATAAGAATGGGTAAAATTCAGATTGCACCGCAATTAGGAAAAACATGTGTTTTTTACCAGAAGCCTTATCTTTATCTTATGTGAAAAGACCACACTTGGCTGGTGCTGCTTTAGCCTGAGAATGACACAAGGGCATGTCTCAAAGGCTATTTAAGCGCAATGTCTCCCAAGTTACCCATCGATTTCCTGCATCACCCCAGGGAACAATGTGTAACAGCATAAAGATAATGATAATGTCTATTGTATTTTAAAGATACTACAAAAAAAGGGCATGTGATTGCTCCCTTCTTTCCCCTAAATAAATTCCACTAGCTTATTTCCTGTTGAAATATATATCTTAGCCTCAAAATATTAAGATGCCACTGATTAAACACCTACATATTAAAACGGCTTTCTACTTTTGTTAACTAGTATCTGCCAAAAGGTGTCTTTCAATTAAACCTGAAAGCCGAAGAGAACTAGAACTTATTCAAGAAGTGCCCACAAGAGGCTGAGCTCTGATTTTCTGATTTCACATTTGATCTTTAATGCTAAAAGTAACTCTTAAAGTTGTGGAATAGACAGTGTCTTCACCTTATAAAGAAACAGACCCACCTCAAGAGTTTCATTAAAAATTATCCTTTTTGGGGGCGCCTGAGTGGCTCAGTCGTTAAGCATCTGCCTTTGGCTCAGGTCATGATCCCAGGGTTCTAGGATCGAGCCCCGCATTGGGCTACCTGCTTCGCGGAAAGGCTGCTTCTCCCTCTCCCACTCCCCCTGCTTGTGTTCCCTCTCTCGCTGTCTCTTTCTGTCAAATAAATAAATAAAATCTAAAAAAAAAAAAATTATCCTTTTTGTAAGCAGCAGCCCCAATACTCAAACCCAGGCTAGCCAGCCTGGCTCTTCACTACCAGGTCCCAGGATCATCAGCCCAGGACTGGCCATCTTGGAGCCAAGCTACTGCCGTCAAAACAACTAATGGGCCCCCAACCCTATACCAGGCACCTCTCCCACATTAGCTGTGGCTTCTTCAGTCTAGCAAAGGAGATACCTCACCTCATCTCATAGCTGAGTCTGGGAGAAGCTAAGTCACAAACAACTCCTGTAGGAAGGTCTAACACCATGGTGACGAAGGTGGGCTCTGAAGCACGAAAGGACTTGTTCAACTCCCAACTTCACTACTTACTTCGTCAGCGTCCACAGACAAGTCCCTCAGCCTCTTGTGTCTCCAACTGCTCATCCGTAAAAGTACCGACCTCATAGGGCTGTTAGAAGTAGGATTATACACACAAAACGCTTACCACTGTGCCTAGTGCTCAAAAAATGAGACTCCTTCACTATTTCTACTACATTTCTTATGTCTAGGGAACCCTTTTGTGTACATAGTGCTCCTACAGGGTAATGTGAGATCTCTGTTTAGCTCTGCAGGCAGAACAACTTGAGCACAGAGTATAATATACACCTAGGAATTCACACTTAGGAAGCAGCTTCAAAATCAGGCTGCAATGTTAGAAACTTGCAACTGGTACAGTTGTTCTTAAATGCATAATTAAGCCAGTTATAAGCACATCTCATATTAGAACAGTTAGCTTCCCTCTCAAAGTTTTTGCTTACCTTCCTTCACAGAGGCTGTCCGTCGCCTTGTTCTTTTTCTCCCCTTGTGATCTTCTTCTAGTATCTTATCATCAAAGCCAGTCAGCTCAATGGTCTCAGACTGACTTGTGGGTCCAGCTGAGAACCATTCTGGTTCTTCTTCTGTGTAGGAATCATTTCTTCTTCGCTCACCAAAGACACGCTTACTATCTCCAAACTCCCTCTGGAGAAGTACACAATACAAGATAAAAAAATAAGGTTCTAGTTAAGGCATTTCTACCTCAGTTAAGGTCTTGATGAATTAGGTAGTGCTCAACAGTGCACTGAAGATGGGCTGCTGCAGACTTGAAGCCCCTCCCCGCCCCCAGCACTCTCTCTGTCCCTCTATCTGGCTGAAGAATGGGCTGTGTTCATCCAGCATCTCAAAATAACCTGGTATAAATGAAGTGCATATCATGTCCCTAAGTACATGAAGGGCCAAAGGATCTAGAAAACAAACCCTGAATCGCTTATCCTTATAGTCCCTCTCTCGATCTCGGTCTCTCAAGTCCCGCAGGTCCTTATCACTAAGGCGGTGATCCTTCTCAAAGGTCCGAGGAGAGATTATCCTCCCACTGCCAATCCTTCGTCCGCCAAGCAGGCGAAGTCCATCACTGTCTTTTTCCAATGGGCTTCCTGAGTGCCGGGAACTAACAGCAGCCGTCACATGGCAGCCCCCTCCAAAGCTTCGTCTCTGTGGGCTGAGAACAACATCTAAGTCATCTTCTTTCACACGCTCTCGTGGATCTGGAAAGACGCCAGAAAGAGAAAGGTAAGCAAACCAGTAGGGTATTTTTACTTTCTCAGTGGTATGTCCATGACTAGCGGTGGTGAGAGTATTGGAAAAGAGTCACGAGACGCCTGAGTGGCTCAGTCAGTTATGTGGCTGCCTTCAGCTCAGGTCATGATCCTGGGGTCCTGGGATCGAGTCCCGAATTGGACTCCTTGCTCAGCAGGGAGACTGCTTCTCCCTCTGCCTGCTCTGCCTGCTGCTCCCCCTGCTTGTGCTTTCTCTGACAAATAAATAAATAAAATCTTAAAAAAAAAAAAAAAAAAAAAGGAAAAGAGTCACCACTCAAACAGCTACAGAGTGACATGTACGTTACATAATTAAATAAGACCGAGCCTTTTACTTTTTCTCCTTGGAGCAATAAATGTATTTCATAATCAATGATTTTCCATGATTAATCTCCATAATCCCTTATTTTTGACAAAGGCCTTATCTATGTAATTATTAGAAAATATTTTGTCATTAATAAACTACAGCAGGTGTATTTGAAAAAGTAACCACTTAAAAAGTTGAAGTGTGGGGCGCCTGAGTGGCTCAGTGGGTTAAGCCTCTGCCTTTGGCTCAGGTCATGATCTCAGTGTCCTGAGATCGAGCCCCGCATCGGGCTCTCTGCTCAGCGGGGAGCCTGCTTCCCCCCGCCCCCCTCCCTGCCTACTTGTGATCTCTCTTTCTGTCAAATAAATGAATAAAATCTTTAAAAAAAAAAAAAGTTGAAGGGTTTCTTCAACAAGTGGTATTTAACAAGTGGATATCCATATACAAAAAAATGAATTTGAACTGATACCTCGTACCACCGACAAAACACAAAATGGATCATAGATCTAAATGATGTAAAACTTCTAGAAGAAAATATAGGAGGAAATCTTTGTGACGTTGAGTTAAGCAGAGTTTTCTTAGGCATGACACCATGAGCACAAACCACTTAATAAAAGTGGTAAAATGACAAATTGGGCTTGACTAAAATTTAAAACTTCTGCTCTTTGAAAGATACTGTTCTAAGAACGCAAAAACAAGCCACAGACTGGGAAAAATATTTCAAAGTGTGTACCTGATAAAGGAAGAACCTGTATGAGGTACATATAAAAACTTCAAAATTAAAACACGATCTAATTAAAAAATGGACGAATGCTCTGAACAGATACTAAAGAGGATATATGGATGGCAAGAAGCATATGAAAAGATACTCAATATCATTTGTCATTAGGAAAATGCAAATTAAATCATAACGTGATACCACTGCACACCTATTAGATTGGCTAAAATCTCAAAGACTGACCATTCCAAGTGGGGACAAGGATGCGGAACAAATGCAACTCTCATACATTGCTGGTGGAAATGTAAAGTGGTAAAACCGTGTTGCAAAAACAGTTTGGCAGTTTCTCAAAATGTGAAACATACATTTACCATAGGACTCAGCCATTCTACTTTCAGGTATTTACTCAAGAGAAAAGAAAGTGTATGCCTATATAGAGACTTGTACATGAATGTTCATAGTAGTTTTGGTTAATAGTCAGAAACTAGAAACAACCCAAATGTCCATCAACAGATAAATGAATAAACTGTGGCAAATGCATACAACGGACTACTAATAGGCAATAAAAAGGGACTATTTATACACCCAACATCACAACTGAATCTTAAAACTATTCTGAGTGAAAGAAGCTACCCAAAGAGTGCACACTGTAGGATTCCATTTATACTGAATTCTAGAAAATGTAAACTAATCTGTAGCGACAGAAAGCAAATCAGTGCTTGGTGGGGACTGATGGGGGGGGATGCTGATGGGGGGGGATGAGGAGTATGAGGAAGGACTCAGAGGTACCAGGAACTTTTGAGAGTGATGGAAATGCTTATTACTTTGATCATGGTAATGGTTTCACAGGTGTATACACCTGCCAAAATATCAAATGGTACACTTTACGTGCAGTCTATTCTTTGTCAACTATATCTCAATAAAGAGATGAGGAAACCAAACATGTCACCACACAAAAATTCTTCCTAGAAAAACCAGAAAACTGAAGTCCAAGTGAGAAAAAGTTCTTTTAATCTTCTCACCAGAAACCGTACCTAAAACGTATGTACTCTTCCAGAATTTCCACAGGGTGTCTCCATGTTTTCTAAAAACAAGACACAGTATGGACAAGTTTCCAATTTACAGCTGAACAATTTAATACTCCTACCTATGGACGTACCAAAGTTTATGTAACCCATTTCTACCTCTGGACATTTAGGCTGCTTACTAGTTTTCGTCATTTAATAAAGTTTCTGCGCACATCTTTAACGATTCTCCTAAAATAAATTCTCTGTTCAAGGGACATTATGGCACTAAGTGTACTGTAAGATGTGTAGAGGGATCTTATATCTCAAACTAGAGTCACCCCTATCTCCTTTGCCCAGTTCCAAATTTGTTTTATGATGGGTTTTCCTCTCATCTTAAAAGAAGTCCCTCTTGCAACAAGTTCCTTGACTAGCTTCTCCACTGCCAGCGCTCTACTTCACTCCTCAATCTCTTGTTGGATTTAAAGAGCAAAGGTATGGAAAACCAAAAACCAAACTTTAGGCCAGTCTCAAATCATATCCAAACCCTGTATTCAGACCATAATCCACTATTAAGAATTGCCAGAACCGATTTATACCTGAGGACTAGTTTCATATAGGAGACTAAGCATAACTGAATTTCCGGCACAGTTTTATGCTCACTACCATGCTCCCCATCACATCTCACTCAGTTATCCCGATCAATGAAGGACAGCAGTACTTTTAATTTCAAAAGCACATAGTCTAATGCAGTCTACTTGTCACTGCTATATAGGAAAGCTGATTTTTCTCTGCTAATCGGAAAAACCCAGTTAATAAATCACTTTCCTGATAATGACATTTTCCCTGAATGCATAAAACTCTCAGCTAAGAAACCAATGGCAAACAAATTTGCTGCTCCAAAATCGGTGCCACGACTCCTACCCACTCACCTACTATCCTGCGCACAAGGGAAGGCCGGTCTGGATCCAACTCTTTCTTCAGACTTTCCACTGGTGAGTTCCGCCCTGAAGCTGGGTAGAGAGAGGCATGCCACTTTTCCGGGTCCCAGACACCATCACTACAAGTCAAAGGGTACCCACAGTTAGCACTTGAACCTATGGACCACGTATGTGGTCTAAATTCTAAATTTCTTCAGGTGGTAAGTTATGAAAACCCCTTTTCAATATAAAACTCCATGGTTGCCATCATAATGGTTAGCTCTTTTAACATGAAAACAAACAACTACAGATGGTCCCTGACTTACTATGGTTCAACTCAAAAGGGTTCTACTTGGCAGCAATACACATTCAATAGAAACTGTGCTTCAAATTGTAAAAGTTTGATCATTGCCCAGGCTAGCAATGTGTGACACAATGACCTCCTGCGATGCTGCACAGTGGCAGTGAGCACAGCCGCAGCTCCCGGTTGGCCAGCGTGAACACAAGGGTAAACCACACCATTCTGCGTTTTACCTTCAATACAGCATTCAATAGGTTATGAGATATTCAACACTGTATTATACAATAGGCTTCGTGTTAGCTGAGTTTGCCCAACTACAGGCTACTAGAAGTGTTCTGAGCTATGATGTTCAGCAGGCCAGATGTATTACATGCATTTTCGACTAACAGTGTTTTCAACTTATGTTGGGTTTATTGGGACATATGTCATTGTACGCTGAGGAAGACCTGTATTCAGTAATATTTTGTTGTTTTTCTTTGTTTTTGTTTTTCACAGAACACCAATAGTCACTTGAAAACCAGTGGTCTGTGTATAAATGAAAACAACAGACACAAACCTTGGAGTGCATGGGGATTACAGTAACTATGCCTGTCCTACACAAAGAAGATGATCCACAAATATTGATTAGTTTATTGAAGGAGGGAAAACACACAGTTGACTGAAGATTAGTATAAGGGACGGAGAAAAAGCTCTCACTTGAAGTAGTTCCTGGAATGCCTGGTATGTACTTTTCCAGAATTTCTATGCATACTGTCTCAGTTTTTTCCCACAAGCAGGACAGAAAGCTCTTAAGAACATAAAATGTGTGATTTGGGTTCTAGTTTGATAATCCCTCTCTAATGATAAGGTGGCAGAGTGTGTAGGGCAGTAGCTCTAGAGTCAAAAGATCTGGGACAGAATTCTAGTTTTGTCATCACCACCAGGGACATCCTGGACAAGTTAATAAGCTATGCCCTTCACTCTTCTTTTGAAAGGACTTCCCAACCCTCAGATCAGATCAGGCTGTGCTAAACATGAGTAGCAAGGTACTCTGCACTTGTCCTTCGCCGCCTGTAATGGTGGTAATGATGAACTCCCAAGTACCTGACTGTACCCTTCCACCGACCAATGCTCCACTAAGGCAATATCTGATAGCGCCTGACATAGTATTTGCCACACAGCAGCAGGTACCAACTAAGCGTTTCTTGAATAAGTAAGTCAACCTGTCAATCTCAAACTCCTCACACTAAAGGAGTTATTACCTACCTTCTGGTGTGGTTGTGAGGATTACTTGGGAGTTTAAGAATCAAATAAATTTTAATTCTGAGAAGAGAAATACCAGGATGGGAAAGTCTTTCCTCTTTCTCATTTTTATTATTATTACCGACACATTTCCACGTCAGAATAAAAGTATGTGTACTCTGATAATTTTATGCTGAGAACAGTTTTTTTTTTGTTGTTTGTTTTTTAAAGATTTTATTTATTTATTTGACAGAGAGATCACAAGTAGGCAGAGAGGCAGGCAGAGGGGGGAAGCAGGCTCCCTGCTGAGCAGAGAGCCCGATGCGGGGCTCGATCCCAGGACCCTGGGATCATGACCTGAGCCGAAGGCAGAGGCTTTAACCCACTGAGCCACCCAGGTGCCCCGCCAAGAACAGTTTTAACAAGAAAATTCAACTTGAGGGATAAAAAAGATTGACAGCTTTAATGAAAAACAAAAAACAGCTTATCTGAGACCTATCAAAAAATCCTAACCAACTAGAACAGCCATTATTCGAGTACCACCTTCATCAGGGGAAAGTGGTAAGGAACCGAGACTTAGCAACCTTCTGAAGAGTAGACATACAAATAAAAATAGTATGTCCTATTCAACCAGTTAAACATAATACACTTTGTATGTTAAAACTGAGGGCCCTATGAACCATCTACCTTGATATTTAAAAAGTGATCTTAAAGTTCTAAGGTGGCCATAATGAGTGCAATGCAGGGTTATTGCAAAGATTTTCAGACCATAATTTAGCTCTAGTCTTCTCAAACCAAACCTCCTACCTCTTAGGAAGGAGCCCAAGATGCAAGAGAGCTAACCTAAATAGCTGAATGGTTTTTCTGGCTGGGAGCAGGGAGTGAGGTGGAGCAGTGCTATAAGTCCTCCTGACCAGCATCCTCAGGGCAGGCCCTTGAAGGACCCCCAAGGAACAGGGCAAAAACAACCCCTGACAGCAAAGGCCCCAGAGAGGACTCCTGTGTTCAAATCTTAATCCTGCTTTCTGATTATGTGCCTCTGACCAAGTCATTTTCTAACTTCGGTTTCATCATTAGTTCTTTGAAAGGGAATTGGTTTAGTTGTCCTTAGTCCTGTGAAGCTCAACTTTGAATAGTTTAAAGCTAATAATAAAACTGATGAAGACAATGTAGTAAGGTGCTACTTCATCCATAGTTTATCTGTGATATATATGAGCAGAAGCCCAACGTCATTATCCTTGAAATCTCCCCACTCATCATTCTACCAAAAAACTCCAAAACAATTCTTAAATTACCAAGTTTGGTGTAACAAGAAGTTGACTAGAGGGAGCACACCCCTCCACCTGCCCCCATACCTGTCATATTTTTCAGAGAGGCATGATGGCCTTTGTTTGGAATGAGGGCGTTCTTTTATATCCAAGAGCTCCTCCTGGAAAGAGAAAGCAAATGGTGATTTTTGAATAATATTTCTCGTATTTTCAACTTATATTTGTTCTCAGTAATGACTGCAGTGTCTATCTTAAGGACGTCACACAGTTCTTATTTATTTACACCTTGACTTATTCCAGAAAGGACTGGCGTTAGCTCATCTTACAAGAAGCTCAAGCAGAACTGGCAAATAACTTCATAGTGATTAGTTTCTTGCTAAAACACAATTCTCTCACAAATTGCCATCTAATAATATAGTCCACAACACTGAATGCTTATCGAGGTATGGAAGCTTCAGGCTTAAATAAAACATCCAGTTAATTAATATTCTTAAATGCATTCGATGCCAATTTACAAACAGATTTTGTAATGTAAAGTTGCAAGAAAACAAAGCACCAAAAACATCCATTTACCATTTCTCTGAGTTGCCTGTTAACATTTTCTCCCATTTACTTTAGCACTTGGGATCTCTATACCACTCCCCCCCCCCTTTTTTTTGAAAACCACAGAAGAGTAAACTGCATAGTCATGGTCCTTTACCCTCAATACTTCAGTGCTTATTTCCTAAGAATGAGGATGTTCTTTCACAGTCTCTTACCCAGTTCCGTGAGAGAATTAAGCCCTACAGAAAATAATTTGAGTGACTAGTTTTCCATTCTTCCAAGGATTATATTTGGCCAGTATCATTGTAGATGCATAAAAGAGAAGCAAATCCATTACATGTAACAGATGCCTTAGGGCATAAGGGCTTACCTTCTGCAGAACCTGGTCGAGAAGGGCTGCCAGTTTTATACAATCAGTTATCAATAATACTTTTATCTAACTACCCCTCCCAGATTCCAACTTGTCAACTGACCCAATAACGTCCATTATATTGTTTTAGCCTCCAAAGCAGGATACAGTCTAGCATCAGATATTAGCTGTTGTATTTCTTTGGGACATTTCTACAACTGGAACATCTCTAAATTTCTTCTTTTAGGACATTGACATTTCTAAAGAATACAGCCTACTTCCCCTCACCCCCAAGAGAACATTATTCATTTGAGGTTTATCTAATGTTTCCTCATGATTACACTGAGGCTAAGCATCCACAGAAGAGAATACTAACCTTAGAAATGTTGTGTCCATCTCAGAGCATCACCTGTGGACACCGTGATGTCCATCTGCCCCTGAGTAGTGATCCTGATTTTGATCACATGGTCAAGGTCAAGGTATTCTCTACTGTTCAGTTACTACTTTCCCACTTGAAATTAGTGTGCAGTCTACGGGGAGACTGCAAATATTCTGGTGTTCATCAAAATTTCCCCCTGAACTTAGCACCTACTGATGAATCTTGCCCAAACCAATCCTGATTTCCCAACTCTAGGCCTCTCTCCATATTTACCAGTCAGCAGTTGGCATTTCACTGGAAGGGAAAACACAAATCCTCCCTCTTCCCCTATGTATTATTATTGGCATGGACTCACAAATTCCTAGTTTTTCCAATGGTTTAGAATTCATTCATGTCCTTAATTATTTGGGGCTTCAAGTTGGGAGCCTCCTCAAGCTGGTGGTTCCTGTGTCCTCTGGACAAGCTCATGATTTTTTAAAAAGCACTCCTCACTTTCTGTTTTATCTTGTACCCATCCTAGCCCTCGTGTCAGCCACTTAACTCAGAGAAATCTGAGTTCCTTTAGGTGAGGAATGATATCAGAAACCAAGGTCTGGGAATTAGATATCCTCACCTGCTTCTCAGTCCTTTCTGCAGAGCTTGGAAGTGCAATTATACATGCACACGTATACCGTGCACATATGCGTTAACATACACACATCTGCTTGTACACGTGCAGAGACACGAAAAACCACTGCCTCCTTGTTATTTACATTCCAACATTTTCTTAATAAAGAAAGGCAATTCCCAACCTTTCACTGCATAAAATGCTACAATTGCCTTGCATAAAAGTATATACATACCACTGTGCGTGACCTCAGCAATACCCCCATCTCAGGCCTCACAATAGAATGCTTGCTGCTTTTGTGATCACTGCTTCCCATATCTTGGGGTAAACATGGAGGAATAGATTTACTCTCTCAGCCTATAGGAATCATTGCACACAAGCTTGCCATGAGTTCACTCAGTGTCTTCAGACACTTGAAGCATCTAAATATTTTCTTCATGATAGCAAAATGCCCTAGGACCAGATGACATTTTAGTTTTAAAACCAGCATATTAATCATTTGCATTTTTTAAAAAGTTTTCTTTGACAGAGAGAGAGAGAGAGCGAGAGCACGTGAGCGTGTGCAAGAGCACAAGCAGGCGGAGCAGGAGGGAGAGGGAGAAGCAGGGCCCCCACTGAGCAGACAGCCCGACGTGGGGCTCGATCCCAGGATGCTGGGATCATGATCTAAGCCAAAGGCAAACACTTAACTGACTAAGCCACACAGGCGCTCCTATCATTTGCATTTTTTTTAGGATTTATGAATGTCTTTTTTTTTTTTAAAGATTTATTTATTTGAGAGTGAGAGAAAGTGAGAGAGAGCATGAGAGGAGAGAAGGTCAGAGGGAGAAGCAGACTCCCCGCGGAGCCGGGAGCCCGATGTGGGACTCGATCCCAGGACTCCGGAATCATGACCCGAGCTGAAGGCAGTCGCTTAACCAACTGAGCCGCCCAGGCACCCAGGATTTATGAATGTCTTTTTAATTGGGAAGAAATACTTAGAAAAATCTAGAAGTCTGAGATAAACCGAATTCCAAATATAAGAAAACATCTAAAAACTGCCCAAAATTCTGGAAACAACAACAACAACAACAACAACAAAACTGTCAAAGCAATTACCTACAACCCAGAAATCACCAGTAAAGACTGGAGTCCAGGGAGCTCTTCAGGACAAACACTGTGTCAGTGATGCAGGGTGACGCCAATTCGGTGGTGGGTGAAGGGTGGCTGGACCAACAGTAGTTAGGATGATAGTAAACATTACAATACAGAAATCCTAAGGACAGGAAGGCTTAAAACATTCCAGTAGAAACAGGAAGGACCTTTATAATATAGGAAATACTTATACTACAGGAAAAAAATATTGCAAAGCCATTTTCTGCTATTAGAAGCAACCTAAAGATTATTTCATATTTCTTTACCATCCTCAAATCCAAACATTAAACTAAGAACCCTAGTATACTATTAAACCAAGGGAAACATATTTTATACTTAAATATGTTATACTCTCAATATACTAAAGTTTCTATGTAATAAGGCTTTGTTTGAAACTTTTAACTGCCAAAGATAATAGGGAGGTGGTAAGTGTCTTCTATTACTACCACACCTGTTTGCTGAATCTAATGATTTTACTTATTTATTTAGGAGTCAACTGAAGAGATTAACATTTTAACATACCCACAAAACATGCAGGAGAACCAAATGTTCTATTTGTGGGGATCAAAAAAAAATTTTCGGGGCGCCTGGGTGGCTCAGTCATTGAATGTCTGCCTTCAGCTCAGGCCATGATCCCAGGATCCTGGGATCGAGCCCCGCATCGGGCTCCCTACTCAGCGGGAAGCCTGCTTCTCCCTCTCCCACTCTCCCTGCTTGTGTTCCTGCTCTCTATCTCTGTCAAATAAATTAAAAAAATATATATATATATATTTTTTTTCCACAAAGGTAGCAATCTTACAAAAAGGGAAACGGGGAGACTAAGGAGAGATGATGATTCTATTTAATGTGGAATCCCAGATGGTAACAGAAAAAGGACATTAGATAAAAAAGGAAGGACAGGTGAATAAAGTATGGATTTTAGTTAATAACAATGTATCAATATTGCTAATTGTAACAAATATACCATACTAACATATTAACAGGGAAAACTCTACTATGTTCCCAGTTTTTTTCTACAAATCTCACACTGTTCTAAAATATAAATTTTACTTCTACTTCATACCATATACAAAATGAACTCAAAGTGTATCAAAGACCTAGACATAAGAGTTGTAACTATAAAACTCTTTAAGAAGAAAATGCAGGTGTAAAAAGTTCATGACCACAGATTAAGCAATGTTTCTTAGCTGGGACGCTGAAAAAGCATAAGCAACCAAAGGAAAAAAATAGATATATTGGAATTTAAATTTAGGAACTTGAGTTTCAAATGACTATCTAGAAAGTGAAAAGGCAACCCACAGTACAGGAAAAATATTTATAAATCACGAATCTGGTAAGGGTCTAGTGTCCAGAATATGGAGACAATGTGTATAATTCAACAACAAAAAGACACCAAACAACTCAATTTACAAACAGGTAAAAGATTTCAAGAGATTGTTCTCCAAAGAAGATACACAAATGGCCAAGAAGCACATGAAGAATGTTCAAAATCATTAGCCATTAAGGAAATTCAAGTCAAAACCACAGTGAGACAACACTTCACATGTACTAGGATGGCTATTAAAAAAGGGAAAATAACCAGTATTGGCAAGGACGTGGAGAAACTGAAACCCTTGTACATTGCTGATGGAAAAGTAAAACGGTGCAGCTGCTGTGGAAAAACAGTGGCAGTTTCTCAAAAAGTTAAGCACCGTTACTCTATGACCCAGCAATTCCATGCCTAGGTATATACCAAAAGGAATTGAAGAGATTATGTCCACACAAAAACTTGTACACAAATGCTCAGAGCAGCATTATTCACAAGAGCAAAAAAAAAATGCACACAACCCCATATGCCCATCAACTGATGAATAGACAAGATGTGGTAAACCTATACAACGGATTTGGCAATAAAAAGGAATAAAGTACTGAAACATGCTATAACACAGACCTTGAAAACATTAAAAGAAGCCAGACAAAAAAGGCCACATATAGTATGATTCTATTTACACGCAATGTTTAGAACAGGTAAATCCATGGAGTCAAAAAGTAGATTAATGCTTGCCATGGGCTGGGGAAAGGGGATAATGGAGGAGACTACTAATGGGTACAGAGTTTCTGTGTGGGGTGATGAAAATATTCAAGAATTAGATAATAGTGATGGTTGTACAACTTTGTGAATTTACTGAAAACCACTGAATGGTACCCTTATAAAGGGATGAATTTTATGTATGTGAATTACATCTCAAAAAATATTTTTAAGTAAATCAACCTAAGGTGTTATTACCAGAGATTAATACTTTTTTTTCTCACAGATTTACTGTCCTAATCACGGACTGATAAATGCCAACAACCCTCAGATACGAGAGTTGCTCGGGTTGGTAAAAATGTTTTAACTTTCCCTCCCATATTATTCCAGTTGACTTTACTATGTCTGGCATATATGAGGGGTGAATAAACACTCCAGCAAACGACTACACAACCTGATGGGGCTCTAAGAGCACAGGCAGAGCAGGTAGCCAGTTACTACACTGGCATTAACTATGTCGGCAGTACAAACGGTGCTGCTGACCAAGTGCAATGGCTAAGAAATAGCCCACCTGTCTAGAGAAGATGAAGAGCCATTTTCTTTGGTAATAGGTTGTTAACTGGGAAAACAAAACAACAGTTCTTGGGAATAGCAGTTGCTGGGAATAACTTCAAACATCTAGGTAAAATTAGACTTACTGTTCTTGAAAGCAGGGCTTCTTAAACCAATTTCATGGCCCCAAGGAAACTGTATGCAAAACCGTGCATTTCTGCGATTCCTGCAGTGAGTATTCATACCTTCAAAAGATCTCCAAAGGACCCCAAAGAAGTTAAGAAGTAGCGCTTTAAATGGATGTTTCTGAAAATGTGGCCCAAAGTCCACTTGGACATTTACGGACAATGAGAGACCCTCTTCATGAGGTTTAGAGAGTTACATCTGTTACCTTCCACCAACATCTTAAGTTGCAAAAGATGGTATCCCAGCCTACAAGGTCCCCCACATAAGTGGGGAGGGGAGAAACCACGAGCTAAGTCAATACAAAAATTGCTCTCTTCATAGCTGTCCACAGAACATTTCCTGTGTGCCAGGCTTAGTATCTAGCCATACACAGATGACTCCTGGCCTTGGCCCCATGACTCTCCAGTCTCTCAAGAGAAGTGTTCTTGAACTTGTCATTTCATCAAGAGCCCTTAAGAGCAATATTCCTGAAAAGGCACCCCTTTGGAATATTTTCAAAGAAAATCTTCAACTTTGGCTAAAGGCAAAATACTTGGAAAGTCCCCACTGTGAGCTGGGAATGCTCTCTCTGTATGAGTACTACAGAAGGAAATGGGAGATTACCCTTTTGCAGAGTCCTAAGAACCCACAGGAACTTACTAATTATAAACAAATTCACTACAATCACCATCTGGACAGGAAGAGTTAATATCTGAAACCTTTTTTTGCACAGGTTTTAAAACCTGACTAAGCAAGAAATAAGCTGCTAATGGCCCCAGAGCCACACAGCCAAAATAGTATAAACACATTTTCTTAGTTTTAGCAGCCTTCCTTAAAGAAAATTTCTCAAGCCTCCCAAAACAATCTATTTGGGAATTACTAATATGGATACCTACTTATGATGATCAGTATTGAAGCAGAAAGCAAAAGAATGTGAATGTAAGTCCAAAACAATGGTTAAAATCCAAATCCAGTTTCTTGTTGCAGAAATTCCATGCAGAAGCAGCAATGCATTCTGATGACATTCTGACATTATAAACGAATTTTACACAAGTCACTTACATAAGACAAAAAGGATATTCCTTACCTTTGTAAGCTAAATTTAATCCATAAGAGTAAAAAGCTCAAGTTTTAAAAAATTAACATAGATATTTTGTAAAAAACCCAGAGTTTTATTTCATTGTTAGTGGTCAAAAGACTCTAGAAGTGACCCAGTACCTTACGTGTGTGTGTGTGTGTGTGTGTGTGTGTCGCTTTTCCTAAAGAAGGCAAATGTCCCCAAAGCAGTATTTGAGTTGGGTCATCCGCCTCTGACCTCCTGTCCCAGTCCCCACCCTCCACACACCCGCTAGCATTGGGGTTGGTCATCAAGTTCTTAGACGGTTGCTGACTGACGAGATATTCATTCCGCCGAGTCAGATGGATTAGAAAGCTGTTAAAAATAGATCACAACGGGGTAATGGTACCCAAAGATGATAGCCACCGCAACGGTGAACTAACAACATAGGGGGTGCATGGGATACATTCCACCATTCCCCACTTATGAAGTTTGTTGCTGGAGGCACCATTTAGAACAGTTCTTACGGGCAGGTCAGGATTCGAATGATCCTGCAGAGCTGTTAAGCAGGACTTCGCACCTGGATTCATCCAAGCATCTAATGGTGGCTGATTTGATGCAAAGACTTTATTCTACTCAAAGATTTGAAACTAAGAAAATGGGAATAGGGAAAAAAAACCCCAGAAAAGTCTGTTTTCTCTGTTGATCTGGCCAACACAATAAAAATAAACCTTGGCTTTTAAATGTGTTTATACAGCTGATAAAAAACAATATAAAACGTTAAGTAGGTAAAGACTAGAAGGAAACTTAAAATCATTTTCAGGGTGGTGGCATTACATATTCAATAGGACTTTCTGGTTTCATATTAAAATGGAAATGGTTACTGTGACATTTAAGAAATAAGCATCTTGATCTAAAGTTGTGATCTAAAGAAGGTATCTTTGGGGCACCTGGGTGGCTCAGTGGGTTAAAGCCTCTGCCTTCGGCTCAGGTCATGATCTCAGGGTCCTGGGATCGAGCCCCACATCAGGCTCTCTGCTCAGCAGGGAGCCTGCTCCCCCCCCCCCCGCCTCTCTGCCTACTTGTGATCTCTCGCTCTGTCAAATAAATAAATAATCTTAAAATAAAATAAAGAAGGTATCTTTGAGTATGCCCCTCATTACATCATAAACAGTTTTCAGCACTTACTGTGTGCCAGCCCCACTTTCGCAGCACTTATCATGCATTTTTCTCATTTATTCCCCACAAAAATTCCTATGAGGTAGACACTAGTCCACCCACATTTTACAGAGGAAAAGGATGAGAATCAGAGAAGCTAAGTATATAGCTGAAGACCGCACAGGGTAAGTAAGTGATAAAGTAGGGGATCCTAAGCCAGGCAGTGGAGCTCAACGCCCGTATCCTTCCCTCTTCATTGCTTGAGAGGACAAGGGAAGGTGCATGACACTTCCCAGCAGCTGTCACTCAGTGTTGGGTTTGTCCCTGCACAGTGGACTACTGGGAATTCTGAGTCAAACTGCCCCATCCTTGGGCAGGATTCCCTTAAGCCAGCCTCCATTCATAGCACCCTTTCCTGAATCAAAGACCCTATCCACAAATTTCTATCTTAAATGACCGGTTCCTTATCTAGCTAGAAGTTCCCGCCATGAGCAAACAGGAGAGGATACTCATGGGGGCAACAGCCCTGAATCCCAACTTTTCAAGATGACTGTTTCAAGCATGGGAACAGGTACGAAAGAACAATCAGAAGACAGTATCTGAGGTGTTGCCAGCTGACCTCCTCTAAGAACTTCCAGTTAGCTAGGTTTTCTGAACAGCTGAAACTTTAAGATTGTATAATAATTTCTCATACCATAATTCTGCCTTCCCAACAGGCATCCTTATTTTATTAGCTTAAGAAGTTTGTAGCGAAACATGTCACTGAAATGCCACCTGTCAGAGGTTCTCAACTCAGTTTTTGGAAAATATCTCTGAAGTTATCAAATGACATCTCTGTAGAGTTAAACTTGACTATCTGACTACTGACTTCAACCTAAAATTCAAATCCTACTTCCCCTTTTCTCAGAGGCTGAACTTCAGTCTTGCAACTGATTCTCTCCAAGAAAGCTAGGCGAAGGACTCAAATCAGTCCACTTTAGGTGCTTGTCTATTTTTTTTTTAATGGTTTTAAAGCAAAGACATAGGGGCGCCTGGGTGGCTCAGTCAGCTCAGTATCTGCCTTTAGCTCAGGTCATGATCTCAGGGTCCTGGGATTGAGCTCCACATTGGGCTTCCCCCTCAGTGGGGAGTCTGCTTCTCCCTCTTTCTCTGCCCCTCCCCCTATTCATGCTCTCGCTCTCGAATAAATAAAATCTTAAAAAAAAAATAAAGCAAAGACGTAAACATGGCTGTATCACTGCGACTAACTGTCCATCAGCTACAAATTAGGGTGGACTCCTTTGAAGATCCCTTTAGACACTGGTAACTAAAATAGTGCCAATTTATAACTAATCAAGGCAATGAAGAACACACATGAAACTAAGCTCAGATAATCCGAGCCTATTTTTTAGCTGGTAGATTTAACGTAGATGATTAACACCCGTCAGTATCAAACTGAATGTTATGGGTATTCCCTGCTTTTATACCCTGTTCAACTGGCAGGTGATAATACTTGATAAGGAATCAGTGGCAAGATACAGGAGCAAAGGAGGAACAGCACCAAGTATGTATACTCTAAAATCAGTCTGTCCACTCAAAGAAAAAGAACATGGATCTGAATAGTGGAACAGTCCAAAGCATTTTTACTCTGTATTTGAAGCAGTAAATGGTTATCACTAATAGTAGGTACTACACAAGAACTGGTAAAACAAGGACCTCTGATGAAGGTAAGCTGATGGGTCCCAAAGGTTTTCCATAAATAAGCATGACCACCTCATCTTGTTTTATAAATGATGGTCCTCAAACTTGAATCCGAGTCAGAATTCCCTGAAAGACTTAATATATGTGGATGTCTGGGTCCTACCCCTAAAATCTGATTTAATACCACTGAAATGGGACCTGAGACTTTGTACTTCTAACTGGTTACCAGGCGGCGCTAAATGCTAGTTTAGGGACTACTCTTTGAGAACCACTGTCTAAAAACACTTTTACTCCATGATTTTGAGGTGAGATCCCACTCTGTAGCCTCCAAAAGTCCTTCAACATAATTCAATCACTTCATAAGTGCCACATTTAAGTATCACCAGAAAGAGTTTTTGGTCTTAGGAACTTGGCCTGGCAAAATGGACCTAAGTGGGCTTATAAATTAAGAGCGCGGACTCTCAGGATAACAGGTGCCTATGATAAATCCATTTATAACCATCCCAACTAATCATCAAGGGGCCTAGGGGTAGGCCCGAAAGTATCTAATGTGATTCTAACTTGACTTCCTGAGACATTCATGGCAACACAACGGTCACCAACTGAACCCCAGATAGTAATTATGCATCTGAGTTGTTTGACAACATCAAGACCATATATCAAGTTCTCCAAGGAAGACTAAAGCCTTGCTATGGACCAGCAGTATGGGCACCACCTGGGAGCAGGTTTAAAAAGCTAGATTTTGAAGCCCACTCGTGACCTAACAACCAGAACTCACACTTTACAAGGGTTCATAGATAATCCCCAAACATACCAACATTTAGGAAGCTGGACTAAAGAATGCCGTAACACACAGGAGACTCTGTTGTTACCCTGAAAAGCACTAGGCCAAACTCCTGGACTACTCCACCCTCATAGAAAAAAAAAAACCCTAGAATTCTGAACAGACTATTAATGTTATCTCATAAAACGAATGCTCAGCTAAGAAAGGTCAAAGTTTAAGAAGCCCTCTCATCTGATGAATGTGTTTTTTTGATCTTGTAATAAACATCCTACGTTTACCAGTTTTCACAAAGCACATAACATAAAAAAAAAAATCACTGAGGACAATTTCCTTCTCTTCTAAACTTTCTAGCCCATGAACTTCAAGTGGCAGAAACACTACTAAATGCTTTTTTACACCAATAGTTTGATCGCAATATGGAGATAAGGAGTAGGATGGCTCAAGTATTATTCCAGTTGTGCAACAGACCATTTATTATAGTTCTCAGAACACAGGGTTGTTTCGTGCTTTCTTCAAAGAGAAAGGCTGTTTAGTTGCCTCAAGTACCGCACTAGAGTGCGAGAAACACATGTATGAAAGCACCACCCAAACACTGCCTAAACATGATCCTAAAACTGCCATTAACTAAATCTTCTCTAATGGAGTGAACAGTAAACCAATTTCCAACTAAATTTGGTAGAGAAGACCATTAAATCTAAGCTCCACTGTCATTAATCTAAAAAATGCTTTTCTTAATCATTTCTTTGAGGCACACTTATCTAAGTATGACAGAATTATGAGACTAGATTATCAAAAATGGGCAATATTGGGCTTCTTAATCTTTAGACACACGTAAGTTCTAGCCTAAGACCAATACTATCTTCCCCCAAAATTACTTAAGCTAAATATGGATATACAGAAAGATGACATACACATGCCACCCTCTGATCAGTGTGAAAGTGACACAAAAGCCTCTCTGTGTGGACTCTACAAGTAGAATACCAGTAAGAACTTTTATTCAAAAAGTGCTAGGAGAACTGAAATCACATAAGCTTATGAAAGCAGTTCAAATTAGGTCCTCTTCATTTAATAAGCTTTTCTCCATTCGGAATTCACCTGTCAACATTTTAGGTAGTGAATTTAAGTTGTGAAACATTATTCAAGCACTCTCAGGTTTGAGAAAAATTACATTTGTGAAGACCAAATTTGAATAAAAAGCCATCGGGGTTTTTTTTTTTAATGCTAAAAATGACTATTCCTCTGACAGCACTAGACACTTTATCAAGTAGGTCTGAGTAGTGGCACTAGTACACAAACAAGGGCTGACTTCAAATATTAACCAGTCAGTGTTCTGGAAAGTCAGGGGCAATAACCACATCAGATCCCTTGATTGGGTCCATACTTAGGGAATAGATATATGGGACCAAGGAGAATATGACTCTTCCCATCAACAGTCCCAAGCACATTTTTTGTACTCTGCCCCATACATTTCAGGGAATGAGAAATGAATTCACACCTCAAGGAGTCCTGCCAACCCCTTCAGATGCCCCATCCAGAGGCCAACAAGATACTGAAGCAATAGCTTCAGTAAGTACAGGACCTTGAGTGATTTGCAGGCCAGAACTGGAATCCTTACTCTAGAGCATGTAAGTCAGTAACATACCAGTTACACACAGTTGTTACAGAACATGTGTGCCAACATATGCTTATCCACAAATTCATATGCCATATGAGCCAATATTTCCTCTACCCGAAAGCTAATTAGAAGCAAATTCTAGTTTAAACTGCATATTCACACTTGCAGAAAAAAAGTTCAAAGCAATGCTTTATTAAATCTAGTTAATATTTAGTCTACAGTCAGAATGAGACTCCCACTTTAAATAACACTAATGAAATACCTACACAATGTTACTCATCTCCCCACCTATAAAAAAACACTATTTCATTAGTAACAATGCTTACTTTTGTATAGCGATGTGGGGATTTGGAGGCTGGTTGCTTCTTCAGCTCAAGGTAAGCATCTCCATTTTCTGTTTCACCCAAACTTCTCCTATCCATGGCTCCTTGGTCTACAATTCTTTGCACCTGGAAAATGAAGCAGCAAAACTGTCACGGGGAAGAATACATTTTCAGAAGTCTTGACCGTTTAAGACACTGAAACTCTTTAATCTCTTAAAATGACTACTTTTAAAAAACAAAGCCTCACCCAACAAAACCAGAGCCCATTTGGAAATAGAATGACTGGTTTTTAATTTTTTCTAGTAACATGCTGTAAGAATCAAAAGGGTAAGGAAAGCCTAAGCGGAAGATACCCCAATCAGGGCGCAGCCTTTAAGCAGCTTTAAGACAAAAAGAAACCAAAATTAGTCATTGCCACCCATGAGGACCGTTCAGACAGTAGTGGGGAAGTTTCCCGAGTGGGGGCAGGTAGGGGACTGGTTGGGGTTGGGGATCCGGGAAGTCAGACTGTGGTAAAGTGCCTGTCACTTGCCAATGGACGGCGCCAGCTGCCCCTTGTTATCCAGGGGCCAAGGGCTGGGGCCCGAGCGCCCCTCACCCGGCCGGCGGCACCTGTGGCCATGTCAGGGGCGCCCGTGGCAAGGAAGGAGCGAGCGCCGGCTCCAGCTCCGAAACTCGGCTTTCCCGGGCCGCGACCCCAACCCCCGGCCTCTCGCGCAGGCCCTAGTCCAGCGGCCTCCTTCGGAGGAAGGGCGGGGACTGTACTCACGGAGGGGAGGCGGGCCGGAGGGAGCGGGGAGGCCGAATCCCCCGGCCCGGCCGCTCCGAGCTGGAGCCGGCCCAGGCCCGCCGCCGTCCGCCCCGGCCCGGCGGCTCGGGCCCCGCCAGCCCGCCCGCCTGCTGCCCGCCGGCCACCCCGCTGGCCTCGCGCCCCTGCCCGCCCCCCGCACGCACCCCGGCGCTCGCGCTCACGACCCCAGGAGCAGCGCGCCCGCGACCCTGCCCTCCCTGCGGCCCTGGGCGCGAGGCGCCCCGGCTCCCGCTGCCGCCGGGCCCTTACTCGGTGCCTCCACCGCTCGGCGGCCCTTCGCCTCGGCCGCCGCTCCCCTCCCCGCCGCCCGTGCCGGTCCGAGGGCTGCTCCGCGCGGCCTTCGCTCTCGCCCCCCCACCCGTTCGGACTGTCTCTCTTCAGCCGCCGTAACCACGGCCCAGCCCTCCGCCCCTCCTCCCAGGCCCCCCTCCCCCTTAATAACTCCCTCCACGCACCCGGGCCCCAGCGCCGCCTTCGCCACTCCGCGCCCGGATGTGAGGTGGCCGCGGCGGTGCCGGGCTGAAAAAAGACACATTGCGGCGCGCTCCCCGGGCGCCGGCCCCAGCGTGCGCCCGGCGGCGGGGAGGCGGACGCGGGGAGGAGATGGCGGCGGTGGAGAGAGGGCTGGGGCGGCGGCGACGGAAGCCTTTTCCGGTGCGCGCAGGCGGTCGTCCCGGGCAGCCCTGGGGAGGACGCGGCGTTCCCACGCGCGCTTCGGGGCGGGGCGAACGGGGCGGGCGGTGCTTGGAGCCTGCAGTCCGCGGCTGGCAGCTGTCTCTGGAAGGCGGTAGTACCAGCCAAGGCTGGGGTCTGGGGTCCGGGGTCCGCGGCCTGGTGCGACTTGGGAAGCGGGTCGACTCCTGCGTTTGCACGGTTCGCGACGGCGGGGAACGGTGGGGTTTCGGCGGTGGCAGTCTGAGGCGAACCTGGGGGCTTTTGAGCCTGGCGTTTGTGGGCTCGAATGTCAGGTTTTTCATTAATGGTGTAATGTTGATGTTGGGCAAACCCCTGACGTCTTTGAGTTTTCTCTCTTCTCCTTTCTAAAATGGCCCCTCTCTGTAAATTTATGTGATTCTGTTTTGTTGCATTAACAAACTTGCCGCGATTGCTTTTGTTTGAGCTCAAGGCGACTGACAGAGTCATTGAAAGGTTTTTTTCCCGCCCATAACCGGAATCTTTCCGGAAGTGCGAGTGTGTTTGAGTGAAAATGAGACGGCGAATGTAAAGGGCATAGTACACATTGGCAAGACTCTGGAAAATTGCATTGCACAGCATTGCAAACATAATTTCCTTACTCTGAGAAATGAGAGTAACTGCCGTGCTGGGGAGGAGCCATCAGTAAAGGTTTGACGAAGATCACCTGTGAGCCGGGTCTGCAGGAATATCCCCAGCCCCAGTTTCTGTCCCATACGACCTCCCGGGGTTGGCGTGAAATGATATCTGGGCGTAGAGGGAAACGGATTTTTTTCTCACTAAAGGGTAGTGAAGTCTACATTTCTTTGAAGTGGCCTGCTTTCTTCGAGCTTCACTTGTAAAATAAGGGGATTAGGCATTGAGTGATCGCTGAGTTCCCTTCCTATGAGTCTTGGCAGCCGAGAAAATTATGAAAACATTTTTCTTTTCGTCTGTAATATTGAATAAAATCCCCCCCCCTTTTTTTTTAAGTAAATGTGTTAACTATCTGCGGGCAAGAGGCAGAGGGAAAAATATTTGCAAATTGGGCCTGAGTTTGCAACCCAGCTCTGCCACACCCTACGGGCTGGGGCAAATTAGGCCAGTTCTTTATCCTTAGCCTTGGTTTTCTAATCTGTAAAATTGGAAAGATGATAATCCAACTCACAGGGGCTATTATCAAGAGTAAAAAGGATAAGTAAAAAGCCTTATACAACCTCTGTGAAGCTGCTGATTTTTTTTTTAAAGCCAATTCAGAGGCACATGGTAGGTAATCAAACAATGCTCATCTTAATATTTTAGAAATGTAGCTGCTTTTGGAATCAGGTTCTTCCTAAGGTTGCAGATAATGGTATAATCCTTTTGTTATCAGATGTAATGAAGAAGGCCCATTGTTTGAAGCTCTTATATCTGGGTTCTGACACTTGGTGTGAAACCTGAGCCAGTCATTTCATTTCTCTGGACCTGTTTACTCCTCTATCAAGGGATAGCAGTACCTACTTTTCAGGCTTGTAGTGGGAATTAAAGATATTAAGAACATTGTTCTAGTCATCTATTGCTGTGTAATAAACCACCCCAAAACTCAGTGGCTTAACTCAATATTTATTTTGCACCCAAACCTGCAATTTAGGCCACTTCTAGGCTGGGACACCTGGTTTCTGCTCTATTCAGATGGGTAGAAGGCTTGGACCCAGGATTATTTAATGGCTCGTTTACTCCCATATTTGGTGCTTGATGGTGGCTGTTGGCTGGGACGTTTTTATATGTCCTCTCTCTGGGGCCTGAACTTTTCTCACAACATGGTGGCAGGATTCTGCAGCATCAGTTGCTGAATTGTCTTTTCTAACCTAGCCTCGGAGTCAGTGTTCTTTCACATGCCATATTCTATTAGAAAGAAGTCCCTAAGGTGAGGGGACTTAGACTACTTTTATATAGAAGTGTCAAAGAATTTGTGGACATATTTTTAAATTACCACAAGTACACAAAATCTGCTCAAGGCATTGTAGCTACCATGAGGGAGGCCTGGCCTGGAGCTAATTTCCTGGGCCCTCTGGTCTATCCTAGTTGGGACGCACTCTTCCAAGCTGTCCTTTAATAGATTGTAGAACCTTGCTCTCAACTCACTTATCTCTCAAAGATTCAATTTGTCCTATGAAAGGAGATGCAAATAAGTACCTGGGAATAAAGGTAATAATTTACTAAGGGAGGGTATCTATGAATGTCTTTCACCTGTGTCATGCAAAACCTAGATGCTTGCAAATCCTTGTTTCATTGTAGCTTTTGAATATTCTTGGTAAGAATGATAATTTGTAATTCTAAATGCCCCTTCTTGCAATTAATGAATTTTCATATATCAATATGAGAAGCCTCTTTGAGAGAATAAGAGAAATTATTTACTCTTGTTCTTTACTAAATATTTCTAAGATCTTAGTTTAGGTTCTGTTGTTCGTTCAAAGTTTGGCATAAGGGGACTCAAAAGTTCAGTCAGTTGGGGAAATTAGCAGTCCAAGAGCAGTAGAAAAGCAAATGAAAATATGAGAAACCTAGTAATTTTGAGAGCATCTCATCTCAGAAAGTTGGGATTACACCTCAGCTAGTCAGTGGCTCTCTAAATGGGCTTTTTTCCTGTTCGGTTTTTCTTACTCTAAGGTAATCCCTGGTTCTAAGAAAAGATTTAAACATTTTCACAGGTGTGTGATATATATATACTCAGGTTAAGGACTATAAAGAAATTAAGGGACTTTTAGAAGACCACTCAAATTCTTTGCAGAGCCTCTACCCTTTCTGGTGCTTTACATGTTTGATTTTATTTATGGGAAGTACTTAAGACAGAGCCAACTGAAATCACTAAGTGCTGCTGCACTAGCTGTTGTTATTCTACTGTTATGTTCTAATCTTTCCTGACAGGAATAATTATTTGCATTATAACTCAAATGAAAATGCCTTTCATCCTTTCACAAATTAGTCAAAGTTGATGGTAGTAAAGGTACATGACAGGAATAAAGCATCAGCAAATCATCTAGAAAGCATAAAGTACTTATAAGACTCATTTGACAGTAAATATTAGTGTTAATTAGGACTTTGAAATTCACTAAATTACTCATCCCTAAGAGATTGGTTCCCGTGTCCTAGAGTGGAACTTCTTTTAAACACCTGTTTTATTTTGTTTTACAAAAATTAGCATATGTAGAAAATAGAGCAAAAATGCAAACTACCTGTGTGACTTTCATTCATTCAGTCAGTCATTCATTCATTTAATTAACAGAGATAGCACAAGTAGGCAGAGCGGCAAGCAGAGGGAGAGGGAAAAGCAGGCTCTCCGCTGTGCAGGGAGCCCGATGCTGGGCTCCATCCCAGGACCCTGGGATCATGACCTGAGCTGAAGGCAGCCACTTAACCGACTGAGCCACCCAGGCGCCCCTACTCGTGTGACTTTAATCCTGGGACACCCAACAAATTATTTTACCTCATATTTGTAATATAAAAATATTTCGGGACGCGTGGGTGGCTCAGTCGGCTAAGCGTCTGCCTTCAGCTCAGGTCATGATCCCAGGGTCCTGTGATTGAGTCCCACATTGGACTCCTTGCTCATGGAGGAGCTTGCTTCTGCCCCTGCTTGCCTCTCCCACTGCCTGTGCTCTTATCTCTGACAAATAAGTAAATAAAATCTTTAAAAATAAAAAAAAATTAAAAAATCTTTGAAGCATTCAAGTACATAATGCTAGCCTTTGCTCTCTCCACCAGAAATCTCATGTGCTTTCAAGTGTTTTACAAAGCACAGAAGAAAAGCATATAAAAGTGCCTACCTTCCCTTACCCCTATTTTTTAAAAGATGATCAGAGTTTTTAAAAAACTTATCGACTATGTACTAACAATTAGTGCTTGTTAGCTACATTTTTAAAGGAAGGGTTCATAGAAGATCCCAGCCTGGGATAATTTAAATTCGGGGGCCACGGAACGACACCTCCCCTGCCTCTCAGATTGACAGCTTCTCTGGTCCACGCATGCGCGCGCCCTACGCTCGCACCGGCTGGGAACCATGGAAAACCAAGAGCCAGAGAGGCTCACGCGGGAGCCTGGAAGTGGGGGTAAGGAGGACCTTCGTCTGTGTGGGCCTCCAGGCGGAAACCTCATCCCTAGCCCTTGCCGCGCGAGGCGTAGCTCGGAAATCCGATTCGAAATGACTCCTACTCCTCTTGTCCAAGAGTGGCTGTAGGAAGCTGAGCTCTGAGAGGAGCTAGTGGGCCAAGGAGGCCCAGAGCCCTCCTTGAGGTTGCCCAGACGCTGCGTTCATCCGCGCACTTTGGGGCCAACTCGGCTTTGCCGGTGCCCCTCGGCTGCCGGCGAGAGGCGTGTCACCTATCAGACTGAGGCTGCGCGAACTCCAGAGTCCCCGGAGGGGCGTCTCACACGCACGCCGCGTCGCTTTGGAGACGGGGGCGGGGCCGGCGCGAGACTTGTAAGCAGAGACGCAGGAAGCGCTGAAGCGGGTGTGGGTCCCGCGGGTCGGAGGAACGCGGACCTCGTCTGCCCACTCCCGCTGGGACTTCGCGGGGCGGGAGGTCGGAGTGCTCGGCTTGTCAGGAATGAGGCCCAGTCGAATCGTCTCCAGCCTCTGAGTGGCTCGGCCTCCTCAGTTTGGAGTCCAGCGGCGAGCGCTCGTCCCTCGAGCTGGACCCTGTGACTCTTCTCTCCGAGCTTCGGCTTCCTTATCCAGGAGTGCAGGCGATGCTGCCTACCCACGGACTGTGATCTGGGAGTGGAAGAGGTGTGAAGAGCGTGCGCAGGACTTTCGGAGCCCTCCTTCCTCGCCCGGCGCGGTGCTTGCGTCCTTCTTGCCGGTGCTGCTGCCCTTCATCGTCTAGTCGCCCGGGCCTCGGGGGCACCGCTTCCTCCCACGCGTCTGGTGCTGCAGGCGGGTACCGGTGCGCGGATCCAAATCAGGAGTTTTGGATCCCTGCTGTGTGGCCAGGCCAGCGGTTAGTGTGCACAAACCTCGGGGGCCTCATCTGAACCCAGAGGGCCCAACAGGGCAACAACAATGAAGCCTCCCCAGCAGCGGGAGATAAACGCTTCGTTTTTATCTCATGGGAGGTCGCTCAGGTTTCTTGTCAGCCTGTGCAGATGCATAGTAAATATAGTAAATATTTGTTGAACGAATGGTGTTAGGGACCTGCGTACCAGTCCCAACCCTACCATTTAGCTAATGACCTCAATTAGATACTTCGTCTGTAAAATGAAATGGCTACACCCTGTTCAGGTGGTTGTTAAAAGGCAGCTTATTAATGAAAAATGCTTATTACTATCTATACCTGACACAGTACCCGCTCCGTAAGTGGTTGTTGTTGTTTTTTTCGTTTTTTGTTTTTTTAACCTATTCGTTTTAGATTTCATGGTACCCACCTAAGTGCCGTGAAAGTATGAGGCTTGGAGCTGTCAAAGAAGAATTCCTGGAAGAAGTAGTTGAAACTGTTTGGGGGCTTAAGATATAAATTTAGGTCTTTCCTTGCTTTTCTTTAGTAGGATCATTGATTTCTCAGTCATTGTTAGCAGCTGCAAAATGCTGTAGAAACTTCTTTAATTTTTCAAGTTAACATGACTTTAAAAACCAGTATTAAAAGCTTATAATAGAAAATAGCCCCCTGCCCCAGTTATAATTTACATTCTGCCAGCTGTTTCTCCTGATCTTATTTATAAGTTGGAAGTAAATATCCTTATGGGCGATATATCCTGATTTTTTAGTTTTACACATAAAGTGTTGACTGTTATTCGTGGAAGATAAGTACTTAACTCATAGTTTTCCTTCCATCATCTCACCAGTGTGGTTATGGATTAATTTATTGTTAAATTAGTGGTCAATGTTATATAACATTTCACAACTATACGGAGTACAGCAACTGTTCTTTCTTGTACATCCCATTATTCTGAAAATAACAATTACCTTATTTTCTCATTTGCCTAGTACTCATGCCCAGATTAAAATTTTTTCCTGGGGGCTCCTGGGTGGCTCAGTGGGTTAAAGCCGCTGCCTTCGGCTCAGGTCATGATCTCAGGGTACTGGGATCGAGCCCCGCATCGGGCTCTCTGCTCAGCAGGGAGCCTGCTTCCCCCTCTCTCTCTGCCTGCCTCTGCCTACTTGTAATCTCTCTTTCTCTGTCAAATAAATAAAAATAAAATCTTTAAAAAAAATTTTTTTTTCCTGAATGTATCAGCATTTCTCATATGCATGTCTAATTTTTTTTGCAAAATTACCCTCAAAACTGTTTGTTTCATCTTTTTCCTGGAGATTTTCCTCTGCTCTAATATGATCTGGTGGCTCTATGCCTGCTGTTCTCAGTTCTAATTCTGAAACTTCTTTTCACATCTATCCTGGGATTTGCTTCTTTTTGCTATTCTCTTATACTGAATTCACTGTTGCCTGGGTTCCTTTTTCCCCCCTCAATTTGCTTCCCTGGTTTTTGGATACATTTTCCTTTAATAACTACTGTTTCTACTTTTTCATCCTCTTCTTGTTCTTTTAACAGCTTTATTGCAATATAATTCACATAGAATACAATTCGCCAATTGAAAGTGTTCATTGGTTGTTGTTTTTTTTTTAAGATTTTATTTATTTATGTGACAGAGAGAGAGATCACAAGTAGGCAGAGAGGCAGGCAGAGGGAGAGGGGGAAGCAGGCTCCCTGCTGAGCGGAGAGCCCAATGCAGGGCTCAATCCCAGGACCCTGAGATTATGACCCGAGCCGAAGGCAGAGGCTTAACCCACTGAGCCACCCAGGCGCCCCTGTTCATTGGTTTTTAATATATTCAGTTATGCAACCATCACCATAGTCAATTTCAGAACATTTTCATCACCCTGAAATGAAACCCTTAATGTTAGGAGTCACTCCCCATTTCCCTTCAATCCTTCCAGGCCCTAGGCAGCCAGGAATTTACTTTGTGACTCTGTAGATTTATCTGTTCTGGACATTTCATATAAGTGGAATCATATGCTATATGGTCCTTGTGATTGGCTTCTTTCACTTAGCGTGTGCTAGTATACATCCATGTTTTAACATGTAATAGTACTGCATTTCTTTTTATGGTTGCATGATATTTCATTGTATGGTTATGCCATATTTTGTTCATCCATGAGTTGGTGGACATTTGGGCTTTCACTTTTTTGCCTATTATTAATAATGTTGCTGTTAAAATTCATATACAAGTTTTTGTATAGACATTTGTTTTAAGTACTCTTGGATCAATTGGTTGGGTGTCTGACTCTTGATCTCAGCTCAGGTCTTGATCTCAGGGTTGTGAGATTGAGCCCTGTGTTGGGCTCCAAGCTCAGCATGGAGTCTGCTCGAAATTCTCTCTCTCTCTCTCTCCCCCTCCCCTGAGCTGAGATCAAGAGTCCGACACCCAACCAATTGAGCCACCCAAGCGCCCCCCCCAAAAAAAATTAGTGATTCTCGAATAATTCCTTAAAATATTTTTAGATTAGAAAAAGTTTAAAGTTTAAGTTTCCCTAATTGTTTCACATTTTTTGTTTGACAGTTGGTTTGTAGTTAAAATCAAGATCCAAGATCCATAATATGATTTTTTAAAAAGATTTTATTTATTTATTTGACAGACAGAGATCACAAGTAGGCAGAGAGGCAGGCAGAGAGAGACGGGGAAGCAGGTTCCCTGCTGAGCATAGAGCCCGATGTGGGGCTTTATTCCAGGACACTGGGATCATGACCTGAGCCAAAGGCAGAGGCTTAACCCACTGAGCCACCCAGGCGCCCCAAGATCCAAGGTCCATACATTGTATTTGATTGATCTACATCTTCAGTGTCTTTTAATGTGTAAGTTTCCCCCTCTTTCTTCTGGAGTTTATTTGTTGAAGGAACTGAGTCGTTAGTCCTGTGAAGTTTCCTACATCATTGATTTTGCTGAGTGCAGAATCATTTTTATTTGTTCCCTGTATTTTTTGTAAGTTGGTACTTAGTTGTAGATGAGGTTTGATGATATTTAGATTCAAGTTCTTGGCAGGAGTACATCACAGGTCGTGGACTTCCTCAGATTTCTTTGTTTGCTTTGGTCTCTTTCTTGTTGGAGGTCACATCCAAATGTCTTGTGAGTCTTGATTGTCCATTCATACTTAAGTGTCAGCAACTGAGAAATTAGTTAGAAGCTCCCAGTGTCTGAGCAGGACTTGTAGGGGTCAAGCCTGCTTTTTCATTGAGGGAGGTGGGAAACAGATGTGAGAATCTTGAGGGCTTTTAGTTCTGAGCTTCTGCAAAGATTCTTCCGGTCTCCTGACTGGGAGGTAGCAGTTGAGCTGCCAGAATTCTGGAAGCAGGGTGTGAAGAAGGAGCTGGATTGGCAGGGTTGGGAAGGAGACCAGGGGCCCCAAATGCTCACCATGTAGACTTCAGTCCCCTCATCTGTGGCCTTTGGCTACAATTCTAGGAGCCATTCCTTGTTCCTTCTAGTTCTGAGATTCTGTGGGCCTGCTTCTTGTTGGTATCCCACTCTGTAGGTATTCCAGAGAATCATTATAACAAGACATAAACCCAAGGCATTTATTATAGCAGTATTTAACCAAAAATCCCAGTTCGAATTATCCTTTAATTTATTTACGGAAATAGTCACTAATGGCGACCTTTGTTTTTGGTTTTTTTTTTTTGTTTTTTTGTTTTTTAAAGATTTTATTATTTGACAGAGAGATCACAAGTAGGCAGAGAGGCAGGCAGAGAGAGAGGGAAGCAGGCTCCCTGCTGAGCAGAGAGCCCGATGTGGGGCTCGATCCCAGGACCCTGAGATCACGACCCAAGCTGAAGGCAGAGGCTTTAACCCACTGAGCCAACCAGGCGCCCTAATGGTGACCTTTGTTACTTGGAGTGTGATACCAGAAACAGAAGGAGGACAAATGTTTGATCTCAGTAAGGATTATTCATTTTGTATGGATTAACTCTCTTTTCAATCCTTCTCTGATTGTCATTGAAATATGTGCCCTTGGTTATGAAGTGTGATTTCATTCTTTTAGAATGAATGTCTTACTATAAATGCTTCACAATTACTCAATTACACATAGGACAAGTCCACCCTGTTAGCCTTCTTCCACCATGTACTTACTCCTTTTTCTTTCTACTCGAATTAGTTTCCAAAGGCTGCTCTGACAAAATGGTATATACTTGGTGGCTTATAAACAACAGAAATGTATTGTCTCATAGTTCTGGAAGCTAGAAATCTGACATCAAGATATCAACAGGGCCATCCTCTTTCTGGAGGCTCTGAAGGAGGATCTGTTCCATGCAGTTCTCTTAGCTTTTGGAGTTGCCAGCAGTCCTTGGTGTTCCTCGGCTTGTGGACACATCATTCTAGTCTCTGCTTTCGTTATCATGCTGTTCTACCTGTATGTCTGTCTTCACATGGCATTCTCCTTTCTGTGTGTATCTGTCCCTCTGTCTCATCTCCTCTTTTTTTTTTTTTTTTAAGATTTTTTTTATTAGAGAGAGAGAGCCCACAGACGAAGAATGAGAGAGAGAAGCAGACTGTCTGCTGAGCAGGGATCCTGATGTGGGGCTTGATCCTAGGACACCTGCAGCAAGACGTCATTGCCCAACCACATTGCCCAGTCCCTCTTCAACAGAATCTTCATGAACTTGTGCTTCCTGGGCTTCATGGCATTCACCTACTCCATGACCCGAGCAGAAGGCAACCGCTTAACCGACTGAGCCACCCAGGCAGCCCTCATCTCCTCTTTTTATAAAGATGCCAATCATATTGGATTAAGGACCACTTTACTCCAGTGTGACCTCATCTTAATTACATCTGCAAAGATGATTTCCAAGTCAGATCAATTTATAGGTACTCGGGGTTGGGGGACACGATCCAACCCACAACATTGCTATTCTTTGCGCTAAGAAAAAAATAAAACCTATGTTGCTTATTTGGTTCATAATGAATATTACTGGTAGAAATTACCACCAAATGAAAATGGAAACTGTACACAGTAATTTACTATTGACCAAAACTGCCTGGAGATTCTTAGAGGTAACATTGACAACCAAAAAAATTAATCTAGGCAAAAAATAGGAAATCTAGGCCTCTCCTAGTGTTCTTATGAAGGGAAGTTGGAGGTTTTAGAGCATCACTGGGACAAGAAGAATGAGCCAGTTATAGCCTTTTGAGTGTCATTCTCTCTCCTCCCAGTTTCCTTTCTTATAAAATAACTTTTTAAAAATGCAATTAAAAAATTTCAGAGACTTACCGTGTTCATCTCATGTTGAATTAAGAGGAAATTAGGAGCTAGTCTGTAGCTGTTTAGAAATGTGGCTCCTAATAGGCTTCAGATGATTTACTCTCCTTTTCCTTCTTTCTCTTAGAAGGAGAAGATAAAAAACTTTTTGATTCATGAGGAATCTGGTCACTAAGAAGTATATATCAAGCCACTGCTGAATTTCAATCAAAAAAGAAACAATGCAGAGGAAGGTGGACTCTAGGTAAGTATGATAGGACTTGATAAAAAAAGGTAACTGAAATTGTGGCCCATATAAAAACCTATAAACATTTTGTGTGTAAAATGATAAATAATGAAAAAGTAGTTTCTGCCTAAATCATGAGTGGTGGGAAAGGAACTTTGGGTAAGGATTTTTTTGTTGATATTTTGGGTGTTTCACCTAGAGTATAATGTACATTTCATACGTAATGTTACAGTTCAAAACCACTTTCCATTTTGAGAGTGTGGGAATATCCATCATTAAAATTATGATTTTGAGCAAGAATGGGGGTGGTTTTGCTGAGATTGGAAGTTCTTTTTTTTCCCCCACCCACAAATGCGTCATTGAATTCAGTTGCAGACACGTATATAAAATGCTGTGGAGGCGCCTGGGTGGCTCAGTGGGTTAAAGCCTCTGCCTTCGGCTCAGGTCAAGGTCTCAGGGTCCTAGGATCAAGCCCCACATCGGGCTCTCTGCTCAGCAGGGAGCCTGCTTCTTCCTGTCTCTCTGCCTGCTTGTGATCTCTCTCTGTCAAATAAATAAATAAAATCTTTAAAAAAATAAAAAAATAAAAATAAAATGCTATGAAAGGAGTGATAGCCTCAGAACATGGGCAGCTGCTAGTAGCTTCCATAATATTTTATGTTCTCTGAAATTGCTTAGAAAATTGTCAGTGAGGGGCACCTGGGTGGCTCAGTGGGTTAAAGCCTCTGCCTTCGGCTCAGGTCATGATCTCAGGGTCTTGGGATCAAGCCCCACATCGGGCTCTCTGCTCAGCAGGGAGCCTGCTTCTCTCTCTCTGCTTGCCTCTCTGCCTACTTGTGATCTCTCTCTCTGTCAAATAAATAAAATCTAAAAAAAAAAAAAAAAGAAAAAGAAAATTGTCAGTGAACCAGTGGCAAAAATAATGATGAATGTTGGGCTCCCTGCTCAGCGGGGAGTCTGCTTCTCCCTCTGCCCCTACCCCCTGCTCATGCTCACTCGCCGTCTCTCATAAATAAATAAAATCTTTATTTTTTACTTTTTAAAAGATTGTATTTATTTGTCAGAGAAAGAGTGAGAGAGTGCATAAGCAGGGGGAGCAGCAGGCAGAGGAAAAGGCAGGTTCCCCACTGAGCAGGGAGCTTGACGTGGGACTCGATCCCAGAACCCTGGGGTCATGCATGACCTGAGCCTAAGGCAGACGCCTCACCGAGTCAGCCACCCAGGCATCCCTACATAAAACTTTTAAATAAGAAATACTGACGAACGTAATGATCAGAAGAGGATCCAAGACCATGGCCCAGATGTTCAGGCACTTGGTGGTGGAGGCATAGGCCTGGGTCCCGGTCACATCACCCACCGTCTTTTGGTCATTAGACTTCATGGAGTAGGTGAATGCCATGAAGCCTAGGAAGCACAAGTTCATGAAGATTCTGTTGAAGAGGGACTGGACAATGTGGTTGGGCAATGATGTCTTGCTGCAGGTGTTGATCATGGTGGTTGCCATGGGAGCCGAGCTCTAGGGCTCCCGGAGTACAGCCACCTTTTGCTCCTCCTTGAGCACCTCATAGGTTGTGGGGATGCCAATGTGGGTGCCAGGAAAGAAGCACTGAGAATTGCAGTTTGTGGTGCAAGGGGGAGCAGCTGTGGGCCCTCCGTTTCCCCAGTAGTTTTGATTTCTCCAAAGATTCCTTTTTTGGAGTTTGGGACATCCTAAGGCTGGAAGTTCGAACACCCAAGGCTGACTGGATGTTGGATCTTTCTCCTGCTTTTGACCATGGTTACTTTTAGCCTAGATGAAGGTTCTTTTGATTCCAAATAGCAGAATCCAACTCTGGCTAACCTTGACAAAAGGAAGGAATTTACAAGAAAGTGCAGTTTACTAACAGACCTCAGACTCACAGGGGTGGGTATATGGCTTGTAGCTGGCCAGTTATGAGTGTTCACTGCCCTGCGCATGGTGATTGGTTTAGGGGTGGGCACGTGACTGCATAGGCTAATCAGGGTTTTTTTCCTAAAGCTGAGACAGCCGTTTAAAGAGAAGGTTGCTCTCTATTGCTGAGGTTACTGGGACAGCTGTTACAATATCCACCAAGCAGAGGCAATGGAACCTTGTGCTGGTGAGCAGGTCAGCACTGAGAGAAGCAGGAAGATCTAACAATGTTGAGACACCAGTTCTAGTTCTTGAAGGTCTAGTTCAGAATTCTTCCAAAGTCCAAGAACTAAGGAATTACCTCTTTGTGCTGGATATCTAATCTCCACTCACCACATGGGATTAGCCAAAGAGGAGCTCCTCAGGAGGTATGAGGGAGGGAGAAGAATGAGGCCAGAATATTTTTTCCTTTGGCTCCCTCTTTGCAAGATGTTTTGGGTTGGCTGTGTCCCTCCACTGAAGCTCACAGAGCACCCTGAAAGGCAACAGAGTCTGACTCTTCTGTGTTCTGATAATTATTTCCTCTCCTTATCCCTTTGGGCCTGGAGGTAGCACCAGCTTAGCCTCTACTAGCTTCAGGTTCCTGCACTTTCCCTTGTGGTTCCTCTACACCCACACCTTTGTAAATATGCCATCCTCAAATTATCCTGTTTTAGTATATCATCAGTTTTCTTTGGGAATCTTGGGAATTTTTATCATGACTGGTGTTGGATTTTGTCAGAGGTTTTCCTGCATCTCGAAATGATCTTATGGTTTTTGTCCTTTATTAATAGGGTATATTACATTGATTTTCAGATGTTAAACTAACCTTGCATTCCTAGGATAAATCCAACTTGGGCATGGTGTTTTTTGTATGGCTCTTATATGTTGGATTTGATTTACATATATATTTTGAGGAATTTTATGTTGACAGTTGTGTTCATTAGGTATTGGTCTATATTTTGTGTGTGTGATTTTTTTTTTTTTTTAAGATTTATTTAAGAGAGAGAGAGAGAGAACACCATCAGGGAGGGGCAGAGGGAGAGGGAGAAGCAGACTCTCTGCTGAGCAGGGAGCGTGACGTGGGGCTTGATCCCGGGACTCCAGGATCATGACCTGAGATGAAAGCAGGCACTTAAGGGACTGAGCCACCCACGTACCCCATTGTGTGTGTATTTTGTCTTTGCCTTTGGTATCAGGGTGTGATACTGGCTCAAAGAATGAATTTGGAAGTGTTGCTTCCTCCTTTATTTTCTGGAAGAATTTATAGAATACTGGCATCATTTTTTTTTTTTTTTTTGGTGTGGCATCATTTATTTTTAAAATATTTTATAGAATTCATCAGTGAAGCCATCTGGACCTGGGCTTTTCTTTGTAGGAAACGTTTTAATTACTAACTCAATTTCTTCACTTGTTATATAGGTCTATGCAAAGTTTCTACTTCTTGAGCCAATTTTGGAAATTTGTGTTTTTCTGGGAACGTGTTCATTTCATCTCAGTTATTTAATCTGTTGGCATAGAGTTCATAGTATTCCTTTATATTCTTTCAATTTATGAAAAATTGGTGGTAATGTCCTCTCTTTCATTCCCACTTTTAGTAACTTGCTAAAGGCTTGTCAATTTTGTTGAATTGTTACACTCTTTTTTCCTTATGCTCATTTGAATTGGATTCTTATTGCTTGCAACCTATGATACTAACATACAGAAATTTTTTGTAGAACCTACTATGCCTTGAGCAAGGTAGAAGCCAGGGTATAGTGGGAGGGACCTATCTAGCAGTTGTTTGGACCCTTCCTCCTGAGTGGTGCCATATTGGTGCTTCAGCCGCCAACTCCTCTTCAGTCTGTGTCTTAGCTCTAAATTCAGTCCTGGGAGAATGAATCTGGTTGGTCCAGCGTGAGTCAGATTTCTCCTCCTGCTCTAATCCATTGGGCCTTGGTGAAGGGTCATGGAGTTCCAGCATGGCTGCTGAGGTCTGCCCCTGCCAATCCCATAGAAAAGGGATCCTTGAAAGCTGAATCAGCACACTGATGGTGTTTCCCATGTGATCTGTAGAGTACTCTTCAGGCCTGCCTCATTTCATCCTCCAAAGCAAATTAACCATGGCTTAAAATGAAGCTCTGTAGCCTCTAACTCTGGTTTATTTTGCCAATTACTTTACAGCTTTAGATGTGGGACCTTGAGAAGAGAATGTGTTTGCTTAAAAAAAAAATTAAATTGTTAGATAGCACACAGTTTAGATTCAGAAAGGTACACAAAATGTACTGTTTATTATATCATTTTGAAACAAACATGGAACCATCACACTGGTAAAGAAATAATGTATTGTCAACACCTCAGAAGTCCCTTTTTCTGTATCCTTTCTTAATCACACCCTCTCCTTCCTCCCTAGAATAAACCAGTGTCTAATAATAATAAACCTTAATAAACTAATAAACCTTAATAGTAATCACTTTCTCAAATTTCTTTTTTTTTTTTTTTTAAAGATTTTATGTATTTATTTGACAGAGAGAGAGAAATCACAAATAGGCAGAGAGGCAGGCAGAGAGAGAGGGAGAAGCAGGCTCCCTGCTGAGCAGAGAGCCCGATGCGGGGCTCGATCCCAGGACCCTGAGATCATGACCTGAGCCGAAGGCAGAGGCTTTAATCCACTGAGCCACCCAAGCACCCCTCAAATTTCTTTATATTTTTACCAGTTAAGTATGTGTTCCAAAACAAGATAGTTTAATTTTGCCTCTTTGCCTTTATATAAATGGAATCATATTGTATGTATGTCTTGATTCTTTCTCTCAAGATTCTAAGATTCCTTCATGTGATGGTCCGTAGTTGTAGTTTGCTCATTTTCCTTGCTCTATGATACATTATAAGAATATTACACAGTTTATCAATTCTGTTGATGAGCATTTGGGCCGTTTCCAGTTTTTGAATGTGATGAACATTCTCATATGCATAGTGTGGCACACAGTGGTTTTCAAGTTTGAGCCTGCAGCAGAATGCCCTGGAGGGCCTGGTAAACACAGATTACTGGACTCCCCCATCAGAGTTCTGATTCAGTAGATCTGGGGTCATGCCCAGTGATTTGTATTTCTAGTAAGTTCTCAGTTGATGCTGATGCTGTTGGTTTGGGAATCACACTTTGATAACCACTATTTTGGGTATATAATTGGGAATAGGTTGCTGGGCCAAAAGAGAAGAGAATCTTCAATTTTGTTAGGTAATGGTTTTCTAAATTGGTTGTACCAGTTTGTGCTCTCACTGGCCGTGTATGGGTGTGCAGTTGGCCCACATCTCCCCAACACTGCTTCTGTGGTGCGGTATAGTCATAGCTCACTGTGCTTTTTATTCGTATTTCTTGATTTCTGTTGCTGTTGAGCCCCCATTTTGGGGTATCTGGATTTCCTCTTTCTGAAGTATGCATTCAAGTGTAAATCCCATTTTTCTATTCAGTTGTATATTGAGTCTTTCCCCCAGTTGATATGTAGGAATTTTTTTTTATTTCCAAATATGAATTCTTTCTATATTTTATGTGTTGCAAATATCTTCTCCCTCTTTGTGGCTCACTTTTTTTCACTCTGGTATCTTTTGATGACTTATGGTATTTTAAACTTTAATTTAGTGAAAATGATCAGCCTTTTTTAATATATGTTTTCTATCGCGTTTTAAGGGATCTTTCCTTGGGTCATGAACGTATTCTGTATTGCCTTCATTGCTTCATTATTTTGCCATTTACATTTTTTTTTCTAGACCATTTGAAAGTGATTTTTTTTTTTAAAGTGATTTTTGTATGTCATATGAGTTTCTTTTTTTTTTCCCCCATGTGGATATCCAGTTGTGCCAGTACAGTTTACTGGAAAGACTTCTCTGCAGTGCCGCCTTTATCATTAATCAAGGGTCCATTTAAGCTCAGGTCTGTTTCTGGGCTTTCTACTTTGTGCCTTATGGTTGAATTGTCCCTGCTACAAAATGATGATGTCTTGATTATATAGCTTTACAATAAGTCTGAGATCTAAGTAAGGTTTCTCACCTAGTACTTTAAAACACTTAAACAATTTTATTTTTAAGAAATCTCTACACCCAATGTGGGGCTCGACCTCATGACCCTGAGATCAAGAGTCACATGTTCTACTGACTGAGCCAGCCAGGCTATCTTCACCAAGTACTTTTAAAAGAATGTCTGTAAGCTATTCTTGGTCTTTGCAATTCTATATCAGCTTCAGATAAACTTGTCAGGTCTTTTCCCCTACACGCAAAACAAAAACTGTTGGGGTTTTAATTGGGATTACTTTGAAGCTATAGATCAGGTTGGGGAAAAATAACAATTTTGGTGGGTCCTAAAATTTTCCCTATAAAAATGTTTACAACTTTTTTTTCAGTAAACTCTTCACCCAACGTGGGGCTTGAACTCACAATCCCAAGATCAAGAGTCACATGCTCTACTGACTGAGCTAGCCAGGCACCCCAAATGTTTACAACTTTTTAAAAAAGATTTATTTATTTATTTATTTGAGAGAGACAGAGAGTGAGCAGGGGGAGAGGGAGGGGCAGAGGGAGAGGGAGACAAGCAGACTCCCCATTGAGCGGGGAGGCCAACACAGGGCTCCATCCTAGCCTGAGATCATGACCTGAGCCAAAATCAAGAGTCAGACTCTTGTTAAGACTGAGCCACTCAGGCACCCCTGCAACTTTTGTTAGACTTACTCCTGTACTTGGTGTTTCTGGTTTGAAAACAGTATATAAATAGCTTTATTTTTTGTTTATTGTTAGTCTATAGAAATATATATAGTTGATCCTTATTTGTAGATTCTGAATTTTTGAATTCACATAATTTCCAGAATTTATTTTAACCCCCAGATCTCTCAGCACTTTCTTAAATGCTCTCGGGGTTGTTCTCGGACATGTGTAGAGTCTCATAAAATTTGAGTTGCTTAACAGGCACATTCTCAGCTGAGATGAAACAAGGAATGCTCTGCCCTTTTTTTTTTTTTTAAGTTTTTATTGAGGTATAATTGAGGTACAACATTATGTTAATTTCATGTGTACAGCATAATGATTCTGTATTTGTGTATATTAGCAGCTGCTCACCACTGTAAGTCTAGTTAACGTCTTTCAGCATACATAGTTACAGAATTTTTTTCTTGTGATGTGAACTTTTAAGATTTACTTTCCTAGAAACTTTCAAATATGCAGTACGATTATTAACTATATCACCATGCTGTACATTTTATCCACATGACCTACTTATTTTATAACTGGCAGTTTGTAGCTTTTGACTCCTTCACCCATTTTGACCGTCCACCCCCACCCCTGCCTTTGGCAACCACCAATCTGTTCTCTGTGTCTGTAAGCTTGTTATTTTGTTCTGTTTTAAAATTCCACATACAAGGGAGATCATATAGTATTTATCTTTCTCTATCTGACTTGTTTCATTTAGCACAGTGCCCTCAAGGCCATTCATGTTGTTGCAAATGTCAGGATTTCATTCCTTTTTATGGCTGAAGAATATACTATTGTATATATATGTACCACATTTTCTTTATCCATTCACCTGTCAGCGGACACTTAGGTTGTTTGTCTTGGCTATTGTAAATAATCCCGCAGTGAACACGGGAGTGTGTATATCTTTTAGAGTTAGTATTTTTTTTCTTCTTCAGATAAATCCCCAGAGGTGGAATTGTGGATCATATGGTAGGTCTCTTTTTAATTTTTTGAGAAACCTCCTTATTATTTTTCATGGTGCCTGCACCAGTTCGCATTCCCACGAATAGTGTATAGGGCTCTTTTTTCGCCACATCCTTGCCAACAGTTGTTATTTCTTGTGTGTGTGTGTGTGTGTGTGTTTTAAGATTTTATTTATTTATTTGACAGAGAGAGAGATCACAAGTAGGCAGAGAGGCAGGCAGAGAGAGAGGGGGAAGCAGGCTCCCCGCCGAGCAGAGAGCCCGATGTGAGGCTCGATCCCAGGACCCTGAGATCATGACCTGAGCTGAAGGCAGAGGCTTCAACCTACTGAGCCACCCAGGCGCCCCTCTTGTGTTTTTGATATAGCCATTCTCACAGGTGTGAGATGGTATCTCCATGTGGTTTTGATGTGCGTTTCTCTGATGATTAGGGATACTGAGCATCTTTTCACGTACCTGTTCACCATGTGTATGTCTTCTTTGGAAACATGTCTATTCGTGTTTTCATAAGGATTGCATTGAATCTGTAGATGGCTTTGGGTAGTATGGATATTTTAACAATGTTGATTCTTCCAATCTGTGACATGGAACATTTGAGGTGACTTTTAGAATATAATACTGTAAATAACAAATAACAAAATCTAAGGCTTCATGCTGAGTGCTGTGTGCGGAGCCTGCTTGAGATTCTCTCTCTCCCTCTCCCCTGTTCTCTCTCTCTCTCTCTCTCTCATAGAACAGAATAGAAAAAATTCTCAGGATAGTTTACGTGAGATTGCATGAATTTTCCCTTTCATTTTAGTGGAACTTGACAGCAGGACCATCTAGACCTGGAGATTTCATTGCAGGAAGGTTTTTACCACTGTTTATTTTTGCTAGTGGTTATCGGACTGTTCACATTTTATACTTCTTTGTGCGGTTTTTGATAAGTTTTGTTTTTCTAGCTATTTATCCATTTTATCTGTATCTTCAAATTTATTTTTATTGAGTTGTTTACAGTATCTCTTAGGATCTCTAATGATGTGTTTCCCTTTCACCCCTAATATTGGTTTTTGGCCTTTTCTCTCTTCTTGATCAGTTTCATTGACTATTTGTCAGTTTTATTAGTGTTTTTAAACAACTCATTTTCCTTTTTGCCCTTCTCTGTTATGTTTGTTTTCCATTTGTGTGAAAAAAAATTAACATTGCAGGCCTGAGACCACTATTCTTAGAAAGTCCTGCTTACAAGGTTGGCCCTTGACTGGTGTCTAGAGACTTAGATTTTAGGAGGGTTCTCACCATTCCCTGACTGATAAGGACAGTTAACTGTGCCTGAACTGTTTGTGCAAACAATGTGGTTTATACTGAGCATCTGCTTTCTTTCTAGGAATCTAGAATTTTGGTATGTGATAGGCAGAGGGTGCCTGTAGGACCAGTCCCCAGTAAGAACTTTGGTCACTGAGTCTCTGATAAGCTTCCCTGGTAGACGACACTTCACATGTGTTCACATGATTCAATGCTGAGGGAATTAAGGGTATTCTATGTGACTCCACTGGGAGAGGACTCTTGGAAGCAGACACCTGATTTCCGGCAGCCTTTGCCCCATACCCCTTTCTCTTTACTGATTTTGCTTTGTGCCTCTTGCTATAATAAATCATAGCCACGAGGGCAACTATATGCTAAGTTCCGTGAGTCCTTCTATCTAATCATCACTGAATCTAGGGGGTAGCTTTAGGTATATTTGACACACCATTGTAAATGGGAGGTATTTTTGTCAGAGATCGGGCTGCTTATTGTCCTCGAAGCATAGTTAACTCTCAGTCAGTCTCATTGAGCTTATCTATTTAATTTCACTTGTGCATCAAAAGATATTTGCATCACATGCAGAGATAATTTGATTCTCTCCTTTCCCCATTGCTCCTCAAATTTAAGGTCTTTTAAGGATGGTGCAGTTAAGAAAACTTATCCTCCAAAGGTACTGGCCAACCAGAAGTCTTCTGCCTTCTCTGGGATCCGGAGTGAGATACCTTGTGCCAGTCATCCAGTTCGGTATCCTGCCTCACATGGTTGGACCCGAAGGAACCGGTTACGAGAATTGCGTATCAGGTGAGGTTGCAAGTTGTTGCCTGCCTGCAGTGGCTTTTCCATTGTTCTCCCTTCTTGGTTAAAATGAGGTGATGATTCTTATTCTTCTATCTCAATTAGTCGGAGACTTTGATGCATACTCTTTGTGGCAGAATGTTTAGAAGAAAAGGATATTTAGGAATCTGCAGACTTAAAGTCTGTCATTCTGTGTTTTCATTCATAGTCTCTAGTTATACCCACAATGTGTAAGGTGTAAAGAGTCTTCCAGAAAAAGTCTAAACATAGTCCGAGAAAAATTACCATTTTCCACTATTCTTGATTAGGTCTATCAAAGGCATTTATTCATTCAGCAAAAAAACTTTTTAAAGATTTTATTTATTTGAGAGGGAGAGAGAGAAAGAGAGTGAGAGAGCAGGAGCGAGGGGTGGGGAGGGACAGAGGGAAGAGGGAGAAGCAGACTCCCCACTGAGCAGGGAGCCCAACTGGGGGCTCGATTCCAGGACCCTGGGATCGTGACCTGAGCCGAAGGCAGACGCTTAACCGACTGAGCCACCCAGGTGCCCTCAACAAAAATTTTAGGCTTTCTCTTCCTCGGCGCTGCCTGAGGAAGTAGCAGCCATCTCCTACTCAGTCAGCATCATGGCCTTCCTCTGACCTCTGGTGAAGCCCACGATTGTTACAAAGAGGACCAAGAAATTTATCTGGCACCAGATATGTCAAAATTAAGCACAACTGGAGGAAACCCAGAGGCATTGATAGTAGGGTGTGCAGAAGATTCAAGGGCCAGATTTTGATGCCCAGCATATGTTATGGGAGCAACAAGAATACCAAGCACATGCTGCCCAGTGGCTTCTGGAAGTTCTTAGCCCACGGTGTCAAGGAGGCTGAAGTGCTGTGGATGTGCAACAAATCTTACTGTGTGGGGATTGCTCACAGTGTCTTCTCTAAGAACCACAAAGCCACTGTGGAAAGAGCAGCCCAGCTGGCCATCAGAGCCACCAATCCCAATACCAGGCTGCACAGCGAAGAAAATGCATAGACAGCTTATGTGCATATTTGTGTTAATAAAACCATAAAACTACCAAAAAAATTTATCAGGTGGCTACTTGGCCAGGTATTGTGCTAGATGCTGAGCATACAAGATGAATAAGACATTCATCGTCCATGACCTCATGAAGGCTTAAAATCATGTAGGCTTGACCGACTGTTAAGTCCCACCAAGAAAGCATGATAAATGCTAGAAGACAAGAGGATGTGGTGCTGCAGGCCCACGTTTCTAGAACAGCCCCACTAGTGTAGCCAGAGGAACTTACCGGAGGAAGTGGGGTTTAAGATGAGTCCTAAAGGATAATGTATGAATAAGCCACATAAAGGGTAGGAGGAAGAAAAATGTTCCAAGCTGAACCTGGAGACTAACTGGCCAAGATAAGCCACCTTTTTTGTGTGTGTACCAGGCACTGTGCTAGGTACTTGGGATACTATAAGACATGGTCCCCATTCTCAGAGGCTCACAGTGCAGAGGGAACAACAGGTCCCCTATGAGCCGATTACTGTGATTTGGTGTCGTAACATTATATTATACTAAGGGTTGAATCAGAGTGTTGAGGGTACAAGGCTACTCACCGTGTTTGGGTTGGGGAAGGTCCAGGAAGGCTTCAATGCTTACTCCGATGTGAAGATGAGCCTTGATAGATAAATAGGCATTTGCTAGGTGTTTTAGGCAGTAGGAATAATATGAATAAAAGCATTATCATGTACTTACTTCCTTTTCCTCAACTTTGAAGGCTTCATTGACAAAAGACTTTATATTGAAAGTATTTTTCAAAAATAATCGGCTTGGGAGGGGCGCCTGGCTGGCTCAGTTGGTAAAACATATGACTCTTGATCTCAGGGTTGTGAGTTGGAGCCCCACAATGAGGGTAAGGATTACTTATAAAAATAAAAATAATAGGGGCACCTGGGTGACTCAGTCAGTTAAGCAGCTGCCTTCAGCTCAGGTCATGATCCCAGGGTCCTCGGGCTCCCTGCTCAGCGGGAAGCCTGCTTCTCCTTCTGCCTGCCCCTCCCCCCCTCCCCCTGCACGCGCATGCTTTCTCTCTCTGTCAAATAAATAAATAAAATCTTTTAAATAATAAAAATAATAAAAACAATCTGCTTGATCTTGGCTTTATAAATCTGTCCATCCTATGCTCTATTTGATGCAAGATTAGCTGTGATTCACTTTTGACTCATGCTAGCATCTCTCCACGTGAGACCTTAGTTTCCCTCTGCTTTCCAGAAAATTGATGAAATAAGTCAAATGGAGTTGTAAAATGTATATCCTTTCTTTCCTTCTTTCCTTCTTTCAGATGCGTGGCCAGAAAGTTCTTATATTTGTGGATTCGAATGACTTTTGGAAGAGTATTTCCCTCTAAAGCCAGGTAGTATTAGCTCAGAACACCAAATTTCTCTGAGTTCATTCTAGGTTTTTGTTTTGTATTAAGCCCATATGTAACCTTTGTTATGGCATGTGTTACATTCTTCTCCTCCCCCTCTCCCCCAGCGTCTAGCAGGCATTTGATATAATGGTAACCTAACACACACTAGTTTGACCGAATGAGTGTATGAAGGAATCCTAAGTAAACCAGGATAGCTAACACCCTCTCTGAAAAAAAGGATTTGCCCGGAAGTAAATAATCTCTTTCAAGGGACTGTTGAGACTGACCACATTGACTTGATCTGGGACAGAACCTGGGGGAAAAGTTGGCATTGGCAAGGGGTGTAAAATTTTAGTCGAGAGAATGTCCCTGTGCCTCAGCTCTACCCTGTATGGGCCACTGCCCCCTGCTGCGGGTTTTGGTTAAAATTGCTTCAGCTGCGGCACAAAGAGCGAAGAGCGGCACAAGGAGCAGATTGCAGTGGGGAAACACCAGAGTCAGGGACACATGCTGGAGCCAATGGGGTTGGAGACAAGGAACCGGTGTAGGGTATATTGCAGAGGAAAAGTTGGCAGGCATTGAGATGTAAGCATTTTTTTTAAAAAAGGAAATGTAGGCTCTTAACCCCTCTACTCTTCCCTTATTACAACCTTTCTTGTTTCATTTTTCTGTCATTGTGGCTTTCCCTATCTGGAACATCATCCAAGTCTTTTGATTCAAAGTCTTTTTTTTTTTTTTTTTTTAGAACAAAGGTAATTTTTTTAAGTTAACATATAATGTATTATTTGCCCCAGGGTACATGTCTGTGAATCATCAGACTTACACATTTCACAGCACTTACCATAGCACATACCCTCCCCAATGTCCATAACCCAGCCACCCTATCCCTACCCACCCCTCCCAACCACCCTCAGTTTGTTTTGCGAGTTTAGGAGTCTCTTATGGTTTGTCTCCTTCCTGAAGAATTTGAGAGGCAGGGTGGGGGGTCGTGGGGGGTGGGGGAGGGAAAAGATTCAAAGTCTTTTAAGCAAATTTGGCCTGTGGGTGTCCTCTGAAATCTTTGCATATACCCTGTGGGGAGCCGTGCTGTTGCCATCTCCTTTGTGTGCCTTTACCAGTTCCAGCCTCACAGGTTAGGCAGAGTTCACCTCTGCTTTTCCTTCTCCTGAACCTTGGCCCTGTCCTTTTTCACTTGCTTGGTAGCTTTTCAGTACCTTCAAATAAAGTTGTTGTTGTTGTTGTTTTTAATTCAGTTGAGTATTTTATTTATTCTCCTCCCAAACTTTTATTCTTCTTTTAGTGACTGCCCTAAAGTATATAAATATGTATCTTGAATTTATCAGGGCCTAATGTTAATTGGCCCTTTTGCCCTCTTCCTAAACAAGGCAAGGTCCTTAAAACACTTTAACTCTGTCTGTCCCCCTCCTGACTTATATGCCCTTACTGTAAGGTATTTTAATTTGATTTATATTTGAAAATCTGCAAAACATTATTTTTTCTTGTTTTATACAGCTAATATTCACTTAGATTTATTCACATATTTATCCTTCATATTTTTTTTCCCTTGTGTCTCCAGGTTTCCATCTGTGATTATTTTCCTTCTGTCAATGGAACAGCCTGATCATTTGCTTCAGAATAGATCAGCTTATGATTAATTCTCTCAGATTTTGTCTAAAAATGTTTTTATTTCACTTTCATTTTTGAGGGATATTTCACTGCATGAACCTAGAGAAATCTAGGTTGCCAGTTTTTTCCCCAGCATTTTGAAGATAGTTCATTGTCTTAGGGCTTCCATTTGTAAGTCGTTAGTCTAATTATTGCTGTTTTGAAGATTCATTATCTTATTTTTCAGAGTTTTAATATGATATGGCTAGGTGTGGATTTATTTTCTTAAAGTCTTTTAGCTCATTCTGAGATAATAGGTGACAGGGTTTTATATTTTTGCTTTGTTTTGTGGACACATCTTTCTGGCATACTTTCTTTGTCTATAGGCACGTTGTTCTCCTTTTCCTTTCCCATACGATAACTTTGTGTAGAATTTGACCTCAAATATTTTGTTGCTCATTTTTATGTGGAATTGATCTTTCTGAACTCTTTAGAGTGAGGCAAGATCAGTTAACTTTCCTATTTCACAGAGCTCCCACTTCTGTCTCATTTGTAGTATTAAAAAATATGGCAGCTTGTCCTGGTTCTAGTCCCCTAAAACACTTGGTCTGATCCTCTCCTTCCTCGTCTTTCTTGTTCCTCTCCTGCTCAATTTCTACTCTACTTCCAGCAGGTTTTCCTCATTCTGAAGCTCTGGCCTAAAAGGGAGCCTGGCGTGGTGGTTCTGAGACTAGGGGCAGGACTGCTCCAACTGTTTCATTCTGTCTACATGAGCCCTGGTAGTGGAGTGGACAACACTCCTCTCAAGTTCAGCTGCGAGTCTCAGATGGGGCCTTTGCACTTTGCAGTGACTACTTATTGGCTGTATTGGGTTTTTTTCCCCATTCTCAGGTTTCTTAGATGCCACCCTCATTGCTCCTTCCTCCTATAGGAATGTTAAAACCATGCAGGTCTTTGGACTATGGATGGTTTGTCTTCACCTGCTTGCATTTTGGTTTTATGGAGATACCTTGTCCCATGGTGGTGTTGTAATTGATTGAATTTTTGGTTTTGCTACATGGTTGCTGTGTGTGTTTTATGGGGATTCAGAGACTGGAAACCTATGTTGTCCCCTCCACTATCTTCCCCAAGTTCTTTTCCTATTCAGTTTTATTTAAGTTAATATTTGACCCATATTTAACTAGAAATGTTTGTTTAAGTAATACCCTTTTATAGTCCCAATACTTGGGAAATGCTGATTATATTAGAAATGCATTTGACTCTAAGTAAGAGAAAGTCTGACAGGGGCTTTAACAAATTGGGATTTGCTTTTTCTCGTAAGCAGTCTGGAGGTTGCTGTTGGTTTAGCTGCTTAGGGAGCCCATCAAAGACTCAGGTTCTTAGTACCTCCTGAGTTCACCATTTTTAACATATTGGCCCTTTGTCCTCAGAGATGACACCGCATTGTTTCAAAATGACTGTTCTGTTTTACACAGGAAGGAGTAGGGAAGGGTGGTGTCAGATCTGTTTCTTATTCAGGAAAATAAAACTTTCCTGGAAACCCTCAGCTGCATTCTGCTTCTGCCTCATTGTCCAGAGCTGTGTCACTGGCTGCCTTTTGCTACAGAGGAGGCTGGGAAAGAAACCTTTCCAGCGTCTGCACCAGATGTCCATGAAGAGGCAGAGGCTTGACAGTGGGTGTTGGGTTAGCCAGTGACCGATGTCTGCCATACTGCTTGCAAATCATCCTGTTATACAATTTTTTTTTTTTAAGATTTTATTTATTTATTTGACAGAGAGAGACACAGTGAGAGAGGGAACACAAGCAGGGGGAATGGCAGAGGGAGAAAGCAGGCTTCCCGCCAAGAAGGGAGCCCGATGCGGGGCTCGACTCCAGGACACCGGGACCATGACCCGAGCCGAAGGCAGACGCCCAACGACTGAGCCACCCAGGCACCCCCGTTATACTCTTTACTTTCTTTGCTTTTGAGTGGTAGCAGGGTCTGGAGGAAATATACCGGACCGGAATTTGGGAGACCCGAGTTTTGGTCCTAGCCCAGACCCTAGCTAATTGTTTGATCTGGGGAAAAGTTATGGCTCTGGGCCTTAGCTTCTCAGATTGTAAAATGAGAGAGTAAGAATACTGCTTGTTCTCTAAGCATCTACCAGAATTAGAATTCTGATACTGTGTTGACTTAGAAATTTAGGATGGGGTGTTTTTGTTTTTGTTTTTTTCTTTTAAGTTGTAATCTCTTTTTAAATCAAGTGAGTTATTTGTTACTTTGGGGAAGATTGGACATATTGATGTTTGCTTTTTTGTTTGTTTTCGTCTTTTTTCATATTCTTCCTCACTTTTAGGAATATTAGAGGAGAATTAATTCGTACCAGAAAATGCAGAATAATGCCTTTATGTTCTTGGAGATTGTTTTAACTTTTATAAACTGGCATTGTTTTATTATTAATAAACTGAGCCAAAATGACCATCAAATTAGTAGGGCAAAAATAATGCAATATGTGTCCATAGATAAGGTAGTCTTAAATATGCGGTAGTCACCTATTTTCCTGAAGAGAAGATCTGAATGAAGTTTTTTTGGCTAACTAGAGAAGTAGGTAAACAGTCATGTCCTTCTACAGTATTTAATTCATCGAGATTTCTTCCTCATTCTTAGCTAATGGCCTTGCTTCCTACTTTCTTGATAGAAACAACGGAAGAGGGGCACCTGGGTGGCTCAGGCAGCTAAGCGTCTGCCTTTGGTTCAGGTCATGATCTCAGGGTCCTGGGATTGAGCTCTGCATTGGGCTCCCTGCTCAACTAGGAGTCTGCTTCTCCTTCTCCCTCTGTCCCTGCTCACCTGCTTTCTCTCTCACTGACTCTTTCTCTCAAATAAATAAATAAAATCTTTAAAAAAAAAGAAAAGAAGGGGCACCTGGGTGGCTCAGTGGGTTAAAGCCTCTGCCTTCAGCTCAGGTCACGATCTCAGGGTCCTGGGATCGAGCCCTGCATTGGGCTTTCTGCTCGGCGGGGAGCCTGCTTCCCCCTCTCTCTCTGCCTGCCTCTCTGCCTACTTGTGATCTCTCTCTCTGTCAAATAAATAAATAAAATCTTTAAAAAAAGAAAAAGAAAAGAAACAACAGAGGAGACCTGCACAAGCTCCTTCCACCACATCCACCCACCGCCAACATCTGTCACCGTGCAAGCTGCTTTCCTTGCCATTAAGCAGGTAAACTGTTCTTGCTCTCATCTGCGGTAAAACCCTTGGCTTTTGCACCGTTTCCTTTGTGTCTACTCAAGGCCATTACCCAAGCAGTTTTTTTCTCCTTTCTTCATCAATTTTTTTGCCATCTACTGGGTCATTTGCACTAGCATATACCCTTATTTCTCTCAGCCTGAAAAAGAATCTCTTTGACCGTACGTCCTCCTGCAGCTAGCACTCTGTCTCTTTGCTCCCCTTTACTTCAACTCCCCTGGCCATACTCTGTCTCCAACATGTCTTGTAGTCTCTCTCAAATCCATCCCACGAGACTTCAGATTCTGCCCCTCTACCAGAACTGTTTTCGTTAAGGTCACTACATCATCTTTGCACTGCTTCTATGGAACCTCACAAACGTGACAATCTCATCAGCTCTCAGGATGATTCCCAAATATATACACCCTGCTCAGACCTCCCCCTTGTCCATACTGCTACGTATGTGACAATTCCATTGTGCGTCCAATAGATGTTACAACTTAATATGTTCAAAACCAAAATCTAGATCATCCCCACAAACCTCTTTGCCAGGCTTTCTCCCTCTATTAATGGAAACTCCCATATTTCCAGGGACTCGGGTCAGAAGCCTGGGAGTCACCTTTGACATCTCTTATTCTCTCACACCCCAATTTGCAATGCCAAATGCCGAAATTGTGGTGACTCAGCTTTCAAAATGTGTTTAGACTCCTCTCTTCAGCACCTCCAGTTATCATCGTGTCTCCCCTGAATGACCCCGGTAACCTCACTGGTGTCCTGCTTCCAGCCCTCCTCCAGTCATTCTCTTCATGACAGATGTTCTGAGTAGATCAAGTCCTGTCACTCCTCTGCTCACGTGGCAGGTGGCTTCCCTTCTGGCTGAGAGCCGTAGTCCTTACTTGGTCTATAAGGACAATCACCTTTTTGTTTCACCTATCGATGGATTTTTTTAAAGTTTTTGCTGTCCTATTTTAAATATCCTACATCTCGTTTTGTTCTCTGAATATTTTTTAAAACATAGCATCCTGAAGGTTCATAATTTTTTGAGGTTAATATAGCAGTTTGTTTTTAAGATTTTTGCTTATATTGTCTGTTTCTCCTGAGCCCCTTTTTTCTCTGTTCTTTTGGTCACTCTCATATGGGAGCCTTTCCCTAAATGTCAAAAGGTCCTTTTGTTGTCTCTTCATATTTAAGAGTTAAGCACTAAAATATTAATTTTGGAGGCTTTTCTGTGTATGCACAGGGACTTGTAAATTGAAGCCTTCACTTTAGGTTTTTGAGGCAGAGACCAGACAGTTTCACTGGGGAACCTCCAGCTGTCAGTATCTAAAAGCCTTTTCCCAGGGGGCACCTGGGTGGCTCAGTTGGTTAAGTGTCTGCCTTCGGCTCAGGTCATGATCCCGGGGTTCTGGGATCGAGCCCCGTGGCAGGCTCCCTGCTCAGTGGGGAGTCTTCTCTCTCTCTTTCCCTCTGCTGCTCCCCCTGCTTGTGTGCGTTCACTCTCTCTCTCGCTCAAATAAATAAATAAAATCTTTAAAAAAATAATAAAAGCCTTTCCCTTAAGTTGATCAATTTTCCCCAGAGGAGAGGAATCCTCCGAACTCCTTCTGGGGTTGAGTGGCTTGGAGGTGGGTGGTGGTAGTTATAAGCTTGGTTGTAGGCAGAGGAGAGGGAATGGGGGTCTCACTGTTGAGTATGTGGACTCTGTTGAAGACCCTCTCCAGAGCTCTGCCTGGTATTCTGCAGTCCAGTGGCCCTCTGTTCAGCCTCTCCAGAGAGAAACCTGTGTGTCTGCTTGGGTGAATAACAGGACCCAGGGGCCCAACTGCTTATGCCCAAGCCTGCCAACAGTCCTATGTTTTCATCTCCAGCCAGGCTCCCCCATTCCTGATGCCTCACGTTCCGTGTCTTTCTGGGGTCTATGCCACCAGCTGGTTGCTCCTTGATTCCTCTGCTTTCTCTGATCTGTTGATTCAGTTGCCGCTCTCCTGCCTGCTCTCTATCATCTAAAATTTGTTGACATTTCTTGTCTATCATCGTTGCTCCTATTCTCTGTCTTCGTGGGCTTACACCTTTCAAAATATATAGGCTGTTATTTTAGTGGGGTTTGGGGAAGAGAAGGAGGTACATGGACAGTAGTAGATGGTAGAAGGAAGTACATGTGCAAATGCAAGTGGTTCTTTTCCATTAAAATTTTTTAAAAGTCACAAATAAAGTTTGTTGTTTAAAAAGTTTTCAAACTATAGACATGTGTAATAGGAAACGGCGGTCTTCTATAATCAATCTCTCCCTGAGAGATAACCACTGGTAATAGTTTGGTATACTGGAAACCTTTTCAGGCTTTTAATATGTATAATATAATCATTTCTGTAAGTACACACAATGCATGCATATACACGTAGATGTTTTTATGCATATATACAGATATGTGTACATACATTATATACATATATGGATATGTGTAAACTTAGTATGTATTATCTTAATTCCAAATTATGAGTATTGGAAATAAAAAAATTAATTTTTAAAAATGGTGTCATACATACTATGAGGTAGCTTTATCTTTTCACCTAACACCTTTCCTGGAACATCTCTCTATTTCAGTTTCATTTAGCTCTACTTCATAAAAAATGACTAGGTGGCATTGATTGAATTTAACCTATCCCCTTTTGAGGGGCATTTGTTGTAATTTTCTCTCTCTCTCTTTTTTTTTTTTATTATGAACAATAGTGAAGTGAATTTCCCCATTTTTGCTAGCTAGTCTTTTAGAAGCCATGAGTGGCGAGGAGGAAGGACATGTTAGTAACCTGTAGAACCGTGAATAGAAATTCAAAGTGACTGCTAGGCACAGAGTTCTTGAGTTATCAGTCATCTCAGCAGTGCCTGTTAGCATCAACGCAGTCTGCCATTGCTCTTGTTTTCTTTCTGATCGCCTTTTGCCCCCTCTTTATTTCTCTACCTCTCTTTGGCTGTTTTTATAACTCCTCTGGGTAGATTTCAGTTAAACTAATATGCTCTGTTCCTGTAAGTACTAGGAATACCATTAGGCATTTGCTTATAATTTTTAATCTCCTGTATATGTAAATGGAAAGTGTAGCTACCACGTTTTACTAATCAAAAATATTTTTTAGTCTGATGAAGGAAAACAAAAACTGAGAATAATTCTCAACTTGCTTATGGCATTTGGGAAGTCAGATTTTTATTTTACTTTAACCTCTTTAATTGATAAGATCTGTAGTATAACATTTTTTAGCTTTCTTTCTGATTTAAATAGTTCGAAGATTTTGATCTGAAAAATATCTGTTTTTATTCTATTCTGGTGTTGTCAAATAACGAGCCATGCTTTTCTATGAGAAAGTAAAGGCAATATGAAACTAATTTGGAAATAAATATCAGCTCCCACATCATCATGGATCTCTGATTTTTGTTCATTGCTGAAGGTTTTACTATAAGCAAAGAATACTTCGGAAGGCCTTTGAAGAATGGAAAGAAGAGTGGTGGGTTTTCCAGCGAGAGTGGAAGCTCTGTATTCGAGCAGACTGTCACTACAGGTCAGGTTTCATGTTATATTACTTTAATTTTACTGATACACATTATTAAATAGTTACTTGTTAGCACGTTTCTGGTCAAAAGGTGAAAGTATTTTTGTTGTTTGTTTTCCTAGGATTCACTTATTTATTTGAGAGAGAGAGAAAAAGTGTGAGCAGGGGGAGGGGCAGGGAGAGACTGGGAGAGAATCTCAAGCAGATTCCCCACTGAGCAGGGAGCCTGACATGGGGCCCAATGCCATGACCCTAAGATCTAGACCTGAGTCAAAGTCAAGAGTTGGACGCTCAACTGGTTAAGCTACCCAGGCACCCCAAAAGGAAAAAGTTTTTTTACCCCAGTTTTATTGCCATATAATTGACATATATCACTGTATGAGTTTTAGATGTACAGCGTAAAGATTCGACTTGTGAAATGATTACCAGAGTAAGTTTAGTTAACGTCCATCATCTCACACAGATACAATAAAAAGAAATGGGAAAAAAAGAAAGGAGCTGGGTGGCTTATTCGGTTAAGCATCTAACTTCAGCTCAGGTAATGATCTCAGGGTCATGGGATCCCACTCGAACTGGGCTTCCTGCTCAGCAGAGAGTCTGTTTGTCCTTCTCCCTCTGCCCCTCTCTCTCTCTCTCAAATAAATTTTTTTTTAAAAAGCTTTTTTATTTTTTATTTATTTTTTAACTTTTTTAAAGATTTTATTTATTTGACAGAAAGAGACACTGAGAGAGGGAACACAAGCAGGGAGAGTGGGAGAGGGAGAAGCAGGCTTCCCGCGAAGCAGGTAGCCTGATGCGGGGCTCGATCCTAGGATCCTGGGATCATGACCTGAGTCGAAGGCAGACGCTTAACAACTGAGCCACCCAGGTGCCCCCAAAAAAGCTTTTTTTAGTTATATCGGAAAGTCTTGGGATTTATTCTAACAACTTTCATACGTATCATACAGTAGTGGTAACTATAGGCATCATGTTGTACATTTCATCTCCAGTACTTCTCTATTTATAATTAGAAGTTTGTACCTTTTGACCACTTTCCTCCAATTCCCTCTCCTACCCCTGCCGCTGGTACTACAAATATGATCCTTTTCTATAAGTTTTTTGTGTTTGCTTTTAGATTCCACATGTAAGTGAGATCATAGAGTATATGTCTTTATCTGACGTAATCACTCAGTATAATGCCTTCAGGATTCATCCATGTTGTCACAAATGGCAGGATTTCTTTGCTTTTTATTCTACTGTGTGTGTGTGTGTGTGCGTGTGTGTGTGTGTGTGTGTGTGTGTACACACACACCACAACTTCATCCATTCACCCATCCATGGACACTTAAGGTACTTAGGTTGTTTCCATGTCTTGGCTGTTGTAAATAAAGCTGCTGTGAACATGGGGATACAAATACCTTTTCGAGTTAGTGTTTTCATTTACATTGAGTATATTCCCAGAAGTGAAATTGCCAGATCATATGGTAGTTCTACTTTTAATTTTTTGTGGATCCTCCATACTGTTTTTTGTAGTAGCTATAGCAATTTACAGTCCCACCAGCAGTGCACGAGGGTCCCTTTTCTCCACATTCATGCCAACATTTGTTATCTCTTGTCTTTTTGATGACGTGACAGGTGTGAGGTGTAAGGTGAGTTCGTTCTAACAGGTGTGAGGTGATAGCTCATTGTGGTTTTGATTTGCATTTCCCTTATGACTAGCGATGTTGAGCATCTTTTCATGAATCTGTTGGCCTTTCATATATCTTCTTTTGAAAAATGTCTACTCGGTTTCTTTGCCTATTTTTTAATTGAATTATTTGAGGGGGTTTGTTGCTATTGAGTGTATGAGTTCTTTATATATTTTGGATATTAACCCTTTATCAAATAATATGGTTTGCAAATATTTTTTTCCCATTCCATAGGTTATCTTTTTCACTTTGTTGATTGTTTTGCTGTGCAGAAGTTTTTTGGTTTGATGGAGTCCCATTAGTTTACGTTCAATTTTGTTGCTTGTGCTTTAGGTGTCATATCAAAAAAATCATTGCTAAGACCCATGTGAAGGAGCTCTTTTCCTATATTTTCTTTTAGGAGTTTCATGGTTTTATATTTAAGTCTTTAATCCACTATGAGTTAATTTTTGTGAGCCGTTTAAGATAGGGTCTAGTATCATTATTTTACACGTGCATATTAAATTTTCCCAGTGCATTTTTCAAAGAGATTGTCATTTCTCCATTGAGTAGTCTTGGCTCCTTTGTCAAATATTACTTGACCATATATACTTGGGTTTATTTCTGGGCTTTTGATTCTGTTCCATTGGTTTGTTTTTATGCCAGTACCATACTGCTTTGATTACTATAGCTTTATAGTATAGCTCTAAGTCAGGAATTATAATGCGTCCTGCTTTGTTCTTCTTTCTCAGAATTGCTTTGTGTATTTTGGGTCTTTTGTGGGTCCATGGAAATTTTAGGGTTGTTCTACTTCTGTAGAAAATGCCATTGGAATGTGATAGAGTTTACATTGAATCTATAGATGGATTTTGGTACTATCATTTAAATAATTTTAATAATATTAACATTTAATTAAGTAATTAAATTACATAATTTATTAACATTTTAATAATATTAATTGTTCCAATCCATGAATGTGGGATACCTTTCCATTTATTTGTGTCTTTGATTTCTTCCATCAGTGTTGTGTAGTTTTCAGAATACAGATCTTTCACCTCCTTGGTTGAATTTATTACAGAATATTTTATTGTTTTTGATGTTATTGTAAATAGAATTGATTTGTCTGATAGTTCACTGTTTGTGTATGGAAATGCTACTGATTTCTGTGTGTTGATTTTGTATCCTGCAAAGTTTACTGAATTTTTATTAAATATAATAGTTTTAGGTCTCAGTTTTAGGATTTTCTGTATATAAAATCATGTTGCCTACAAATAGAGACAATTTCACTTCTTCTTTTCCAATTCTGATGCCTTTTATTTGTTTTTCATGCCTGATTGCTTTGACTAGGACTTCCAGTATTATGTTGAATAGGAGTGGTGAGAGTGGAAAACTTTTGTCTTGTTCCCGATCTTAGAGGAAAAGCTCTCAGCCTTTCTCCTTTGAATATGATGTTAGCTGTGGACTTGTCATATATGGCCTTTATTATATTGAGATATGTCTGGTCTATCTGTAATCTGTTAAATGTCTTTATCATGAATGGTTGTTGAGTTTTGTAAAATGCTTTTTCTGTGAGGTGACCCTAGGATTCTTTTCTTCCATTCTGTTAATGTGATGGATCACACTGATTTGGAAAAGAGTTTTGAATCCTATTTCTGTTTTTCTTCAAACTCTTTTTAGAATAAGTAAGGTCAAAGTCCTAATTTAAACTCAAGCACATGTGCATGTGGGCACAGACACACAGAGATACCTCTTTAAGTAACCATTATGTGTTGCTCATGTTAATGATTTGAATAGGGTTTTCTCACTGACTCACTTCTGTACAATTTCTAATTCTGAGAGTGTTCAGTTTTTTTTTAAATAAGTTTTTAATTTTTATTGATTATAGGAGAAAATATATGCCCAATATGGGACATTACAAAAATAGAAATAGAAAGAAAAAACTAAATCTTGACATTGGTACTCCCAGGAATAAGTAGAGGAAAAAGTAAAAACTGGAATTATATGAAACCATTTACAACGACGTGGATGGAACTAGAGGGTATTATGCTAAGCAAAATAAGTCAGTCAGGGAAAGACAGTTATCATATGATCTCTCTGATGTGAAGAATTTGAGAGGCAAGGGCGAGGAGTTATGGGGGATGTGGGGGGGAAATGAAACGAGATGGGATCAGAAGGAGACAAACCATAAGAGACTCCTAAACTCACGAAACAAACTGAGGGTTGCTGGGGGGTAGGAGGGTAGGGAAAGGGTGCCTGGGTTTTGGACATCGGGGAGGGTATGTGCTATGGTAAGTGCTGTGAAATGTGTAAGTCTGATGATTCACAGACATGTACCCCTGGGGCAAATAATTACATTATATGTTAAAAAAAAAAGTTGGTAAAAGTATACTTGGCATAATATCAAGTTAAATAGATCACAAAAATATACACATTTTATAACTTTTCTATACAATAAAAAATTAATGTATCTTACACATTGCATCTTTTAAAAATAGTATTCTCATAATCACTTCTTTATTTAGGTTCTTTGGGTCAGAGTTTCTGGTTTGTGGATATTTCAGATAAAATAAGGACAATGTTGAATCATCCTAATAAGTTTGTAGAGTATGAAATCAAGTCTTACGGGGCACCTGGGTGGCTCAGTCGTTAAGTTTCTGCCTTTGGCTCAGGTCATGATCCCAGGGTCCTGGGATCGAGCCCCACCTCGGACTTGCCGCTCAGCGGAAAGCCTGCTTCTCCCTTTCCCACTCCCCTTGCTTGTGTTCCCTCTCTCTTCCTGTGTCTCTCTGCCAAATAAATAAATAAAATCTTTAAAAAAAAAAAAAAGGAAATCAAGTCTTAGGAGATGTGATAGTGAAAATATGGAGGGACTGACAGTCTTAATGTATATAGTGTATGTATTGAGAAGGAAAAGACAAAGAAAAAGTGTCATGGACCATGTTTAGTGCAGAGGAGAGGTAATGTTGTACATAATGTAGATGATTAAGGTGATAAAGGTATGACTGTCACTCCAAATGTCACAGCTTTGTGAATGCTGAAGGTGAAATTATTGTCATATAAGTCAAGCCTATTTTTTCTTAGTGATACTGTAAGGTGAGGAGAATGACTCTCCATCAAGGAGAATAGGTTTCACTGTGACTATGGGAAATAAAAATTTAGCTTAAGATAGAGATGTGGCTTTTTTGTATTAGAAGCATCCATGTTGGGGCGCCTGGGTGGCTCAGTGGGTTAAAGCCTCTGCCTTCAGCTCAGGTCATGATCTCAGCGTCCTGGGATCGAGCCCCGCATCGGGCTCTCTGCTCAGCAGGGAGCCTGCTTCTCTCTCTCTGCCTGCCTCTCTGCCTACTTGTGATTTCTCTCCTCTCTGTCAAATAAATAAATAAAATCTATTAAAAAAAAAAAGGCATCCATGTTAATTTCTGAGCACAGAATGGACTGGGTATATTGAATTAGAGTTTTTTGATTTAAAGAAATGCCAGTTGGGGCACCTGAGTAGCTCAGTCTGTGGAGCATGCGACTCTTGATCTCAGGGTTGTGAGTTCAAGCCCCATGTTGGGTGTAGAGATTATAAATAAATAAACTAATAACTAAATAAATAAACAAACATTTAAAAAAATGCCATTTGCTTTTTATTTTTTTTTTCCTCCTCAGATATTACTTGTACAACCTGATGTTTCAGACCTGGAGGACCTACGTGCATCAGCAGCAAGAGATGAGGATCAAGTACATTAGAGCCAAGAATCATGGTGAGAAAAGGAAGTACATGTCTAAAGAAAACGCCTTCGTTTATTTGATTTTCTTTTGTGAAGACTTAATTTTTTGAGAGCAGTTTTAGTTAGATTCATGGCACAAAATTAAAGGGAAGATACAGTGGTTACCCATATACCTCTTCCCCTACACATTCCTAGTCTCTCCCACTATCAACACCACTCACCAAATGGTACATCTGTTACAGTGAACCCACATCAACACATCATAATCACTCAAAGTCCATAGTTCACACTAGGGCTCACTCTTAGTGTTGTACCTTCTACGTGCATGTATTGATCATTATGGTATCATACAGAGTATTTTCACTGCTCTAAAACTCTTCTGTGCTCTGCCTATTTACATCTCCTCTCCCTTGGCAACTTTTTTTTTTTTAAGATTTATTTATTTGAGAGAACATGAGTGGGAGGGGCAGAAGGAGAGGGAGAGAGAATCTCAAGCAGACTCCGTGCTCCGGATGGAGCCCAGTGCGGGGCTCGATCCCATGACCCCGAGATCATGGCCTGAGCCAAAACCAAGAGTTGGATGCTCAACTGACTGTACCACCCGGGCACCCATCCAAGCGCCCATCTTCCCTGCCCCCAGCAACTTTTTACTATCTTCATAGTTTTGCCTTTTCCAGAATGTCATATAATTGAAATCATGTAGTATATAGCCCCTTCAGATGGGCTTCTTTTACTTAGTAATATGCACTTAAGGTTCCTCCATATCTTTTATAGTTTGATAGTTCATTTCTTTTTAGTGCTTTTAGTTCCATTGTCTGGATGTACCACAAATTATTTATCCATTACTGAGAAGGACATCTTGGTTGCTTCCAAATTTGGGCAGTTATGAATAAAACTTTCCATGTGCAGGTTTTTGTATGGACTTAAGTTTTCATCTCCTTTGGATAAATACCAAGGATTGCAATTGCTGGATCATATGATAAGAGTACGTTTAGTTTTGTAAGAAACTGCCAAACTGTCTACCAAAGTGGCTGTACTATTGTGCGTTTCTACTAGCAATGAATGAGAGTGTCTGTTGCTCCATATCCTTACCAGCATTGAGTGTTGACAGTGTTATGGATTTTGGCCATTCTAATAGGTGTGTAGTGGTATCTTGTTTTAGTTTGTATTCTCTGATGACGTATGACCTGGGGCATCTTTTCGTGTGCTTATTTGCCATCTGTATATTTTTGCTGAGGTATCTTTTGTCCATTTTTTAAGTTGGTTTGTTTTCTTGTTGAGTTTTATGAAATCTTTGTATATTTTGGATAACAATCTTTTACCAAATATGTCTTTTGCAAATATTTTCTCACAGTCTGTGGCTTATCTTCTCATTTTCTTTACATTGTCTTTCGCAAAGCAGACGTTTTTAATTTTTTTTTTAAGATTTTATTTATTTATTTGATAGAGAGACACACAGTGAGAGAGGGAACACAAGCAGAGGGAGTGGGAGAGGGAAAAGCAGGCTTCCTGCCTAGCAGGGAGCCTGATGCGGGGCTTGAATCCCAGGACACTGAGATCATGACCTGAGCCGAAGGCAGATGCTTAATGACTGAGCCACCCAGGTGCCCCCAAACGTTTTTAATTTTAATGAAGTCCAGCTCATCAAATTTTTCTTTCATGGATCATGCTTTTCGTGTTGTATCACACCCAAGGTCATCTGAGTTTTCACCTATGTTATTGTCAAGGAGTTTTATTGTTTTGTGTTTTACATTTAGGTCAGTAATCCATTTTGAGTTAATTTTTCTGAAGAATGTAAGATCTGTGTCTAGATTCTTTTTTTTTTTTTTTTTTGCATGTCTAAGTCCAGTTGTTTCTGCATCATTTGTTGAAAAGACTATTTTTGTTCCATTGTATTGCCCCTGCTCCTTTGTTAAAAATAAATTGTCAAAGACCCGGTATTTACGTGGGTCCTCTCTTCCGTTCCACTGATCAGTTTGTCAGTTCCTTCACCAATATCATTTTGTTTTTGATTACTGTAGCTTTATAGTAAGTCTTGAGGTCCAGTAATATCATTCCTCCAACCTTGTTCTTCTTTAATATTGTGTTGGCTATTCTAGGTCTTCTGTCTCTCCATGTAAACTTTAAATCAGTTTGTTGATATTCACAAAATAACCTGCTGGAATTTTGGTTAGGATTGCTTTGAATCTATAGATCAAGTTGGGAAGAACTGACATTTTGACAATATTGAGTCTCCCTATGCATGAAAATGAAATATCCCTCCATTTATGTAGTTCTTTGATTTTGTTCATCAGAGTTTTGCAGTTTTCCTCATATTGACATTGTATATATTTTGTTAGATTTATACCTGAGTATTTCATTTTTGTGGATGCTGATGTAAATGGTATTGTGCTTTCAAATTTCCAAATTCCATTTGTTCATTGCTGGTATATAGGAAAGCAATTAACTTGTGTATATTAACTTTGCATCTCAACCTTGCTATATGAATTGCTTAATAGTTCCAGGAATATTTTTTGTTTGTTTTGTCAGTTCTTTTGGATTCTCTACACAGTTGTGTCATCTGTGAACAAAGACAGTTTTACTTCTTTCTTCCCAATCTTTATACCTTTTATTGCTTTTTCTTGTCTTGTTGCATTAGCTAGAACTTCTAGTATGATGTTGAAAAGCAGTAGTTGAGGGGACCTGGGTGGCACAGTCAGTTGAGTGTCCAGCTCTTGGTTTCAGCTCAGGTCTGATTTCACGGTTGGTCTTGAGATCGAGCCCTGCGTTGGACTCTGCACTCAGCACAGAGTCTGCTTGTGTTTCTCTCTCCCTCTCCATCTGCCCCTTCCCCCACCCCCCTAAAATAAGTAAAATAAATCTTTGAAAAAAAGAAAAGTTGTTGAGAGGGGTCATTTTTGCCTTGTACCTGATCTTAGTGGAAAAATTTTGAGTTTCTCATCATTAAGTATGATATAGGATTTTTGTAGATATTCTTTATCAAGTTGAGGAAGGCCCCTCTCTTTTTCCTAGTTTCTTGAGAGCCCACATTTACAGAAGCTCTTGGGGAAGACAAGTACATTATCTCTGAGAGAAAATAACTCCAGGTCAAAGGGAACATTTGTTTGATCCCCTTTCCTATTATCCAGAATCTCTATCTCTAAGCAAGAACTCCTATATCTCCTGTATAGTCATATCCCTCCAGTTTTCTCCACATGGCATGGTTGGGACACTTACAACTCATTTAAGCATGATTTCTGTGAACTGGCTCTTCTTGCCCTCCCACAGCACCTGGGGTGGCTGTCTGTCTAGCTGTTATGTGTCAAGTTGCTGTGCTCACTTGCAGTCTTCTTTGTCCAGGTTGCCCCTAGTGATCTTGTGGCCAGTTTAGCTCTGGTCAGTATCTGGTTCCTCTGTGAGTTGAGTCCGGAGACCCATATTATGAGTCTAAGAGAAAAAGGCACTGAGTTTCAGAATGATAGTGCAGCCTGCATTAGCAGTTGCCTCATACCCATTTCACGTGAATGCTTTGCAGGCACCTCAAACTCAGCAAGTTACAAATAAAACTTGTCAACTGCCCCACATTTAGATCTGCTTTTCCTCCTACTTTTCCTAGCTAAGTGAGAATACTTACTGAGGCATGGTCTATCCATTCCTCATGCCTCGTGTCATTCATTTATCTATGTTTATAATATGGCTCTCTGACATGTCACTTGCATTCATCTTTTCTTCACTACTGCCCGATTAATCCTCATCTTTTCCCCCAAAGTTTTATAAGTTCCTCTTCTTTCCTCTCCCTGCATTTTTTTTCTTCCCCTTCTCATTGTCCCCATGGCTATAATAGTGGTAAGATCATGTCACTCCTGTGCATGTAAATTAATTTGGCTCCTCTTTGCTAATAAAGTCAGCACTCTTTGGTATAGGATACAAGATCTTCACCTTTTCTCTTCGGTACCTTCCATACACCATATGCCCATGCCACACTGGATGTGCACTTCTATATCTTTCCATGTTTGCCCCTGCAGTTCTTCCAGTAGGCCCATTTCAAGTATTATCTTCCCCATGTAGTGTTCCCTTCTCTCCCATGGGTTCTTCCTTCCCTTGTCTGTTTTCCCAAAATGTAAGAAGCTGTTCCTGAGGCAGGTGCATTGTTTCAGTATTTGGCTGGTAAGTTGCTTATGTTGTGTTGTTTCCTTTTCAATTTATACAAAGTAAGAATCACTCTTTTTGGTATATAGTTCTTTGAGTTTTGAGGAATGCATAGCTGTGTAACCACCACCACAATCAAGAGACAGAAAGTTCCATCACTCCTGGCCTTGTGCTAACCCTCTGTGGCACCTTCCCTCTGCACTTGATTCCTGGCAACCACTGATCAGTTCTTTATCACCATAGACTTTCCTTTTCTAGAACACCATATAAAGGGAAGCATACAGTAGGTAGTATTTTGACACTGCCTTCTTTCAACTTAGCATAATGCATTTGAGATTCATCCAAGTTGTTGCATGTATCAGTAGTTCATTCCTTTATATTGCTGAGTAGTATTCTGTATACTGCATAGTAGGAGTGTATGAAAGTTTGTTTATCCATTCCTTGATTGAAGGACATCTCAGTTGTTTCCATTTTAGACAACTATGAATATGAATAAACATTTGTATATAGTTTCCCATGTGAATACTTTTCTTGGGTAGATTAGGCATAATTATCTAGTGTGATTAGGTGCAGGATTTCTGGGATCTTACAGTATGTGTATATTTAACTTTATAAGAAGCTGCCAAACTGTTTCCCAAAGTGACTGTACCATTGTGCATTCCTACCAGCAATTTATGAGAGTTCTACTTGTTTTGCATCTTACCAGCACTTGGTATTGCCATTTAAAATAAAATTTTAACTATACAGATAGGTGTGTGGAAATATTTCATTAAGGTTATAATTTGTGGGGGCACCTGGGTGGCTCAGTGGGTTAAAGCCTCTGTCTTCGGCTCAGGTCATGATCTCAGGGTCCTGGGATCGAGCCTCACATCGGGCTCTCTGCTCAGTGGGGAGCCTGCTTCCCCCTCTCCCTCTGCCTGCCTCTCTGCCTACTTGTAATCTCTCTCTGTCAAATAAATAAATAAAATCTTTAAAAAAAAAAAGTTATAATTTGTGTTTAATGATTAATGATGTTGAGTATCTTTTCCTATGCTTACTTGCTATTTATATCTCTTTTTGGTGAAAAGTCTGTTCAAGATATTTTGTCCTTTTAAATTGGTTGTTTGTGTTCTTGTTGAGTTTTGTTAAAAATATGTTCTGGTTACAAATCTTTTGTGAAAAGCATGATTGGCAAATACCTTATTCCAGAATGTGGCTTGTTTTTTCATTCTCTCTCTCTTTTTTGTCTTTTCATTCTCTTTAACAGTGTCTTTGCAGAGCCAAAATTTTTAATTTTGATAAAGTCCAATTTTTTTTTCTGGATTGTGTTTTTGATACTATAGGAATTCCACCTGCTTCAAAGTCACAAAGATTTTTTCCAATGTTTTCCAACCTTGCTAAGTTCATTAGTTACAAGAGCTTTTTTGTAGATTCCATGGGATTTTTTAAAAAAGATTTCATTTATTTGAGAGAGAGAGTGAGTGAGAGAAAGCACAGGCTGGGGGAGGGGCCCAGGGAGACTCCCTGCAGAACCCTGGGATCATGACCTGAGCCAAAGGTAGATGCTTACCCCACTGAGCCACCCAGGCACTCCTCCGTGGGATTTTCTATGCAGATAGTTAAGTGATATGTAAACAGAGACCGTTTTATTCCTTCCTTTGCAGATTATTTTTATTACATTGGCTAGAGCTTCTAGTAAGATATAGAATAGGAGTGGACATCCTTGCCTTGTTCCTGATCTTAAGGGAAAAGCATTCAGTGTTTAATCATTAAACATGACGTTACCTGTATGTTTTTTATAGATGTCCTTTGTCAGGTTAAGAAGTTCTATTCCTAGTTTTCTGAGTATTTTTTATCAGTAAGAGGCATTAAGTTTTGTCAAATGATTTTTTTGATATCTATTGAGATGATCCACTGCCCTTCCTTTTTAGTCCATTAATATGGTGAAACAGAGCAATTTTCAGATTTTGAACCAGCCTTACATTCCTCAGATTAATGCCATTCTTCATATATTGCTGGGTTCAATTTGCCGATTTTTTTGTTGAGGATTTTTACATCTGTGTTCATGAGGATATTGGCCTATACTTTTCTCTTGTTATAATGTCTTTGTCTGATTTTGGTTCAGGGTAATACTGGCTTCGTAGAATGAGTTAGGGAATTTTCATTGTCTTCTATTTTCTAAAAAGGATTTGTAGAATTCGTATTATTTCTTTCTTAAATATTTGGTAAAATTCTCCAGTGAACTCATCTGGGTCTGGAGGTTTCTTTTGTTGAAGAAGTTTGAACTTTGAATTCAGGTTTGTTTTTTTTTTTTTAAAGATTGTATTTATTTATTTGACAGAGAGAGACACAGCGAGAGAGGGAATACAAGCAGGAGAAGTGGGAGGAGATGCAGGCCTCCTGCTGAGCAGGGAGCCCGACGCGGGGCTCGATCCCAGGACCCTGGGATCATGACCCGAGCCGAAGGCAGACACCTAACGACTGAGCCACCCAGGAGCCCCAGAATTCAAGTTTTTGAGTAGATGTAAGACTGTTTAGGTTACCCATTCCTTCTTGAATGAGTTTTGGTAATTTGTTTTTCAAGGAATTGGTCCATTTTAAATATGTTGTTGGATTTATGGTATAGAGTCATTTGAAGTATTTATTCCATTATTATAATGTTAATGTCTGCAGGGTCTGTAGTGACAGCTCCTCTCATTCCTAATATTGGTCATTTATGTCTTTAGCCTTCTATTTTTGGTAAGTGTGGCTAGAGCTTTATCAGTTTTATCCATCTTTTCAAATAACCAGCTTCTGCATTCGTTTTCTGTTGATTTTCTGTTTTCAAGTTCCTTAATTTTTGTTCCTGTTTTTATATTCTCTCACTTCTGCAAGGTTTGGTTTTAATTAGCTCTTTTCTTTTCTAGTTTCTTTTTTTTTTTAAGATTATTTATTTATTTATTTGACAGAGAGAGACACAGCGAGAGAGGGAACACAAGCAGGGGGATGGGAGAGGGAGAAGCAGGCCTCCCGCAGAGCAGGGAGCCCGATGCGGGACTCGATCCTGGGACCCTGGGATCAGGACCTGAGCCTAAGGCAGACGCTCAACGACTGAGCCACCCAGGTGCCTCTCTTTTCTAGTTTCTTAAGATGCAAGCTGAGATTAATTTGAGGCCTTTCCTTTGTTCTAACACAAACATTTACTGTAATTGAGTTACCTTTAAGCACAGCTTTGACTGCATCCCTCAGATTTTAATATTTGCAATTCTGTTTCATTCAGTGAGAAATGTTTTCTTTCCTTTTTTTTTTTTAAGATTTTATTTATTTATTTGCCAAAGAGAGAGAGAGAGCACACAAGCAGGGGGAGTGGCAGGTAGAGAGAGAAGCAGACTCCCTGCTGAGCAGGGAGCCTGATATAGGACTCAATCCCAGGACCCTGAGCCAAAGGCAGACGCTTAACTGACTGAGCCACCAGGCATCCCTGAGAAATGTTTTCTAATTTCCATTCCTTTTTGACCCACAGATTATCTAGAAGTGTGTTTAGTCCTATATTGGAGACTTCTAATTTCCTTCTATATTTATAGTAATAGTTCAAAATATCTTTATTAATTTTTTAGTTTACCCCATTAGGAAGGAAAGAACAGACTTAGTATAATTTCAGTTCTGTTAAATTTGTTAAAGTTTGTTTTATTTTGTTTGTTTTAGAACATTTATCTTGCAAATATTCCATATTTATTGGAGGAATAGGCATTCTGCTATCTTATATTATTATTTGCAGTTATAATAAATACAGCTATACTATGGAGTAGAAAGAAAAATCACTTGAATTCTTCAGGTAAAAAGAGTACTTTCTGGGGGTGCCTGGGTGGTGCAGTCTGTTAAGTGTCCAACTTGTGGTTTTGGCTCAGGTTGTGATCTCAGGGTCATGATCTCAGGGTCATAAGAGCGTGAAGTCTGCTTAAGACTGTCCCCCCCGACCATGCTTGTGTGTGTGTGCATGCACGGGTACTCTCTCTCTCTCAAATATATAAATATTTTTTAAATTTATTTTTATTTATTTATTTTAAAGATTTTATTTATTTGTCAGAGAGAGAGCACAAGCAGGGAAGCAGCGGGCAGAGGTAGAGGAAGAAGCAGGCTCCCCGCTGAGCAAGGAGCCTGATGTGGGACTCAATCCCAGGACCCTGGGATCATGACCTGAGCCGAAGGCAGGCACTTAACCGACTGAGCCACCCAGGCGTCCCATAAAAATAAATAAATATTTTTAAAAAAGAAGAGTTCTTTCTGATGTATGACAGTTGTCTCAGGCCATGCCCACAGACCTCAGGGAGTGTCCGTTCATTCTTGCACTGTTTTTTTTAAATTAAAATTTTTTTTAAAGATTTTATTTATATATTTGTCAGAGAGAGAGAGAGAAGGTACAAGCAGGCAGAGTGGCAGACAGAGAAGGAGGCTCCCTGCTGAGCAAGGAGCCCTATGCGGGACTTGATCCCAGGACCCCGGGACCATGACCCCAGCTGAAGGCAGCGGCTTAACCAACTGAGCCACCCAGGCGTCCCAAATTTAAATTTTTTTAAATTCAATTAATTAATATAGTGTATTATTAGTTTCAGAGGTAGAGTTCAGTGATTCATCAGTTGTATAATAACACCCAGTGCTCATTGTATCACATGCCCTCCTTAATGCCCATCACCCAGTTATCCCATCCCCCCACTCCCCTCCCCTCCAGCAACCCTCAGTTTGTTTCCGATGGTTAAGAGTCTCTTATAGTTTGTCTCCCTCTCTGATTTCTTGTTTTATTCCCCCTTCCTCTGTGTTCCTCTGTTTTGTTTCTTAAATTCCACATATGAGTGAAATTATATAATTGTCTTTCTCTATTGACTTATTCCACTTAGCATAATACCCTCTGGTTCCATCTACATCATTGCAAATGGAAAGATTTCATTTTTTTGATGGCTGAATAATATTCCATTGTATATATACACCACACTTTCTTTAGCCATTCATCTGTCAATGGACATCTGGGCTCTTTCCAGCTATTATGGACGTTGCTCCTTTAACATTGGGGTGCAAGTGCTCCTTCGGATCACTACATTTGTATCTTTGGGGTAAATACCTAGTAGTGCAATTGTTGGGTCGTAGGGTAGCTCTATTTTTAACTTTTTGAGGAACCTCCATACTGTTTTCCAGAGTGGCTACAATAGCTTGCATTCCTACCAGCAGTATAAGAGGTTTCTCCTTCCTCTGCATCCTCGCCAACATTGGTTGTTTCCTAACTTGTTAATTTTAGCCGTTCTGACTGGCGTGAGGTGGTATATCATTGTGGTTTTGATTTGTATTCCCTAATGCTGAGTGATGTTGAACATTTTTCATGTGTCTGTTGGCCAGTTGTATGTCTTCTTTGGAGAAATGTCTGTTCTTATCTTTTGTCCATTTCTTTATTGGATTATTTGTTCTTTGGGTGTTCAGTTTGGTAAGTTCTTTACAGATTTTGGATACCAATACTTTTCTGATAAAACATTTGCAAATATCTTCTCCCATTCTATAAGTTGTCTTTTAGTTTTGTTGACTATTTCCTTTGCTGTGCAAAAGCTTTTTATCTTGACGAAGTCCTATTAGCCCATTTTTGCCTTTATTTCCCTTGCCTTTGGAGACACATCTAGCCAGAAGTTGCTGCAGCCATGGTCAAAGAGATTGCTGCTTGTGTTCTCTTCCAGGATTTTGATGGATTACTGGCTCACGTTTAGGTCTTTCATCCATTTTGAGTATATTTTTGTGTATGGTGTAAGAAAATGGTCTGGTTTCATTCTTCTACGTGTGGCTGTCCAATTTTCCCAACACCATTTGTTGAAGAGACTGTCTTTTTTCCATTGGATAGTCTTTCCTGCTTTGTCGAAGATTAGTTGATTATAGAGTTGAGGATCCATTTCTGGGTTCTCTATTTTGTTCCATTGATCTATGTGTCTGTTTTTGTGCCAGTACCACAATGCCTTGATGCTTACAGCTTTGTAATAGAGCTTGAAGTCTGGAATTGTGATGCCCCCAATATTGGTTTTCTTTTTCAACTTTCCTTTGGCTATTCAGGGTCTTTCTGGTTCCATACAAATTTTAGGATTATTTGTTCCAGCTCTGTGAAAAATGTTGATGGTATTTTGATAGGGATTGCATTGAATGTATATATTGCTCTGGGAAGCATAGACAGTTTAACAATATTTGCTTTTCCAATCCGTGAGCATGGAATGTTTTTCCATTTCTTTGTTTCTTCCTCAATTTCTTTCACGAGTGTTCTATAGTTTTTAGTCATTCTTGTACTGTTAAGTAAAAAAGTAACAAGTACTTTTAGGCCTTAGAGAAGTGTGGTTCTCAGATTGTCCAGTATCATGGCAGAGACCATTAATGCAGATTCTTGGGTACCACCCTCAGAAAATAACAGCTTGCATTTATTGGAGATACTTTTCATCAGTGATCTCATTTACTCTTGGCAAACACACCTTTAAGGAAGGCTCCATTTTGCAGATGTGGAACTTCTGTGAGGTGTTTCAGCTCAGTGACAAGTTCATATTCAAACCTGGTTTGTATCACTCAGGAACCCAAACTCTAAACCATAGCTGTTTTGCCCAGGGGGCCTGAGGAAGCTACATGTTAAGTTCTCCATGTTTTGACTTGACTTGTCAATTGCTATGAAATACAAATATAGTTCTCGTCCTACTAACTACATTTTGGAGAATGTCCTGAAAATGGTTAATATAATTTTGTTTTCTCCTGTGTGTTCTAGAAAGAACAGAAATTTACTTCATTAGTGATGACTTTGATAATGAAAATGGGATTTACCACAAAGAGAGACCTATGGACCTTTGCAGTTCCCATATCTAGTAAAGTCTCTTTTCTCCAGGATCATTACTGGTCCCTTTTATTCTGTTTTTCTAGCAGATATATAGATGGTATCATTTTCTTTTGTCTTGCTTATTCTACTTTACAATTATTGTTTCAAACAGCAAGTTTTATGAATCGATTTCTTCTTCTCCTTTTAACTTTATACTGTGGAAAATTTCAAATATCTACAAAATTAAAAGTTGGAGTAATGAACCTCCGTATACCCATCACCCAGCTTCAACAATTAAAACTCAGACCAGTCTCGCTTCTCTGCTTTTTGTTATTCATGTAATTTTATTTGTAAATATGATAGAACATATCTCTAAAAATAAAGGCTTTAAAACAAAAGATTTCTGGGGGCTCCTGGGTGGTTCAGTGGGTTAAAGCCTCTGCGTTCGGCTCAGGTCATGATCTCAGGGTCCTGGGATCGAGCCCTGCATCGGGCTCTCTGCTCAGCGGGGAGCCTGCTTCCCCCTCTCTCTCTCTGCCTGCCTCTCTGACTACTTGTGATCTCTCTCCTCTCTGTCAAATAAATAAGTAAAATCTTAAAAACAAAAACAAAAACAAAAAAAGATTTCTGAACAGCGCAGTATATTGATTTTCCTGTGTTTTGTAAATGTCATCCCTTATAGAGCCATTCACGTGTTATTTGCGTCCTTATTTATTTTGTAGAGCTTCACAACTTTTCCACCAGGGGGCACTTGAAGGCTGGAGGAGTTTGGATCTTCAAAAGGAGAGATGAATACAGAATGCCCATGAGCTTTTATCATAACCCAGAGTAATGTATCTCTCCTTATTCCTTTTTAAAAATCTTTTTGGTGCATCTAGATGCAAGGCAAAAGATGCGGCAGGCCTGGAAGTCCTGGCTTATCTACGTGGTTTTTCGTAGAACCAAACTTCAGATGCAGACCACGGCCCTGGAGTTTAGGCAGCGGAGTGTTTTGTGGTGAGTGTGGTTCTTTGCCCTACAGATCAGCAGCCATCATCTTACCTCAGCCTTGTTTTAGGAAGCATAAAAATCCACCGTAAAAACAGTGTTTCAGGGGCGGACCCAGGCTCAGTGGGTTAAGCCTCTGCCTTCAGCTCAGGTCATGATCTCTGGGTCCTGGAATCGAGCCCCGCATTGGGCTCTCTGCTCAGCGGGGAACCTGCTTCCCCCTCTCCCTCTGCCTGCCTCTCTGCCTACTTGTGATCTTTCTCTCTGTCAAATAAATAAATAAAATCTTTAAAAAAACAACAACAGTGTTTCAAACATAATTGATGCTTAATAAATATTTATTGAGAACTTGTTCAACTATATGATCAGATTTTCACACAATCAGAAGTAACACTGACTGAGTACTTACTGTATTCTAAACCCTGTGTTAAGTTTGTGCGTGATAATTTTTTTAATGTAAAGTCTCATATACTTGTCACCATAAACTAAACTAAGTACTGTTTTTGTAAAGATGAAGATAGATACACACGAGTCTCAGAAAGGTTGAGTACCTTGCCCAAGCTCATATAAGTTGTATTCGGCAAAATAGGGCTCTATCTCTAATAGGCATCTACCCATCTTTCTGATGCCAGAGCCCATGCTCTTAACTGCCCTGCACAGCCTTTCGTCGGCACTGTCCACATTTCGGAGGGACATGAGTTAGATGACTTTGAAAGCCAGACGTGTGTAACAGTAAGCTGCTTTATATTGGGACTGATCCCGCTGTGCATTATCTCTGCTGGTCCTTTGGTGTCTTGAATGGCAGCATAGGAAAAGCTCAAAAGAGCTAGACCCTCCATGTAGTATGGGTAAGGGCAGAAGCTTTGCGGTTAGACTGACGCACTCAAATCCATGTTCCACCGTGCAGTGTTGGATCCTTTCACCTCTCCACATTTCACTTTCCTCGTGTGTGAGACAGGCACACCGTTAAGTGTCTTTCAAAGTTGTCATGGAAAATAAATATGGTAATATCTAAAGTATTTAGCACAGTATCCAGAACATCAGTACACCTAAAAATTCTTTATTTTAAATAACTTCTTTGTTATTTAAAATTTATTTGGCAAATTTTTTTTAAGATCTTTATTTGAGAGAGAGAACGAGTGAGCATGAGTTGGGGAGACGGGCAGAGAGGGAGGAACAGACTCCCCACTGAACAGGGAGCCTGACGAGGGGGTGGGGTGGGGGAGAGGCTCAATCTCAGGATCCTGAGATCATGACTTGAGCTGAAATCAACAGTCAGACGCTTAACTGACCGAACCGTCCAGCCATCCTGGCAAATATTTTTAAATGCTTAATAAGTATGCATTTCTATTAGAGTCTGTGGAAGATATTTTTACATATTGGGAGCTTAAAATGTTCCTAGTACTATACTGGGTGCTGGGGCCGCATCCAGGGAACTTGTAATTCTCTAAATGCTTAAAAAGATAAGTAGCAATGCAAGATTGTTTGAGATTTTGAAGTGAGTGATGCAGCTAAGCCTGGCCCAGAGTAGGAGGACCAAAAGATTTTGCTAGGTTAGAGTAACCGGGCAAAGTGAGTGTTTCTGTGGAAAAAAAAAAAAAAGGTTGCAAACTCTCATTTCCTCACTACTATTTTCCTACAGCTAATTAGAAAATAAGCAGAAAAGAAGCCAAGACTGGAAATCTAAAAGCCATGTTTTTTGCAGATTATTCTGCAAAATCTACTGGTTTTTTTTTTAAATTTTGGCAGTAATTCATAAATACCTTTTTCAAACCTGTGTAGTTCCAAATAGAGCATGTCTGTAGTTTCTAAGGCTGGAACCTTAGGAACCATCAGTTTCCAACCCTTAATTGGCTGTTCTAGAACTATTTCTCAATTGTTTTTTTCAGCAGTGGCTCCAAGAGTTGTCAATCAAGATGGCTGGCATGGTGAGGGATAGGGACTTGAGCCAAGGGTCCCGCACTGCCCTTCTCTTTTCTGGGTTTTTTTGACTGTTTTTTTTTTGACTGGTTCCATCTTTGATTTGCTCTTTGGCAGGCTGTGGTGGAGCCAGTGGAAGCAGCAACTGGGGCAGGTGCGTGTGGGCCACGCCCTGCTTGCGTCAGCTGTGAAGCGCAGGGCCCTGAGCCTCCAGCTGCAGGTGAGTGCAGCTGACTGTGGTTTTGGTATCTTCTGTCCATGTTGTTAAGCCCCACACCCACATAGGGTGGGGTTGGACTCCCAAGCAGAGGGCTGGCCGTCATGCTGCTGCCTCTGTCCTGGGCCCTCCCTGCAGCGAAGGGGGTTGGGCGGGGGGTGGAGGGCAGAAGCAACACGGAAGGCTGGGCTCAACGGATAGAGGCTGCTATTAGGAATATGCTGAATGTGATTACCATTGGTTTGTACTGTGCATCTGCTGATCATGGTGCTGGGAAGGGATTTATGAATTAGTTATAAGTACGATTAAAGAAAGAGGAGTATATTCTTTATTTCCTTGTTACTGTTTTCCTGCAGCAAGTTGGAAAATAATGAGGGCAGAAAAGAAACTAAGACTGTAAAGAAAACCTGACTTCTAAATATAATTTCGCTTATATTAGAGGAAGCCACTAGCTTTTGGTCAGTAGTAAAGGCCTAACATCTGTACCAAGATGATGCTGTGGTGAAGCTTTCTTATGACCTTTGATACACTGAGTTTCTGTCACTTTTTTGGTCTGCTGGATATTCTAGGTCTGCCAAGTCAGTTACAGAGAATGTAACAGGGAATAGGAAAAAAAAGAAGTGTCTGTTACTAATACATAGGAGTAAATCTCTTTTTACTCTGACAGCATGTTGCCTAAGCTATGCAAATGTATGCAGTATGTGGAAATCACATGGAATTAGCATATATAGTCATCTAGATTAGGGGTCCGCAAACTGGCCCGCAGGTCATATTTGGCCTGCTGTCTGTTGTTATAAATAAAATTTTATTGGGATGCAGTTATACCTGTTCATTTATGTATGTCCAAGGCAGCTTTCAGGCTACAAGGGCAGAGTTGAGTAGTTCCCACAGAACTACTGTGGCGTACAAAGCCTAAAATAGTTATTATCTAACTTTTAAGAAAAAAAGTTGCTGACCTCCGAATTCATGGGGTCTTCAGAGGTAATAGCAAGGAAATAAGATATTTTTTGACAGTGATAATAATAGTAACAAGAACAGCAGCAACAGCAAATAACATTTGTGGTGGTCTAACTTAACACTAGGTGCTGGACTAAGTGCTTTTACATGCATTATCTCAATTAGTTTTCGTAATTCGTTTTTGTTTTTTTTTTTTTTTTAAGTTTATTTATTTATTTATTTATTTATTTAGCAATCTCTACTCCCAATGTGGGGCTCAAACTCATGACCCTGAGATCAAGAGTTGCATGCTCTTCTGACTGGGCCAGCCAGGCGCCCCTCAATTGTTTTTTTAAAGTCCCATATTATTATTATGGAAACTAAGGAGGTTAAATAACTTGAACATGAGTCAGACACCTAGCAAAGGTCAGAACCAGGGTTTAAACCCAAGCAACCTGACAGCTGCAGAACCATTCTTTTACCCATCCTGCTGCATTGTCCTTAAGAGACTTGTGATCTCAGGAAGGAGAGGAAATTAACAAATGTGAAAATGCCATCAACATGGAAACACAGTGAGACTGATTTTCTGTTCCTGGGGGATTATAACTGCGTGAGTGTTCTTTCTTTCAAAGAGCTGCTCTGAGGGCCTATAAACTCATTCTGCTTGTGCTACTATTGCTTAGAACACTTTCAGAATTCCCTTTTGTCTTCCCTTTGAAGATTGTTGTCTTCAAAGCTTGCAACAGACTTGATTGATTATTTTTAGTGATAGCATGTTTTCATGGTTAGCGGTTGGATTTAACATATAAAACAGCCAGGAGTCACTCAGACTCAAATGCAGTGAAAAATGTGAGTTATCAAGATCATACTGATATGGACCAAAAGCTATGTGAGACTCTAAGACCAGATTTTATTGTGTAGATTATGAGCAATAATGCCTTGTGTCTGATAAATACCATATGGCTTACCAAGAACTTCCACTTAAGGCCTTTCTTTTAACCCTCAAAACATCTCTGAACTAGACAGGGCAGATATCATGAGATATAGGAATTTTTTATAAATGTGCTTAAAAAACATAGAAACACTAAATATAAAACATTTATAAAAACGTGGACAGATACCCAAGTACCCACCACCCAGATTTAAAAGGTGTTAGCATGCTCACAGCTGCCCAGACATAACTCAAACGCTACCTCTCCCCACTTCTGCCACTGTTCTGCCTCAGAGATGGGCCGTGCACGGATACAATATCGTCATTCTCTCGTGGTCTTTTGTACTTGTGGAAGTATGCGCACATACGTACCCACAAAGAAGAAATGTTCCGGTTTTGTGTCGTTAGGAAGTTTATGAATGATGTTATCCTGTACATTTCCTCTGCAGCTTCCTTTTTTTATGCGGCAGTATATTTGTGAGGCTTATCCTTGTAGGTACGTAGAGATCTATTAACCGTGTATACTACGCGATTGTATGAATAGGCACAGTTGATCACTTTCAGTAATGGTCAGTACTAATACTAATGATGGACTATTGATTATTTCTACATTTTTGCAATTACAAACGCTGCTGCGGAGAGCATTTTTAAACATAGATCCTTGTGCAAGAGTCTGAGAGATTCTCCAGTCTGGTTCCTAGAAATGACATTGTTGGGTCATCGGGTATTCGTCTCTCCATCCTTATTAAGGATTGTCCAGTGCTTTCCAGTGCCAGTTTATGTGCTGACCTTTCAGTTCCCATTTCCTTCAGCCTCCTCAGCACTTTGTATTGCCAGACTTGGTCCTCCTGAGGAGTTGGATGTGTGTGGAGTGGTAACTTCATTGTCGCTTTAACTTGTATCTCACTGATTCCCAGTGAGGCCCAGCATCTTTACAGATACTTGTTTGCATTTGGGTTTCTGCTTTTGAGCTTGTTTACATCCCTTGCTCTTTTTTCTGTTGGGTTATTTGGCTTTTTCTTTTTGAATACTGATTTGTGGACATTGTTGTAGATTCTGCTTACTCATCTTTTGAGTGTTATGTACTTTTACAGGTGCTTTCTTCCAGTCTATAGCTTGTTTACTTTGCTTATGGTACCTTTTTTTTTTTCATGCAGATGTTATTAATCTCAACCTAGCCTAATTTATTCTTGTATCTTACAGTTTGGTCTTTAATACATCTTGGGTTTAATTTTACAAATTGTGTGAAAAAGGTCTCAGTTGGTCATCTTCTGTATGGATAATTAATTGCTATAGCACTATTTGCTGATTCATCCATCCTTTATCTTTTTTATACTGATTATTAATCTACCTTCATTATAGAGCAGGGTCTCATTTTTTCTTGGGTCTGTTCTGGGCTCTCCACTCCATTGGTCTGTATTGCTGTCTCTGAGCCAATACCACACTGTTTTAGAAGCGATTTAATGAAGCAGGTAAGAAAGAGCAGATTCTTCAGCATCAGACCGCACAGGTTTCTGCTTCCATTGCCTGTTAGCTTTGTACCTTTGAGTGAGTTATTTACCCTCCCTATACCTTAGTCTTCATATCTGTAAGTAGATAATCATAGTACCTACCTTGTAGGGTTGTTGAGCATTAAGTAATATGCTTAGAGCAATGCCTGGAATATGGAAAGCTCAGTAAATGCAAGCTGTTTATTACTGTTTGTACTTTTTTAATCTGTCTCTTAAGTCTTTTGTTTTATTTATTTAAGCAATCTCCACACCCAACATGGGGCCCAAACTCACGACCCTGAGATCGAGAGTCCCACGCTTCTCTGACTGAGCCAGCTGGGTGCCCTTATTTCTTAATTTTTTATGTATGGAAAAGGATGATCTTTTTTATTCTTGTTCTTTTTCAAATCCTTTTGGCTATTCTTCTTTATTCTTTCTCATTAATTTTGGGTTCAACTTTCAAGTTCCACATCAAAGCCTGCTAGGATTTTTATTATAATGCACTGACTTTTTTACATTAGATTGGGGAAAATTGTCATGTTTATGATACTGAGTCATCCCGTCCATTATCTTGATATATCTTGTGATATGTTGATGAGCATGAGAGAGAGAGTAGGAAGGATTAGGTCATGAGGTAACAACCAGGAGACCCCAGGGGCTTGCAGGCTGTGCCCATAAAGGCTTTACGTCCTTTTTCCAGTGGAGGTGAGAAGCTGCTGGCTTTGAGTGAGGGTGATACATCACACCTCCTTCTTAATGGGATCCCTCTGGCTCATTGTGTGCTGCCTTTGGGGAGGAAAGTGGGTGTATGTTTGTGCGTGTGGGTGTGTTTGTGTGTGTGTGCACTTATATTTTCAAGAAGAAGTAATGGGGGAAAAAAAATCCAAAACTAACAAAAAGTAGTTACACATAGTGGAATGGAGGGAATGGTGCAGGAACAAAATACTTTTGTGAATTTGCTTTGTTATATAATTTCAACTTTGGAACCATATAAATATTTTATATAATTAAAAAAACACACACAAGTAAGTCAAAAAAAGAGAGAAAGCAATCCCCAGAATTTTAAAACACACTGAAACAAACTTAGGTTCATAGCCATGACTACACAGAGAAAATAATTACTTCGAGTAACTTTAAAATACAATATTTTGGCTGTTCATCCCTAGTGGAATGCATTCTAAGGACACAAAGAACTGCTAGGAAATCTGAAACCTACATTCAGTAGTCTTATTGTTAGTGGCAGGTTTAGAATTGTCATGTTGAAACTGTTATAGCTACATTGTGAGATAAAGCAAGTAACTACGGCAGTGTCATTAGGAATTATGATTTTCAGTGTCAAGGAAAAGATTACAAATATAAAAGAAAGGAAATAAAAGCCCTGTAATCTGAGATTGGAAATGTAAATATCAGTAGGGACTTAGAGGACGTTTTTTAACCTTAAGAGATGTATTTCTCATTTTATTTGTGGAAAAGTTAGAAGCAGTGAGCAGCAAGAATATATGGCATTTAGTATTCCCAGTGCCCAAGTTGTGGCCTATGTTATTTCCCAGCTAAAAGGAACAGAGGCTTTTTGGAGAAATAGCTGATTCGTGGTCTGCAGCAGGATATGCACATCACACATGTCATAGGCCTAGGATACAGTGTATTGGAGAGTGAGGAAATGAACAAAGGTTAATGGGCTTGTGTCAGAAGGACTCAGGAGCCAAAGGACTTTCCTAGACTAACAATAGAACCGTTGGGACATCCAGAAGAATAATGACTGTGGTGAATTGGAAACACATGAAATATATAAAAATTCAGGCATGTATAATGAGGGGAGGGGAAGGAACTCACTTTCACATATTGGGGTTGTTAGAGCATTAACTCAGTTTGAAAATTAGTGAAGGCAAAAATCAAGCATTTATCCTGCCTTTCCTATATAAACTATATCTTTGCAAAACCAGAAGGTTAATGAGAGTAGGCTTCTTTATAGAACTCTAGTTAGTAGCTGCAGAAGGATTACTGGAATGAGGAAATTGCTGTTTTGCCACCCCTAATGCGAAAATGTATCTAAGCAGCAACCACAGAGTGGGAGGACAGTGGGGAAATAAAATGGAGGGATCAGGCTGACATCTGAAGCCACGGACCACCTTGACATTGTTAACACTGTAGCAGCCAGCTGTGATGTGCCTCATGATGGGAAGGTAATGGGAGGTCCCCAGCACATGAGAAGTGTTCTTCCCTAAAAATTTGAACATGGATTCCAACCAAGCCTAACATGAATCTATCAGTTCCCAGGAAATACAGGGATCTGGGGAACAAGGCAAAGACACCTTGAGGAGACAATCGGCTGGACCTAAAGTGTGGGACATTTTATAGGATAAATGACCTAGATTCTCAAAGAAATTGGTGGCACGAAAGAGGAGAAAAGGCAGGGAGGAAAACTGTCCTATAAAAAGGAGAGATTGAAGTGACATAACCAACAAAACTTCGTAGCAAACCACGCAAGAGTTCATCCGTCCAGTGCGCAGCAAGCCAATAACAACTGACACAGGCTTTTGCAGTGAAGAGAGATAGACTATTTGCTGGTGTGGCGTCACCCAGGAAAACAGGGAGCTAATGCTCAGAAGTCCCATAATCCCTTATGGCTTACAAGCGGGGGTGGGGGTTTTAAAGGGTGAAAGTCGGGGTAAGGGTCTCAGGGTCTTGGGTCATGCTGATTGATCAGGGTTAGGTCAGCTATAACATTTCCCTTCTTGATCATCTTCTCCCTTCTGGCCTGGTTTCAGTGTGATTGTAGTGAGGTGGTCGTTCTGCTTCAGGGACCCGCTTGTTCCACTTTAGGGGCCCAGCACCGTAAAACATTCTTAGCAGACGGCATTAGCAGTATCCTCTCTAGAGTACAAAGGCAAAAGTTCTACATCCTGTGATTATCACTAACCTACAAGCTATTATTATTTTTTTTCATGCAAACACAGCACATTGTGTTTGTTACCTCAGGCGGAACAGCATCCCACAGACCTTTCAAAAGGCAAGTTTCTGTTATTCCCAGAGGCGTTTTTTACAGGTTTTTTTAAACAGTAAGTAAGGGCTCTGTGACTCTGGTCGGAAGCAGTTAGGAGCCATATATCTAAATTGTGGGATCTGAAGGGGGCTTGCGTCCCTGGTTTCGGCTGTTGTGTTAGGAATAGACTATAGAAGATCAAGGATGAAAGCAGGGAGAGCAATCAAGAAGCTATTAAAAAATCCCAGGTGAGATTCTAGACAAGGATGATAGCAAGATGGTGTTGGATTCTGGGTATACATTGAAGGTAGTGCTGACAAGATTTGCTAATAGATAATTAAGACCTGGAGTTTCAGAGAAAGAATCCAAGATGACTCTAGGTTTCTGGCCTGAGTAACTGGAACAGTGGAATGGCCATTTAGTAAAATGGGGAAGATGGAGGGAGAAGCAATTTTGTCTGGAAAGATTAGCTCCATTCTGAGCGCCACATCTTTAGCCTAATAGGCCTTTTGAATATCCTCCAAGAAACTGTGCAGGAAGCAGTTGGATGTTTGGGGAGTATGGAGGACGGGTTGAGACCCAAGCTGTAAATCTGGGAGTCCTTGGCTTGCAGTTGGTATTTAAAGTCATGAGACTGCGTGAGAGCACAAAGGGAGTGAGTATAGCTAGAAGAGGGGTTGCGGGACCCAGCCTGGGAGGAATAAAGCGAGACTGCAGGTAGCCTGGAGAATCCACAGGCATGATTGGCCACATCACATTCTTCTGGCAGGTCAGGGAGGGTGAGGAGTGGGATTTGATCTTTGGATTGAGCAATGTGAAGATCACTGATGGGCTTGGGAAGAGCACTTTCCGTAGGCCTGATGGGGAGAGGGTTCATGAGAGCCTGCCTGGGGGAAGAGAAATTAGAAAATAGACCACTCTTCAAGAGTCTGGAAAGGAAAGGAAAGAACTCAAGTGTTAGCTGGATGGCAAAGTGATCTAGTGGTGGCTTGCTCAAGAATCTGATTTATTCCTTTCATAAAGTATTTCTTTAACCGTAATATTTCCCCCCCAACTTTTTATTTTTGACAAATACCAAGTGACAGAAAAGGTAGATACTGTAGTCACTGGTTTAACCCATTGCTAATATCTTGCCGCATTTGCTTTCTCTAATTATATCAATATATTTCTCACATTTTCTGAGTGGCTTTAAAGTTGCAGATATAAAAGTTTACCCTAAATCTTCAGCTTCTATCTCCTAAAATTAAGGATGTTCTCCTACATAATCACAATATCATCTTATCCAAGACATTGAATATTGATATGATAATATCTAAAATACAGTTCATATTCAAACTGTAGATTATTGTTATTTTAGGGGCAGTTCCAGAGTCCAATCAGAGCTCATATCCCTGAAGGGATTTGCTTTTGAGGATGGGAGAAATAGTAGCACATTCATATGCTGCTTTAGAAAACCTAGTAGAGGGGTGCCTGGGTGGCTCAGACGTTAAGCGTCTGCCTTCGGCTCAGGTCATGATTCCAGGGTCCTGGGATCGAGCCCCACATCAGGCTCCCTGCTCAGCAGGAAATCTGCTTCTCCCTCTACCACTCCCCCTTCTTGTGGTCCCTCTTTTCGCTTTGTCTCTCTCTGTCAAATAAATAAGTAAAATCTTTAAAAAAAGAAAAGAAAACCTAGTAGAGGGTGAAAATCGATGATGCAGAAGGGGGAAGTTGCCAGTGATAAACTTGAGAAGGTGAGAGACGATGGCTTGTATCCATAGTGGGTGGTGACTTTTGACTGAAGGGAGCGTGGACACTTTATTCAAAGTAGCCAGAGAGAAGGCAGGGCCTGTGGGCAGGTGGGTGGGTAGGTAGGGAAGGAGCTTGAGAAAATTCTCTTTTGATCGCTTTTATTTTCTTGGTGAAATAGGAAGAATGGTTTTAGCTGAGAGGAAAGAAAGAAGAAGCGATATTATAGGTTTAAGAAAAGAAGGTATGAAGTCGTCATCTGAGACCGTCATCTTCAAACTAGGGATGCATATCGCCAAGCACACACGAAGACTTTGCTGAGGGTCCTCATTTATAGATAGTCTTGAGGGAATCCTTCTGTAGGCCCTCAGCTTCTGTAGCTAACTCTTCCCAGAAACTAACGTGCTTGAGACAGTAGGCTTCCTCCCACTTGGAAGGAAAAGGTAGACCTTCACCTGTCCCAGATCTGATTTAAGTATATCACCCCTTGGGTTGTCCCTGCTTCTTCTTTTTTTTTTTTTTTAAGATTTAATTTATTTGACAGAGAGAGACACAGTGAGAGAGGGAACACAAGCGGGGGGAGTGGGAGAGGGAGAAGCAGGCTTCCTGCTGAGCAGGGAGCCCGATATGGGGCTCGATCCCAGGACCGTGAGATCATGACCCAGCCGAAGGCAGACCCTTAACGGCTGAGCCACCCAGGCGCCCCTCCTGCTTCTTATCTACTAGTTGATTTTATTATTCCTCTTTCCCTTATTGTTCTTAACCCAGGAAAAAAGTTACTTTCTGGAAGTAGAATGCCCTTCTTAAAGAGCCCTTCACTGCAAATTCCCATAGATCAGGATCCTCCTTGAGCATTGCCACATCCTTGTTTCTAGTTTTAGCTTCTCCAGTGTGGTTCTGTTTCTCTTTTCCCTCACCCATACCTCACCTCTGTTTTCCTGCCTCTCCTCTGATTGCCGCCTTTTCTCTGGTTTTCAGGCCTGGTCACGGTGGTGGGAACAGCTCCTGCAGGTCCAGAGGGAGAGACAGAAGATGGTCTCTGCAGTGAAACACCATCAGCACTGGCAAAAGTGGAAATCCCTGAAGGCCTGGCTTGAATACCTGCGGGCCCGCAGAGTGAAGAGACAGCGGAGTGGTGAGCAGAAGATCCCAGGCTCTAGAGACAGAGGGGCACGTCAAAATTTCCACTCTTCTGCTGCCAGTGCTGCAAATTTACTTCGGAGAAATAATAACCATATCATGCCACAAATTTGGGGGGAAAAAAAAAGAGACCCAGGAGAAACATACATCATCTTCTATTCACATTTATTTCTTTCTGGCCTTTTCTTCCACACATATTTTTTTCTTTTTTTTTAAGCTTTTATTTATTTATTTATTAGAGAGATAGAGATGGGGAGGGAGGGAGCACATGAGAGCAGGAGCCGGAGGAGAGGCAGAAGGAGAGGGAGAAGCAGGCTCCCCTTCCCGCTGAGCAGAGAGCCTGATTCAGGGCTCGATCCCAGGACCCTGAGATCATGACCTGAGCCAAAGGCAGACATTAAACCAACTGAGCCACCCAGGCACCCCCCTCTTTTTTTTAAGGTTTTATTTATTACATATATTTTCTCAATAGGATTTAATTATCCTGTAAGTACTGTAATTATTATGATTAATATGATACAACTTCGTATCTTGCTTTTTCCCCACAAGTAACAACGTTTCCTATATTTTTAAGTAGTCTTCATAAATTTTTTTTTAATTATTGTCTGCATTTTGTAGAATGGTCTACCTTAATCTACTATCTACCCATTCTTCTATTGACATTTGGATTGTTTCTGCTTCTCCCCAGTGATGCAATCCATGTGATTTATGATGTTGATTTTTTTTTTTTAAGATTTTATCTATTTGCCAGAGAGAGAGTGAGCACAGCAGGGGAAGAAGCAGGCAGAGGGAGAAGCAGACTCCCCGCCGAGCAAGGAGTCCGATAGGGAACTTGATCCCAGGACCCTGGGATCATGACCTGAACCGAAGGTAGACGCTTAACCAACTGAACCACCCAGGCGTCCCTGATTTTTTTTTTAACACTATTCTTACGGTTTAGTGTCCCAGTTAGTGTTCACAAGTAAGAATACGTAGGTCACGATCATTGGTACTTTCTGTACTTTGGTTTCTTGAGCCCAGTGGGTCAAGCAGTGTGCTAGACGCTGGCTGGCTTTAACCTTGGCCTCCCCGCAGAAACCTGGCCTGGCAGTGGTTGCCAGGCCAGCACTGTCTCTTGGGAGAGTTTGAATGTGTCTGTTTGAGGATAACAGCCGGAGACCCACTGTCTGGTCACTCAAGCCTGGAAGCTGACGTTAAGCTCTTTAGCATGATGAGCTGCAGACTACTGTGCCTCTCATTTCAGCATCGAATTCCAGGACCAATTCTCTCCCACTTCCTGGACTTAAGTTAGTTCATCAGGCCATTGGCTAATTAGTGTTAAAAGCAGGGGACCCTGGCAACCAGGATCAGCCTGGCTGAAAGCTAATCAACATCTTTGCCAGCATGGTGACCAGGTTGTTATTGACTTCAGTCCCCAAAGTCCTACCCAAGAGACATCAGTATGAAGGGGCAAAAGTAAGAGTCATCTTTGAAAGCAGCAGCTGCCATTCCGGCTCCTCAGTAGCTGACTAGAAGCCTCAACTCTTTGATATAACGGAGTTTACAGCATCTCCTCCCTAAAACCACAGACCTTTTCTCTTTCCTTGGACGGAAGAGGTATAATAAGGACTTTGAAATAGCCCTCTCATGCCTAAACAAACTCTGATTTTAGGATGCTTTGTAAGAACAGCCTAGAATCCCTGCCGTCTGCCTGTAGTAGAGTGCAGCTTATCTTAAAGATGCTTCCAGCTCATCTCAGCCTTGCAGGGGGCAGCACGTGGTGATTTTTCTTTGTTGCAGAGATGGCTGAGCGATTCCACCAGGTCGCTGTGCTCCAGACACACTTCTGTCGTTGGCAGTGGGCCTGGGAGCGGAAGGAGAGCTTGTACGCCCAGCACGCCCGGGTGGAGGGGCTGGCCCGGAGGATGGCTCTACGGCGGGCCTTCACTCGCTGGAAACACTGTATCCTTTTCATCTCCCACCCCTCCCAGCCTCCTCCACCACCACAGCCGGGCCAGCAGGAGCTCAGCAGCCTCTAAGACAAGGGCCAGGGATATGTAGGAAACCATTACCGAGCAATAGAAGGTGGTCCTGATATCTGTTAATTTCTTTTTAAAATGTTTCTGTTTAACTGGAAGTATGCTTACAAAACAGTATGTATAACATACATTTACAATTTAACGAATAGTCATAAAATGAACACCCATGTACTCACCACCCAACTTAAAAATTAGGACATTGCTAATACCCAATCTGCTCATCCCTGATTGCATTGCCTTTCCTCCCCTTCAGAGAGGTAATCCTACTATTTTATGTTGTCATTTCATGGCTTTTCTCTATCCACTAGGTGGAAATAGGCATGGCGGTCTTTTTTTTTTTTTTGGCAGCCCTAATGTTATGATCATAGCTTCCATTGTCCTTTACCATGTGCAGACCTTATGCATTACCTCTTTAATCCTTATAGCAACCCCGTGGAGTAGATGTCACTATCCCTGTTTTACAGATGAGGAAACAGGGATTCAGAGGGCTAAATGATTGTCAAAGTCATGGCATGTCATTGGCCGAGCTGGGAGTTTTAGACCTGGGCCTTTGGCGCTGGGTGCATGTTCTCAGTCACCGCCCCTACTACGATATGTGCCCAGCTGTGTGGATTTGGACCGCCCTCAATGTCCATCCACACGTTCATTTGTCCTGCAGACTCTTGCTTTGTTTTAAGCTCCTGCCTAAGTTCTGGAATGTAGGGAAGCTCAGAGATGAACAGTAGTTGGTTGTCTGGTGGGGTAAAGAGACAAGAAAATAGGGCTTTACAATGTGGTGTGGAAAGTGCTGTCATAAAGGTCCATATCACGTCCTGCGGGCACTACTGTGCAGATTCGAGCTGACTTTGTCCTAGAGGATGACAAGGTCACCTAGCAGAGAAGTTGGGGAGTGTTGCAGGTGGAAGGAATGGCATTTACACAGGCAGAGGTGAGGAAAAAACCCAGGGACGGCAACGGGGTCTGTCATGAGTCGAGGGGGCGTAGACGGCTGTAGGGCAGCATGGGTAGAGGCGGGCTGAGGCCAGCTTGTAGCGCTCTGCGTGCGGTGGTTGGGAGCTTGGGCTTTCTCCTGATGGCACCAGGGATCCCTTGCAGGTGTGTAAGAAGAGAAGCCACAGACTGGATTACAGGGGCAAAGCCGGCTCAGGGGGAGCAGTTATGTGAGGCTCTCGCCAATCTGTGAGGGGCAAGTGCGATGCCCTGCGGGGCGTCGGGCGCGGGGACAGAAGAGCCCGAGAGATTTCAGAGGGGAGCAGATGGACTTGGCAGCCCAGTAGATGGAGGGAGTGGGAGGAGAAAGTTTGAAAATAACTCCAAGGTTTTCAGCTGAAACATCAGACTGGGTTGTGGCACCCAAACCGAGGCTGCAGGAAGACAGGAATGCTTTAGATGGCATGATTTGGAAATGTTTACTGTAATCTGTGGCAGTTTATCTCAGCTATTTTTGCGTGTCATCAAATGGGCATCAGAGGGGAGAAGGGCAAGGCCAACTGTTCGATAAGCAACTCACACAGTTTCCCTTCGCGTCCTCTTCCCTGGATCTTCAGGAGGACAGAGGTGGACTGCAGCCCACTTGGCAAGCCTGTTATCTCCCACAGCCAAGACCCTTCCGCTGGGTCCCTAGGATCGCAGTGTGTGGGGGTGGGGACATTTTTGAGACGAGAGTCCTTCACTCCCTGGCAGATGTGCTACTGTGTGCAGAAGAAGCGGCCCAGTGGAAGGTGGCGGAAGAACACAGGAGGCACAGCTTGCTGGTGAGAGCGTGGAAGCCTCTTGAGGCTTTTTTTTTTTTCTTTGCAAGAACTGCTCTGAAGTGTTAGTGTTTAATATTTAACAGCACAACTGGCCAAAGTCCAAGATGTGAAGTTACCATGTTCAAGAAACTGGGAGAAAAAAATCACTCTATAAACTGTATAGTATGCGATAAGGAGAATGCATCCTTCTAACAGAAAGCCTGTCTATACAGAGTAGCCATACTTAGCAGCCTTGCTCAGGCCTCCACATCTGGAGGACCCAGGCACACAGCATGCTGTTCAGGTTTATCTGGTTATGGGATTAGCTTCACTCATGAAGCCCTGTTCCATTGCAAGTGTCCCTGTTTTCATTTTGGATCAGAAAAGTTCATGGTGTGGGATCAGAGGGGTCTGGACCTATAAGGAAATCTTGGAGGTGATCCAGTCCTGCATTTTTTTTTTTTCACACAGCAGGCCTCCTTTTTATTTTTTATCTATTTTGTTTTTTTGAAGATTTTATTTTTAATTGATCTCTATGCCCAACATGGGGCTTGAACTCACAACTCTTGATCAAGAGTCACATTCTCTACTGATTGAGCCAACCAGGACCCCCTTCATTTTTTTTTTTTTTTTAAGTAATCTCTACCCCCAACATGGAGCTCGAACTCATGACCCCAAGGGCGTACTCCCTTTTTAATGTTGGGAGCCTTGTCTATAAAATCGATCAAAATAGAGATGCTGTGGATGAAGCAAGTCTGGGAGTAGTCCCTGTTCTACTGCTGCTTTTCCCCGACCCTCACCACATGAGGAGGTCTTCCAGACACGTTCAGGTGCCTCTGGGGTTCTACAGAGCACAGTATGAAAACCCCTGATCACTTCACTTCTGTCTCAGAAAGCTGGAACCCCGGGCATTGGAGAAAAGTCTTTGCTTAGGTCACGTGTGAGGCAGTGTTGATCAAGCTGGAGCCAGTCCCACACGTCTTGCTACTACCCCAACCGCCCTACTCACCAAGGCTTCCTTCTCTTCCTTCTCTTCTGCTCTTGCAAAATTGCATTTGGAATGTATAAGTGTGCACGTTGGACCTCCCCACCCCCCGCCAACATGGCTTAAACAGAAAAAAAAACCAAAAAACCACCATAAGCTAAGTCTTTTTCTGAGAGGCAGAGTTGATGTCTTTAACCTTTGTCCGTCATGTTCCCATCTGGGCCACAGGGATCTCTCCTGGTCAGAGGCGACAGCGCGTTTGTTCCTGGGCAGTATCAGTGGATAGCGGGGAGCAGTTTGACAGCTACTTATTAAGTGCCAACTGTGTATCAGACTCCCAGCTGAATCTCAAAGCAGGGAAACACTCCGGGATCCGGGAACATCCGTGCCCGGGCCTCTTGCTACTGAACTCGGGCGCTGCTCTTACTTGTACACACGCTGCAGATTTGTAACTGGTTGTGTCCTTCCTTTTATTCACAGCACTTCTGTTTTCGAGCCCTAAAAGACAATGTGACCCATGCCCATCGACAGCAAATAAGAAGGAACCTCGCTCACCAGCAGTATGACATCACGGTGAGGGTCATCTGTATGGAGGAAGCTCATGTCCATTATCTTTTCTTTTAACCTTTGTGCCTCGAGATGTGTCCAAACCTTTCAGATTCCAAAACCTTAGTGTCCATTTTCTCTAGTTAGCCCTACCAGCTGATAGAGTAACCCTTGGTTTTTCCTAGTTTAATCCCATTTTTTATCTGTTTGCTAAGAAACTTGGTAGTTGACTCAGAGGTCAGGGACTGTGGATTCCAACCCTGACCTAGGGAGTACCCTTTGAGTCTTGCATTCCAGGCGGCTTTGGTTGTATTTGCACTGTAAGTTTGTTGTCTTCAGTGGTTGGTTTACCTGAGGGCAACAAACGTTCTATCTCTACTTACAGATCGTATTTCTGGGTGTAGGAGGATGGGGTTTTTTTGTTTTGTCTTGTTTTTCATTATGAAAATGTTCAAACATCTGGAAAAATTTAAGAATAGTAGAATAAACACCTGTATACTTACCATCTGAATTCAAATATTAGCCAATTGTTAATATTTACTTCATTTTTTTTTTTTTTTTTGCTGAATCATTTCAAAGTAAATAACAGACATCGTGACACATTATGCTTAAACAGCTCAGCTTGCGTTGCCCAAAAATAACATTTTCCTTCATAACCACAGTATCGTTCTCATCCCTAACAAAATGAACAGTAATTCCCTAATCTTATCCAATACCCAGCCCATATCCAAATTTTCACAGTTGTCCCTGAAATGTTCCTTTTCAAACCAGGACTCAACCAAGGACTGATTACTTACTATATCTGGTTATGTCTTACAAGGCTTTTAATAACAGTGTCCCCCCCCCACTTCTTTTGTTTAATACGTTTATTCTTTAATTGTGGTAAAATACACATAACAGAATTTATCATCTTAGCCATCGTTAAGAGGACATTTCAGTGACACGAAGGACATGAACATTGTGCAATCCTCACCACCATCCATCTCCAGAACTTGTTTCATCTTGCAAAACTGAAACTCTGTCCCCATTAAACAATAACTTCTCATTCTCCTCCTCTCCCCTGCCCCCAGCAGCTGGCAGCCACCTTTCTCCTTTCTGTCTCCATGAACCTGACCACTCTAGAGATCTCATATTTACAGGACATGCCCTTTTGTGACTGGCTTATTTCACTTAGCATAATGTACACTTTTTTTTTCAGTGACACTGATTTTTGGCAAAGGAAGGCCAGCTATTTGGCATTATACAATATTCCATATTATCATTTTATCTGTTTCCATTTGGTGTCATTTGATTTTTCCTTTTTTAAGTATTGTTCCTATAAATTAGAGGTTTGATCGAAGGGCTTGATTAGATTGAAGTTAGGCACTTTTTTTTGGCAAGACTACCTCACGAGCAGTCAGAGGTGATAAGATCAGTTTTAACTTTTAAAATGGCATTGTCTTCTACGAGGCCCAGATTAGGAATAGCTTCAGTGTCTTCATTCTGATCTCCATAGACTGGGAAATTCATCTTTTTGCCTTTTATGTTGGCCTAGAATAGCTCCCTATAACTTAGCCATAATTATTTTGTAGGCCTGTTATATGTCGGCTACTCCAAATTGAGGTATAATTCCTCCTCTGGGGGAGCTAATAGTCTCTTGGGGCAAGGATTTGCTAATAGGTTAAGAGAGATCATCTCACCTTTTGCCTTAATAATTAAACTTCCATTTCTGTTCTGTTTTGCTTCAGCTGCTGCACAGATTCTGGGACCTCTGGCAGTCTCGGATTGAGCAGAGGGAAGAGAGAGCGCAGCTCCCCTCACTGTGTGCTGCCTGGGACCACTGCAGGTAGGGACTTGGGCCTTCTCCTTGGGCTCTCCAGGGACTGATTCACTGTTCTCCAGGAGAGAGCATTTACCCTTCTGTGCATTTCTGGCCAGATTCAGAAAAGCCCTGCCATAAACCAATGCTCCCTGAGCTTGTGTTTTCCTTTTGGCTGATCAGATGAGAAGTAGAGTAAAGATGTTGTACTGGTTCTTGGTCACCATGGTTTGGAATATGTGTTGCTAGCTCCCTGCCTCAATCCTTCAGGATTTAGTGACGTTCACATCTTAGAATTCAAGCATTGATAGTGTTAAAAAGCAGGCTCAGGCAAGTGGCTTAGTCTTGAAGAGTGCAAAGTGTCCCGAATTTTAAATAAAAGCACCACATGTCTATGAGGAAAACTCAACGTATAGGAAGGTAGGTATAAAGTGAAAAATAAAAGTTGCTTGGATCCCTCCCTCTGATCCCTTAGTTTCACTCTTCAGATGTAACTACTCTTCACTCTCTTGCTGCCGGAAATGTTCAGTATACCCCCCCCCCCCGCAGTCAATAAGTCAATAAATTTAATTCACATAGTTAGAGGTCCTGTTTTGGAGCATTTTTTATTTATTTTTTATTTTTTATTTTTTCCCCAAATACTTTTATTTTATTTTTCAGTGTTACAAGATTCATTGTTTATGTACCACACCCAGTGCTCCGTGCATTACGTGCCCTCCTCAATACCCACCACCAGGCTCGCCCATCCCCCTACCCCCTCCCCTCCAAAACTCTCAGTCCCTTGTTCTGAGTTCACAGTCTCTCATGGTTCTTCACCCCTCCGATTTCCTCCAAATTCATCCCTCCCCTCCCTCTCACAATGTCCTCCATGTTTTTCCTTACGTTGGAGCATTTTTTAAATGAGTTGGTGAGAATCTCAATATTTAACTAAATTTGGAGTTATCAGGGTCTATCATTTTAAATCCTGGTTTACAGAACTGAATGTGGTTCTCACTCTGGGTATCACTGTTGTGGAAGGAGCTTGTCACAGACCCAAGTGGTCCTAACACAAGCCCCAGAGTTGGTTATAAAATCAGAAAGTTCACGATAGAGGATTTCGTACATATTACTTAAGTGTCTCTGAAACTTGGTGGTCTAATTAGGTTTATAAGAAAATTGTCAAAATTTGGAGGCAAGCCATAGCCCTAAATCAGGGGCTGACAGATGTCACATTGAATGATAGGTTCTTTTTTCCTTGTTTCCTAGAGTGAAACTGACACGGTGACTTTAACACCGAAGATGTAACTACACCCAGATTTTCCGGCCTTAAAAAATTTTAAAACCCCAAACCTGAAAGTGCAATAGGCAGTATGTGTTACGTTATGTGTTTTATTTCAGAATAACGTTGCTAAGCAAGTGTATCAAATCGTGGTCACGGTATATTCAGAAGAGGCGATACAAGCAGGTATGGAATAGTTCATAGTGTGTAACTCCGCAGGCTTACATTGTTGGACCCATTTACTTTGGAAAGATTCTTGGAAAAGACCTTTGCTAAGAGGTGTTGGTGCTGCCTTGAAAAGCTCAAAGGTATTTCCCCCAGTTCCCTCTAGTGATACCGGAAGGTCTGCATCAGCCCCATTCCTTCATCTGCTGTGAAGACGCAGGTGCTCTCTGAGAGCGATGAGCTCTTACTAGCCATTCCATTCACATCATTACTCATTTACTCTATTAGTTAGTCAACCTTCAGGAAATACTGGGAAAAGTACAGAACATGGTGCCATGTTCTCAGCACTGAATAGTGTGAGACAGGTACCCACAGCAGGCAGGAGGACATGGGGATCAGGCTGGCGAATTAATAAAGGCAGGTTGAGAAAGGATTCAGTTCCATTTTTTTAAAAAGCTTTATTTAAGTAATGTCTACACCTGACATGGGGCTCCAACTCTTGAGCCTGAGATCAAGAGTCACATCCTCTTCTGACTGAGCTAGCCAGGAGCCCTGTCTTCAGCTCCATTTAAGACTTACTGAGGGGGGCACCTGGGTGGCTCAGTGGGTTAAAGCCTCTGCCTTTGGCTCAGGTCATGATCTTGGGGTCCTGGGATCGAGCCCCGCGTCGGGCTCTCTGCTTAGCGGGGAGCCTGCTTCCCTCTCTCTGCCTACTTGTGATCTCTCTCTCTCTGTCAAATAAATAAATAAAACCTTAAAAAAAAAAAAAAAAGACTTACTGAGGGCCGCCTGGCTGGCTCAGTTGTTAAACGTCGTCTGTCTTCATGATCAGGACATGCCCTTTTGTGACTGGCTTGTTTCACTTAGCATAATGTATACTTTTTTTTTTCAGTGACACTGATTTTTGGCAAAGGCCAGCTATTTGGCATTATACAATATTCCATATTCTCATTTTATCTGTTTCCATTTGGTGTCATTTGATTTTTCCTTTCCAGCGTACTGGGATCGAGCCCCATATCAAGCTCCCTGCTCCTCAGGGAGTCTGCTTCTCCTTTGCCTGCTGCTCCCCCTGCTTACGTGCTCGCACGCTCTCTCTCTCTCTCTCTCTCTCTGACAAATAAAAAAATAAAAGAAAAAAAAAGAAGGAAAGACTCACTGAGCAGCTGCGGTGCCTCAGACACTGCTAAGCACTGGGGCTACAGCTGTGATTGAAAGCAGATAAAACTCCTGCTCCCACAGGCCTTGTAATTTAGCACCAGGATGGCAAATAAGTGTGATCTTGCAGTCCAGCTCAAATGATGGCCGCAGCTGTCTAGAGTGCTGAACCGAGAAGGGTTTGGAGGCCATGTTTAAGCTTGGGGGAGTTTGCATTCAACCGGTAGTGTCTGCATGGACTTTGCTGGGGTTAGCATGCTGCCCAGGCCTGGTTTTGGCCCTCCCAGGTGAAACGGGGAGACACAAGCCAAACTTCTGTCCCGCCACCCACCTCCATCTGCCACTAGAGTCTAACATGGAAATCTAAAGAATTTGGCCATTTCCTCATAGTGTTGGGAGAGAATCTGAATTTTCTAGCAAGGTGTATAAAATCCTGTGGGAGCTGGTCTCTGGTTTATTTCTGTATCCTTTCCTGTTACCAACCTCTTCGTTCCTTCACAGCTGTGCTCCAGCCAGTTAAGCTGCTGGTCCTTCCCTGAATGTGCTTCTCACTGTACGCGGTTCTCTGTCCCTCTGACCCTTTCGGCTCCGGTGTTACCCCATCCCCCACCCCCCTGTGTGGCTCTGTCAGGGTATTCTGCGCCTGGGTGTTTCCCAGCCGCTCTCCCTGCCAGTCTGTGAGCTACTTGAGGGTAAACCCTGTCTCTCTCTTCTCCTTAGCACCGTGTGGACAGAGGGTAGGTGCCAACTAATATTTAGATGAATGAATGAACAGACGAGTGAACAGCCAGATAAACTGCCATGAGTTGCTACAGAGTTTTTCTTAAGGATCATCTCCATTCTTGGCATCTGGCAGTGCCAGCCCGGGGCATGGCTTGCCTTCCACACCTGGAAAATGCTTAGAATTGCTGCGTTCTTTGACATTCCTTTGTATGATGTGGCTGTTTCTGAAAGGACAGTGCCACATGGTTTCTTAATCCCATGTAATATAAGCTCAACAGAAGGTAGTGACCATTTAGAAAAGGAAACTGAGTGCCAGGGTCAAAAGGTTGTGTTTATTCAAGGTGGAAAAGAAGCAGAGAGTCTCTTATTTCCCCCCCTGGAAAAAGAGCCCCTGACCCTGGGCCCCAGCAGTGGTGGAAGGTCAAGGGTCGGTGTTCTTATCTCTCCACACTGCCCTTGCATGGCCTGTGTCATATAGAAGGTCTGAAAAATAGTAAGAGCCCTGCTTAGTTCTGTTGCTTTTTTTTTTTTCAGGTCTTTCACTAACCATCTGAATGTCATCTAAGGAGATGACATCAGAGAACATCAAGTTCTTTAAAGAGAACATCAGTTCTTTCTGTTTCAGGAAAAGATAAAAATATTTTTTGTGGGTTTCTTTCTTTTTAAAAAGTAATATGTAGAGAATGGCAAAATGTTTGCCAATTGTTGAAGCTGGATGGTAAGTTTGTAGGGATTTGTTATACTCTTTCTTCTACTTTTATTTACATTTGAAAATGTAAATGCCCAAAAGCAATATATAGACATTATAATTTGAGATGTGTAGGAAGAGATAAAAGAAAAAAATTAAAACATCCATAATCTTAAAATAACATTTGGCGAATAAATTTGGTATCTTTTTTCTTCCATGTGCGTGGGCATATGTATACCATATGTTCACACACACACATATGTTTACTGTTCAGTTATCTGTTGCTATGTGAAAAAATCACCCCAAACCCAGTGGCTTAATAACCGTGTTACTATACTTAGGGGTTCTGTGGGTCAGAAATTGAAACAAGATCTAGCAAGGATGGCTGGTCTCTTCTCCATGATGATTGGGGCCCCAGCTGGGCAGATTCTAATGGCAGGGGTTAGGATCCTCTAGGAAGTTTCCTCACTCACATGGCTGGTTCCTGGACTGGAATAACTCGTGAAGACTGGGCACATCCAGGACTCTTAACCAGAGAACCTACATCGGGCCTCTCCAAGAGGCTTGGATTGCCTCAGAGTATGGTGGCCCCAGACTTCCTGTGTTGCTGCTCACTCCAAAAGTGTCCCAGTGGACAACACACGTGCTGTATGGCCCTTTATGACCCAGTCTCAGGGGTCTTATGATCACTTTCACCATTCTCTATTGGTCAAAGCAGTCATTGTCCTGCCCAGATTCGAGGGGAGGGGACTTCTCAGTGAAGGAGGAAATCCAAAGAATTTGAGGTCCTGTTTTAAAAAGTGCCACATAGGGATGCCTGAGTGGCTCAGTCGGTTAAGCGGCTGCCTTCGGCTTGGGTCATGATCCCAGGGTCCTGGGATCGAGTCCCGCATCGGGCTCCTTGCTCGGCAGGGAACCTGCTTCTCACTCTGCCTGCCGCTCCCCCTGCTTGTGCTCGCTTGCTCGCTCTCTCTCTGACAAATAAATAAATAAAATCTTTAAAAAAAAATTAAAAAAATAAAAATGAAAAGTGCCACATGTACATATATGGTTTTATCCCATTTTGGATCATGGAGGCATATATATATTTTTATGTCAGTTGTCGATCTTCCTGCTGATAAACAGTAAAATAGTAGTAGCTTTTCATAATTACATAAAAACTTAAAGAATCTGTATTACAAATGAACATCATAAACAAAATCAAAAGATATATTACAGGGTGGGAACACGGAGTCAAACACTAGCAGTCAGATAGTGAAACAGGCAGTGGATATGAACACTTAGTACACAGGACAAAACATTTAGATACATATATGTATATACGCATGTGCATACGCACACACAAATAGGTGAAGAGATGCTTAAACTGTTTTTAATTACAGTAAAAATGTCTTACCCATCGTATTTCATTTTTCACCTATCATGTAGACAAAGATTAAAAATAATGATTTTAATCTTTTTCTCAGTTTTGTGTAGAAAGCAACCCTCCCTCTAGAATGTGACCCTGAAAAGTCTTTTTTTTTTTTTTTTTAATAATGTAAAGTACAAATAAAGGTTATTCCTTGTTCTACTGTAGCGGCTTCGGTCCAGAGCAGACAGTCACTTCCAGCAGAGAGTCCTGCCTGTGGCCTTCCACGCATGGAGAAGATTTTGGCGATGGCATCAGCAGGAAAGTGTTCTCAATGCGAGAGCAGCGCGCTTTCACAGGTATACGGTGCCGCTCCTGTCTGAGCAGGCTTCTCGGGCTTCTGCTGCTCACATGGCCATTGGTGGTGGTGTTCAGCCTCCCAGTCCCCTAGGCCCTGGTTCTTCCTGGTTTTTCAATTAGGTGGGTTCATCGATTTCATCTAGCAGGAAAAGCCAGCCAGTATTTCCCCTGGGAAAGTGTTTGCTCATCTTTACTGCAAATGCTTTTGGAACAGCCTGAGTTCTATGCCCCTGTCCTCGTTGCAAGCCAGTGTGAGCTCCATTAAGGCTGCCCATTAGCTTTCTGGATCAGAGTGTGGTTGGACCTTGCATTGCCTTGGCAGGCATTCTTGAGTGTGATTTCCCTGAAATGCTTGCTTCCTGTTCTGCTAGACCTGGCTTTTTGAAGTCTTGAAATACAGTTGTCAACAAAATTAAGATGGGCAAGGAGCAGAGCTTCGTCTTTTTAGCTCCCGCAGAGGCAAACTTGCCCATAGCAAGTCCTTGCTGTGGGTTGGCAGAACGTAACAAAGAAATTATTAATCGCCGACTGTGCATCTGCCACTGTGTTGGGCATGGTGTGATGGGAGAAGGGAAACAAATATATAAGCTCATTCGCCTATGACGTCAGCAACTTCATTAATAATTTCCTTCTCACAGCAGTCCTGAGAGAACAGGCTCGAGATGACTAATGACTCCCCCATGTAAAACAACCAGTAAGTGGCAGAGCCAGGGTTTAAATTCAGATCTCCTTGACACTAGGGACTTTCTGCTAGATCAAAAGGAAGGTCTTTTTGATGACTCTGTAGAAACTTTGAATCTTTGTGAGGAAGTAAAACTGACACACAAGAAACAATTGAAGGACATTTCCAGAGAAGAGATCCACATGTCCTCACTTAGGTCAGCCCCAGGTTCTTCTAGAACTCAAAGCTAGTACTGAGGGAAGTTCTTGGAGGAAGGCATGCTGTGAGCCCAAGGATGAGAAGATGGATGGCAGGAGTGGGCAGGATGAGGAGGGCCAGACTGAGGGGATTACCTGAGCCTACAAAAAAGATAACAGATAGATGTTTGAGCAGGTGCGCATAACTAGTAAAGTGATGGTTTTGGAGATTGCCCTGAGAACAGTTCCCATCAATTTAGGACAGAGAGACGAGAGGGAGGGACATGGGAGGCACACTGGGAGAAGCTACAGTGATCTTGACTTCAAAGGAGTGTGAATGCTGGTCTGAGGGGATCAGCCAGACTCCAGGAGTCCTTCACACAAAATCCAAGGAGAAGCTTTTAGGGAGTAGCTATGGGGAATTGGAGGCTGGCAAGGGGATAGCACTTACCTCTGCCCCTTCTGCAGAGAGAGTGACTTCACCTTTACCTACTTTCTGTACTGAGGTCTAGTGTAAGATCCCATTGGAAGAATGGCTTTACTACTTAACACATGCACTCCTTCGTTTCTTCTGCAAAGTCATGATTGACTCTTGCTTCTTTTGTATTTTGGCATGCCTCAGGGATTTTCAAAAATTGAGGGTTCTCGTAACAGATTCTTAATCTCAGGGAACAAACTGAGGGCTGCTGGAGGGGAGGGGGTTGGGAGGGATGGGGTGGCTGGGTTATGGACATCGGGGAGGGTATGTGCTATGGTGAGTGCTGTGAATTGTGTAAGACTGGCAAATCACAGACCTGTACCCCTGAAACAAATAATACATTATATGTTAAATAAATATATATATATTTATATATACATATATATATATATATAGAGAGAGAGAGAGAGAGAGGGAGGGAGAGGGTTCTTTCAAAATAGCCAAGACGAGTTTCCAAAAAGATTTTTGTTGGGAATCATTCTTGAGACAAAAGGGTGGTGGGTGAATTGGAGACAGGGAGTAGCCAGGAGGCTTGAAGGAGAACCGGGGCCTGATCTGGATTTTATCTTGTTTTGGTTTAGTTGGATCTTTTTAGAAAACTGAAGTTTTTCAGGTTCCTGCCTTCAGCTCATGAGGGAGCAGAGTGATGGGGAGCCCGGCTCAGAAGCTGGAAAGGCCTGAGTTCATACCCTTGCTCTACCGCTTGCCGGCTCCCTAACCCTGAGCAGGCCACTCGGTCTCTCCGAGCCTGTTTCCTCAGATGTAAAATGGAGATGAATTGATAGAATAGTCCTATTTCATAGGGTTGTCATGAAAAGTGAGATAATCCCCATGGAATACAAGCAGAATGGCAGCACAAAATATCAGCCTTCCCCTACCCCAGCCCCTAGTGATTTGTGACTCTTACAGTAAATGGATATTCATAGGTTCGGTTTGGAGTTTAGCAAATCAGAGTTCCCCCAAAATATGTATGTTCTATCTTTCCATAATTCTTAGGGCATTTGTTTAATATTTTAGGAATATGGACAGAATTTGTAGTGGGGTCTCATGAATTATGACTAAAAATGGTAGTTTCTTAACCTACCAGTGAAATAGTATACTGAGAATGAGACAAGACTGATTTGTTTTTTGTTTTTTTTTTAATTGAGCTAAAGTTCATAGTGAAAGGAAATGTTAAGTAAACAGTTTGGTGAGGGGGCGCCTGGGTGGCTCAGTGGGTTGAGCCTCTGCCTTCGGCTCAGGTCATGATCTCAGGGTCCTGGGATCGAGTCCCGCATCGGGCTCTCTGCTCGGCGGGGAGCCTGCTTCCCCTTCTCTCTCTGCCTGCCTCTCTGCCTACTTGTGCTCTCTCTCCTCTCTGTCAAATAAATAAATAAAATCTTTAAAAAAAAAAAAAAAACAGTTTGGTGAGTTTTCACAAATTGTATACCTGGATAATCAACAGCCCAGTCAAGGTCTAGAACATTTCCATCACCCCAGAAAGTTCCCTCATGCCCCCTTCCAGTCAGTTCCCACCCTGCCCCATCCCTCACTATAGGTAACCACTGCTTTGATTTCTGTCATCCCGGGTTAATTTTGCCTGTTTTTGAACTTTAAATAATGGGATCATACGGTAGGTGTTCTGTGTCTGGCTTCTTTTAAAGTTCAGCATAATGTTTTTGAGATTGAGCCGTGTTGTCAGGTAGGAGTTCAGTCTTTGCTGAGTGGTATTGAATGAATATAAGGCAATGTTTTGATCCATTTTAACATATGCTTTGTTTCCGGTTTGAGGCCATTATGAATAAATCTGCTATGAACATTTAAGTGAGTTATGTTTTCATTTCTCTTGGGGCAGATACCTAGAAGCAGACTCTGGCTCTCAGGGTGGGGACATGCTTCCTCTTACAGGGGTCACATCATTATACACCCACCAGCAGATAGAAGGCTGGTTGTTCCACATCCTCATCAACATTTGGTTTTGACTGTCTTTTTAATTGAGCCATTCTGGTGGATGTGGAGTGCCGTCTCATTTCCCTGCTGACTAATATGGAGCATCTTTTTAAGGCCTAAGCAGCCAGGATCAAAATCCTGTAGTTTGACCAAGTCAGATTGATTGCCTTGAAGGAGGGAATTCCAGAAGAATTCTGGAATGGTGCTCTTCCTGAGGGAAAGGAATTTGTAGGGTTTGAATCCTATGAAAGGATTCTGAAGAGGGGAAAGAGAAACAGAGATTGGTTTTGGATTGCTCGCTATTTCTGAGGCAAAGTTAGGAGGGATGAGAGGTGGGGTTCACTAGGGAGTACTGTTATGTGTACCCTCAGGAATAAATGAAAACAGTAAAGCTTATCTGGGGCATCATTGGTAAATAAGCAGTAACTACTCCAAAGAGGCCCTTGTGACATTTTACAGCTGCTGCCTGGCCTTGGGAGAAACCATGTTTCCTTGTAGCTGGCTTTATCTGTGTCTGTCCTGATCTGATTACTGGTTGGGCTGCTTTTCCTCTTTTCTGAGTGAAATCAGTCTAAGCTAATTTTCTTTCTTTGAATTCCAGACAGATTTTGACTGATTCAGCCTTTACCATGTGATTATTGACCATTTGTATATCTTCTTTTGTGAAGTGTCTATTCAGTTCTTTCCCCTAGTTTTTAAAAAAAATTGGGTTTTGTGTCTTTTTTTATTATTATTGATTTTTCGAAGTTCTTTATATATTCTTTGTTGGATATATGTATTGAAAATATTTTCTTCCAGGGGCGCCTGGGTGGCTTAGCGAGTTAAGCGTCAGACTCTTGGTTTTGGCTCAGGTCATCATCTCAGGGTCCTGAGATCAAGTCCAGTGTCGTGCTCTGAGCTCAGCGGGGACTCTGCTTGAGATTCTCTCTTCCTCCCCCACTTTCCCTCCCCATGTTCACATGCTCTCTCTGTGTCTCGGTCAAATAAATAAATCTTAAAAAAAGAAAAAGAAAAATATTTTCTTGCAGTAATATGGTTTACATTTCCATTTTCTCATTTTTTTTTGTTGAGAGCAAAGTGGTTTTATATATATATAAATTTTATTTCTATATATAGCTATATATTGTTATAGTTGAAACACATTGAAATGATCACAGGGTGGGGATCTATATATTAGCTATATATATTGAAATAAATTAACAGTATTTTTTGGTGAGCAGAAATGTTTAATTTCATTACAGTCCATCAAATTTTTTCTAATCATAAAAGATTAGTGATTTGTGGGTTTTCTCTAAAAAATTTTTGCCTACACTCAAGATCTTGAAAGATATTTTCCAACATTTTCTCTGGAAGCTTTATATAAAGTTTTAGCATTTATATTTAGGTCTGTGATCATCCTGAATTTTTTCCATATATGGTAGGAAGTAAGAGCCAAGGATTATTTTTTTTCTATCAGTTTTTCAGGTTTTTCCAGCACTATTTGTTGAAAAGACTTTTCATTCCCCCATTGAATTGCCTTGGCACCTTTATTGAATATCAGTTGTCCTTATAAGTTTATATCTATTTTTGGGCTTTCTCTTCTGTTTCATTTATCTGTTTGTTTATCCTTATGCCATTATCATACTCTCCTGATTTTTGAATCTTTATAGCAAATTTTGAAATCGGTTCTTCAGCTTTATTCCTTCTGGGATTTTTGTTTGTTTGGGATTGCACTTAATCTGTATAGATGTTTAGGGGAGATTGGACATCTCAAACTTATTGAGACTGCCCATAAATGAACATGAACTTCTCCGTTTATGTAGCTTTTTTAAAACTTTTCTCAGTGTTTTGTAACTGCGTAGAAGTTTTGTATACATGTTGTTAAATTTATTCCTAAATACCTTATTTTTTTGATGCTCTTGTGAATAGAATTATTTTTTAAATTCATTCACTGTTTGTCCTAGTATATAGAAATACAACTGAAACTTTGTGTTCTGTGACCTTTCTAAATTTACTTAATGGTTTGAGTCTGTCTTTTTTTTTTAATTACGTAGAGTTTTCTGCATAAGTAATCCTGTCATATGCAAATAAGGACAACTTACTTTATCCTTTCCAGTTCATATCCTTTTATTTTTGTCTTTACTGCATTAGCTAGCATTTCTAATGAAGTACTGAACATAGGTAATGAGAGGATACATCTCTTTTTTCCAATCTTAGGGGGAAAACAAAAGCAGTCAGTATTTTACCATTGAGTATTTTTATAGATGCCCTTTATTAAATTGAGAATGTTTCCTTCTATTCGTAGTTTATTGAGAGTTTTTGTTATGAAGAGTGGTTAAATTTTGCCAGATGCTTTTTCTGCATTTATTATAGATGATCATATGGTTTTCCTGATTTCATGTGTTAGATCGACCTCGTATTCCTGAGATAAACCCCACTTGGCCATGATATATTACCTTTTTCACATATTGCTGATTTTGATCTGTTAATGTTTTATTAAAAATTTTTACATGTACTTTCATGAGGGATATTGGTTGTAGTTTTCTTGTAATGTGTGTCTTTGGTATTTAAATTTTTTATGGAATTTGCTAGTGAAATTATCTGGATCTAGAGTTTCCTTTATGGAAAGCTTTTTAATTACAGATATAATTTTGAAAATAGATACAGAGCTACCAAGAGTTTCTTTTCATGTCAATTTTGGTAAGCTCTGTTTTTCAAGGAATTTTTCATTCTATCCAAGGTGTCAAATATATTGGCATAAAGCTGTTCATAAAAGTGCCTTATTATACTATTAATTTCTGTAGAATCTCTGATGATACCACCTTGTGCATTACTGATTTTGGTAATTTGTATTTTTTCTCTTTATTCTTTAAATTTTGTTTATTTATTTGCCAGAGGGGGAGAGAGAGAGACAGCGAGAGAGGGAACACAAGCAGGGGAAACGGGAGAGGGAGAAGCAGGCTTCCTGCCGAGCAGGGAGCGCAATGCGGGGCTCGGCTCGATCCTAGGACCCTGGGATCATGACCTGAGACTGAGGCACCGAGGTGCCTTTTTCTCTTTATTCTTGATCAGTCTTGCAAGGAGTTATCATGGGTTATTTTTTTTTTTTTAATTTTGCTTTGCTAGTTTTCTTGTTGTATATTTTTCTTACATTGATTCTAGCTCTCTATTTTGTACCTCTTTCTACTTACTTTGGATTTAATTTACCTTCCTTTTTTTTTTTAACCTTAAGACGGAAGCAAAAATCACCCATTTTTTTCTACCCATTATTTTTTTTAGAGTTTATTTTATTTTATTTTTAGCAATCTCTACACCCAACGTGGAGCTTGAACTCACAACCCTGAGATCAAGAGTTTCATGCTCCTACAGCTGAGCCAACCAGGCGTGCCCACCCATTCTTTTGTTGGTAGCAGTAAATTATCAGTTTTAAATCTTTCTCTTGTGAAAATTTTAAGCTGTAAGGTTTCCCTCTACTTTAGCTTTATCCCACAAATTCTGACATGCTGTATTTTTATTATCATTCAACTAAAAATCTATTCTAATTTCCCTTGTGACTTCTTTCTAAACCTGTGGTTTATTTAGAAATATGTTATTTGATATTCAAATAGGAATTTTCTTGATACATTATTGTTTTTAATTACTAATTTAATCCATTGTGGCTAGAAAGCACCTTATATAACTTCAGTTTTTGAAATGTGTTAACATGTTTTACAGCTGAATATATGTGGTCTATTTTGGTGAACCTTCCATGTGCACTTCATTTTTTTCCCATGTGTACTTTAAAAGGACATTTATACTATAGTTGTTGGATATAGTGTTCTATAAATGTCTGTTAGGACAAGTTGATTGGTAGTCATCTTCAAATTTTCTGTATCCTTACAGGTTTTTGTTTGTTGTTGGGTTTTTTGTTTTGTTTTCCATGGTTATTTCATATTTTATTGGACTGATTACGTTTCACCATTTGAGACGTAAAGCTAACATAGGACTAAGAATGTAGAATAGGAAAGTGGGAGAAGCCATCCACAAATTTGAGTCAACTAGAAAGGTCCATAAATCTTTGTGTTGGAATCAAAGGAAAAATCTGTTCAGAGCTGAAGGGAGGTCATTGGTTTCTAACAAAAATCTCCTAAAGCCTCTATTAATACAAGAGTCAGTTCATGGGAAAAACTCTGAATTGCACAAAACCCCATTAGGCAGGAGAAATGGGCAGGATAGAAGGACGTGGGTGGTGGGGGCAGCCAGTCTGCAGGTGGGATGCCTGGGCCACGCCTCAGGCCCAGGACCTGTAGGTAGAACCAGGCTGCAAGAGAACTGTAGAGGCAGAGGTTAGTGTGTTCATTCAGTCAAAGCCCTGGCTTTCCAGTCAGTCTCTAGGATGTGGATGCTTTCCTCAGACAAGGTATTTGTTTGTTTTTTAAAGATTTTATTTATTTATTTGAGAGAGAGAGATAGCAAGAGAGAGCACAAAGCAAGGTGGGAGAGGGAGAAGCAGGCTCCCCACTGAGCAGGGAGCCTGATGTGAGGCTCCATCCCAGGACCCCTGGATCATGACCTGAGCCGAAGGCAGACACTCAACCAAGTGAACCAACCACCCAGGCACCCCCTTAAAGGTTTTTTTGTTTGTCTACTTTTTCTATCAACTACTAGAGAGAAGTGTTAAAATTCTCTAGCTGTGATTATAGATTTGTCTATTTTTCCCGGCAATACTATCAGTTTTACTTCATGTGTTTGGAATCTCTGTTATTTGGTCCATGTACAGTTTAGATTGTTATGTTTTCCTCATGAACTGTCCCTTTTTATCATTTTGAAATGAATCTCTTTATTTTTGGTAATATTTCGTTTCTCAAAGCCTACTTTGACTTTTATTAAAATATCCTCACCAGCTTTTTCTGTATTTACAGTTTATGTGGTTTACCTTTCCCACTCTATTTGTCTTCATATTTAATAAAGCTTGCCTCCTATGTCTTAATTTTTGATCTAGTCTGACAATCTCTGCTTTTTTTTTTTTTTTTTTAAGACTTATTTATTTGAGGGCACCTGGGTGGCTCAGTGGGTTAAAGCTTCTGCCTTCGGCTCGGGTCATGATCTCGGGGTCCTGGGATTGAGTCCTGCATCAGGCTCTCTGCACAAGCAGAGAGCCTGCTTCCTTCTCTCTCTCTGCCTGCCTCTCTGCCTACTTGTGATCCCTCTCTGCCAAATAAATAAAATCTTTAAAAAAAAAAAAGATTTATTTATTTGAGAGTGAGCAAGTGAGTGTGAAGGGGTTGAGATGGGTAGAGAGAGAGGGAGAGAGAGTCTCCCAGGCAGTCTCCACACCAAGCATGGAGCCCAGCTTGGGGCCTGATCTCATAACACTGAGCTCACAACCCAAGCCAAAGCTGAGTCAGATGCTCAACTGACTGCACCACCCAGGTGTTGCTGACAATCTCTGCTTTTTAATTAGAGTGTGTGGTTCATTTATATTTAATGTAATTGGTGTGGTTGGGCCGAAGCCTACGTCTGTTTTTGTTTCTCTGTTTCCCCTTTTCTGCCGTTCATTTAGAATTTTTTAATATTACATATTATTTCCTGCATTGACTTTTTAGCTCTATACCTTTTGTATTTTTTATTTTATTTATTATTATTTTATTTTATTTTTAAACATTTTATTTATTTATTTGACAAAGAGGGGAGAGAGAGCGCACAAGTGGAAGGAGCAGCAGGCAGAGGGAGAGGGGGAAGCAGACTCCCCGCTGAGCAGGGAGCCTGATGTGGGGCTTGATCCCAGGACCCTGGGATCATGACCTGAGCTGAAGGCAGACACTTAACCGACTGAGCCACCCAGGGTCCCTCTTTTGTAATTTTTTTTTTTTAAGATTTTATTTATTTGACAGAGAGAGAGAACACAAGGAGGCAGAGCAGTAGACAGAGGGAGAGGGAGAGGGAGAAGCAGGCTCCCCGCTGAGCAGAGAGCCTGATGTGGGGCTTGATCCCAGGACCCTGGGATCATGACCTGAGCTGAAGGCAGACACTTAACCGACTGAGCCACCCAGGCACCCCTGTTTTGTATTTTTTAAATTGTCACTCTAGGAATTAACAATACACATTGTTAAACTTATTACAGTTCTATCCAGTTCTGTTATACCACTTCATGTTAATATAAGAACATAAAAACAGTAAAATTCCTTTTCTCTCCATCATTGATAGTATTTCTTGTCATATATTTTGCCCATGTAATTTTTGCTTTAGACAGAACTCTTTTTTAAAAATTAAGAGATTAAAAAAGTAGTCTTTTATATTTACCCACATATTTTCCATATCTAATATTCTTTGTTTCTTCCTGTAGATGTGAGTTTTCATCTGTATGCTTTTGTCCTTCAGCATTTTTATACTGTAAGTCAGCTGGAGAGAAATTATCTCAGCTTTTGTTCATGGTTATTTCACTCTTGATTTCATTTTTAAAGGACCTTTTCCTAGCTACAGAACAATGAGTTTCTCTACCCCTCACTCCTGAATCAATCAATCTATCTTTCTTTCTTTCTTTCTTTCTTTCTTTCTTTCTTTCTTTCTCTCTCTCTCTCTCTCTCTCTCTCTCTCTTTCAAAGATTTTTATTCATGAGAGAGAGAAAACGAATGAGCATGGGAGAGGGGGCACAGGGAAAGGAAGAAGTAGACTCCCCACTGAATAGGAAGCCCGATGCAGGGCTTGATTCCAGGACCCTGAGATCATAACCTGAACTAAAGGCAGACCCTTAACCATCCAAGCCACCCAGAAGCCCTCCCAAGTCTTTTAAAGACATTCTTCCCTTGTCTTCTGGCTTCCATTGTTTCTGGTATAAAGGCACCCATCATTTGTATCGTTCTTCCCCTGAATGTAATCTGTCTCTCTTCTTTTGCATCTTAAAGATATTTTTATTAATCTTTGGGTTTTTGTTTTGTTTTAAAGATTTTATTTAAAATAGAGAGAGACAGCGAGAGAGGGAACACAAGCAGGGGGAGTGGAAGAGGGAGAAGCAGACTCCCCACTGAGCAGGGAGCCTGATGTGGGGCTCCATCCCAGGACTCTGGGATCATGACCTGAGCTGAAGGCAGACGCTTAATGACTGAGCCACCCAGGTGCCCCTATCTTTGGTTTTTCAACAGTTTGGAGTGTGATGTGTTCAAAGTGTAGTGTTTTTGTGTTTAACCTGCTTGGGGTTAGTTGAGCTTCTTAAATCTGAGGTGTTCCCCCCCATCCTAACCATATTCAGAAACTCTTATACTATTACTTCTTTAAATAATTTATCTGCCGTGGGGCACCTGAGTGGCTCAGTCAGTTAAGTGTCTGATTCTTGATTTTGGCTCAGGTCATGAACTCAGGGTCATGATATCGGGCTCCATGCTGGATATGGAGCCTGGTTAAGATTCTCTCCTTCCCTCTGCACCCCACTATGCACGTGCATGTGCTCTCTCTAAAGAAAAAAAAAACAAACAAACAGAAAACTTATCTGCCCTATATCCTCCTTTCTCTCCTTCTTGACTCTAATTACACTACGTTAAACCAGGTGATACTGTCCTACGGGTCACTGAGGCTCTGTTTAGTATTTTTCTATTATTTTTCTTTCCGTTTTTCAGATTGGATACTTTCTATTGCTCTTTTAATAGAAAGTCTTCAGTGATCCATATCCTGCAGTTTCTTATTTGTAACTCATCCACTGATTTTTCTCCTTCAGGTATAGTACTTTTCAGTTCTAGAATTTTCTTTTTTTTTTTTCCAGTTGTGGTAAAACATACAGAACATAAAACTTACTCTTTTAGTCATTTTTAAGTGTATTGTATATTCAGTGGCATTAAGTACATTTGCAGTATTATGCAGCCATCACCACTATGCATTTCCAGAACTTTTTCATCATCCCAAACAGAAATTCTGTATCCATTAAACACTAACTTTCCATTTCCAGCCCTGGGAACCTCTAAACTACTTTCTGTCTCTGCACTTGGCTATTCTGGATGTCTCATGTATGTGGAATTGTGTAATATTAGACCTTTTGTGTCTGGCTTATTTTACTTGGCATAACGTTTTCAGAGTTTATCCATGTCATAACATGTATCAGAATTTCATTCCTTTTTGTAGCTGAATAATATTCCTTTGTATGGATATACCACAATTTGTTCGTCTGTATGTTGAGGGACACTTGAGTTGTTTCTACCTTTTAGCTATTGTGAATAATGCTGCTGTGAGCATTGGTGTACATACATCTGTCTAAGTCTCTGTTTTTCATTCTTTTTTTTTTTTTAAAGATTTTATTTATTTATTTGACAGAGAGAGATCACAAGCAGGCAGAGAGGCAGGTGGAGAGAGAGGGGGAAGCAGGCTCCCCGCTGAGCAGAGAGCCCGATGTGGGCCTCGATCCCAGGACCCTGAGATCACGACCTGAGCCGAAGACAGAGGCTTTAACCCACTGAGCCACCCAGGCGCCCTGTTTTTCATTCTTTTGGTTGTATACCTAGAAGTAGAATTACTGAATCAAATAATTCTGTGTTTACTTTTTGAGAAGCCACCAAATCATTTAGTTCTTTTTTGTAGTTTCTATTTCTCTGCCAAGATTCCCTGTCTGGTAACTAATTTCGTTCATCCTTCATTTAAGTACACAAACTTTAATAACTCTTTTTAAGTGTTTGCTGATTCCAACATTTGGGTCCTTGTTTTTGTTGACAGCTGTTTTTCCTTTAAAGGGTTTTGCATTTTATTCTGGTAGGCAGTGATTGCTGTTTATTCTGGTGATTCCTCTTGATCCTAGCAAGTGTGGTTCTGTTCATTCTTTGGGTTTTGTGTGTGTGTGTGTGTGTGTGTGTGTGTGTGTGTGTGTAAGATATTATTTTTTAAGTAATCTCTACACCCAGTGCGGTACTTGAACTTATAACCCTGAGATCAAGAGTTGCATGCTCTACCATGTACCCCATGTGTGGGTCTTTTTTGATTTTTGTCTTCAGAGTTAGGGCATGGCGCTTACTCCTAAGGCTCAGCCTTTCTGAATTCTGGGGTTCCCAGCAAAGTCTCTTCATTCAGACTGGGCCAGAACTCCCATCTCCCAGCCCTTTCCAGCCTCTGGTAATCTCCATCCAGCAGTCAGCCCTGAAGAGGCCACTCTGCTAGGCCTCACAGAGCCTGCCTGTACAGCCTTACCTGTGACTCACATTGAATTTTGGGTACTGCTCCAACAGAATGTACAAGGTGTGTGTGAGCATGCCTCTGAGGTCTCTACCTGCCTAGGTTCAGGAAGGCCACAGGTGTCCATACAGTCCTTCCCCTGCAGTCTTGAACTCTAGTCTCTGCCTCAACTCAGTGAGACTGTCCTGCTCTGCTTGGACTCGGTCCCCCTGCCCCCAGTGTTAAGAACGTGCCCTCAGGCAGAAAGCCTGGGCAGCCAGGGGGCTCACCTTACTTGTTTCTCAACTCTGAGGATCGCAGTCTATGTTGCCTCTTGTCTAGGGCCTGAAAACAGTTGCCTCATGTATTTTGTCCCATGGTTTTGCCAACGCACAGCTCCTAGTGGCTCTTGACCAGTTGTCCCGCCACTGCTTTTGCTGGCCTTCATGTCACTGTGCTGAGTGGGGAGGCCTAGGCAGAGGTGACAGAACAGTGGTTCTCAAACCTGTCTCCCTGTCTACCTCACATGGAACACTTCTTTTAAATACCGTTCCCTGGGGCCCACTTCAGACCTGCTCAGTCAACCCTGGAGACCTGACCTCTGTTTTTAACCACTTCCCCCAAGGATTTGTGTAACAGCATCTGGGCCGGTCAGCACGGACTAGAAAGGATTTCACTACTGACCATTGAGCACTGTTGGTATTTCAGTGTGGAATTGAACTAATGAAGAGCCACGGTCTCAAAGTCAGTCTTATTCACACTGCGCGAATGCTTGGCTGATACCAGAAACAACTTGGAGAGTACTGGGTTGTTTGTGGGGCTTTTTGGCCATTGCTGTCTACTGTCTTTCTCTTTCCTTCCTCTCCCATCTCAATTTATTCACCTCTTAATAGCCAAAGAGGAAAAACCCAATTATTTGGAACTTCTCATTCTTTTTTGTAGTGATTTTATCTTAAGTGCTTTGTTTCCCGTTATTGTTATTATTTATCTTTTTAGGGAGACGCTGGAGAAGCAAGTATTTGCTATTTGGTGGCAGAAGATGTTTCAGCATCGAGAAAACCGCTTGGCAGAGAGAATGGTAAGTGGCCCTCCCTGAGGAGGTGCCTGGAATGGGCAGGACCTGCTTCAAGCTTTGCGCTCACTGTCTCCTCTGCTTGGGATGTCGCCCAGACCCACATGGCGGGGCGTCCTGCCTGTGACCAGGACTCATGAGGCAGGACAGGGCCCAGGGCATCTGTTGCCTTTGTCAGTGGAGTTTATATACGGCTTCTGGGCCATCTCGTTAATGCCCATCTCTTTTGCCTTGGTCAGTATTTGTGGCCTATAGATTCTTCCTGGCTTCTGTACCCCCAGCTGCTTGACCCACTCTCTTCTCTCCCTGCCATCCTGCCCAGGCCATCCTTCACTCAGAGCGGCAGCTCCTGCAGAGGTCCTGGTCCACATGGCACCAGCGGGCAGCAGCACAGCACCAGGAGCGGCAGTGGACAGCAGCGGCCTGGGCCCACCGCCGCCACCGCCAGCTCAGGAGGGCTTTCTGCATCTGGAGGGACAGTGCCCGAGGGCTCAGAACAGAGTGAGGGGCCACTTCTGCCCCCAAAGCTCTAACCCTCTTGGGCCGGCTTCGACCATAGTGGTAGCACCCTCAGCTCTGAGTGCCTGTCAGAGGGTCGTGTTAGCCTAGACCCTGGTTCTAAGTTCCAGAAATTCTGCCTGATACAGTCTATACAGAACTGGGGCTGTAGTGAGAGGATTCTGGGGTACCTCATGGAGCTCCCAGCCTAAGGAACTCCGCCAGGGACAGACATGTTCCATGGATCTGAGGTCTTACCTGCTGGATGCGTCCCGCTCACTGGGTGGGGCCCAAAGTGACCACGTCCAGGGAGCAGACTGATGAGCCCGTTTCATGATAGCTGAGCCCCCAGGGCCAGCAGCTGTGGCCCAGGGGCAGGTTGTGGCAGTTTTTACCACACCATGTGGTTGGAGACAGGGTAGGGCAGATAGCCCACATGGACACTGCAGACACCGTCCTGCTTTAATGCTGTTCTGCATCCACTTTGTGCTGTGAGGATCTCCCTCACTCTCAAATTCTGGCCACATTTAATCTCCTGAGTCGCCAGCACGTGAGTGTACTTCAGTGTACTTGAGCCCTATCAGGCTGGCTGCGAGAATCTGAGTACATGCTCACTTTCCTGAGGGGAGAGCCCAAATCCTTTGGCAGCTCTTCAGAGGTCTATTTTTTTTTTTTTTAAGATTTTATTTATTTATTTGAGAGCATGAGCTAGAGAGCGAGCACAAGCAGGGGCAAAGAGAGGGAGAAGCAGACTCTTGCTGAGTAGGGAGCCCAACCCAGGGCTCAATCCCAGGACCGCGGGATCATGACCTTGAGCCAAAGGCAGACACTTAACTGAATGAGCCACCCAGGCGCCCCCAGAGAAGGTCTTGATTCTTCCCTCCCCACCAGTTTGGGAACCACTAGGAAGAGGCCAGGGACTGTGAGGGGTGCGGGTGGAAAGGGTCCCGGCCGGGGTCCAGGCTGCAGTGCTCACTCCAACCCTCCCCACAGGAAGGCGGGCCTGGTGCTGGCTGCAGAGTTCCATTCGGCTCGGCTCCTGCACTGGGCCTGGAGCAGGTGGAGGGAGGTGAGGCTTTGGCATGGATGCCACCGCACATGGTTGTGGACAGGTGGAGCGGACACGTGGGCTTGTCTTCCACCCCTCGGCAGCCACCTGCCCCTGAGCACAGGACACAGGCTGGGCAGCAGAGGGGCGAGCGCTAACCTGGTTTCCTGAGGTGATTGACTCAAACCCCCGTGTTCTTCTGGTTCTGGTCTGAACCCACTGAACCAAAAATTCTTGGTCTTACCATTTGCAGGCATCCTACTCAGGGTAAAGTGTGTCAACTGCCGCCATGGCTGGAGCGTTTACCCTGAGTCAGGCACTTGCCCCATCCGATCCCCACAAAGCCCCTAAGAGATACCTATTCATAGGTGAGGCCTCGGCGGGTAGGGGAGGGGAGGTGAGGACCCCACAGGTGCAGATGGCGGTGCCGCTGAGCCCCTCCCGGCCCTGGCCCTCCCTCTGTCCACAGGGCCAGGCCCTGCGCGCTGCGGAGCGCCGGAAGCTGACACGCGCCCGCCTGCACCACCGGCGCACCTCGCTGCGGGGGGCGCTACACACCTGGGCGGTAGGGGCTGCTGCTGGTCCCCGCGTCGCCCTTTGCCTCGGGTGGGGCGGGGGGGACGGGGATCTTGTGTCCCTCCCTCGTCCTCCCTGCCCCTCCCGGAGCGAGTCCTTTTGCGAGCCTCCACGTGCCCGGGACAGTGGGTCTCTTGGCCATGGGGCTAAGCTCTGGCATCCTCTCTCGGCAAGTAAAAACGAGTGCCGTCTGGGGGTGCCAGCCTCCACATCAAAGTGGCCCCTTTTCCAGGAGGCCAATCGCCTGACTTGCTAGGTGAGGACTTAGCGAGACCGTCCTCTCCCTGTTGTCCGGGCGCTCTTCTGGCAGTGGGACTGGGCGCTATAGGCCTCTGCCAGCCTGGGGCGTCGCAGCCCCTGGGAGGCGGGCCGGGACAAGGGAGGGACAAGGGAGGGACTTGAGCCCCGGGGCGGCCGCCAGTCCTCTCTGTCTCCCGCAGACTTACCAGAGCCAGGTGCGGAGCATCCTCCAGGAGGTGGCGGCCAGGGAGAGGCAGCACCAGGGGCGGCTGCTGCGGTGAGTCTCCCGGTGTCTCCTGTGCGGCCTGAGGAAGTGGGTGCCCGCTCCAGCCCCAGGCAGGCCCGGCATCATGCCGACTGGGCATCCGACCAGAGCTGGAGGGAGGGCGGGCCTGGCTCCTCGAGCTGCTCACAGCCTGGCTGGGGCTTTGCCTCAGCAAGCACTCCATTTATTGGGTCACCCTGTGTCTGGAAGCTGCTATGTGCAGACTGGGGCCTTGAGGAGGCAGCTATCACCTGGGCTTCTGCAAGAGCTCCCCCTTGTCTTGCTCCTCTCAACACTCTTCCCTCTCCTGCAAGATTCCGTGTCTCCTGCTCCAGAGCTGCAGGGACCCCCTTTGCCTCCGCCCCCACTCAGTTGCCTCCCTGCTTGGCTCTCCAGGCCTTTCACGGATTGCAGAGGCATCTCTCACAGCCGTGGAGGTCACTCGCTCTCTTCACTCCAGCTCCTGCTAAACCAAGCTCTCACGCTCTCCTTCCCGCAGGCCTCCCTCATTCCGCTCTTTTCCTCCCTTCGGATTTGTTGAGCACGTGGCATTCCAGGCCACCCGTGGGAGGTGGGCCTTGTGGACTTATCTCCTCCACCCTCCTTCAGGGAGGTGCCCATCCAGCCCCTCAGGCAGAGGGAGTGAGAAGGATGGAGTGACTGAGCGAACTCGGCAGTAAGGCAGCAAGCATGGGGCTGGGGCTCCGACGGCCCTCCGCCACCTCCCGTCTCTCTGTGCCTTACTGTGGCGTGACTCACCTGTACTGTCACTGCCTGGTCACCTCCGTGTGTCACGTACATGCGTGAGAACGTGGTATTTGGTCTTGTTTACATGGTATTTGGTCTTGTTCACGTGGTATTTGGTCTTGTTCTTGTGCCCCTGGGGCTCTCCCAGTGCCTGGCACTGAGCAGGGGCTCACCAGCCCTGTGTCAAGTGTCTGTGTCACCATAAGCATGGCTGTTGGTGAGACTGATACTCTTAGGTACAAGGAGTCCGTCCTCGATTGAGGAGTGGGCTGAAGAAGCGGGAATGACTCACAGGAACCTCCCCCATCTCTCCGCACTGGTGACTCCCCCCCCCCCCCCATCTCCCCGGCCTGTGTGTTCCCGCAGGCGTGTGTTCCGTCGCTGGAGAGAGAACACCCTGGCACGTGTGCATGAAGCCCAGCAAAGCTCCCGAGCAAGCACTCACTACCGGCGAACCTTGTGTTCCAAGGTGAGGCCTGGGGGGACCAGCTGGTCGCCTGGGAGTGTTTGGGACCTTCCTCCTGCGAGGGGTTGGCCCCAAAGCTAGGCACTGAACAAGGACCCAAGGATGTGGGCTCACTCACCCTCCTCCATGCACACATACAGCCGTGTGAGCAGTCGGGTTTTGTTTATTTTTTTTTACTGGATTATGAACCAGTATCCGTTAAAACAAAAACATAGTGAGCAAACTGGTTCTTATCAGAACCAATATTTCCTACACATGTGGAATTTTCCACTGGGACAAACTAAGTCAGCGTGGGCCTCTGTCTCTTCATCTGTCAGAGGATGCTCACCGTGGCTGATTTTGTGGCTGCAGAGGCTTTCTGGAAAGCATAGAGCACCCCAGGAACGTGAGATTGTTGGTCATCATCCATGGGAAGTGGCCCCCAAATGCCACGTGGTGGGGCCTGTCCTACGCGCTGGAGGAGGGAGGGCGTGCCAGCACACGACTGGGAGGAAGGCATGTTATACAACAGGGGGAGCTCAGAAATGAAGGGACAGCAGTGGTCCGGGCAGCGGGGACTATTTTAGAAAGAAGCATTTTGCCAGGAGCTCTGAACAGCAGTGGTTCTCCTGCTGGAAGTCCGGGGGAGACTGGTCCTGACGACTTGGAGGCCTCCAGAGGGTGAGGAACCGCGACATAAAGTCAAGGCCTAGTCTGCTGTCAGAAAAGCTCCGAGGCCAGCCCTGGAAGGAGGGTCAGGACTCCTTCCTTGGCTTCCCAGCTCGGAAGGGAGGCTTTTTTGCAGGGAATGGAGTTTGTGCCTGAGAAGCCGGGGAGCAGGCAACCCCGGCTGCTTGACTTCTTTGTAAAGTGCTCTGTTGGTGTGATTTCGTGTGTGTCTCTGTCTGAAGGACTGCATGCGTCTAATGTATAGCTTCGTTTAACACCTAATAACGGAACAAAAGCCCATGGGATGCCTTGACTTCTTGACAGTGTGCTCGGAAGTTGAACTCCTTCTAGAGAACAGTCCATTGCCGAGATACTGGGCTTCCTGCAGGGACTGGGGGCTTTGGTCCGTGGCCTGCGATCTGTGCGGCTGGCCGGTGTCTTCCAGAACGTGTGTGGGTGCCGCGTCCCCGCTCAGGCCGCAGCGCTGGGCGTCCCGGGAAGTCAGGCTGTGCTCTTCATGTGCCCCTTAGGTCCTGGTGCGGTGGCAGGAGGCTGCGTCCATGCAGATATACTACCGACAGCAGGAGGACTGTGCCACTAAGGAGGCCCAGAAGGTGCTGGATAGGGGTGAGCGGAGTTCCTGGCAGCCGGGGAGAGGGCTCTGAAGGACACAGCACTGTCTTGTGTTCCATCTGCTCCCCCTCAGTCTTTGTATTCTTCTCCTGTGCGTGAGTTTTCTGTTGCTAAGATAACAATACTGCGGACTGGGAGGTTTTCACCAGCAGAAAATTGTTCTCTCCGCGTTCTGGAGGCCACATCCGAAACCAGGGTGTCGGCCAGACCATGATTCCTGTGAGGGGAGAATCCTTCCTTGCCTCTTGCAGCCTCTGACAGCCGCAGCAGTCCTTGGTGTTTCTTGGCTCGCAGACCCATCCCTCCAGCCTCGGCCGCTGTGGGCACAGGGCTGTTTGCCCTGCGTCCTCGTCTCTCAGAAGGCCAGTCCTCCTGGATTAAGGGCCCACCCTGCTCCAGGATGGTGTCAGCTGATTGCACTGACCGTCTTGCCGAATAACAGCAGTTCTGAGGTTCAGGATGAGGTTCTGGGTTTGGGAGGAGGGGTAGCCCTTCAACCCAGCACGTTACAGCAATCTCTTCCCAGCCAGTTGCCAACCAGTTGATGTTCAAATGCAAGACTGAGGCTTAATATCTGATTCTCACGAAGGAATCAAGAGGGGAGGTGGTCCACCTCCTTGTGTAGCCGGGTCCTTGTGTGTTCAGGGAGCAGTGGCCTCAGGCAGCCTGGGGGAGATGGTCCCCCAGGAGCAGAGATGAGATGCAGGGAAACTGAGGCCCACAGCCCTGCAGTGGGGCAGGAGGGGTGGTTAGAATAAATGAAAATACAACTGGAAATGAAAACAAACAGAAATGGTTTAAATCGGACCGTAGGGAAAACAGGTCAAGTTGTTAGTTTGCTCCAGGATGAAAACTGATCCACTTTGGTTTAGTTCTGACTGTAACATTTATGTGGATAAACACACATCTCTGCTTTCCTCTGGACAGAACCCTGGGGGTCACACATCCCGCACCTACTCCACCCCAGTGTGCTTCTCTCTGTCCTCAAGCTGCTCCTCACTCCAGAAACCAGCGCTGTGTTTCCAGGTCACTCCCAAGAAAGAAGCTGAGGGGTTCAGCCCATTCCAGGCTCTGTTTGGACAGACCTTTGGCATCCAGCGCTGCAGAGGCCTTGCCAGTAGGGGTCAGGCAGCCACGGCAGGTGGTAGAGGGGACAGGCACGGGCTGCAGCCCGGACCGCAGGACCGAGGGGCAGGCAGCTTTCCGTGGAAGGCAGTGGCAGCACTCGGTGGGCCCTGGGATGGCTCTGTCAGTTACAGGTGGTACAAAGGATCTGGGAGACCATGAGACAAGACACTGTGTTCTCAGCACATGGCAGGTGCGCACTCAGTGCCTATGGAACCTTTCCTGGGCTCAGTTAAGGCCTGAGTCTCAGGCACACCTTGGCAGCCCGAGGGCAGGGCTGGGTGCTGGAGGAGGAAGAGCTCAGGGCCACGTGTCATAAGACACATTCAACAGAGTGCCTGGTACAGGCAGGGTCCGGTGCTGGCTGCGTGGCCCGAGCAAGGCCTCTGAGCCTCAGTTTCCCCATCTGCAAAATGGGAATAATAGTACCTGCCCCGTGGGGTTGTCGTCAGGACCCAGTGAGAGGTACACCCTGGAAGCAGTATCCAGGAAGTGTCAGCACTTGGTCCTAAGGCTTCGCCTCCAGGCCTGCAAACCTGCCCTCCAGCCCCCTCCAGCAGCTCCCGAAGGACACCCCCATCTTGACATCAGTGCCCTGGTATCTGTTGTCTATAAAAGAAACTTGTCTCAGGCCTTAAGAAAAGGGAAAGACCTAAAAGAAAAAAAACAAAAAACAGAAGAAAGTGCTTGTTCTCCCTCGAGAGAGAATCTGGTGACACAGAAACAAAACGCATGCCGTAGCCTCTGGCTGCCTGTGACGCCCAGAATAGCAGTCGCTGTGCCTCCTCTCAGGCCTGGCTGGAGCGGCTTGGACTCTCTGAGCCTTGGTTTCCCCCTGGCCAAATGGGGTCGTGGCCCCCCCCACTCCCTCAGTCAGAGGGTCTTGTCCTCCACGTGTTCTGTGGCCTCCCAGGGGCTGCTCCGCGGGGTGCTGCAGACATGTGGCTACGGTGGACAGGCGGGTGGTTCTGGCCGACCCTTGGGGGCACAGTAGTAAACGGCACATCGGGTTCTGGCCCCCCCCCAGCATGCTCGCAGCCACTGAAGGTGGCCACAACGGTTGACACAGTGCGGCCACCATCCCCATGTGGCGGTTTCACCGAGTGGGGGCTGACACCTCACCTCTACCCCCATGTGACCTTTTCAGCTCTCTGAACCTTGACCATTGCAGATTGGTTCGTAGAAACCTCCAAAAAAGCGAACTCTGACTTGGATCTGCCTTAGGCCGTCTCAGGACGTGGTTTCGGCGCTGGCGGGACCGAGGCCAGAGGGTAACCCAACAGAGAGCCCAGCTCAGGAGGGCGGCTGCGCACCACGGCCGGTGGCTGCTGCTGCGGGCCATGGCCCGGTGGAAGGCACACCATCTGGGCTGCATCAGGAAGCGGGTGAGGCAGGCGGCGGCTCCCAGGCCAGGAGACCACCACCTGGGGAAGAGGAGGTCTCTTTGGCAGAACCCACGACTGCCAGGACGGGTGCTGGGTGGTTGGGGTCCTGTGGGCACAAGGCTGCAGGGACCTTTCTGGGAAGGCTGAGGGAAGCCAGCCTCTGGGTCAGGTCTCCCCCAGGCACCAGATGGCCCAGCAGAGAAACCTGGCTCATCCTGAACCGTGCGGTGACAGAGCTCGATGCTCCTGCCTGGTACAGGAGGCCTTGGCTTCATCCAAGACTCCTCTTGGGGATGGGAGGACAGTTCTCTTGGGCCCAGAGCCTCTCACCCCGAGGCTGTGCCCAGGTGATTGGAACGCAGGGCCCTGACCGCTTTTAGCTGCTCTCTCCCCAGCTCCTGCAGAGGCAGGGTGCCCAGCTCCTGGCCCAGACCCGCAGCGGAGCCTACTTCCGCCAGTGGAAACAACAGGTGGGAGCCCCTTCCCCCTCCCACTGCCTCCTGAACCCACGTTTATTATTTTTATTTACTTAATCTCTACACCCAACATGGGGCTCAAACTCATGACCCCAGGATCAAGAGTCGCATGTTCCACTGACTGAGCCAGCCAGGCACCCCCTTGTCTGAGGGCTCCCCCAGCCCCAGTCATTTTCCAGCACTGCCCAGTTCCTTCCACCGGTGACCTGTACAAGCCCGTCACTTCAGGGCCCTGTTTCTACAGTGTCACATTAGGGTAATACCCAGAAATTAATATGAATGCATTTTAAGTCTTCACCAAGGATGTGCTAAAACACCAGGCAGGCTTGCATTGTGCCCAGCAGACCTTCATGTGCCCAGCACCCTGCCCCCGCTTGCTCCCTTCCCCCGGAGCTCTTTGTTCTTCCCAGAGGATCACTCCTTGGTCCACCACCTCAGGGTCGGGCAGCGCCGGGCCCTTCCCAGTGGAGGAAGGGCAGCCTTACTAGAAAAGGGTCTCGGAGTGACCAGGACCCTGTGGTCAGAGTGGCCTCCCAGAAGGCAAAACTTCCATAATCTTCTCTTTCTGGCCCATAGCTAGCGAACAGGAGGCGGGAGCAGCAGGGCACAGCCCGGGCCCTGTGGTTCTGGTCCTTCTCACTACAGGCAAAGGTAACGGGGGCTCTGCACCCGGCTGTCCCTGTGTGCCTTGGCGGAGGCCAGGGTGGGTCGTGGGCACAGCCCCGGGGAGCCTTAAGCAGGAAGAACTGGGCTTCCTTTCCTCCTCTCCCTGGAGGTGTGGGCTGTGTGGCTGGGCTTTGTGCTGGAGAGGAGGAGAAAGAAGGCGCGTCGGGAGCAGGCCATACAGGCCTACCACCACCAGCTCCTCCGGGAGGGCGCCACACGCCTTTTGCGGTTTGCAGGCGGCATGAAGGCCCTCCGGCAGCAGCTGCATGCGCAGCAGCAGGTGCAGGTGAGGGGTCCCCCCGCCTTCTCACGGGGATCGGGTTGGACACGGCACGACTTGACCAGGGGCCTGTTGCAGGAGGCTCGTAGTCTCCACCGTGCCGTCCATCGCTGTGCCATGCTCTGGAAACAGAAGGTTCTGGGCCAGGACAGGGAGCCTCGGCCCCCCACATCCACCATGCCCAGCAGGAGAGTGACATTTGACAGTCCGCTTTCCAGCTGTGTTGCGGCTGGGGCTGGGGATGCCGCCCTGGAGACCAAGAAGCCACGAGCTCCTCATGGGCCCCGGGAGGCTTGGGGCAGCCTGTCCCTGGCTGCCGGGGACCCCCACTTCCTAGAGCTGTGAGTAGCCTATCCCTTGCCTCTTCCTCCTTGCTTCTTGCCTGGAGCAAAAACTTGCACTCTACAAGGAAAGAGGTCACAGCTGAGCCACGTGGACCCCTTGCTCTAGTAGGATCCTGTCCCTCCCTTTTCATCCAGCCCCAAATGAAGGGACCGCAGCCTCTGTTCCTGCAGAAGATGGGGGAAAGAACATGTAGTTTTTTAAAAAGGAATTGGCTTCACGCCCCCAGACCTGCCAGTCACCCTGCTCCCCTTCTGGCCAGGAAACCCCACTGTTTGTGACCTGGCCCGTCCCCGCACACTGGGCTGATGCAGCTCTTGGCTCCCAGAGTGACCAGCACTGCCCGAGCCTCAGTCTGCTTCCCTTGGCACCGGACCCCAACAGGGCCTGACCCTGATGAGCGTGTTCCCCCTCTGATGTGGGAGGAGCGCCTGTGTCATTGGGTAGCTGCCAGAGGTCAAATGAAATGAGGCGGGTACAGCATCCCCATGGCGTCAGGCTCACTTCATTGGAATTACTGGAAGTACTCTGTGGCCCAGGCCCACTCCAGCTCACCTGCTGACTGTACGCCAGGGCCTTTCCTTCTCTAGCCCCCAGTTTCCCTGTAAGATTGGAGGGGTGGGACTGGATGCCCCGGGTAGCCGAGAGGAACAGGCCTGTGTTTTTTCCCAGCAATGATGCCCGCATGGCAAGAAAGCAGCCTCGATGCCCACATTTCCTGCTGGAGCCAGGGCTGAGCCAGAGGCCCCTGGGGTGTGGCACCCTCAGGGGGAAAGGGTATGTTGTGTGGTCCTAGGGTGGGTGGTCTCCTTTCCTTCCTGCTTCTCAGGCAGGTAGCACGACCTGACCAGCTCCTGCTATCCCTCTGCTTAGGCCCAAGGCACCACAGGAGTATGACTCGGGCACGGCCCAGCCAGCAGGCCCTGCTCTGATGAGGCCTTTCCTGCCAGCGGCCTGGATGGCACTGGTCCCAAGCAGCCCCCTGCCCCAGCCCAAGGCCCTGCCAAGTCACCCTGGCCTGAAGCTTTCCCCTGCGTCGAGTACAGGCCCAGAGCTGATGCCCCCTTCGTCCTTCATGCCACGTGGGGTAGAAGCTCATGCCAGGGTAAGTCCTCCTGGTGACCCGGGGTCTCATTCTTCGGTCTGGCCTTTGGTGCTCTTCCTCATGCGCTCAGTGCTGTAGCCACAGCTGTACTCAACTGCTTCCAGAGCACTACTGGCTCGGGGAGATGCAGGGAGGCCACGCACCCTTCACCAAGTAGAGGTGCCTCTGCCCTAGGGACACAGTAGGGAAAGGCTGCTGAGGCCCCCGTTTGTGAAGCTCATGTCACAGAGGTGGAGACCAAAGAAGAGCCCTGGACATAGATGAAGACACTGCAAATCACAGAGGGTCCTGCAGGCCCAGGGGAAATATCCAGATTTTAAGTAGAAAGCGATGGGGGCCAGTTGGCAGCTGTGATCCCATGGGCCAGCAGAAGGTGCTGGGAGCCAGCATTAGGTGGTGGCTGTGGCTGTGGGCAGAGCCCATCGTGGGAAGCAGACTAGGCAGGACCTGCTCCGATGGGTTTGATAAGGGTGAGGAAGGAATTCAGGACGGCTCTTGGGTTTCTGGCTTGAATAACTCCAGGAATAATGAGTTCCTTACTGAAAGGGAAAAGGGGGGGTTGGAGTGAGAAGCCTACTTGGGATAAAGCCTGAAGGATCTGTCGTGAACCTGTCAAATTTGAGATAAAGCAACAAGATTCTGAGTGTGGCCCTTGGGGAGGTGGTCAGGGCTGGACAGCAAAACTGAGAGTCTGCAATGTAGTTGTTGAAGGTAAACCCCTGGGAACCGAAGAGGTCGCCTGGGAGAAGGGGGCAGTGGCTCCCTGGGGCATGTGACAGCCAGATGGAGGAGTTTGGGCAGGGACGGCAAGGGGGCGCGAGAAGGCACGAGTGCTGTAACAGAGGAGACAGCAGCAGGGTTGGGGCACCCCAAGAGTTGGTGCCGAGAGAGAGCTGGTCAAAGGTCACCAGAAGGGGAAGGGAGGCTTGGAGATGTATGGTCTGACCAGGCAATTGCCCTGGACCACTTTTCCTCACTGAAGTGCAGGGGCACAGCTCAGAACGGAGTGGGGGTCAAACAGCTGCTTGGGGACATGCTGAGCCAGGCCCTGGGGCAGGGGTGGGACTGGACTGCACAGGTGTAGGGTGTTCTTGGGCTACTTGTGCAACTTCCTCATGCCAGGTCTGAAGAAAGGGGCAGGGCCAGGCCCGGACTGTGTGAGCTGGTCAAGTCTAAGACCTCACCCCCCAACACTGCTGCAGTGGGTGGCCTGGGTGCCTCCCCCAGCCTTCCTCCCTGCTTCTGTGCTCATCTTTCCTCCCTTTACAGGCATCTGCACAGCCCGCCACCCTTGGGCTGACACCCCAGGCCTCGCCATTCCCAGCCAGTGTCCCTCACTCCCACCTGCTGCTTCCTAGGGACTTCACAGGCACTGGGCCTGGGCCTGGCTCCACAGCCACGGGGGTGCACCTGAAGCCTGACTGCACTGTAAGTGCTCGGGCCGCTCCCAGTACCCGGGATCCCTCCCTTCAGCCTTGGCCTAGCCACGAGGGTGGTCAAGATCCAGCCTGTTCTGTCACCAAGGGCCACACGGACCTGGAGGCTGAGCTTGAGGGCATCCAGCAGCAACTGCAGGACTACCAGACCATGAAGCAGAACCTCTCGTAAGACCCAGAAAAACCCCAGCTGTTTCCCCAGATCTGGCTGCCAGGGTCCTCAGGCCCACCCAAGGTGCTTGCCCAGCTGGGTGGGGGAGGCTGGCAGGGGAATAGCACCACCCTCCCCATCCCTCCCCCGCCAGAAGTAGCCAATGTGTTGCTTCCCCACCTGGAGGCACGGGCCAAGGGCCCAGCCAGGCTGGCAGCAGGTGTCTCCCTCCGGCAGGTCCTGCCAGCGGCAAGCAAGAAGCCTGCGCCGGTGGCTGGAGCTGAGCCAGGAGGAGCCCAGGCCTGAGGACCAGGAAGCAGAGCAGCAGGTGCAGGAAGAACTACAGGAGGTGAGGCCCCAGGCAGCCCTGGCACAGCTTTCCCCTCCCCGTGCTTGGTCCCCCACACAGCCGCCCCCTCTCCCCAGGTGGAGCAGCAGATCCAGCAGCTGGCCTCTGAGCTCCAGGCCCAACGCCAACCCGTCCTCGCCTGCATCACCCGCGTCCAAGCCCTGCGGCGGGCTCTGTGCTAGTAATTGCCCCAGGGAGGCCTCAGCCCACCTCCAGGAACAGAACGCAAAGCTGCAATGAGTTTTATTTTTTATTTCAAAATGTTGCAATTAAATGAATTACTGTTCAGAAGTCTCCCACTTTTCATACAAAAATACTGTGCTACTGATACAGTTGAAGGAGTTCAAATGGCTTCTCCTGCAGGAGAAATTCACAGCGTCCCCGGGAAACCTGAACCCTGGCCCCACTGTCAGTGGCTCCCTTAGGACTGTGTACCTGTTACCTGGGGACAGGTGTTGTAGGCACTGACCCGCCCCCCCCCTCACTACACCAAGGCTCCTCTGCCTCCAACACAAGCCCCCTGAATCAATAGCAGCAACTTACCATGTTTCTGTGGGTCTGGATATGAGGGGGGGATGAGCTCTCCCCCGCCCCCTCCTAGGCCACCACTACCTGCCTGTCCATTCAGCTCTGGACACCATTCAGGGAAGGTTCAATAGTTGGTCTTGCCTACTGGAAAGACGTCTCGCCAACTCTGGAAGGTCACTCACTGGGGCCTGTAAAGTGCCATGCCATCAGTCCCCCTCAGAAGATGCTGGCGGAGTCAAGGATGATGTGTTCAGCCACAAGTGCAATGAGACAGCTTTTCCCAAATGAGCAGGGTGGGGTGAATTGGGGAGAAAGCGGTTGTGTTAAAGGCCACATGGCGCTGCTCTGGGGGCGGCACAGCCCGGTCAGTGCAGGGGAGGCAGAGGGGGAGGCTGAAAAGCAATGATGAGAGCAGCAAGAACGGATATAACCACTTCTGTCTTACAACAGAAATCAAGACCAACTGAACACCCAGCCAGGAGACGTAGGATCTCCAGTTTATACAACAGGTTAAAAAAAAGTCTCCAAAAGGGAATTTGAGATCATCTTGGCCTGCATGTTCTGTTTAGGATGGGAAGAGGGACGACGTAAATCCAGGGCCGACAGGGGCTCTGACCTCACCCACACCTCAGGACGGTAGGAACTAGTCACCCAGGTCCCGCCTGGTCGGGCCCCATAGCCCCGAGACTGTCCCCTCCCTAGACAGCTGTGGAGGCTCCCCGAAAAGACCCTCCCGTTTCTGTTTAGAAGGCTCCCTCAGCAGCCACCGCCAGGAAGGAGGCTCTAGAGTGAGCCCAGAGCCTCTCCGAACCGGATCTTCTGTCCCGCTTTCAGCTTAAAGTTGAAGTCCTTGGGGGCCTCAAAGATGAGCACGATGGTGGAGCCCAGGTTGAACTCGCCCAGGTGCTCGCCCTTGCGCATGGGGATGCCCTCCTTGTTGGTGTGTGTCACGAAGCTGAAGTCATTGTAGGAGCCCTTGCTGTAGCGCGGGCTGTTCGTGTGCAGGTCCTGCAGGAGGCCCGGGGCAGAGCATGTGGAGTCTGCTTCTGGACCCAAACACCTCTCTGCTGCCTGTCCCCAACCCGGCCTGGAAAGGGAGCTGGGGACAGCGACTCGGCCCATAAGCCTAACCAGACAGTCCCCAGTAGCAGCTATGAACTGGGACTCGGGGGGGACACAGGAATTAGACCCCACTCTTCTCCAGCAGCCAGAGCAGGCAAGGGGCAGCCACAAGCTGATACCAAGAAAGGCAGCCCTGTCCCCCACTTCTCGGGGAAGGATGGGCGCTCGGCTTCCGATCCAGCATGCCCCACCCTGAGCTCCATATTCTCCTTGGGTTCCCAGCAGAAGCAAAGTACAGGCTGGGAGGTGAACCCCCTCCCTGTCCAGCCATCTCCAGCTGAGCAATGATAGCACATCTGGGGTGGGGCCTGGCAGAGCAGGGCCAAGCCCCTCCTTGGGGCAGCTGCTCCACAGAGCCAGGCCTGGCGGGGGACGTGCCCTTCTAGAATTTACAGTCTCAACGGATCTGGCTCCACGGGCAAAGGTGGGGGGACCCCAAGTGGCCCAGCTCTTGGGCCTGGCTCTGCTTACCCGGTCAAAGTAGATGCGTATGGAGCCCACGTTGGTGGCCCCCACGGCCGTCAGCGAGAAGAAGCCGTGTTTCCAGTCCCCAGTGAGGACCACCCGCTCGTTGTGGCAGAAGAGCTCTTTGATCCAGCGGGCCATGCCAGGGTTCACAGACATCAGGGAGCCTGTGGGGGCAGAGACACTGCCATTCCCCACCTGGCAAGAAGACCAGCCTCCCAGAGCCCCCCGTCCACCCATATCCTTCCGAATGCAGAGTAGGCTAGACCCCAGGCTGCACCCTGCTGCCCCCACATAGCCAGACTAAAGCAGTCACCTCCCAGCCTCAGCGCCCCAAGTGTGGAGCCTTGGTCCCTTGACACCAAAAAGCTTAGGACACCAAAAAAGTATAAGGTTCTGGCCAACCTGGGAAATGACGCCGGTGGGAAACGGTCCAGTCAGTGGGGGAGTGGAAGCAGTGGTAGTCCCCGGGGGCCAGGTAGATGACACAGTGGTAGAGCTCGTTGCCTTCTCGAGTGACCAGCTGGTTCCTGAAGGAGCCGCAGGGGGGCGCTGCAGGAGGTAGACATGAGGGCCCAGCTCTGACAGGCACCTGAGCCTGTGCAGTCTGGACATGGGCTTCAGGGAGGCCCCAAAGCTCCACGCAGTGACTCCTGGTCCTTCCCTCCACGACACATTTCCGTCTCTGATGACCAGCCCAGCCACGCTGCCACAGGGTCGCAAGGCTGCCACCAGACAATGACCCACCTGGTGCGAAGGGCAGGTCATCTGTGGAAGTGCGCGGACCCAGAAACGACTCCAGCGAGTAGGTGACCCCCTTCACCTGCTCCACCTCGCAGTTCTTCACCTGCCCAAAGTTCAGGATCTTCCCATCTGAGGGGCTGATCTGGAAGGGCCGAGAAAGGCTGCTACCAGGGAGGCAGGGGGACTCGGGGCAGGGTCTCTGCCTCCCTGGGGGCCCCAGCCTGGGAGGAGTACCCACCGGCCACCTGTAGGGACTGCTGGCACTGGCTGCCAAAGGCAGGAGCAAGAGTCCCATTTCCGAGGCAGGGATGGAGGACAGGGCCAGGCCTCACTCACCACGCTGTGCAAGCCACAGACAGGCCGGGCCTGCGGCTTCAGCTTGCGCCGGAAGAACTCGCTGAGGTTGCGGTAGTGGTGCAGGTCCTCCACGGCGGCCTCCTTCATGTTCACCCCGAAGGTCCAGATGTACAGGCTGTAGACAGGCCGGCGCAGCCAGTGCGGCAGCTCCACCTGGTTGAGGCGGCCCCAGGCCCGAGACAGCAGGCGCGTGGGCACCGACTTGTACAGGGCCACCTGCAGGCCACAGGCAAGCAGATGAGTGGATGGCCCCCCGGTCAGCCACCCGCCCCCCCCCCCGGGGACCTGGGCACCCCACCACGGCTTTGTGATGTGGTTTTTGCCCACTAGGAACCAGACTGAGCTTCCCAAACACTTCCACAAACCGAGTACTGGCCGAGACTGACACAGTGACCTAAACCCATCAGTTTCAGTCACTTTATGCACCAGCAGCAACTGCCCCCGTCCCCAAGGAGAGACTGGCAAGTGTGGTCTGGTCTTCCTTCTTTAGGAAAGGTGGGGCGTGAAAGGCTCTGCTACCTGCACCGAGAGGCTGTGGCAGAAAGGGGCAGGAGGCCCCGGGCGCGCGGGGAGGTCTACAGCCCAAAGCACACGTTCTGGTCCGAAAAGAAGGCAGAGGGAACCCCCTGGAGCAGGTGCGCTGGACCACGGTCACCAGAGCCAGGCCACCGGGGCTCCGAGGCACTGTACTGTGAGGGCACCTGGGGCTGCTTCCCGGAGGCTGAGGGGACTCAGCCCCGGCCTCCCCCAGCGCCCCCCGCTGTCTGCTGGCACCCCCAGCCAAACCCCCAGGGCCAGGTGACCTGGAAGGGGATGCCTTTTAAGCCTCAGATGCTGCCGCCACTGCAGGACCCGCCTCTAACTGGCAGCTGCTGCTTGTCAGCCCGACCCAGACACCAAGTCCCCAGGATGTAAAGGCAATTTCATTCCAACTTTAAACACCTCTACAGTGTACTGAGTGGCACCCCAAACTCTTCCCAGCTGATGCCCATGAGAGTCTAGGGTTCCCTGCTTGGGGTCAGCCTGCCCAGAGAGCCCAGGGCCAGGGAGCCAGGCAGCCCTCGAGGGGGCGGTGGCCAGGTCGTTCAGTCACCCAGCCCTGCCTGGGGCTCCCAAGTCCATCCACGCCCTGAGGGACCCCAAATAGGCATCAGTCCTCTTCAATCACCCTCTGGCATCCAGGAATTAATTTTCATTCTTCTCAAAATCACCTCTAAGCTCTCTTCTGCCCAAACACAGGAAATCGGACACCATTTTCTGAATGCCCAGTATGGGTTCCTTCCAGAAGCAGAGCCCCCAAATGGCACGAATGCAGCCAAGAAGAACAGGCAGAGCCGAGCAGGCTGTCAGGGCCACCAGCTAGCCTGGCCTTCCCAACCAACTTGCCTGTCAAAACGACCATCCCGGAGGGCTTAGCACCCACACCATCAGCTCTAATCTGACAACTGTCTCCTTCATTTCCGTGGGCGGGATCCCAACCTTAGGCCCACCTTTGGGAGATGGGGGGAGCCGGGCCAGCAGCCTGTGCACACTTACCCTGCTCACGGGCCTCCATCCCACCCGGCTGAGCGGTCTGAGGGCACCGAAGGGCAGGAGGTAGTAGAGGACCGTCAGGGGCCAGGAGCGGAGTTTCAGGGCGGGTCTGGACATACAGCTCAGCTGTCCCAGCCTCCGCCTCAGGGCCAGCTGGGGGAAGTGCAACCTGCAGAGCAGATGTCCATGCACAGCCAGGTCAGCGGGCAGGGTCTGGGAAGCCCTGCCCAGCCCTCAGCAAGCCTGCCTTGAGGTCCCTCAACCCAACCCCAGGCTGAGGTGGGGGCTCAGCTGCCTTTGTTCAGCAGACTCCCATCCTGGTCTCACCCACCTGCCTACCAGCTAAGGAGGACTGGGAATTGGGGGCAGCACAGGGAAGATGAGGTGCACAGCCTGCATCCCAGCCCCCCATCCCTGGGGCGGGCTCTGGCCGCAGAGGCACCAGGGGGACCCAGTCGGAGCTGGAGCCCCAGCGGCGCAGTGGCACACAGCAGTGGGGCCCCACTGCAACCACTGCGTGGCAGGATCTTGGAAAATCTCTTCCTGGCACTAAGCCTTGTTTCCTCATCTGATAAATGGAAGGGACTGGGCCTGACAAGATCCCAAAGGAAAAGCCCAGGAGTATGCACCCGCACACACGCACACCCCGAATAGCTAAAGCTCCATCCACCTGCCTGGTCTTTCTACATCCGATCAGGTTCTCCAAAACACACACAGAGGCTGGTGGGGGGAACCTCCCCACCAGCCCTCAGACCACCTCCCAGGTCTACCAGAGCCACACACCTGAGCCAGGCCCCTCTTTTCAGCAAAGGGCCCCACAAGCCCAAATTCAGTGCATTCAGCACAGGCTCAGCCTCGTGGGGATCTCAGAGGCTGGGTGGACCTTTCCACCAGAACCCTGGCCTCCTGAGACACAGCAGTGACACCCAAGTTCCCTGGTCTCATGCCTAGGCACTAGAAAATGCTCCTGAGGCCCAGTGCAGCCACCAGGAGACCACATTCCCACCCACTCTGGGAAGGTTCCCAGGCCTCAGTTTCCTCATCTGTGAAAAGACTGCATTCAACTGGATAATCTAAGGCTCCCATCTGTGCCTCTGTGCTCTCAGAGAAGCCATGTCCTGCGCCCCCAGTTGCTGAACAAAGCAAGGAACAAAGAGTCATCTCAGCTGATACTAAGAAGGAAAAACAGGAGAACCAAGCTGATGGCTGGGCACCTGCTGTTCAATGATGGCAATGGAAGATGCTTCTTTCCACAGCTCACCAGGCTCCCTGTGTTCCTTCTCTCCTAGCCCGCCCGGCCCCACCCCACCCCACCCCACCCCACCGTATTTTCAAAAGGCCGGGAAGGGGGTAGGGGCCAAGCAAAGCTGAACAAATCCCTGCTGTCCCCAGGGCTTCCCCCACCCGCCCTGATCATTGCAGAAGCCCAGGGACCAATCCCAGAAAAGCGGCACCTCTCCCGGAGCTGGGGTGGGGGGAAGCCAGGGGTGGGGGCCTGGGAGCAGCAATTAGGGTGCAGCAGACACAAGGCCACCAGCCCACTCTGCCTCCCCAGGTACCTGAAGCGGGCTCTCCGACTCAGGCCCCCCAGGCCGGGCCCCTCCAGCCTCGGGGGATGATCCCCTGGCCCCCTGCCGCCACCTCCACCTCGGGGGGGCCGCTGGACGTGAACTCTGACCTTCCGGAGGTCGTGGCGGGGCACAGAGGGGTTAGGACGGGGCCGGCAGCATCTCACCATTTCGCCGCTTGGAGCTCAGGTCCTCGCCGTGCCTCTGACTGACACATGGTGGGCGGCGCCAGGCACACTCGCCTTTGTTTCTCCTCCTTCCTCCCTTCCCCCCAGCCAGGAGCTCCTGCGCTGTCACCACTCCTCAGGCTGGCTGCCTGGTGGCTGGTGGGCTGCTTCCCAGCTTGGTTGGGTCCCGCTGGCTCACGGGACGGCTCACGGAGCGCAGGTTAGAGGTCGGGGCTATTGCAAAGATAGGCACTGGTCATACCAGCTCGGGAAGCGGTGGGGGCCTGCCGCCAGGGACACAAGCCCCTGCCCTCTGCCCACTGGGTCCCCAGGCTTGGCCACCTGCCTGCTCCAGTGAGCTGATGGCAGGGAAGGGACCAGGTGCCTATGAGCCCAAGAAGCACAAGTGGGAATCTGAGAGCCCTGTGCTCCAGGCAGGGGCCCAGCGTCGGCCTGTCTGCGGCTCGGGCAGCCCCTCCCTCGCCAGGACCTGACCCATTTTCCATTCAGGTGACAAAGTAGCATCTGAACAATGAGAGCAGGAAGGCAGGAGAGGCACAGTAGGTGAGACGCTGGACATCTGACCTGCTCCAGCTCTCTCCCTGCTGCCCCCCCGGCCTCAGAGCCTCCCATCCCTGGTACCAATCCCCACGAGGCCTCCTCAGCAGATGAGCACACACATGACCTGACCTGAAGGAAAACCAACCAGCACTGAAGCCTGAACCAGCCCCCTCTCCCCATCTTTGCTTTGGACAGCACTTTGGCCCTGCCTGGCAATCTGGGAGGACAACCCCAGCCTCCACAAGGCCCTCACAGATAACAAGGGAAGGAGAACAAACATTCCACAGTTGTTGCTGTCTAAGCCCAGGGAGAGTCAAGGCCCCACTCAGCCTGGCCTCCAATCCCAACTGCAGGCTACAGGGGACGGCGCCCGCCACCATCTTTAGATGCAGAGACACGGGGCCCAAGAGAAGCCTCGAAGGCAGAGAACAGACCATGGATGCAGTCCCAGGCCAGTGCTGACCACTCCCTACCACCACCACAGCCAATGGACTCACAGAGCAAGAGGCCCCACTCAGACATGGCTCCACCCACACGAGGGTGAAATTCCTGATGCCCCGGCACAGCCGCCTAGCCAGATGTGAGAATGCTAGCCCCTGGAGGGCTAAATCCCTGGGAGTGCAGTGTGCAGCAGGAGACTGCCCTGGGTCAAGACTAACTGAGGTCCGAAAGTAAAGCATGGATTTCTAGCCCCGACCAAGGAAGTGGCAAGGCCTGGGCCACACTGGGCCCAGACCCCTCCAGCGGAGATCATCTCCCCAGCCCACTCGCCTGGGTGGCAGGACAGCTCACAGAGGGTGAGCCAGGTGGGATAGTGCCACCACCCGGCCTCACCCAGAAGCAGATATGGACACTAGTCTCCTCCACCCCAAGTGCCAGGCCCAGGGACCCATGGACACTCCGTGTCTATCCCCCACGCAGGTTAAGCCTCCTAATTTTCCCATCCATGACAGTCAGGTCACCTCAACCATACCGCCCACGTACTGAGCACACACCCCACCCCTCCATGACCAACCAAGCCACGGGGGCCCCACACTAGCCCCGCCAGCTCCCCAAGGAAACAGGCCCAGAGGGGCGACAGGCAAGGTAGGGTTGGGTACAGTGCTTGGCTTCTCAGCACTCTTTCCCCCACTCTGGAAAGCTCAGACTGAGCTTTCTGAGATTCTGAGATCTGGGATTCACAGTGAAGCCTTGTGGGAGAGGATGGGAGCCCCCATCTCCTCTTACCCATTTTCCTCGCTATCCTACCACACGGGGCAGCGGCCACTGCAGCATGCGGCCAGAAAGGCACCTGCCAGGGCCTGCACACAAACCTAGCTTGGCCCCAAACCTCCAGTCCTCAAAGCAGATTCCTGTGTGTGCCTCTCCCAGTCCATTCACCCCAGGGCCTCCAGTCCAGGGACTTGGCTAGGCCACGCAGCCCACCACGGCAGTGCAGGGTGTTCAAGGGGGCCAGCCCAAGTTGTTGCTATCCTAGAAACTCTAGAAACTGCCCCAAAGGGCTGGCAGGATGTCCTCTGCCTTCAGTCCTGTCTCCATCACCACTCTACTTCCTCTCTGGAAATGGGACAGGGACCAGAATGTCAGGCTTCTTCCAAATCACCATGCATGGGCCCCAAAAGGTCCCCAAGAAACAGACATGAATTCACCTGTCCCCCAGGAAACAGGCCTGGCACCCTCTGTTCAGTTCAAAGCTACAGAATGGAGGGAAGGGGGTCCCTAAGGGTCATTCATTCCTTCCTGCTTCCCAAAGGCCAGGCCACTTCCTAGGCCAACACTGCTCCCACCCTCCCCATTTCGGTGCCTGACTTGTCCCCATACCTGCAATGACACTTGGAGCCCAAACCAGAGCTTTGTCACTCTCTGGCTCCCCGGAGTGGGACTAGGGGCTCAGGCCCAGATGAGGAACCCACCAGGAGGGTACCCCGAGGCGAGGAAGTATAGACCAGGAGGGTACCCCGAGGCGAGGAAGTATAGACACCCTCCCTCTCTCCCCAGTCTCAAGAATACTCTGTGGAGAAGAGTTGTGAGCTGTGACCAGTAGGAGTTTAACGTTATCACAAGGCCTAAGGGCCAGCCACAATGAACAGGAGAGCTCAGAGGCTTTGGTAGGGGATGGGGACAACCCAGTTACTGTAATCCTGGCTACCCAGCTGACCCTGAGAGCTGGGAGAGGCCTTGCAAGTCACAGGTGCTCTGAGGCTATCAGTTTCCTCATCTGGAAAATGGGAAGGGTCACTCCTCCTGCTCACTGCCTCGAGGCTCAGATCATAGCAGTGACCCTGGTCCAGAACTCTACTCTGTTCAGCAACACCATGCCTCACTTCCACCCAAGACCTTGGTGCAGCCTCATCCCCTGGACCTGAATCCCAACCCCTCACCTCCATTTCCAAACCCACACTCTGGGAGGAAGGAAGTTCGCTCCCACTGGCAAGATGCAAGGTACAGGGTAGAGGCGGCAGTTCTGAAAGTGCCCAAACCACAGGAGCAGTGGCTGCCCCTCTGAGTAGGAGCAATGGCCCAGGAGGACCAGGTAGGGGGGTCACCTTTGTCTGGATGTCCTGTTCTGGGGGTTAAACCTGAGCAGTGCTCAATGTCCCCATCTACCCCTCACAGCCTGTGATGAAGGCGACACTACCCCCTCAGGGAATGGAACATTCCAACTGAAGTCAGATGGGAGGGACCCAGGCCAGTTACTGGTTGCTAGAGGTGTGGGGGCAGGGGACTGAGGGAGGCAGGCTCCTGCCTGGTTCCCTTGGACTTTGGTGGATTCAGGTTTGAGTTTTGGCAAGACCAGGAAGGCAGGGACAGAGTCGGGTCTGTCTGCCCCCAACAAGCACTCCCTGAGCACCAAGGGCCTTACAGCTAGGCACAGGTCCTGCCAGAGACACTAAGAAATTTGCTCTTGCTCCCTGAGCGGAACTCTCACTAGGTGCCAGGGTCACTCCTCCTGAAGCCTCAGCAGAAAGTCCCAGAGTCCCAAGTCCTAGATCTAACTGCCTGCCTTTCTGAGCCCACTTCCACCACGGAAGGCAGGGCAGGGCGGCTTTCCTCTGCAGCTCACCTGAAGCACATACTGGCAGCTGCGTCCGGGGGTGGGGGGGTGGGGGGGCACCAATCCTTCCTCCCTGTGTTACAGGGCTAGAAGCAGACAAAACTTCAAGAACAGGGAACAGGGAAAATGGATTCTTGCCAGGTGAAACAGGCGAGCCATCTTGGGGAAGCTTTGGGCAAGAGAAGAGGAAGCAAAGAGGAGAAGGGCCCAGAGATGCCTCTTTAAAGCCAGGGGCCAGGGAAGGGCAGCGGGGGTGGAGGATGGGAAGGTACTCCTGGCGGAGTGGGGCTTCCTTAAATCTCCCAAATGAAAGGAACCCTCTCTCGGGGATGGGGCTCTGCGAAGGGCAGCATGTCACCCCCTCTCCACCCCTTGGGTGAGGAACTGGGAACACCTCCGGTCCCACCCAGGAACAGGGCCGCTTCCCTCCCCCACTGGCGCTAGTCAGGCCCCGTGGGCAGCACTGAGGAAATCACCCGGAGCTCACCACGCAGGAGGGGACACGGGGCCCCAGCCCAGCGTTTCCCCTTTCAGCTGGAGGGCCAGGAGATGCTACCCGAAGCGGCGGAAATGAGCTCATCTGGCGCGGCCCGTGACCCACCATGTGGGGCAGAAGCAGCCCACAATGGGATGGAGACTGGGGTGGGCTCTCCAGCCCGGGGTCCCGCGATTCCAAGGGGGCGACGGGCACCCAGGACATCCGCTCCAGGCTCCGGGCGCTCGCTGGCTCACTCACCCGCAGGCGGTCCTGTCCGGCTGGGCTTCAGAGACCGACTCTCAGGGAGGCACCGCTCGGGGGCGGAAGCCTCTGCGGGCGGGGACTCAGCTCTGGCCACTCAGACCGCCTGAGGGCGGGGACAGAGGGCGGACACCGGTCACTGGCAGACAGACGGCTCCTCCCTCCAGCCAGGCCCAGCCACCGCGCCCAGGGGCCCTTTAAGGGGAGGGGCTGCGGCCCGGGGACCAGCCCCGCCGGTCACGGGATTCCCCAAGCGACACCTCCTGGGCCTGGGGGCCATCCTCCTGGTCCGCCCCACCCGGGTAGTCCCAGGCCTCCGCGTCCGACTCACATCACCCAGAGCCAGCTTTCCGGGACTGAGCAGAAAGCCACCCCCAGCCACCTTTTCTAGCCCTTGAAGTACACACAGGCATCTAAGCCTGGCTCTTTCCCACACCCCATCCTGAAGGTACAAGCTGCCCCTACTCCCACCCCTGCCTCCTCTCCTTCAGGCAGACACACACCCCTACCATACAAAGCCCCTGCCACACAAAATCTGGCCTAGACCAGGGAACCAGACCCAGTAAGCAAGGTCCCCTCTGGCCTCGGGCTGTTTAGAACCTGTGGGGGGTGGGGGAGATTTGTGCAGTGTCTTTCTACCCCACTAGATGGCAGGGCCCAGCCTGGGGGGTCAGCACCTTATCCCCATGCCCACCAAGCATTCGCTCCACAAGGGACGGAGAGAAGGAACCAGCTTAACATTTTCTAGGCGAGACAGAGTGTCTAACGGGAACACCAAAAAAAGGGTGTGGAATTCAGGAGCCAGATTAGCATCTGGTAGGTCAGCACCCCCTGCAATGGTCAGGCTGTCTCCGAAGGCTGTCTTCCCACTCTAGGGTACTGATCAAAGGTACATCCCTAGCTTCTTCTGACCATAGAGAATTTGGTTTCTAAAGCAACATTTGGAACAGGAAGAAAGAGCCTTTTGGCTTCCAAAGAGATGGGCAGCTGGGGCCAGGCAGCTTGGAAGAGGACATGGTGCTGGGCAGACAAAGCCCCACACGCCTGTCCTCCTCATCTGGCTCCATCCCAGCAAGTGCTCCGTGAAAAGCTACAGACCTGGGATGCTGCAGTAGGGGGAAGGCCAGAAGACAGTTGGGGTCCCTCCTCATGGACTTCCATAACATCGGATACCACAATGGACAGCAGTAACAGGCCAGCAGGGAGGCACTAGGTCAAGTTCCAGCCCCCTGGGTCTCAAGTTCCAGCACACGGCTGGTGAATACCCAACATGGGCTGTACCTCACAGCTCCTAGTCTGGGCCCACAGCTTTCTCTGAGCCTCAGTGAGACTTAAAGACCCCTTCTCACCCCAGAGCTCCAAGCAAACACACTGTGAAGACAGGATAAAAAGCAGTTCGAGCACAGGAAGATAACACAGAATCCTGGCAACACTAAATTCCAGAACCAGAAAGATCCTGGAAGACCATTCTGACTTCCCCAAAGCTGCCAATACTTCCAGACCAGGCCTAGTCCAAGTCACACTCAGGGGAGGAAAACAAAAGCCCAGGTTCTCATTTGCTGAGCAGCCTTTGGAGCACCATTGCTCTTCCTGTACAATGAGGAACAGGGCCACACCACCTCTACCAGAGCTCCTTTATAGCCATTCTAAGCCTCTTGGACGGATTGGTGTTTAGAAAACTCATAAACCAGCCCACAGGTCTGTCCTGAGATCAGCCTTCTAGCCTGACTTCCACCTCATACGTTTCAGTAAGGAAATGCCTTCTAGATTCCAGACAATAGTTAAAAATGATTTCTGGGAAAAACAAAAACCCTTTGGTAAGTTTAAGTTCCCACCCCGAAAGAGGTCCCTTCCAGCCACATTGGGTCCTCCCACCTTGCTGGGACTCCCCTGTGTGAGAGTGCCACCTAGTGCCACTTCAAGGCTCTGCAGGTCGCAGTCCCCAGGCCACTTGGCCACCAGCATCTGTGCACAGGCGTCCCAGGTCAGTCAAACCACTGTAGGTCCCTACAGAGTGAACTTCATGCACTGCTGTGCCAGGCGACGAAGGTAATAGTGGAGCAGGGGTGGCAGGTGTTGTCTGCTAATTCTCATTCCCTGGGGGCCAGGAGAGGCCTCCTGAGGAAGACCACTGATGATGGCTGTTGTCTCACGACTGGCACAAGAAGCCATGGGCAAGTTAGCGGCCTCACAAAAGTCTGGCCAAGGAGCCAGGACAAGCATGACGTGCCCTAGGAGATCTCTTCATCTGAAAGGTTCTCCTAGCCCTGCCAAACTGCCCCTTCATATGTGCAAATGTTTCTTAGCAATCCCACCAGCAGCTCCTGGAAGAGGGGGCCCAGGGGAGGGGTGGTCTGCAGCATGATAAAGGAAACAAAGTGATTTGTGGCAGAACAGCCTAGCGGAAAGCTCTGCACAGGGCCCTGAAGATGTCTGAGTCAACCACCCTCGACTCCTTCCAGCCGTGGAGCTCAGCTTTGTCTTGTTCCCCATCTTCTTGGGGCAGAGTCCTAGGCTCTTCCACACACTGGCTGGTCAAAGCCTCAGGAGCCAGGCAGTTCCCAAATGGTGAGTGGTATAGGCACAGAGCTGTCCCTGGGCTGGGGGAGGCAGAGAAGAGGCAAAGGCTGAAGTAGGGGGGGGCCTGGAGCTGGCCACGCTCTGGCATAGCCTGAGCACCCTGAGGGAGTGGCTGCTACAGCTCCTCTCAGGTAGGGGCCCTGAAGCCACTGATACACCCTCCTGCCCTTGAATGAGCCAAGATTCTCTGAGGACAGAGCGAGGCTGTAAAGTAAACCATACCTGAGCAAGGGGGATCTACTTCCCTGCCAACTTGACTATTTAACCACTTCAACATCCACATTTGCTCAACACCTATTAGGCAAGAAGTAAAAAAGTCTAGGCATACCTCAGAGATATTGCTGGTTTGATTCCAGCTTACTGCAACAAAGCAAGTATCACAATGAAGGAAGTCAAATGAATTTTTTTTATTTCCCAGTGCATATAAAAGTTAAGTTTACACTATACTATATATTAGTATATTAAATATGCAATAGCATCACGTCTAAAAAAGCAATGTACATGGGGTGCCCGGATGGCTCAGTTGGCTAAGCATTTGCCTTGGGCTCAGGTCATGATCTTGGGGTCCTGGGATCGAGCCTCACATCAGGCTCTCTGCTCAGTGGGGAGTCTGCTTCTCCCTCTCCCTCTGCCTCTACCCCCCTACCCTGGCTCGTGCTCTCTCTCTCAAATAAATAAAATCTTAAAAAAAAAAAAAAAAAAAGCAATGTACGTAATTTAGAAATATTGCTAAAGGGGCGCCTGGGTGGCTCAGTGGGTTAAAGCCTCTGCCTTCAGCTCGGGTCATGATCTCAGGGTCCTGGGATCGGGACCCGCATCGGGCTCTCTGCTCAGCGGGCAGTCTGCTTCCCCCTCTCTCTCTGCCTGCCTCTCTGCCTACTTGTGATCTCTCTCCCTCTGCCAAATAAATAAAATAAAATCTTTAAAAAAAAAAAGAAATATTGCTAAAAAGTGTTAGCTATCATCTTAGCTTTCAGCAAGCTGTAGTCACCGATCACAGATCACCATAACAAATATAAAAATGAAAACATGTGAAATATTGCAAGAATTACCAAAATATGACACAGGGACACAAACTGAGCAAACGCTGTTGGAAAAATGGCACTGACAGACTTGCTGGGCGGAGGGTTGCCACCAACCTTCTATTTGTAAAATGAACGCAATTATCTCTGGATCTCAATAAAGCAAAACGCAATAAAACAAGCATGCCTGTATGTACTGACTCTCCACCAGCACGGGACAAGGTATTTACACCTACATCCTTCTCATTTAACAACCTTATGAGGAAGTTAATAGCAGCCTGCTTACAGGAGAAGAATAAAAGCTATAGTAACTACATAAAGTTGTAAAAAGTACAGATCATGTTCAGTATGGTCTAGGATCACAGACACCACAGCACAGAGGAGCATGCTCAGTGCCAGCCAATGGGGCTTCGGGCGGGTGGGCAGGAGCAAGGACACAGGGCGATGTGTGGGCACAAGCTGATCTGTCCTCATTCCTTTTCACAAACTGGAATGCTGCACCATACATTTTTTAAGATTCTAAACTAAGGCTGGAAATCAGAAAGCAGTGCTAATGCAGGGAGTAAGCGTGGATGCAGACCCAGCTCCTTCTGACTGAGGCCTATTGTCTACGCTGCTGGTCCCTGTATGCCTCAGACCTTGCCACAAACCCCCATGGCCAGGCCAAAATTGAACAACAAAACCAAGTTGTTGTTATGCTCAGATACGAACTGAAGTATTTAGAGTTGAAGTTTCACAAAGACTGCAATGTACTTTCAAATGGTTCAGAGAAAAATTAAGTATGTGTACAGAAAGAGAGAGAGAAAGTAGATATAATAAAACATTAACCGTTGGGCGCCTGGGTGGCTCAGTGGGATAAAGCCTCTGCCATCAGCTCAGGTCATGATCTCAGGGTCCTGGGATCGAGCCCCGCATCGGGCTCTCTACTCAGCACGGAGACGGCTTCCCCCTCTCTCTGCCTGCCTCTCTGCCTACTTGTGATCTCTCTCTCTCTGTCAAATAAATAATTAAAATCTTTATTTAAAAAAAATAAAAATAGGGACGCCTGGGTGGCTCAGTTGGTTGGGCGGCTGCCTTCAGCTCAGGTCATGATCCCAGGGTCCTGGGATCGAGTCCCGCATCAGGCTCCTTGCTCGGCAGGGAGCCTGCTTCTCCCTCTGCCTCTGCCTCTGCCTGCCACTCTGCCTGCCTGTGCTCTCTCTCTGACGAATAAATAAAAAATCTTTAAAAAAAAGTAAAATAAAATTAAAAATAAATAAATAAATAAAACATTAACTGTTCAATCAAGAGGTGTGTATGTGCGTATGTCTATTCTCTCAGCTTTTCTACTCTGTCCAAAAATGTTCACAATATAAGAATTGGAAGTTTGCTTTAAACCACCGAAAATTCTCTAAATTCTGTTACTGGGGAGAAAAACCCAAGACCACATTCCACCCGCAGAGCTTCTCCTGCTCTTAGGTGAGGGAGAACAGCCAGGCCTGCTCTCGGCACCCACGGCTGCTGCTTCACACGGAGGGCCTCAGGACCGAGCCAGTTACTTGCTGTCTACTCAGCCTGGGTATATTCAGCACCCCCAATGCCCGGCTCCAGGCTGACAGCCCTTCGCACCTGACAGGAGATGTCAGGTGCCCATCACGTAGGCCCAGCCCTCTCGGTGGAGTCACGTCAGAGGCCAGCAGCAAGACGGACAGGAGGACTGCTTCCTCCCCAAAGGGCCTCACCATGTCCATCAGGCCAGTTTTCCCACCACATGGATCTCTGTCCTCAAGTCCAGTAGTCAAGGAAGAAAGGACACCTTGGAAACGCTAGCGACTAAGGGGAGTCTGTCACTGGATGTCATCCTGCATGGAGTGCAAATCACCTAGGTGTCCACAGGAAAACCTGGAGTCAGCAGGCTGCACAGCTATGTGCACGACAAACTTCCACCCCCCCTTGTAAAGAAGTGCCCATGAAGGTTTTGGTTCCCTTTTTGACAATAAGAACAAAAGGACAACGAGGACACAAAAACAGCGTTATCTGGAATCACAAATGCCACACAAACTCGGAACATGTGACAGCTCCAGGCACACCTGGTTGCCTTCTATCCCCTGTGCTGTTCACTCCAAAACCCATGTCAACCACCCTCCTTTCTAAGGCCAAGCACCAAGGCCTGGGCAGCCTAATTGAAGACGCACTTTGACCGCAAACCCAGAGCTTTTCCAGGACATCATGGGTTCCCGAAAAGAAACTCCTGGAAACAGCCATATTCCCGGTGCTCTGACTGCCATGGCTCCTGCTCTGAGGGCAGTGTGTCTTCGTGGTTTGACAAGGCTGGGAGCCCTGTTTTTGGAGGAGCATGGATTCCTTGCTCCATGCCATTCAGTGTAAATGTTAAAATGACAAATACTGCGAGCCAGTTTAAACAGAGAACAAACATGAAAAATGCTAAAGTCGACTTGCATTTTAAAAAAAAGCAAGTTAAGGGCGCCAGGGTGGCTCAGTTGGTTAAGCAACTGCCTGCGGCTCAGGTCATGATCCTGGAGTCCCTGGATCGAGTCCTGCATCGGGCTTCTCTGCTCAGCGGGGAATCTTCTCCCTCTGATCTCTCCCTTCTCGTGCTCTCTCTCTCAAATAAAAATCTTAAAAAAAAAAAAAAAAAAAAAAGCAAGTTACAGGGACGCCTGGGTGGCTCAGTGGGTTAAAGCCTCTGCCTTCGGCTCAGGTCATGATCTCAGAGTCCTGGGATCGAGTCCCGCATCGGGCTCTCTGCTCAGTGGGGAGTCTGCTTCCTCCTCTCTCTCTGCCTGCCTCTCTGCCTACTTGCGATCTATCTCAAATAAATAAATAAATAAATAATCTTAAAAAAAAAAAAAAAAGCAAGTTACAACTTGAATTAACATACCAGAGTCTAGCTGTTCCCTATTTTTTTTACAGCTCTATGTGAAGAGCTACTCCACCCCTCCATCTGCTCAAGTCAGAAATCTGGAATCCTTTCCCATCTCCCCCTATCCAATCCCTCAGTGCATCCTGTCCACTCTCCCCTCAAAACACACCCAGAATCAAGCCCTGCCCCCACCCCCAGCTCCCATTCTGACCCAAGCGCCCCCCCCTCACTCTCTCTCTCCCTCCCTAAAATAAAATGAAATAAAATAAAATAAAACAGGAGATGGATTTCCACAAGGGTGCCATGACCATCCAATGGGAAAAGGACAGTCTTTTCAACAAATGGTGCTGAGGAAACTGATAACCACATACAAAAGAATGAAGTTGGACCCTTACCTTACACCACTAAAAAAGAAACCCTTAACTAGGGGCCACTGGGTGGCTCAGTCGGTTAAGCATCTGCCTTAAGCTCAGGTCATGATCCCGGAGTCCTGGGATCAAGACCCACAAATGTATCAAAAACCTAAACATAAGACCTAAAAAAATTTTTTTGAAGATTCTATTTATTTATGTGACAGAGAGAGACACAGCAAGAGAGGGAACACAAGCAGGGGGAGTGGGAGAGAAAGAAGCAGGCTTCCCACAGAGCTGGGAGCCTGATGCAAGGCTCGGTCCCAGGACTCCAAGATCATGATCTGAGCTGAAGGCAGATGCTTAACGACTGAGCCACCCAGGTGCCCCGGGACCTAAAATTTTTCTTAAAAAAAAAAAAAAAAAAAAAGACCTAAAAATTCCTTAGAAGTAAACAGGAAAAAATCTTCTCAATATTGGATTCGGCAATGACTTCTTGGATAGGACACCAAAAACAAAGGCAATAAATGTAAAAATAGATAAACTAGACTTCATCAAAATTAAAAACTTTTTTATATCAAAAGATACTATTAAGAGAGTGAAAATACAATTAATCGAGAAAATATCTGCAAATACATATATCTGATAAGGGTCTAATATCAAGAATACACAAAGAACTCCTGCAACTCAACAATAAAAAACAAACCACCCAATGTAAAAATGAGCAAAGAACTTGAATAACCAAACATTTCTTCAAGGAAGCTATATAAATAGCCAATAAGCCACATGAAAAAGATGCACATCATTACTCATTAGGGAATGCAAATCAAAACCACACTGATATTCCACCTCACAGCCATTAAAATAGCTATCATCAAAGTGAGAAAGTATTGGTGAGGATGTGGAGAAACTGGAATCCTCCACACTGCTAGTGGAAATGTAAAATGGTATGGCCACTGAGGGAAAGTTCGGCAATCCTTCTAAAAGTTAAACACTTATGCCCATTTGATCCAGCAATTCTACTCCTGGGTATATAACCAAAAGAACTGAGAGCAATGACTCCAGCAGATACTTGTACACCCAGTGTTCACAGCAGCACTATTCACAATAGCCAACAACCCAGTGGAAACAACCCAGTATCTATCAACAGATGAACGGATAAACGAAATGTGGTATATATCCATACAATGGAATATTATTCAACCTTAAAAAGAAGTGAAACTCCGATAGATGCTACAACACGGATAGCTCTTGAAAAATATAGGGCATATGCTGTAGGATTCCACTTACATGAAGTACCTAGAATAGGCAAATTCATAGAGACAGAAATGGTGGTGACTAAGGGCTGCAGAGGCTGGGGGGGTGGGAAAAAAAAACAGTATTATTTAATGAGTACAAAGTTTCTGTTTGGGACGATGAAAAAGTTCTAGAAATAGATAGTGGTAATGGAATGGACTATGAATGTACTTACTACTACTGAATTGTGTACACTTAGAAGTGGTTAAAATGGTGAATTTTATGCATGTCTCCCACCCAAATTCATGTTGAAGTCCTAACTCTCAAAGCAAAGGCATCTGGAGATGGGGCCTTTGGGAGATAATTAAGTCATGAGGGTAGTTTATCAAAGAGTAAAAAAAAGGGGCGCCTGGGTGGGTCAGTGGATTAAAGCCTCTGCCTTCAGCTCAGGTCATGGTCTCAGGGTCCTGGGATCAAGCCCCGCATCGGGCTCCCTGCTCGGCGCGAAGCCTGCTTCCCTCTCTCTCTGCCTGCTTGTGGTCTCTCTCTCTGTCAAATAAATAAATAAAATCTTATAAAAATAAAAAAAAAAGAGTAAAAAAAGAGAGAGAATAAAGAAACCAAGACTGTGGGTAAGGGGGCACCTGGGTGGCTCAATCGTTAAGCGTCTGCCTTCGGCTCAGGTCATGATCCCGGGGTCCTGGGATTGAGCCCCACATCGGGCTCCTTGCTCCGCGAGAAGCCTGCTTTTCCTTCTCCCACTCCCCCTGCTTGTGTTCCCTCTCTCGCTGTGTGTGTCTCTCAGATAACTAAATTTTAAAAATCTTATAAAAAAAAAAAAAGACTGTGGGTAAGTACACAACACCAAAATATTCTGGGAGGAGAGGAAGAGAGGGTGCTGTTAGAACAAAAAGCAAAATGACTCAGGAGAAGATGAGAAGGGAAATATGCCGGAGGGGTTTGAGGAGAGCACAGGACAAAGCCAGAGACACACGCAGAGAAGGTAGAGGTGATGAGGACACTGTTCAACAGAAGCAAGGCGAGAAACGGTGGTCTCCACGTCCCTCTCCTCGAGCTGCACTCCCCAGGGATTATGAATCAACAGTTTCATGTTAATGTGACCTGTGACCTATCCTTTCCTCCCAAACACTTCTCTCAGCCAGTGAGGAAAGTGAAATCACTGGTAACACCTGAAAAGTTCGTGCTGGACGGCTGCAGCATACAGAAGGGGGCTCTGGCTGAACTCAAAGCACAGGGACGGAAGGGCAGCTGGTGCCTTACCACCGTAATAAAGGGGCAGAAGAGCCTTAAATGTTGGTGATAGCTTCTATAAGCAGTCATTCCCGATATACAATTGTAATATTGTAATTTGTAAAAAATATATATATTTGGTCATTCATCTGAGCAAAACATATTTCTCATAAATAATTGGTCGAGGTTCCTGGCTCTCAGCTCCCAAAACCCTTGGAATTTCCTGAGTGACAAGAGCAATGGAAGCATCTTTTGTTACACTGTGTAGTCTTTTGTCTTCAGCTTCTAAAATCACTTGACAGCCATAAAGGTGAAATGGGTATCTTGTTAACCATAACAACTCTCTCTCCATCACTACTGGATTTATGTTAATGAGATGACTTTTGGAAATCCTGTAAGGATAAGGAACTGACCACAAAAGAGGGGGGAACTTTCAGACCCACCCCCTGATCTCAGGGGGAGAGGTGAGGGACTAGAGGCTGAATCAATCACCACTGACCAGTGGCTTAATTAATCATTCATGCCTATGTAATGAAACCGCCATAAAAACCCAAAAAGATGGGGTTCGGAGTGCTTCCAGGCTGGGGAACCAGAAGGCTTCTATGTGCCACTGTGCAGAGCCCCAAACTCCATGAGAACAGAAGTTCCTTCATTCAGGACCTCATCCTAGGTATCTCTTTATCTGGCTATTGATTGGTATCCTTCAATAACCTTTGTAATAAACTGGTAATCTAGCAAGTAAAATGTCTCTCTGAGCCCTGTCAGCTGCTCTACCAAATAAGTTGAACCTAAGAAGGTGGTTGTGGAGACGTGTGATTTACAGCCATTCAATCAAAACCACCTGGACTTGGAATTGGCATCTGAAGAGAGTTAGGGAGGCAGTCTTGTAGGACTGAGTTCTTAACCTGTAACTCAAAGAGGGGGTGGTTGGAACCTCCAATCTATAGCTAGTCAGTCAGAAGCACAAGTAACAACTTCTGATAGCATCTGGGGGCGGGGGGGAATAGTCTTGTGGGACTTGAGCCCTTAATCTGTAAAATCTGATGCGATCTCTGGGCAGATAGTGTCAGAACTGAGCTGAACTGCAGGACAACCAGTTGGTGTCAAGAGCACTGCTTGTTGGCGTAGTGAAACATAACCCTCCAACCCGCAAGAGCACACATTGGAATTGGTTCTAGAACACTTTAAGGATAAAACAGACCCCTCCAAGTGTCCCTGCTGAAATGAGTTCTGCTTATTTGTAATGAAACCCAAGTGACTTCATCAATAAAGAGCTAGGTTCTCAAAGGTGGAGAACCAGAAAGGAGGGAGCAATGCAGAGAACTTCATAAGGGATGCCTAGGTGGCTCACTTGGTTAAGCATCTGCCTTCGGGTCAGGTCATGATCTCAGGGTTCTGGGATCGAGCCTCACATTGGGCTCCCTGCTTAACGGGGAGCCTGCTTCTCCCTCTTCCGCTCCCCCTGCTTGTGCGCACACTCTGACAAATAAATTTTTAAAATCTATGAATAAATAAATAAATAAAAGAGCATATCCCATTTATTAAAATTTCTTAAAAGACAAATCTAATTCATAGTGACAGAAAGCAGATCAGTGATTGCCTAGGAACCATGGGTGGATACTGACTACAAAGGGGCACATGTTCCCTATCTTGAGTGTGGTACTAATTACACAGGTATATATATTTATCAGAAAAACCCCAATGAAATGACACATAGATGAATGGAATAGAATAGAGTCCAGAAATAAACCCACGCTTACACAATTAATCCATAATAAAGGAGGTAAGAATATACAATGGAGAAAATACCATCTCTTTAAATAGTTTAAACAGCCACATACAAAAGAATGAAATCGGTCCACTTTATTACACCATATACAAAAGAAACTCAAAATGAATTGAAGTCCTAAAAGTAAGACCTGAAACCATAAAACTCCTAAAAGAAAAACATAGGCATAAACTCTTAGATGTTGATCTTGGCGATATTTTTTTGAATCTGTCTCCTCAGGCCAGGGCAAAAAAAGCAAAATTAAATAACTGGGACTACATCAAACTAAAAACCTTTTGCACAGCAAGGGAAACCCATTGACAAAAAAGAAAAGGCAACCTACTGAATGGGAGAAGACAGCTGTATATGATACATCTGGTAAGAGGTTAATATCCAAAATACGTAAAGAATTCCTACAACTTGACACCAAAAGAAATCAGTCAATTAAAAAATGGGCAGAAATTAATATTATTAATCATCAGGGACATACAAATCAAAACCACAACTCGTTATCACCTCACACCTGTCAGAATGGCTATATCAAAAAGACAAGACATAATTAAGTGTTGGCAAGGATGTGAAAAAAAGGGAACCCTCATGCACTATTGGTAGAAATGTAAATTGGTGCAGTCACTGTGGAAAACAGTCTGAGGATTCCTCAAAAAATTAAAACTAGAACAGGGCACCTGGGTGGCTCAGTGGGTTAAAGCCTCTGCCTTCGGCTCACGTCACGATCTCAGGGGCCTGGGACCGAGCCCCGCATTAGGCTCTCTGCTCGGTGGGGAGCCTGCTTCCCCCCCCCTTCTCTGCCTGCCTCTCTGCCTACTTGTGATCTCTCTCTGTCAAATAAATAAAAATAAAAATAAAAATCTTTTTAAAAAAAAAATTAAAACTAGAACTGCCATACAACCCAGCAATTCTACTCCTGGGTATTTATCTGAAGAAAATGAAAATACTTGGGGCGCCTGGGTGGCTCAGTTGTTAAGCGTCTGCCTTCAGCTCAAGTCATGATCCCAGCGTCCAGGGATCGAGCCCCGCATCCGGCTCCCTGCTCCGCTTGAAGCCTGTTCTCCCTCTCCCACTCCCCCTGCTTGTGTTCCCTCTCTCGTTGTGTCTCTCTCTGTCAAATAAATAAATAAAATCTTTAAAAAAAAAAGAAAATGAAAATACTAATTCAAAAAGATACATGCACCCCTATGTTCACTGTAGCAGTATTTACAATAGCCAAAATATGGAAGCCACCTAAGTGTCCACAGATATATGAATGGATAAAGAAGATATAGTATATACACACAGTGGAATATTATCCTGCCACAAAAAAATCTTGCCATTTGTAACAACATGGATGCACATGCAGGATACTATGCTAAGTGAAATAAAGACAAATACTGTATGATTTCACTTGTATGTAGAATCTAAAAACCAAAAAAAAGCAAAACAGAAACAGACTGGGGCACCTAGATGGCTCAGTTGGTTGAGTGTCTGACTTCGGGTCAGGTCATGAACTCGGGGTCCTGGGATTGAGCCCCAAGTCGGGCTCACTGCTCAGCGGGGAGTCTGCTTCTCTCTCTCCCTCTGCCCCTCCCCCTGCTCTCTCTCTCTTTCTAATAAATAAAATCTTTAAAAAAATTTTAAAAATAAAAAATAAAATAAAATAAAAAAGCAACAATGAACTGTATGCTTAAAAAGGGTATGTTTTACTATATGGAAATAATACCTCGGTAAAGTTAACTTAAAAAATTAAATCATCAGGGCATCTGGGTGGCTGGCTCAGTCAGTTAAGCATCTGCCTTTCCACTCAGGTCATGATCCCAGAGTCCTGGGATCGAGCCCACATTGGGCTCCCTGCTCAGCGGGAAGCCTGCTTCTCCCCCTCCTGCTCTCCCTGCTTATACTCTCTCTCTCTGTCAAATAAAAATGTTTAAAAAAAATTAAATCATCATATCAGCATTATTTACAATGGCCAAGACATGGAAATAACCTAAGGGTCCAACAGATAACACACACACACACACACACACACACACACACACACAAAATGTATATATGTACATACATACAATAGAAGATATTACTCAGCCAGAAAAAAAATGAGGAAATCCTATACTTGCAACAACATGGATGAACCCTGCAAGCATTATGCTAAGTAAGTCAGACAAAGACAAATACTGCATGATTTCATTTATATGTGGAATCTAAAAAAACAAATAAAAAGTTAAAAAAGAATAAAACCGAACTCGGAGGAAAAGAGATCGGACTCTAGGGAGTGGAGGAAGACAGGGAATTGGAAGAAGGTCAAAAAGTATAAACTTCCAGTTACAAGAGAAATAAGTTCTAGGGATGGAATGTACAACATGTTGCCTATAGCCAACACTGCTGTCTATCACCTAGGAAAGTAAAGCGAGGTAATCCTAAGAGTTTGAGAAAATTTTTTTTCTTTTTTCCTTTCTTCTTTTTTTAAAATTATATCTGTAGAGATGAAGGATGTTAGCTGAATCTATTCTGGCAATCGTTTTGCAATATATGTAAATCAAACTATCATGCTTACATAGCAATGCACGTCAAAATTAAATCACCTTTGAATAGCCAAAAAATATATAAGTAGAAACATTCTGGAAAGATACACTAATGTTAAAAATGCTTGCCTGCTTCTGAGGAGTGGAGATGGGATTAGTAGAAGGAGCAAAGAGTGGAAGACTTCTTTATATGAAAACCCTTCGTTAGTATTTTAATTTGTACATGATTGTGTTTTATTTAAAAATTTTAAAACAGGGGCACCTGGGTGACTCAGTGGGTTAAGCCTCTCCCTTCGGCTCAGGTCATGATTTCAGGGTCCTGGGATCGAGCCCTGCATGGAGCTCTCTGCTCAGCGGGGAGCCTGCTTCCCCCTCTCTCTGTGCCTGCCTCTCTGCCTACTTGTGATCTCTCTCTCTCTGTCAAATAAATAAATTAAAAAAAATAAAAATAAAATTTTAAAACTATCTTATTTAAAATAAAAATTAACAATACATATTCCTAAATACCCAAAAGCCGGAAAGACTAAGTTCCCTAAAATGTGAACTGTGGTTTCCTGTGCGTTGTATGATCCTGGGTCATCACTGTTTTGTCTTCATATTTTGTAACGCTTTCTAATTTTTAAAAAGTGAGCTATTTCCCCATTGGGGAAAGTGATGCCATATATACATAAAGAGAGAAAGAGCGGAGCTGCTGGAACCTGGATGCTTCTGAACACTCTCAACAGGCTACTCACTTTGCTGCTAGTTACAGAATTCCCTTCATCCCATCAAGCAAACATATAGGTTTCATTTCTACTCAGCCACTGCATGAGCTTTTTTCCCTACATGACTCTTAGAGCAAGCAAAGATTTTCTTAAGATGTATAAAAACAGAACCCAGTGGGTGCCTGGGTGGTTCAGTCAGTTAAGCATCTGCCTTTGGCTCAGGTCATGATCCCAGGGTCCTCGGATTGAGTCCCACGTCAGGATCCCTTCTCAGGGGGGAACCTGCTTCTCCCTCTACCCTTCCCCTATGCTCATGATCTCTCAAACTTTCAAATAAATAAAATCTTTAAAAAAAATAAAGAAAGGGGGCGCCTAGGTGGCTCAGTCGTTAAGTGTCTGCCTTCGGCTCAGGTCATGATCCCAGGGTTCTGGGATTGGGTCTCATATCAGGATCCCTGCTCAGCAGGAAGCCTGCTTCTCCCTTTCCTACTCCCCCTGCTTGTGTTCCCTCTCTCACAGTCAATCTCTCTGTCAAATAAATAAATAAAATCTTTAAAAAAAAAAGAAAGAAAGAAAGAACGAACCCAGGAAGATGAACAACTCGCCCAGGTGCTATAGCTGAGCTCAAGTCTTACACCACGTCAGACATCCACCTCCCTGCTGCCCCTCTGTAAGAGCTGTGCCCTCTCCCCACACCCCCAAGTGGAGCTTGCAGTGAGTAAGGCGGCACAGATTTTGAAGTTATGGTTTCTTCTATACTGTTGGGAAGGGAAGTGAAGGCAGAAGGGAAGGGAGAAGGGAAGGCAAGGGAAAGCAAGGGAAGGCAAGGGAGAGAGGAAGTAAGGGAGGAAGGACGGATGGACTTAAATTGAAATAAAGGAAAGATATGAGTATAAATCCTTAAAGCCCCAGGGGCTCATCTCGGGCTAAGTACCACCCTGTCCTCTTTCAAGTTCTAGAGATGCCACACTTGACCCAGGGATATGAAGAGAATATATTCCAGCAAAATTAGCAGCAGCAGTTCTCATGTGCCACTTGAAAATAAAGCCCTGGGACGCCTGGGTGGCTCAGTTGGTTAAGCAGCTGCCTTCGGCTCAGGTCATGATCCCAGGGTCCTGGGATCGAGTCCTGCATCGCGCATCAGGCTTCTTGCTCGGCGGGGAGCCTGCTTCTCCCTCTGCCTCTGCCTGCCTCTCTGCCTGCTTGTGCTCTCTCTCTGACAAATAAATAAATAAAATTAAAAAAAAAAAAGAAAAGAAAAGAAAAGAAAGCCCTGAAGGGAACCTTACAGTCCTCTGACCATGATTCCTAAATCTGGCTTATCATCAGAATCACTGAAGAGACTTTTTAAAAACAAAGATCTTGAGCCTTGCCCAAACTTTCTAAATCTCCAGGGGTGAGAATAAAGAATCCATAGTTTTTAAAACTCCCCAAAAATTCTGATGATCAACCAGATTGGGGTACTCTCATTTCATGAGATGACAGTGATCAGGTGGAGCAGAGGTGGGACTAGGATCCAGTCTGCGACTGCCAGTCAGCACACTCCCTTCTCATGACCTGCTGCCTCTCCTGAAATCCTACAATGTCTACTCAGAGTCCAGACCATTTCCCCCTCATAAAGTGAAATGCTGGCATCCTGCCTGTAAACCCAGCAGTCCTGTGGCCATTTTACTCAACCGAAAGAACAGTATCTAACTGAAACCCAGCTCTTAAACAACAGGGGCTTCAGATTTCACGCTGCACTGGGCCACTCGGATCTAGTGTTCTGTCACTGTCCAGGCCCTAGAATTTATAAGCCAATCAACCCTGTCCTCTCCACAAATGGTTGTCTTTCAGGTATTGGCTCCTACGTGGCAGTAATCCTAATTATGCAAATGGTAAATGCTAAAAAAATACTACTGACATTAGTCTTTTATGATTTTGGAAGTCACAGATTTCTTCCAGATGTAGGTTCTCTTGGAAGACCTTTGAAATGGGTGGAAATTTGCTGAACAAGCATGTGAGCTCGTCACAGAGTGACTCAGCCTGCAAATGCATGGGGTCAGAGAGAAGCCACCTTGGGTCTAACACTTGAGTGGCGTCATATGATCGCAGTCTAACGAGTAGTTTATCAGCCTAAAGGAAAAGGTATATTTACAGAGGAAACCACCAATGTCATGGGAAATAGAGTACAGCAAATTTTAAAAGTGTGATTCACATACTACGCAATTATCCTTTGCCAAAAGGATTTTGTCATATACTACCAGAAGACAAAAAGCCTTTTTTCTTTCTTGGTCCGAGATAGGTTACTATAAAGTCCAAGATGTATGAACAGGCCAAAAAAAGGGTAGATATACATGGGCAAGCAAAAAGTTATCTCTTCGGTTAATAGCCACATCTGGATCTGTAGGGCCAGCTGACTAAGTCACAGTTTTACAGGACTGTTGGAAATCAGATGAAATCTTTACAGAGCATTCTCCTGGAAGAAGAGGGTCAAAATCAAAATTCAAAATAGGATTTTGGGAGGAAGCCTATAATGTAGCATGTAATGCCAATGCCAACAAATATTCCTGGATAAACTATGTCAAAGCTAGAAGGAATCTCAGGTGGGTTCCAAACCAGCCTGTCTTATAGTTGTTTATACTATTTATAGCATAGTCACACAGAGGACCAGACGGCAAGTGAAATGTTCAAGTTCACACAGCTATTGAGGGACATAGTTGGGACTCACCTTCAGAACCCACATGCCCTGGCCACTGGATTCAACTGAGCTGAATTACCAATAGAAGAAACCCAAATGCATCATTCCAAGTGCCATAAACTCTCTACTTTCACTCCCCCCACTTTTGCCCAGGCTATGAGATCTACTGATGTTTCAGATTTTTCATTTGTTACACTATGGCTGAAAAGAAGGCATTTTTAAATTTACACCTTAACATTCAATTTCAACATTTACTGAATGTCTGCTCTGAATTAGGTATCATCCTGGGCCACCAGAGCACAACTGAATAAGACAGTTCACTGTATGTCTCGCATGGCTCAACATCATCAAAGCCTGCCCTGTTGTGGGGGAAGCATTTCAAGCAGTAACAATAAAGGAATTAGATTATTTCAGTCTGGTTCCTGGTAAGAACGTAGCCACATCACAAAAGTCCAACCGTTTCAGCTTATCCTCAGAGCAGGGCATGAACAACTAGGATGTCAGCCCCCACACGAGGCATGAACTCTGAGGATTTCAACTGCAGGTAATTGCTACTCAGAGCCCTTGGGGAGACCAGGGGTAGGTCTGGACACAGAAAGGAAGCCCAACATGACTCCAAAGGCAAAACATCTGTGTCTGGCCAAAAGCCCACTAGAGAGAGACCTGAACTCCAAAAAAGCACATTTCATTTTTTCAAACATTTCAACTTTGAGGCAATTTAAAAAGTGACAGGGAGTTGTGCTAAATGAGAACTCAAGGTGGTTCCACCTTAATCCTACCTCCCAGTGACCAGCCAGTTTCGGTGGAATCTCCAACCCCAGCTTCTCCAGCTCTCGCTCCCTGTATTTCTCATATTGCCGGTAACCAGCATACCCGCCACCTGTCACCAACAGAATGGGCAGGGGACGCAGCAGGAACAGAGTACGAGCAGGGGCAGTGTGGACCCTTCTGGCATCTGTAACAAAAAACAGGAAAATTTTGAGACTGGGAGAAGGGACAAGGATGAGTCATGCAAACAGCACTAAAATGAGGTCCAGGAAACATCAGTGCATCTTTGACAGGCAGGTGCAACCTTGAGTCACTATTAAGACCCTTCTGGGGGTGCCTGACTGGCTCAGTTGGTGAGCCAGCTGCCTCTGGCTGCCTTTGGCTCAGGTCATGATCCCAGGGTCCTGGGACTGAGCCCCACATCTCTGCTCAGTGGGGAGCCTGCTTCCTCCCTCTGCTGCCCCTCCTCCAGCTTGTGCTCTCTCTCTCTCTCTCACTCACTCTGTTTCTCAAATAAGTAAAATAAATTAAAAAAAAAAAAAGAAAAAAAAGACTCTTCTGTCTCCAAATTCTACCAATAAGTAAGGGACGAACATCTTTTTTTTTTTTTTTTGGTTTATTTTATTTTAGATTTTATTTATTTGACAGAGAGAAAGAGAGAGAGAGAGGGGAGGGGAGCAGCAGAGGGAAAAGGAGAAGTAGACTCTCCACCAAACAGGGAGCCCAATGCGGGGCTCAATCCCACGATCCCGGAATCATGACCCAAGCAGAAGGCAGACACTTAACCAACTGAGCTACCCAGGCGCCCAAGGGACAAGCATCTTTCCTATGAAACTACACTGCACCTTAATGCCACCATAGCCAGAGAATTTAAGATGAAAACACTGAATTACAGAGAGGTCAAGAAACTAATCAAGGTTGCCAGGCTGGCTATCACCAGGTCCAGGACTGGGAATCGGGCACCATTATTCACCCAGGACTCTCTGACCTTACTTCTACAATCCAAACCCAATTCTGACTAGACACTATTATTCTCAAATGCAAACTCCCATAAGCTCTTACAATTCACTAATAAAAAAAGACAACCCAATTTAAAAATATGCACAGGATCTGAATAGACATTTCTCCAAAGAGGATTCACGAATGGCCAATAAGCACATGAAAAGATGCTCAACGTCTATTATGGGTTGAACTATACCCCCCAGAATTCACATGCTGAGTCCTAATTCCCAATACCCAGAATGTGACCTTACTTGGATATAGGGTTTCTGGAGAAGTAAACAAGATAAAATACGGCCATCATGGTGGGCCCTAATCAGATATGACTGGTGTCCTAATAAAAAGGGAAAATCTGGAGACAGACACGCTTATAAAGAGAACGCTGTGTGAAGATGAAGGCAGAGATCAGGATAATGCTTCTGCGAGCCAAAGAAGCCAAAGACTGCCAGTAAACCATAAGAAGCCAGACCAGACGCATGGAACAGGTTCTCCCTCACAACCGTTAGAAGGAAGAAGCCCTGTGACACCTTGATCTCAGACCTCTAGTCTTCAACTTGAGTAAGTTTCTACTACTTAAGCCACTCAGTTTGCAGTACTTTGTTAGAGCAGCCGTAGCAAACCAATACATCATTAGTAATCAGGAAAATGCAAATCAAAACCATGGTGAGATACCACTTCACACCCACTAGGATGGTTATAATCAAAAAGACAATTAAGTGTTGGCAAAGATGTAGAGAAAGTAAAACACTCACCCACTACTGGTGGGATTGCAAAATGGGTCAGCCACTTTGAAAAACTGTCAGTTCCTCAAAATGTTAAACATAAAATTACCATTATGACCCAGCAATTCTGCTAATAGGGCTATTTCTGAGAGAAATGAAACCGACTTCTACACAAAAACTTGTAAGAGAATGTTCAATAGCAGCCAAAAAGTAGAAACAACCCAGATGTCCATCAACTGGTAAATGAATAAAATGTGGTGTATCCATACAATGGAATATTATTTGATAACACAAAAGAATGAAGTACCAACACATGATAGAACATGAACCTTGAAAACTTTATGTGAAAGAAGCCAGCCATAAAAGGCTGCATATTGTAGGATTTCACTCACATAAAGTGTCCAGTATAGGAAACATACCTATAGAGACATAAAGTAGATTAATGGTTGCCAGGGGCTCAGGGAAGGGAGAAATGGGGAGTGATAGTTTAATGAGTCAAGTGTTGTTACTGGCTTGGGGAAGGGCGGGGGGGAATGAAAATGTTCTAAAATTAATAGCGATGATGGTTGCACAATTCTGAATATACTCAAAGCCACTGAATTGCACTTTAGAAAGATGAATTTTATGGTATGTGGATTATATCCCAATAATGCTGTTATTAAAACAAAATCTCAAGAGCTGAATCCCCAGGAGCCTATACAAAACCAGAGAATACCCTTCTTACTGCCTCTCACTTTCAATGGGAGGAAGCTGTCCTGCTCCCGACATCACCAGCACCCCCCCCATTTTGGGTGTTGCTGTTTCTTTTAATGAGCAAGTGTGGGTGTCATTAATCTCTTCCATCTTCTAATTATTCCTAGTGAACCCTTACTACTTCACAGCTAAATATTCTACCTCTGACCAAGAAAGACTGACCATAAAGCAATTTTTTTTTCTCTTTCTGAAATAACTGGTGACAAGAGATCTGCTGTACCCTCCTCACTGCAGTGAGCCTCCACCCTAGACTGAATGCTCTGAATGCTGCCTGCTACACTAGCCCTTTGACTAGATGTCTCGCCTTCTCAGAGGTTTACTTTGCCTCTCCAAAAAGAAGTCGTAAGTAGAGACAGCCCTCCACTACTGACCACCTCTCTGCTGGGCTTGTCACTTTATAAAAGCGCAGCTTCTCTGCAGATCCAAGATTATGGCTCAGTTTCTGCAGCTCCCCTTCTATCCTTCACGTGATTCCCAAATGTTCCAGCTCACAAGTCTTAACTAAATAAGGAACACCGGGATGTGCTACTATTAACTACCATAATAAACGTTTTGTTTTCGCTCTCGTTAACCAATTTGTTTTATTCCCAAGATCCTCTCATGGACAGTTCAAAATGGCTTCTAGTATGATCGAATAAAAAGGATACCTTACTGTGGTGTATATATACAATGGAATACCATGCAGCCATCGAAAGAAACAAAACCTTGCCATTTGCAACGACACTGATGGAACTAGAGGATATTATGCTGAGTGAAATAAGTCAATCAGAGAAAGACAATTATATGATCTCTCTGATATGAAGAATTTGAGAGGCAGGGCAGGGCGTTGTGGGGGGTAGGGAAGGAAAAAATGAAACAAGATGGGATTGGGAAGGAAACAAACCATAAGTTACTCTTAAACTCATGAAACAAACTGAGAGTTGCTGGGTGGTGGGGAGGGATAGGGTGGCTGGGTTATGGACATTGGGGAGGGTATGTGCTATGGTGAGTGCTGTGAAGACTGTGTAAGACTGATGATTCACAGACATGTACCCCTGGAGCAAATAATGCATTATATGTTAATTAAAAAAAAAAAAGGGTATCTTACAAAGTCAAGCTGCTTACAAAATCAAAAAAGTCCACAACCCACAGTTTTGATGAGGGTGTGGGGAACTGAGGTACTCACAAGCACCTCCTGCTCATATGCATACAAGCTGGAACAACCCTCTTTGAAGAGCAATTTGGCCTAAATACCATCTTGTAAAATACATACATCTTTTGCTCCAGCAATTCTAGCTCTACAAATTTATCTCAAAGCTGCACCAAGATATGTTACCACAGGAATGTCTGCAGTAGAAAAACCCTAGAAACAACTTAAATGTCCAACACCAAATGGTAGTCATTCAACAGAATACCATGCAGCCAGTAAGAATGATGAGGTAATGATGACTAGCGCTCTAGTGATGACTACATGCCAGACACTCTAAGCACCCCACGGATATAAGGCCATTTAATTCTACTAACAGCGCTTTAAAATAGGAGCTGTTTATCCCAGTGATAAACAAACTGAAGCACAGAGAGGCCAGCACCACCTCTAATCGCCACTTACTTGTGTAGAAGGCTCTGACAGGCAGCTTCCTTAAGGACTGTAGGAAGTGGCTCACGGCAGTGTTCTCACAGTGAAGGAGGCTATAATGAAGCAAAAATGAACTGTTAAACATTTATTTTAAAAAGAAATTTTTTTTAAGTAGGCTCCACACCCAGCGTGGAGCCTGACGTGGGGCTTTAACTCACAACCCTGAGGATCAAGACCTGAGCTAAGATCAAGAAGCAGCTGCTTAACTGACTGAGTCACCCAGGCGCCCCATCTTAAAAATTTTTTTAAGATTTTATTTATTTATTTGAGAGAGACACAGAGAGCACCGGGACACCTGGGTGGCTTAGTCAGTTAAGTGTCTGTTTTTGTCGCTCAGGTCATGATCCCAGGGTCCTGGGATCAAGTCCCACAACAGGCTCCCTGCTTGGCAGGGACCCTGCTTCTCCTTCTACCTGCTGCTCCCCCTGCCTTGTGTTCTGTCTCTGACAAATAAATAAATAAAGTATTTTTTAAAAATTATTTTTAAAAAAATGTTGGGCACCTGGGTGGCTCAGTCGGTTAAGTGGCTGACTCATGTCATGATCCCAGGGTCCTGGGAACAAGCCCCACATCAGGCTCCCCACTCATCAGGGAGTCTGCTTCTCCCTCTCCCTCTGCCCCTCCCCCCACTCATGCTCACTGGCTCGCTGGTGCGTGCTCTCTCTCAAATAAATAAAATTAAGAAAAAAATCTTTTTAAATGTGGATCAACTGGCAAAACTTGAATATAATGTATAGAGTCAATAGTCTTATATCAACATTAATTTTTTAGTTTTGACCACTGTACTGTGGTTGTGTGAGAAAATGATCTTGTAGGAAAAAAGCTGAAAGTTCATAGTAAAGAAGTACCAAATCTGTATTTTTCTCTCAAGTGTTTTAGAAAAAAATACATATATACACATACACATACAGAGAGGAGAGGGAGAGGAAGGGAGAATAGTAAAGCAAATGCAGTCGACATTTGGGGAATCTGGGTAAACAGTATATGGGAATTCTATTTATTATTTTTATAACTTTTCTGTAAGTCTGAAACTATTTCACAATAAAGCTATTTTTTCTTAATTAAGCATAAGATCAAAATAAGCAGTAAACCTAGCACTCTTACACAAAGCCATATGTTTCCATACCACAAAAGAACAACTGTACACAGCCTTGTAAACATCTAACCCCTACTCATTAAAGAACCTAATACTGGGGGGCGCCTGGGTGGCTCAGTGGATTAAAGCCTCTGCCTCTGGCTTAGGTCATGATCTCGGGGTCCTGGGATCGAGCCCTACATCGGGCTCTCTGCTCAGTGGGGACCCTGCTTCTCCCTCTCTCTCTGCCTGCCTCTCTGGCTACTTGTGATCTCTCTTTGTCAAAAAAAAAAAAAAAAAAAATCTAATACTGGTAGCTGAAACTTTAAATTTTAAATGTCTGGCCTGGAAAAAAAATGATACAACCACATGGAACTATTCTACTATACTTCAAGTCTGGAAGGCTCACTTAATTTAGAATTTTTGAATTCTCTTTTGTGGCTACTTTGCTATTTTTGTCAAGCTAGTTTGACAGAGTGAATAGGTTTCGAGCCTTCTCAGAAAAAAATTACCAACAACTTTCACAGCTTTCCACTCTAAGAAAACATCATTTCTTTTTTTTTTTTTAACTTTTTTTTTTTAAAGATTTTATTTATTTGACAGAGAGACACAGTGAGAGAGGGAACACAGCAGGGGGAAGGGGAGAGGGAGAAGCAGGCTTCCCACTGAGCAGAGAGCCCGATGTGGGGCTCAATCCTAGGACCCTGGGACCATGACCCGAATCGAAGGCAGACGCTCAACGACAGCCACCCAGGCACCCCAGAAAACATTATTTCTGATTCAGTTTGTTTCTCTTTGTTTCATCTTCACCCAGGGAAACTGGACGTTTTCCCAGTGACAATAAGTGACTGCCAGCAAAGAAAGCATATATCAACTTTTAGTTAAAAATTCGATCTCCCCTAATCAAAGAGCAAATATCTCCCTTTCAATTCAGATAGCACTTTGGTTTCCCCATAATTTGACCTGAAATCTAAAGTAAAGAAACTCCTTGTCAGTAAGCGCTTCTTTTTCTGCTAGAGTCCTTTATGATAGAAGCAATAATTTAATAAACTGTCTACATTGCCACTTTTGTGGGAAATCGAACTGCGTGTATGACCTTCCTACAATAATATTTACTTTCATGGATATTTAGTAGTTATGTCATATAGATATCCTGCAAATATGATCAGATTTAGGCACCTTCATTTTTTGACTTGAAATTGACTTAAAAACACCCTCAGAGCATGGTGCTAATATGGCTAATGTCATGAATCTGATTCTCCGACAGGCAAGTCAGGTCTGTATGGAGATTAAGTATGGGACCATGATAATCACCACCACGAAGGTCTCGAAGGCCAGAGAGACGTACAGCTATTAACACAAAGGCCAATGTTTCAGTATATGAATGTTCTTTCAGCACTGAACAATGCTCATCTTTCAGAGTAGAAACTTCCACTACAAAAGCTAAAAGCCTCAAACCCTGCTTTCCAAACAGAATCAGAACAAGAAGTATAAATCTGACTAAAGGTACATTGTTGTCTTCTGTACACTGCTGTGTTATGTGTTCCAGAATGAATGCTGAACCCCCCAACCAAAAGAATGCTTGCAGACTGTTGAATAAGGCTTTTTTTCCCCTCTTAGCTGGGGGAGGTATGAATCAGAGAGAATGGTCTATCCACTAGAACCAGACACACGGCATGCAGGTGGTTTCTCTTGCATGCGGGTCTTGCCCCTTGGCAGTCCTGCCCCGGGACACAGAGCTCGGCTCTCTTGTATACTGCCTTAGCCCCAGCTCCTGGAAAAAATGCCCAGCCAATGTGCCATTACACCAATCTGTCTTTTATTACTGGATCATTTCTATCCTCATATAAACCCTGTACTTTCTCTAATCTTACATAAACACTGTCCACCATGTATCCTTCTCTAGCTTCCACCCCACTTTTCTTCTCTCCTTCATAACAAGCTCTTAAAAAGAGCTAGGTTCATTCTCAACAATAAAAATCCTAGAAGAGAACACAGGCGGTTAAGTTCTTTGACATCAGCTGTAGCAACTTTGTTCTAGATAGGTTAAAAGCAAAAATAAACTACTGGGACTACATCAAAATAAAAAGCTTTTGCACAGTGAAGGAAACAATCAACACAACTAAAAGGCAGGACGTAGGAGGGATGGTGTGGCTGGGCGATGGACATTGGGAAGGGTATGTGCCATGGTGAGTGCTGTGAATTGTGTACACAGACCTGTACCCCTGAAACAAATAATACATTATATGTTAATTAAAAAAAAAAAACACTAAAAGGCAACCTATGGAATGAGTTAGGAGAAGATATTTGCAAATGATATATCCAATAAAGGGTTAGTATCCAAAATATATAAAGAACCTATAAAACTGAACCCCTAAATAACAAATAATCCAAATAAAAAATGAGAAGACATGAGCAGACGTTTCTCTAAAGAAGGCATCCAGATGGCCAACAGTCATATGAAAAGGCACTCATCATCTGTCATCAGGAAATACAAATCAAAACTACAACTCAGTATCACCTCACACCCGTCAGAATGGCTAAAATCAACACAAGAAACAACAGGTGTTGACAAGGTTGTAAAGAAAAAGGAACCCTCTTGCACTGTTGGTGAGAATGCAAACTGGTGCAGCCACTGTGGAAAACAGTACGGAGGTTCCTCAAAAAGTTAAAAACTTATGATCCAGTAATCACACTACTGGATACTTACCCCCAAAATACAAAAACACTAACTCAAAGGGATACATGTACACCTGTTTTATAACAGGATTATTTACAATAGCCAAGATATGGAAGCAGCCCAAGTATCCATCTGATGAATGGTTGAAGAAGATGTAGTGTGTGTGTATATGTACGTATGTATATATACACACAGCACATACACATACATATACGGAGATAATGGAATATTACTCAGCCATAAAAGAATGAAATCTTGCCATTTGCAATGACATGGATGGAGCTAGAGAGTATAATGCTAAGCGAAATAGGTCAGAGAAAGACAAATAACAAATGATTTCACTCAAATGTGGAATATAAGAAACAAAACAAATGAGGGCAAAAAAAGAAAAAAAGGGAGAAAGACAAACCAAGAAACAGACTCTATAAAACTATAGAGAACAAACTGATAGTTACCAGAGGGGAGGGGGGTAGAGGGATGAGTTAAATAGGTGATAGGGATTAAGGAGCACACTTGTGATGAGCATCCTGTTGTATGGAATTGGTGAATCACTATATTGTTCCTTTAAAACTAATACAAGACTGTATGTTAACTAATTAAAATAAAAACTTGGAGGCACCTGGGTGGCTCAATGGGTTAAAGCCTCTGCCTTCGGCTCAGGTTATGATCTCAGGGTCCTAGGATCGAGCCCCGCATCCGGCTCTCTGCTCAGCAGGGAGCCTGCTTCCCCCTCTCTCTCTGCCTGCATCTCTGCCTACCTGTGATCTCTCTCCTCTCTGTCAAATAAATAAATAAAATCTTTAAAAAAAACAAAACAAAACAAAACAAACTTAAAAAGGGCGCCCAGGTGGCTCAGTCAGTTAAGCGTCTGCCTTTGGCTAGGTCATGATCCTAGAGTCCTGGGATGGAGTCCCACATCTGCTCCCTGCTCAGTGGGGGTCTGCTTTTCTGCCCTTCCCCTGGCTCACACAAATTCTCTCTCACTTTCTCTTAAATAAGTAAAATTTTAAAGTAAAATAAAATATAAAAACTTAACAAAAAAAAGAGCTAGGTTCACTGTCACTACTTCCTTATTTCCCACCCTCCCTTAATCCTGCTCAACCAGGTTTTTGTTCCTATCCTGTCACCTCTTGTCAAGGTCACCAACAGTCTCTGTGTTGCCAACACACAGTACATATTTCTTGGGTCTCATATTATTTGACCTCTCACAGTAGCATCTGCCACAACTAATCCCTTTCTTTTTTTTATTGAGATATGACTGACATATAACATTGTTAGTCTTAGGTGTACAATATGAGTCAATATTTGTATGTATTGTGGGGCGCCTGGGTGGCTCAGTCGTTAGGCATCTGCCTTCGACTCAGGTCATGGTCCCGGCATCTTGGGATCGAGCCCCAAAGCAGGCTCCCTGCTCAGCGGGGAGCCTGTTTCTCCCTCTCCAGCTCCCCTATGTTTGTGTTCCCTCTCCTGCTATCTCTCTCTGTCATAAATAAATAAAATCTTTTTTAAAATTTTGCAGATATTGCAAAATGATCACCACAGTAAGTCTAGTTAATATATGTCGCCATACAGCTACAAAACTTTTTTTCTTGTGATGAGAACTTTTAAGATGGACTATCTCAGCAACTTTCAAGTATGCCATACAATATTATTATTATTATTATTTTTTTTAAGATTTTATTTATTTATTTGTCAGAGAGAGAGAGCACAAGCAGGCAGAGGTAGAGGGAGAAGCAGGCTCCCCGCTGAGCAAGGAGCCCGATGTGGGACTCGATCCCAGGACCCTGGAATCATGACCTGAGCCGAAGGCAGCCGCTCAACCAACTGAGCCACCCAGGCGCCCCATGCCATACAATATTATTAACTATACATCCCCATGACTTATTCATTTTACAACTAGAAGTTTGCATTTCTTGACCTCCTCACCCTTTCTCCTTCCTGAAACACATCTCTCACATGGTTTCTGGGACCCCGATTTTCCTCCTACCTCTCTGCCTCTCCCTAACTTCTAACTGTTGCCATGCCCAAGTTCAGATCTCGTCTCTGTCTACACTCTCTTCCTAGAGTTACTCATCCAGTCTCCTGCCTTTATTTTTTTTAAATTTTAATTCCAATATAGTTAACATACAGTATTATATTAGTTTCAGGTGTACAATATAGTGATTCAACAATTCCATACATCACTCAGTGCGCATCACAACAAATGCATGGCTTAATCCCCATCACCTATTTCACCCAGCCCCCCAGCCACCTGTCTTTAGATAGCCAGACACTGATGATTCCCTCACTGCTCCTTCAGAGATGTCCAGATCCATTATTTTCAACTGGCTACTCAACATCCCCACTCTTCATCATCTCAAACTGAGTTTATCCAAAACACAACTCTTAACCCTCCCTAATTCCCCTTCGACCTGCTCCTCCCCCCAGAAGTGTTCATCTGTGGTGTGACCAGTCCATGTTTATCGAATCCACATCTTCTTCTCCCTGGACACCCAAAACGTGGAGCTTCCCAGCTTCCTCTGCAGTAAGGTATGACCACAAAACTGCGTTCTAACCAATGTGAAAACCATTTAGGTTTCCCAGGAATCCACCTCCAGGCTTTCCCCTTTAGCCTGCTCGCTGCAGACAAAAGTGCAGATTGTGGGAAGCCATGTGCTAAAGACAGGAGGAGCATCTTTGAATTACTACTGCCCCACTGATTAGGAGCACCCACTGGGACTTTACAAGATAGACATAAACTTACTGTGTTAAGTTAGAGATCCTGGGGTTTACTTGTTACCACAGCAACATTACTATTAATACACCATCTCAGCAAAAGGTATCACCTCTCACACAGCTACACAAATCAAAACCCTAAGACTCATTCTTATAGAGGTCCTTTCTTTCTCACTATCCATATTCAGTCCACTGGCAAGACAGGCAAACTTCCTTTAAAATATATCTTTATCTGCCTAGAGGCACCTGGCTGGCTCAGCTGGAAGAGCATGCAACTTGTTCTCGGGGTCGTGAGTTCAAGACCCACAATGAGTGTAGAGATTACTAAAAAAATAAACTTAAAATGTGTGTATCTTTACCTGCCGATTTCTCATTGCCACCATTACTCACGCCCCAGCCCAAGATACCTGATTCTTTTACCAGATGACTGTGAAGGCCTGTTCTCCAGTCTCCAGTTTTCACTCTTGGTCCTCTATATCCTATTCACCGCAAAACAGCCAAAATGATCTTTTCAAAACAGAAAAGAAAACCAGACCGCCTGTACTTGGTCCTTGCTGGATTCTCAGATATCCTGCTGCTTTCCATCTCCTCCTTACTCATTCCTGTAGCCACTCCTAGTACCCACCACACCCTTGCCTCTTTCCCTTGCATTTGCTGTTTGTTCTACTGGGCACACCCTTCTATGTGACTCACTCCCTCATCAGTCAGTTCTCTGTGAAAAGGTTTCCTCCTGAGTTTGGCTTTCCTGACCACCATAAGCCCAAGAGTTTTCCCCATCAAGCACTAACCCTTTAATCACTTTCCTTTATTTTTTTTCATAGCACTTCTTGCTACCTGGAATGAACAGATTACATATATACGTGTGTGTGTATGTGTATATGTGTGTGTGTGTATATACACACACACACATGTATATATATCTCCACCTATTTGTTTACTGTCCATAACGCTTTTTTTTTTTTTTAAGATTTTATTTATTTGACAGGGAGAGAAAGAGCGAGAGACAGTACAAGCGGGTGTGGGGAGAGCAGCAGGCAGAGGCAGAGGGAGAAGTAGGCTCCCTACTGAGCAATGAGCCTGATGTGGGGCTTGATCCCAGAACCCTGGGATCATGACCTGAGCTAAAGGCAGACACTTAACCATCTGAGCCATCCAGGCGCCCCAACTGTCCATATCCCTTGATGAACACAGGGGTTTGTTTGCCTTCTTACTGAACTCCCATCTCAGTGGTGAGATTAAGCCCAGAGGGATGAATGGGATAAGTTCAATCAGATGTCTCTTCTGAAGCTGGTGACTCATGTGGGTATCCTACAAACAGGTGATTAAAGCCCTTAAGTGAGCACACGAGTCTGATTGTATGGCTCACTGCCACTCACTAGCAGTGTGACTTTACAAATATAATTAATTCTAAGCCTCAATTTCTCCACCTGTAAAAACAAGATCTACCTCATTGAGATTACCTGAGACAATCATGAAAAACTGGCACCTAATTACATATCACTATTATTTAAAGTAACAGAGTTTAGGGGCCCCTGGGTGGTTCAGTTGGTTAGGTGTCTGCCTTCAGCTCAGGTCACGATCCTGGGGTCCTGGGATCAAGCCCCATGTCAGGCTCCCTGATCAGCAGGGAACCAGCTTCTCCCTCTCCTCCCCACTCGTGCTCTGTCTCTATCTCTGTCTCTCTCTCTTTCAAATGGATGGGTAAAACCTTTAAAAATAAATAAACAAACAAACAAACAAATAAAGTAAGTTTCTATTCAGGTGGCCCACACTGGGATGGCTCTATCAATTGTCTATGACTAGGGGCTCAGTCAGTGGAACATGTGACTTGTGACCTCAGGGTTGCAAATTCATGCTCCATGTTGGGAGTAAAGATTACTTAAAAAAAAAAATTGCCTATGACCAATGTCCATGCTGATTGGTCTGTGCCCATACTGTCATAGTTATAAAATCCTTTAATATCATCTCTGGTGGTGATGCTTGAACTGTAGTCCTTCTATCTCTCCTGCTTTCTGAAGTTATGAAAGCTCCCCTAAAAATGAACTGGCAGACCTTCTGAAGGCCTTATTCCACATTCTATCTTGTATTAGTGTTGAGTGTTTTCTCTCTCTTCTACTAAACTGCAGAGTTCCATAAACACAAAGCTTATTCCAAATACTGTATCTTATAATTTGTCTCTTCCCTCTCTTCCCCCATTGTTCTTGGCACTGTGGTTTGCAGTGGTAGGAATATTACAATAATATATATATACACACAATATTGTATACATATATTATATATATACATATATATTGTATATATACATATATACATATTGTATATATATACAATATATACAATAATCAAAGTCTTGCATAAGCAACCACTACCTAGGTACTAAGTCCATACTTACCTGAACCTAAGAATCATCTGAAGCACTTGCGGCCCTAAGCTACTACACCTACTGAATCTGAATTTGGCAGTAAGGTGGGGATATATCTGGGAATCTCAATTTCTAATAAACATCCACCCTATTTCATCAAACAAGTTTGGGAAACATGGCCATTAATTATCATCCAAGATGCTGCTTTCTCTTTGTTCTATCACCTGCCACACATCACCCAGTTACCAAAAAACTACCCTGCAATACGAGGCTTTCATCTATATGTCTCACAGACATGCTTTACTTAAAGCCTAAGAATATACTGTCTTTGTTTTTTGTATCAATATATAATGCCTTTGAAAATTAAAAATTCTTATTGTGCCCAAAACCTCATCCCTTCCAACCCCTGCACATAAATCCAGTCTCATTTAATCTCCATTGATACTAGAGTATGACTCCCCGCCACCAACCCTTTTTCTTAATGATGGTGAGTGAGTACATCCTCCACATCATCATTTTTAAAAAATATCTGAAGAGTGCCATTTTTTAGTCTTTCTAACTCATGACACAGTTTAGCTGAATTCATGGCTGACTCATAAACAGCACAGCTGGTATCAATATCAAATCAGAGACCTTCAGTCCAAATCTCAATAGTTACCCCCACATTGCAGAGCCCCCTCCTCCTAAGAGAACTACACCATTTCTGAATAGTCAATGATAGGAGAGTAAAGCTTTCATGGTAAGGCCAATCACAGTTTCTGTTCCTTCTCAGTCCAAATCCAGTGTCCTTTTACTTCCCCAAATTACAATGACAGGTCACCACCTCTGGTCACAGAGCAAGTTTTGGTTAAAGCTTACAAAATTAACCCTGCTGCAAAAACAAAAATCACCGTGCGTCTCTCAAACCCTCGCTCTTTGAATTGACAGCAAGCAGCCAACTGAGTCATAGCTATCAACATTTTAATCCATTTTCCGGGAGTCCAAATGCTCCCAAGCTATTTCTGAATAATAAATGCCCTCAGGGTGGGCAGTCTGGGGGAAAGGTCCATGCATGAGGCTGGTCAGGATCCTGGCTCTGCTACTAACTAGCTGGGTGAAACTGAGCAGATCCCTCCCACACTCAAGGCCTCAATTTCGCCAATTCGAAAAACAGCTGGATTTAGATGATCCCTCAGATCTCTTAAAATTCTAAGAACCTAAGAGGTGGGAGTTAGTCCCCAGAGTAACCAAGTAATTCCTTACAGACTACTTGAGATTACGGAATCAACCTCTTTGCTTCAAAGACCAAGAATCCGAGATGAAAGTCCCCGACTTCCAGTCCAAAGCTCTTCCCACATCGTACTGCCCTTCCAGGAACACAAACCCCGAAAGAGGCGTCCAGCCCAGCCTCGACTCTAGTGGAGGGCACGAAGCCTATTCCATCTGTTTTGTTTGTTTTGCCCCTTCTGCACTTCCACCTAGCTGGAAAGGGCAAAGCGAGAGCGCTCAGGCCAGACCCTAAATAAATCTGGACCTCCCTACGCACCAGCAGTCGCACCTGCTCCCGAGCTCTATATCAAGGTGGATGGCTGTCTTTACCCGACCCCTCCTTAGGGAGCCCGCAAAAGAGAAACGATTTTCTCCCTCCCGACACTCCGGCTCGGACCGAAGACCGAGGCCTCCCACCCGAGACAGCCTCCCCAGGCAGCTATACCTGCTCCGCCACGGCACGACACCGCGTAGCAACCTCAGGCACTGCCATCCCACGGACGTCGCCATCTTGCGTCCTCCTTCTTGGCGGGCCACGCCCCCTTTCCACACTTGTGGCGCATGCGTGTGACGTTACGCGCATAGAGCTCACGGGACCAATGAAGAACGCGATGGGCTGTGGGCGGGAGCCCGACGCAGGGCTGGATCCCAGGACCCCAAGGTTACCACCGGATCCAAAGCAAATGCTTAACCAACTGAGCCACCAAGTCATGCCTAATATGTGGACTTCTGTAACTGGCTTCTTTCACTTAACATAATGTTTTCAAGGTTCAACCATGTTTTAACATTTATCAAGATTTCACTTCTTTTTATTGTCAAACAATAATCCATTGTATGGCTATACCACATTCGTCTATCCATCCATAGTTGATGGACATTCGGGTCATTTCTATCTTTTGGTAATTATGAATAATGCTGCCATAAACATTCATATAGGGGCGCCTGGGTGGCTCAGATGGTTAAGCATCTGCCTTCCGCTAAGATCATGATCTCAGGGTCCTGGGATCAAGCCCCACATCGGGCTCCCTGCTCGGTGGGGGGCCTGCTTCCCTCCTTCTATGCCTGCCTCTCTGCCTACTTGTGATCTCTTTCTCTCTGTCAAATAAAAAAATAAAACTTAAAAAAACAAAAACAAAAAATTCATATATAATTTATGGTGTGAACATATATTTTCATTTCACTCGTGTATATATTTAGGAGTGGAATTGCTGGCTTGTATATTAACTCAATTGTTAATTGAGGAACTGCCAGATTGTTTCCCAAGATGGCTGTACCATTTTACATTCCCACCAGCAGTGTATGAGGGTTTTGATCTCTCTACATCTCATCAACACTTGTTATTTTCTGTCTTTTTAAAATTATTATTATTACATCCATCCTAAGGGGTCTGAAGTGGTATCTCATTATGGTTTTGATTTTTATTTCTCTGATGACTAATGATGTTTAGCATCTTCTCATGTGTTTATTAGCTATTTGCCTATCTCCCTTTAAGAAGTGTCTATTCAGATCTTTTCCATTTTTAAATTGCGTTATCTTTTTATTAAGTTGTAAGAGTTCTTTACATATATTCTAATATAATTCCTTAATCAGATATGTGATTTCTCCCATTCTGTGAGTTGTCTTTTCATTTCTTGATGGTGTCCTTTGAAATATGAATGTTCTTAATTTTGATGAAGTTCAATTTATCTACTTTTTCTTTTGTTGCTTATGTTTTTGATGTCATATATAAGAATCATTCGCCAAAATCGAGGTCATGAAGATTTACACCTATGCTTTCTTCTAAGAGTTTTATAGTTTAAGACCGATTCATTTTGAGTTAAGTTTTGTGCAAGTTGTGAGGTAAGGATCCAACCTCATTCTTTTGCCTGTGGCTATTCATTTGTCCATTGATTGATTTTCATAGTTAAATCAACCTTGTGTTGCCGGTCATGGTGTATTATCTTTTTTAATATATCGCTAGATTCAATTTGCTAATATTTTGTTTAGGTTTTTTGCATCTACACTGAGAGAGAGAATGGACTCTTTCTTTCTTTCTTTCTTTCTTTCTTTCTTTCTTTCTTTCTTTCTTTCTTTCTTTCTTTCTTTCTCTTTCTTTCTTATACTCTTGTCAGGTTTTTGTTATCATAAATGAATGTCCCTTCTCTTTTTCAATTCTCCGGAAAGTTTAAGATTAGTGCTACATCTTCCGTAGAATTTGGAAGAATTCATCAGCAAAGCTATATGGACATGGAGGGAGATTCAATCACAGACTGAATACATTTAATAGACGTGGGGCACCTGGCTGGCTCGGTCAGTAGAGTATGCAACTCTAGATCTCGGGGTTGTGAGTTTGAGCCCCACTTGGGTGTAGAGTATTTAAAAATAAAATCTTTAAAAAAAAGTTTAATAGATGTGGTATTTGTTCAGGTTTTCTATTCTTGTGTTGGTTTAATAAATTGTCTTTTCTTTTAGGAATTTGTTCATTTTATCTAAAATTTCAGTTAACTGGCACAAACTTGTTTCTAACATTCTTTTTTTTTAAGATTATTTATTTATTTATTTATTTGAGAAAGAGAGTGAGTGAGAGAGAGAGAACATGAACAGAGGGGAGGGCCAGAGGGAGAGGGAGAAGTAGACTCCCTGCTAAGCAGAGAACCCAATGTGGGGCTTGATCCCTGGACTCTGGGATCATGACCTGAGCCAAAGGCAGATGCTTAACCTACTGAGCCACCCAGGCACCCCTAACATTCTTTTATATTCTTTCTCATGTCTATAGGATTTTTAGTGATGTACTCACGTTCTTTCCTGACATTGATGAATTTATGAAGTCTCTCTTTTTTTTCTTCTCTTGGTCAGTCTTGCTAGAGGTTAATTAATATTATTTTTTTCAAAGGACACATTTTAACTTTAACCATTTGCTCTTTTATACATTTGTTTTTCTTATTTTATTAGTACCTACTTAACTGTATTATTTTTTTCTATTTTCATTGGGTTCAATGTGCTGCCTTTTTCTAAATTTCTCAGAATACGTAGAGCATTTGCTTTTCAGCATTCTTTTCTAATATATGCATTTTAGGCTATAACTTATTTCTAAGTAGAGCCTTAGCTATACCTTCTATTTTGAGCTACCACGTTTTCAATATTACTCAGTTCAAAATACTTTTTTGAAAAAAGATTTTATCTGTAAGTAATCTCTACACCCAACATGGGGCTTGAACTTACAACCCTGAGATCCAGAATCACATGCTCCACCCACTGAGCCAGTCAGGCAATCCCAAAATACTTTTTAAAAAAATTATTTTTGGGGGGGCACCTGGGTGGCTCAGTTGTTAAGTGTCTGCCTTCGGCTCAGGTCATGATTCCAGGGTCCTGAGATTGAGCCCTGCATTGGGCTCCCTGCTCAGCAGGGAGCCTGCTTCTCCCTTTCCCATTCCCCCTGCTTGTGTTCCCTCTCTAGTTGTCTCTCTCTTTGTCAAATAAATAAATAAAATTTTTTAAAAAGGAAAAAAGATAAAAAATTATTTTTTTAATTGAAGAATGGTTCACACATTACATTAGTTTCAGGAGTACAACACAGTGATTCAACAAATCTATATGTATTCATCTCAGTGTATTAAAGTACAATATGGGGGCACCTGGCTGGCTCAGGAAAAGAAAGAAAGAAATGGGTAACTGAATGGTTTTAGTAAAAGATAGTACCAAACTTTAAAACATGCTCCCTGCCCATCAGCGCTTGCCTTCGCTGGCCCTCCTTCAGCAAAGAAAGACAGCTGCTCCTATATCTGGGAGGGAAGAGGCACCCAGTGCCTTTCTTTCAGAGAGGCTGACAGTGCGTGAGTAGATGTGATTCCAAAGAGATGTGAATGAGGCAGCCAAGTCAAATCTCTTTTCTCCCTCGAAAATGCAACCTCCTGGGGCGCCTGAGTGGCTCAGCTGGTTAAGCAATTGCCTTCAGCTCGGGTCATGATCCCAGAGTCCTGAGATGGAGCCTCTGCCTCGAGGGTCCCTGCTCAACGGGGAGCCTGCTTCTCCCTCTCCCTCTGCCACTCCCCCTGCTTGTGTGCTCCATCTCTCTCTCTCTCTCTCTCCCTCTCTCTGCCAAATAAATAAATAAAATCTTTAAAAAAAAAAGAAAATGCAACCACCTTAGAAGACTCACATTAACTTAAGTTGCATTTAGAGACGATCCCCATCACAGCCCTAAGCACAGTGTCTGGCTCTAACCAACTGTCCAACTAGTCATGTGACCCTGGTTAAATGCCTTAAGCACCCTGAGTCTTGGTGACTTACCTGGGCATTGAATATCACTAAGTGCATGGGATTGTGAGGATGAAACTATTATAGGACAATTTCAAAGCACCTGGTAGGTGTGAATTATCCAACAGCTACTGCGCATTCATTTCTTCTGAAATTTCCCTACTACCACTAGGGGGCAGAGTTGGCCTAGGATTTAAGAACGAAATTGCAATCCCTGAGATTGAATTTTCTTTCCTTTTTTTTTTTTTTTTTTTTTTAAGATTTTATATTTAAGGGGCACCTGGGTGGCTCAGTCCCTAAGCATCTGCCTTCGGCTCAGGTCATGATCCCAGGGTCCTGAAATTGAGACCCGCATCAGGCTCCCTGCTCAGTGGAGAGCCTGCTTCTCCCTCTCCCTCTCTGGCTCCGCCTGTTTGTGCTTTCTCTCTGTCAAATAAATAAATAAAATCTTAAAAAAAAAAAAAAGAAGATTTTATTTTTAAGTAATCTCTGTGCCCAACATGGGGCTCGAACTCACAACGCCAGGATCAAGAGTCACATGTTCCCCCCGACTGAGCCAGCCAGCCAGGCACCCCTAAGTTTTCAATTTTTAAAGCTATTTTGCAAACTGTGGATGGTGGTGGCCATAGTGCATTATAGCTTTTGTGAGTCCTAGGCACTTTTGCCTTAATGGAACCCTTCCTCCATAAAAAATAAAAAATAAAAATAACAATTGCATTTTACAACTGTGTTGATAGAAAGACAAAGGAATCCAGGCCTGGTTCGTTATTATAATTATATATTTCCCCTATTTTAAATAATTAAAATTAGAACATTGCTGTGGGCCCCTAGCAATATCACGGCCCCAACAATTTTTCCTACTGCGCCTAGTGATCAAGTTGGCCCCAGAGTGGTAGGGGAGAGGGTATGCCATCACTACTGATACAATGAGCGAAGCTTGGGCTTTGAGAATGTCCGAGTCTTCACTGGGCTTCCAGTGATGTGTATCAGCCGGCTAATGCTGACATAACAAAACACCACATATGTGCTGGTTTAATCAACATAAACTAATTTTCTTCCAGTTCTGGAGGCCAGAAGTCCAAGATCACGTTATCAGTAGATTTGGCTTCTTCTGCCTCCTCTCTCCTCAGCTTATACAGATGGCTGTCTTCTCATGGTGTCCTCACATGGTCTTTCCTCTGTGTGTGCAAATTCCTGGCATCCCTTTGTGTGTTTTTATAAGAAGATGTTCTTATAAAACACCCCTCAGATTGTATTAGAGCCCACCCTGACATCTCATTTTATCTTTCATCTTTTTTTTTTCTTAGTAATCTCTACACCCAACATAGGGCTCCAACTCATGACCCGAGACTGAGTCGTATGCTCCACCCACTGAGCCAGCCCTAACCGTCTCATTTTAACTGAATCACCTCTTTAAAGTCTCATTTTAATTTTTTTAAAGATTTTATTTATTTATTTGAGAGAAGGAGAGAGAGAGCGAAAGAGAGAGCAGAGAAGGAGGGAGAGGAAGAAGCAGGTTCCCCGCTGAGCAGGGAGCCCGACACAGGCTTGATCCCAGGATCCCAAGATCATGACCTGAGCCGAAGGCAGATGTTTAACCAACTGAGCCATCCAGGTGCCCCTTTTTGAAAAAAAAAAAAAAAATTAAGATTTTATTTATTTATTTGATACACGGGGGGCGGGTGGAGAAAAATCGTGTTGGATCAACAAGGGCATGTATAATTTGAGTTCAGTAGACTATTTGGTGGTAAAGCCGAGGCTGTTTAAATTGAAATTAAATCAATTGTCAATTGTGAGGAAGAACCAAAAATCAATGTTAAGTGTGTTTGAATAACCCAAGTACAACTAACTCTATGAGCAAACTTCTGTTTTTTGACATTACACTCAACACTCACTAGAAACAGTGACTTGGCAGCTTGTGAGAGCCTTTATCAAAACCGATATTTTCCTTCCTAGCACTCATCACTTTGCCATTGTCTATCTACTTGTTACAATTTAAAAATTACCACTTACCTCTGTCTCCTTCCCCCAGAAGGCAGAATTCATACCTCTGTTTGCTCATTAAGTCCCTAACGCCTGCTACACTGGGACAAAGGACGTGGGAGGTGCTGAACAAATACTTGTAGAATGAATGATTCAACGCAGTTTGTGCAGAATTAAGTGATCCTGAACCAGGGCCCAAGTGCTGGGAAACTTGAAACAACTGCTCTTTTAGAAAGCACCATGCTTGGGGCCCCTGGGCGGCTCTGTCGGTTAAGTGTCTGCCTTCAGCTCAGGTCATGATCCCAGGGTCCTGAGGTCATGATCCCGGGGTCCTGGGATGGAGCCCCGCATGGGACTCCCTGCTCAGCGGGAGCCTGCTTCTCCCTCTCCTCCCCACTTGTGCTCTCTCTCTCACTATCTCTGTATTGCTCTCTCAAACAAATAAATAAATAAATGAAATCTTTAAAGAAGAAGAAAGCAAGAAAGCACCATGGTGTGGGCACCTGGGTGGCTCAGTGTGTTGGGTGTCTGACTCTTGGTTTGGGCTCGGGCCCTCATCTCATGGGTTGTGGGATTGAGCCCTGCATCGGACCCTGCACTCGGCTGGGAGTCTGCTTGAAGATTCTCTCCCTCTACCCGTGCTGCCACTCGCTCTGTCTCTCTCACATAAGTAAACAAATATTAAAAAAAAAAAAAATAGGGGTGCCAGTGTGGCTCAGTGAGTTAAGCATCTGCCTTTGGCTCAGGTCATGATCCTGGGGTCCTGGGATCGAGCCCTGAGTTGGGCTCCCTGCTTGTGGGGAGCCTGCTTCTCCCTCTCCACCCTCTACCCTCTCCCCAACCCCTGCTCATGCTCTTTCTCTTGCTCTCACTCAAATTAAAAAAATAAGTAAATAAATCTAAAAACAAACAAACAAATAAATAAAAGCAGCGTGCTTTTGGGGAGGTACATTGAACATGAGGAACTTATCCCATTTCTGCTGCTGTCTTCCTAGCAGTCTTTCTTCAAGGTCTCCTGACACCTCCCTGACCTGCAACAGCTCCTGAGGCCAAGGAAAGGAGTGGAGAGGCTGATGCCCCTTTGTTTATTCAAGGACAGCTACTTCAGAGACCCAGGACTGTTGGATCAAGTACCCCCTACCCTCACCCATTGCAACGGGCAACCAAAGAGCAGTCCACCCTATCCACTTGTATTGATCCCTACCCCCCAGGACAGTGCTTCAAACCAGATCTGGGCATATATATAAAATACAAAAAGACTCCTAAAAGTAGAAAGAGGCAGACTGACTAGGTAACTCAGGGTACAAGTAACAACATAGTGGTGAGTTCCCTGGGGTTTCTTTTTGCCTCATATAGCCCAGACTTGGAGCTGAAAATGTTGGCAACTAGAAAATGCCAGTAGGCTTGGACAAACAAACAAACAAACAAAAACAAAAACAAAAGGCTGTGGTCTCTAGCTAAAGGACCAGGAAAGGGGGAGCCTTTCAGAAAAGGATGGACAATAGCCATTCTATTCCAGCCAAATACCATAGATAAAACTGTGGCCACACCCCCAACAGCAGAGGCTGAATGGGGAGCCTAGACTTCCATCTTCCGGTGGACTGTAATGAAGCCTCTCAACCCACTGGGGTGGTGTCGGAGAAGGCCAAGTAGGGAGCTAGGACTTCCATCTCCATCAGGAGGTAACCAAGCTCACCCTTTTCACCCCCATAGTATCATGGGGACAGCGTGGGGAACGTGACTTTCACCCACCTGGCAGGATCAAGTCACCCTCCCCCTTCCCACTGGGCTGGTATCAGAGGAGATTTAATGGAGAGTCAGAACTCTCAACCATTGACCAGCAATAACAAGCCCCCCCCCCATCTCTGTGGTATCAATGGAAGCCACATGGGAGGCAGGATTGAGGCACTCTTACCCCTCCCAGCTAGGGAGGTGTCCATAGAGTCCTCATGGGGAGCTAGAACTCCCACCTCAACCCAGTAGTAGTGAGGAGGACCCCCCAGGTAGTGACAGGGGCTGGTGAATGGGAAACCTGGCTTTCCCCTTAAGTGGCAGTAATCACTAGAAATTAGCTAAAACAGAAGTCTTCCAAAAGATCCAGGGTCTCATAATACCCAAAATGTCAAAGTTCCAATGAAAAATCACTTGCCATACCAAGAACCAGGAAGATCTCAAACTGAATTTAAAAACAAAAACGAAACAAAAACTGATCAATATATACCAACACAAAATGGCAGAGATGTATCTGACAAAGATGAAAATATTTTAAAAGCAATCATCATAAAAATGTTTCAGTGAACAATTACAAACACTTTTGAAACCAATGAAGATAATAGTAAGTCCTCACAATGAAATAGAAAGTCCTAGCAAAGAGAAGAACCAGGGTCTCCTGGGTGGCTCAGTTGGTTCAGCATCTGACTCTTGACTTCAGCTCAGGTCATGATGCCGGGGTCACATCAGGCTCCACGCTCAGCAGCGAGTCTGCTTGGGATTCTTTCTCCCTCTTTCCACCCCTCTCCCTTGCATGTGTGCACGCACACTCTTTCTCAAATAAATAAATCTTTAAGAAAGAAGACCCAGGGACACCTGGGTGGCTCAGTCAGTTAAGCATCTGCCTTCAGCTCAGGTCATGATCCCAGGATCCTGGGATCGAGCCCACATCGGGCTCCTTGCTCGGCGGGGAGCCTGCTTCACCCTCTGCCTGCTGCTCCTCCTGTTTGTGCTTTCTTTCTCTCTGACAAATAAATAAATAAAGTCTTAAAAAAAAAAAAAAAGAAAGAAGACCCAAATGAACACTTTTTAAATTTTTTTTTTTTTAAGATTTTATTTATTTATTTGACAGAGAAAGAGAGATCACAAGTAGGCAGAGAGGCAGGCAGAGAGAGAGGGGTAAGCAGGCTCCCTGCTGAGCAGAGAGCCTGATGTGGGGCTTGATCCCAGGACCCTGAGATCATGACCTGAG
>CM052889.1:59380023-59397790 GCA_028534135.1 Potos flavus | reverse complement strand
TTTTCATTGCTAAATGTAATCATCTGATCATGATGCTGAATAAATGTGTCTTAAACCCAATATGGGGGCACTTGGCTGGCTCAGTCGGTAGAGCATGTGACTCTTGACCTAGGGGTCATGAGTTCAAGCTCCACACTGGGCATAGAGCTTACTAAACAAAACAAAACAATATAAAAATAATATTGTAAGTTGCTTATAGAGTGAGACAGAGATAGAGAGAGAGGAATTAGGGCACTGAGGGATAAATACTAACCTTCTGATAGTGGCTGTCTCTAGGGAGTGGAGTGGGGGTGTAACAGGGACTGGATCATCTCTTGGGACTTTGGTGATATTCGTAATGGTTTATTTTAAACATGACTAGAAGCAATTTGAAAAATACAAACCCTTGTTAATTCTGGGTGGTGGAAATATGGGTGCTTATTACGTTGTTCTTTGTTTTTTTCTGCAACTTTTATATTTCTTAAAAAAAAAACACACAAAACTTTTCCTCTCCCTACAATACTTTTACCTGTATCCTAAAACGTGCCAGTCTGCCTCCACTCGGTTCCTGACCCATGTATCTGTCTCCCCTACCTGTCCATGACCTTCCAGAGGACTGGCTATTTTGTGTCCCAGGGTGCTCAGGCAAGCCATGATACACTGATCTGTTCAATAAGCAGTGACTGAGCACATGTGTGCCAGGGATGTGCAAGGGACTGGGGATGGCAAACAAGACCCTGCTCTCCTGAAACTCACAGGGGAAGGGCACCCTGGGGAGTGAGCAGGCAGCTCAGAGGGTGGGGGAGTGCATGCGCTGAGGAAGCATCTAAGAGGGGTGTCTACCATGCAGTGGTGGGAACAGAGCTGGAAGGGGTTGGGGGAAGCCCCCAGAGATCTGAAGTACAGGCAGTCCAATGAAGGGGTGGGAGAAAGAATATTTCTGGCCAAGGTGACAGCTTTCCTGCAAAAGCTTTGAGGCAAGAGACAGCATGGAGGATCTAAGAAACTAGAAGAAATTCAGGGTGCTGGAGTATCAAAGGGGAATGAGGCTAGAGAGGAAGGTGTGGGCAGAAATGCTGATTTTGGTAGCACAGCCTCACGGTCAGGAGGAGGCCCGTTTCATCTACAAAATGGGGATCAAAATGATCTACTCCAAGCTGCTGTGAGAATTCAAGGAGATCATAAGCACAAAATGCTTGGCCCTTGGGCAGGGCTCAGTAAACGGCAATTACTATCTTTATTGGGGGCGAGGAGAAAGCCATGGAGAGATTTTAAGAGGTGGTTCTGACAGGGGCGAAATTGTGTTTTACAAAGATGGCTTTTGCAGGCAGCAGTAGGGGAAGGCAGCCAGACTCATCAACTGCTGCAATGCTCTGGGATATTTGCCTCTCTGTTTGCACTATTTCAGGGACTATTTCATCATCTTCAAGAGTCTTGAGATTAAAAATGCAAAAGAATGGGGCGCCTGAGTGGCTCAGTCAGTCAAGTGTCTGCCTTCAGCTCAGGTCGTGATCTCAGAGTCCTGGGATCAAGCCCCATGTCAGGTTCTCTGCTCAGCGGGGAGTCTGTTTCTCCCTCTCCCGCTGCCTCCTCCCTGCTTGTGTTCTCTCTCTCTCTCTCAAATAAATATTTAAAAAAAAAATGCAAAAGAAAAAGGAGAAAAATTCCCAAGACGATTCCTATACATGGGAGTTTCTGCCTTCTAGCACCCCACACTTACGTCCTTGGGCCAGGGATGCAGTCTCCAGGTTGGGCTGCACATACCACCTCCCAGGTAGGTGACCCCACTGCCTGCCGCCTCCGTTATGGGTAACTCAACTGGCCCCTCCCCATCAGTGAGCTACAGCCAATCAGAAGGCGTGAGGCCAGTTGTGGGTGTGGCTGCACCCAGAGCTGGGCAGAGCTGGGCATCAGAAGAGTTGACCAGGGGCGCCTGGGTGGCTCCGTTGGTTAAGCGTCTCCCTGGGGCTCAAGTCATGATCCCAGGGTCCTGGGATCGAGTCCCACGTTGGGCTCCCTGCTCAGTGGAGAGGCTGCTTTCCCCCCTCCGCCTGCCCATGCTTGTGCGCTGTCAAATAAATAAAATCTTAAAAAAAAAAAAGGAAGAGTTGACCAGTTCTACCCTTTGTATCTGGGCAGCCGCAGGCTGGGTCCCTTGAAGAGTCATTGAAGGGAGAAGAATTACAGGGCCTTCACATAGCCAGAGTCAGGGGGTTGAAGAGGACTTCACCCGGTCTGTGCAATAAGTTCTGTGAAAGCAGCCCAATCGTTCACCCATGACCTGTTTATGCAGCTCCTCCCATATATGCGAGGGACTGTTTTAGGTGCTTCAGGGGCCAGGAGCGCCCAGGGTGAATAAAACAAAGTCCCTGACCTCAAGGAGCTTACATTACAGTGATGAATATGTACAAAGTTATAGTAAGTGCTGTAAAGTATAAAGTATCATAAGGGTGATGTAGAATGGGAGGGGAGACACCTTTAGGAAGGGTGATCTGGGAAGGCAATGATCTGAGGAAACATGTAGAAACGCGGGAAAAGAACATGCTGGGCCCTGGAGACAGCAAATCAAGTGAATGTATCATAAGGTGGGAGCATGACTGGTCTGTTCAAGGAACTACAAAAGGTCTGTATGTAAGTTCTATTCAAATTGCTTCTATCTCCTCAGTGTAAAGGGAGAAGACACTCGAAGTGAAGGTGTTATAACTCACCCATGACCTTGGAAGTTGCTTAAAAATTAGAATTTTCTAGAACACTTCTCTAGCAAAGTCCCAGAAGCAACTGCAGAGATGAGATGTCCATCACCGCAAGAGGGCGGGACACCACAGAAGATTCTTAAATCAGCATGGACCAGTCCTTATTCTCAGGAGGCCCTACCAACCTAAGATTCTGTAACGGGAGTTGCTAAAGAAAGGACACTTAACAGATGATTAGCCTCTCCCTTCTAAACAAAGAAAATGTGTAGGAGAGTACTCTTCTCCAGTAATTGTGAAAACTAACAGAAGCACAGCTGCAAGGCAGAATGTTCCCCAAATGTAAAAGACTACATGGACGGAATTGTGTGTTGTAGAAGCCCAAGAATTGGAAAAAGCTAAGAAGGGACACTGGGCACTGCTTTTCCTCTGGACACAGGAAGAATATCCTCAGAAATCATGCTTCTCTCTGGGACATGTCGATGTGGTGTTAGAGAGCCATGTTTTCACTCATTCTTTCACTAGCCGCCATTGGTTAAAGAGGGAACTGAGAATGGAGGACTCATAGCCTAACTCATGTACAGCTAGGAGGATGTGATAAATGCAAGACCCTTTTTACAGTAAATGAATGTACTTATTTATACTCTCTCCCTTGTAGTCTCATTAGCAAGTCAAGCTCTTATTTCAAATAGGCTAGGATTTGAAACATATTTTGACTTGAATTTATAACTCCTTTCTTGCCCCTCTGCCAAATGAGAAAGTAAGGGGCACTATTTAAAAACCATACCTAGTGAGTGCTGCAAATCGTGTAAGACTGATGATTCACAGACCTGTACTCCTGAAGCAAATAATACATTATATGTTAATAAAAAAAAAAATCACACCTAAAATATTGCTCAGCAACCCTATCCCACTTAGTATGACTCAGATCTGAATGAGTCTCAGTGGTTTCCAAATACCAAATTCTATGAGATAATTTGCTACCACTGAGTAAATTTTATTTTATTTAAGACTTATTTATTTACTTCAGAAAGAGTGAGAGTGAGCTCAAGGAGGGAGGCGCACCCAGGCGTCTCCCACTGAATAAAATTTCAAAGGTTCACTGCAGGCTCAGAAGGTCACCCAAAGCTGGAGTCTTTATTTATTTTTATTTTTTAATTAACACATAATGTATTATTTGCCCCAGGGTACATGCCTGTGGATCCTCAGGCTTACACATTTCACAGCACTTACCTTAGCACATACCCTCCTCAATGTCCATAACCCAGCCACCCTATTCCTACCCACCCCTACCCCTCAGCCACCCTGTTTGTTTCGTGAGTTTAGGAGTCTCTTATGGTTTGTCTCCTTCCTGATCTCATCTTGTTTCATTTCCCTCTCCCACTCCCCACGACCCCCCCACCCTGCCTCTCGAATTCTTCAGGTATGATCAGAGAGATCATATGATAATTGTCTTTCCAAAGCTGGAGTCTTACACATGTTCTGAGCACAGAACAGTCCTCAGAAAATGGTGAAACCTAATGACATTAGAGGTTAAATTTTAACTTATTACCAAGCCGTAAGAATAAAATGAGAGGGGTGCCTGGCTGGCTTAGTTGGTAGACCATGTGACTCCTGATCTTGGTGTTTGAAGTTCGAGCCCCAAGCTGGTTGTAGAGATTACTTTAAAAACAATTTTTTTGGGGGGCGCCTGGGTGACTCAGTGGGTTAAAACCTCTGCCTTCGGCTCAGGTCATGATCTCAGGGTCCTGGAATCGAGCCCCGCATCGGGCTCTCTGCTCGGCAGGGAGCCTACTTCCCCCTTTCTCTCTGCCTGCCTCTCTGCCTACTTGTGATCTCTGTCAAATAAATAAATAAAATCTTTAAAAAATAATAATAAATACATAAATACATAAATCTTGTTGGGCTTGATTTAAAAAAATTTTTTTTTTAAGATTTTATTTATTTTGGGAGAGCGAGTGAGTAAAGAGAGAGGGAGAAAGAGAATCTCAAGCATACTCCATGCTGAGCATGGAGCCCCATGTGGGGCTTGATCTCACAACCCTGAGATCATGACCCGAGCCAAAATCATGAGTTGGACACTTAACTGACTGAGCCACCCAGATGCCCCGCCCCCCACTTTTAAAGGATGAAATAAAAGCCTTGAAAGTTATTTGAAAGGTTTTCAAAAAAAAAATTTATTTTCATAAATTAACACACATAACAGTGGGAATTTTAGAGTCACAAACTACCAAACAGAAAAGGAACTGCAGGGGCATCTTGTATGCCAATGTTACCAAAAATGTACAAATTTCACTGAACTATTGACCATGATAATATATAAACACTTCAGGCAGCTATTTACTGGCCCAGACCAGCCCAAGGAGATGCTGAGGCCTCTCGCCAGGAATTCAAATCCAATTCAGCACCAGGGAGGGGCTCATGAAGACACACAATGAACAAGCATCAAATGTGAGAATATGCTGTGCTAGATGGCGGGCTTTATGGGGACCCTCACTTTATAATCAGATTAGCGTTTGCTGCTCAATTTGTGGTTAAATGATAATATGAAACTTTGATTTTCGTAAAACTAAGCCTTCCTCCGAAGCCAGCTCTTTACATTAAGAAGTGCAGTTGTGGTAAGGCGTCCTTCCCTTGCATGAATCCAGGAAAGGCTATTCCATACCTCTGGCCAATTATTTAGACTTTGGATACAGTCACCCACAATGTGGTGTCTAAGAGGTCCTTTCCATGATACCAGGCGAAAAGCTTCCAGAAACAAAACAAAACAAAAAAAACAAAACAAAACAAGGGAATTAATGAAAGCACCAACTGCATACTCCTCCCTCACATGATGGGAGAAAAGTATCACTGACTAAAAGTTGGTCTTTCGTGGATCTTACTGTACATGGAATTATGAGATGGAATCCCAGCCTGGGGACGGAGCACGGGCTGTGCGTTCCATTAGGCTGTGCCAACGCCTTGGCTCTGCTGCCCCAGTCCCACACACTCCACAGGCTCTTGGTCTGGGGGGCAGGGAGTGAGCCCTGGGGGGAGGGATCATGCCCAGATGGTAGGATCTGGAATTTACCTCAGGTTGGCTCTGGTGCCCATGCAAAAGACCCTTTCAGGCGAAACTGTGACAAAGTGTCATGATTTTCACAGTTCTTGAAGGAGCGCTGAGTTCTGGGATTCACAGCATGAATTTCTAAGCTCTTCAGGCTCCAAGTAAGGCAAACGCTACATGTCTTTCCATTGTACCTCCCCCAGCTGTAGCTCTTAGAGTAAGGTCACTAAGAACAAGTGGACATAATCTGCTTGAGTAGGTGATGAGGTACATTTAAACTAGTGGAGAAATGAAGCTGGAAAGGTGACCAAAACAGAAGAGGAAAGTGGGTAGGGAGCAGATGGGGGCAAATGTAACTATAAACTGAAAGATGGAAAACAAAAACAAAAACAAAACCACCACCCATAGTTGAAGTTTCAGTGAAAAGCTGATGGGCAGAACCCTGATTGGACCTGAGATTTCTCCTCTTTTTCCCATATTAAAAACACTAAACCTCTAGAGTTGAGTTATCGCTGAGTAAATCATAGTTAACTGTAACTTCCCACAACTTGGGGTGGGAAGTCCTCATACTCAGAAGTTGTACCAGCCCCCAACCTAGAAGGAGACCTCCAGTAGCTCTGGGCAGGTGGTGTGCCAGCAGCCGACTAATGCCTCCCATAGTGGGCAGCTTCCACAGGCTCCGAGGACCACAGAGAGCATTGCAGCTGGCCAGGCAAATGATGAAAATAGATGCTAAGACAGGTGTGGCTAAGTGGCTAGAACTTGATGTGTTCTAGGCAAGCAATTTCACGTTTGCAATGGGGGTCCCCTTCTTAACTTTGGAGCAGGGGAAGGGCCCTAACCAGGTGGCAGGCCAAGAATTTCAAGGATAGGCAGGGCTGCCTCAGAACTGCTTCTCTCCCACACGGCCAGGACAAGGAGAGAACCCAGGCCTCACTTCCTCCATCCCTCCAGTGTTCCAAATCACTGCTCCTGGCTCTTTCAAGTGCTATGCCTAGGAAGGGCAAACTTGAAATTATGTCTCTATGATGGCGGTGATGCCACAGCTGTGCCCACTCAACTTCAGTCTGCTGGATGACATGGCTGCCACATTGCTAACTCGTCTACACTGGCAACGGAGCTGACAAACAGGGCTCTGTTGGGTTGCTGGGAGTTTGCACGCTGTCCAGCAGCACTCCCTAAAAATGTCTGTTGGAGGGTGCAATGGATTACTAATCCCACTCCTTTAGGCAAAAAGACAGAGAGAAGCATTTAGTGTCTAAGGACCCTGTCCCAGGAAGGGAGAGGTACTGAGGTGAAACAGGTCATGTCTATACAGTCTGGGCAAAGCAGATGTAGAACGACAGAATCTGGTTCACATCATTCAGAGCCAGTGTGGAAGTGTGGCTCTCTTCTAGTGCTATTTGGCCAAGGCCTTAGAAGCGTCCATGGGTCATCAGGTATGTATTTCACTTACTAAATGCTATGTCTGAGGCAGTGGGCCTAGAAGACAGACGCGGCACTGTTTTTTTCTTGCTCGCGTCAGTTCTTCTGCTCCAGTGCAGCACAGACTGTCAACCTGCAAAGGAAAGGCACATAGAGACCCCCCCACCCCCACCCCATCTCCCCACCCACTCACAAATGGGGAGACAAAGGAACCCTAGGAGACACATTCCAGGACAGCGCCACTCACTCTTCTCTGACAGACTGGCTTTGAAAATATCTCTGGAGTTCTGACAGTCTCCAGGGGTGGATGCTTCCCAGCAGTGGCTCCTAGGAGAATGGGAAGAGGTGACCGTGTCCTGAGGCTGGGTGTTACATCTCACTCACCAGCCAAGGAATGTTAATTCTCTGAACTTTTTGTTTTGAGAGCAAGAGAGAAAGAAAGATAAAACACAAGGGAAGGAGGTAGGGGGACCCAGGGCAAGGGCACACAGGAGTTAAGTGGAAAAGGAATGACACCTCTGGGCCTGGCTGACCCACACACCATCCTTCTAAGCCCACAGACTCCCGCAGGCCCATATGAAGGACTCCGCTAACTCTGGCACTCCACAAAATTTCCAGTAGGTCTGACGCGGCCCCAAATACAATGTGTCCTCAGAGAGGGCTGGCAGTGGAATTTCATGATCCCACTGCAAGGATGCATCACTGGGTCTGAACCGTGTCCTGTCTCACTCCCCACTTTTGGAGCAAACACTCTGGGTTGGCCTTTATCACCGCCTGAGCTGTTGTACCCAACTTTGTTATATGCTACCACTTTGGATAAAACCCATTAAGACCACACCCAACATTCATATTTTTTAAATGGCTGGGAGGAAAACCTGCTCTTACTTCCATCATTAAAATAAACACATCAACTTAGCGAGCAAGAATGAGAACCCAGATGAAAAAGTACTCCTTCTAATGAGTTACACCGGAAGGTGGAGATGGGGAAGGGGCTGCTTGAAACACATGATGGGAAAATGTCCCTCCATTGTCCCATACCATGCACTGATACACTGGGTCAAATGCCTGTCATATATTCTGAAGACGTGTATTGTCTTTCTCCTTGATGTCTTAAAAAATTTGTTTTAAAATCACATTTAAAGGCTCCAAACATGCAGCAATAATACAAAAAAAAAAAAGGAAATAAAACAAATGAAAATAATCAACACCACAACATTAAAAAGTGCAACTTACTTCGAATGGGGCCTGGACGGGCTCCTCTGGCACTAGTGACCCACAGTCACAGAGGGGAGAAAATGATGGGAAAAAGCCACACACACATATGCACACACACATGCACACACACACACACACACACACACTCAAAGGATTAGGAAACACAACAGATCATCTTTCCTCAACTACCGAAATGAGCCGGTGTGACCACACAGGACAAGATGCCAGGTCCCCCTCCCTAGGCCACGTCTCTCAATAATCTTGGTCTAGTACCACCGTAAACAATGCAGAACTTTCACACGGACGTGCAAATGCTGTGAGTCCTTGGAATCCTAGTGTTACTGAAGGTGTGCTGTGTCCTCCTGAGGATGGCAAGTGAGGGGGAGGAGGCCAGATGTCATTCAGGACCATTTCCAGGAGAAAGGGAGCATTCCTGAGGTTCAGTACTCAGCAGTAGAAGTAGAGGACCCTCCTTCACCATTTCCTAAAAAGGTTGCACCTTAAAATAGGTAAAAAATCCATGGACTGCATCTTGAGTAGTTTGGGTGGTAGGGCAAAATTAGGCCACCTCTTCCGAGGAGCCTGGAAAACCTAAAATTGAGACCCCCTTAACTGAATTGCTTCTCAACAACCAGACGGTCGCTCCTGCTCCTCCTCTTCCTTGGCAAAAAAGGTCTCCAATTCCATTAGTTTCTGTATCAACAGAGCATCCAGCTCCCGACTCTGCAGAGCCGCCTTCTGGGCCCTGGTAAAGCTGCCTGCCACCTTGACCTTACCACGAGCTCTCCTCTTTCGTGGGACGGTAAAATCCTGAAATTCTAGAACTCGTTTTCTCTTCTGTTGGCTGATTGAGATTAGCATACCATTTCGTTCCTTGGGTTCCTCGAAGATGGTCTCCAAACACCTGCAGTGGAGCACAAAAGAGAATCAACAACACGCTGACTCCCGTGGCACGTCTCCTGGGCCACCAACCCTTCTGGTCAACTGAGGCTAAAACTACTAATGACTATTTACTCAACTGTTTCCTCTGGCCAGTATTTACCTTTTTCCCAAAAGTCATTCAGTGCACAGACACACATAAATAAGCATTTATTATCAGAGGTGAGCCCTTTTACGTAAAATGCCAGAGAGTAAACGTTTTAAAATTAATAAGCTACATAGGACTCTATTACATACTCTTCTTTTTATTTTTAAACAACCCTTTAAAAATATAGAAACTATTCTTTGCTCATAGACTATAACAAAAAAAGAAAGAAAGAAAAGAAACAGGCCACTGGCTGAATTTGGCCTATAGTCTGCTGACCCATGACATATATCTTCTACTTTTTTTCTTCTTACTCAAATGGTAGCAAATTATATACATTATCCTATGCACTCTGCCTCTCTGACCTGTAACTTTAAAAAAAAAAAAAGATTTTATTTATTTGACACAGAGAGAGAGAGCGAGAGAGAGCACAATCACGGGGAGCAGCAGAGGGAGAGGGAGAAACAGGCTCCACTAGCAGGGAGCCCGACGCAGGGCTTAATCCCGAGAGCCTGGAGTCATGACCTGAGCCGAAGGCAGATGCTTAACCAACTGAGCCACCCAGGTGCCCCCTGTCAATAACTTTTAAAATTATTCTAATTCAGTACATGGGTATCTGATTATTCTTTTTTTCCCCTAAAGATTTTATTTATTTGAGAGAGAGAGGGATTGAGAGAATGAGTGGGAGGAGGGGCAGAGGGAGAAGAAGGGAGAAGAAGACTCTCCATGGAGCAGGGAGCCTGATGTGGGACTCAATCCCAAGACCTGAGCTAAAGGTAGATGTTTAACCGACTGAGCCACCCAGGTGTCCCATTCTTTTTTTTTTTTTTTTAAGATGGTTATTTATTCGAGACAGGGTATGAGAAAGAGAGCATGGGGGGGGGGTAGGGGCAGAGGGAGAAGCAGACTCCCTGCAGAGCATGGAGCCTGACGAGGGACTCAATCTCAGGACCTTTGGGATCATGACCTGAGCCAAAGGCAGATGCTTAACCAACTGAGCTATTCAGGAGCCCGATTTCATCTTTTCAATGGCTATACAGTACATTCCATTATAAGGCGGGATTATAATTTAATCAAAACTCCATTAGTGGATATTTTCAGTTGTTTCAATCCTTTCCTATTATTTAGCAATGCTGCAATGAATAATCTTGTACAAATGTCTTAGAGCAAATGTTCACCTTCCAGGATAAAATCCTAGAAACTCCCCTGCTACAATCTGGACACAACAGGAATTTAATAAATGTTCCCCGACTTGAACTGAATTCAGACTCAAAGGCAGCCAATGAAATTCGTTCTGTATTTGGAATCATATGTGTGTTTGGAATCGTATCTGAAGATTGACGATTATTAGTCCTGAAGAAGAGAGCTGGCATGTTTGCTAAAAACAAAAGTACAAATTGAAATAAGACATTTTCTGTACCTACCTCATTCAACACACGTTCCTGTCCCATCCTTCCGCCAACCCCAGTTCAAATGCTGGGAAGTAAAATAACTGAACATAAAACCCTTTCTGAAGTGAAAGGATTGGAGATTTACACTGATCATTTCAGAAGCCCTCCCAGTCTATTAATTCCTACTCATGTACCAACCTGTTTGCAGGAGGAGACTTATAATTCTTATTGGTATAGATTTCTTCTAAACTAAACTCCTTTTTCTTCAACCTAAAAAGAGAACAAAATAAGTTCTTCATTTTTTTTTAATAGATGTTATTTATTTACAAGAGAGAGAGTGAGAGCTCAAGCAGGGGAGAGGGGAGGAACAGACGCCCCACTGAGCAGGGGACCCTGGGATCATGACCTGAGCTGAAGGCAGATTCTCAATCAACGGAGCCACCCAGACGCCCCTCTCCACGCTCTCTTACGAGAGGTAAGACTGCCTTCCCAACGCGATGGGCTTGTTTTCTTTCAGCCCTTCTGCAATGAGTTTTAGACGTCTCATGTGTACAACACATACTAGATTTTCTTTTCTAGGATGCCAATTTTCATCTTTATGAATTTTGTCCATTTATATTTACTGGCAATGATATAACTGTATTTGTATCTATTATATTTTACAGCTTCTTTTAATCCTACCTTTTCAATGTTTTTCTTCTCCTTGACTGACTGCTTACTTTCTTTTATCTCCCCTTACTAGCTTAGAAATTATACATTCCCCTTTTAGTGGTTGGCAAGAATTTTAGTAAGTATATTTAACTTGGAAACTGAAGTGCATCAGTATTTTTACCCTTTTCCCAAACATAGGTCCCTGGAACTTTTAATCCTAATCAAACCTATGTCAATTTATATGTTACTCGGGTTCTATTTTGTCTGTCTCCTTTTTTTCATTTTGTAATTTATTTGAAGAAACCAGGTCGCTTAACCAGTGGCTTCCCCAGTCTAGATTTTCTTGATTACACCCACACAGTAGCATTTAACCTGTCCCTCTGACCCAAACATATGGGAAATACCATAGGTATTTCCTACAGACCGACAGATAGAGGCATAATCAGATTTAGGTGTTTAGATAGGAAGATTTTTAGATGGTGGTGTATACTTAAATCATGAGGGAGCTGTTGTTGACTTTTTTGTAATATTAATAACCACTGAAAAATGCTGACTACATTTATTACTTCTTTAGGGTCATACATGGTGATAGTCTATCACTCCTCCAATCATTAGGTAGAATTCTATCTAAATTGAAACCTCATGCTCATCAATTACTTGGTAATCCTGAGGTACAACGTACACAGGAAAAACAAATCATGCTTGGTTCTTTCCCCTTATTTACTGATTTCCAAAACAATTAATTGGTTTTCTAATCTCATCCAAATATGGTCAATGGATTTTTTAAAAAGCGTCATTATAGGGGCGTCTGGGTGGCTCAGTCGGTTAAGTGTCTGACTTTGGCTTGGGTCATTATCTCAGGGTCCTGGGATTGAGCCCTGCATAGAGCTCCCTCCTCAGCAGGGAGTCTATTTCTTCCTCTCCCTCTGTGGTCTCTCTCGGTTTCTCTCAAATAAATAAATAAGATCTTTAAAAAAAAAAAGTGTCATTATAAACTATAGCATTTAGGGGCGCCTGGGTGGCTCAGTCGTTAAGCGTCTGCCTTCGGCTCAGGTCGTGATCCTAGGATCGAGCCCCGCATTGGGCTCTCTGCTCGGTGGGAAGCCTGCTTCTCCCTCTCCCACTCCCCTTGCTTGTGTTCCCTCTCTTGCTGTGTTTCTCTCTGTCGAATAAATAAAATCTTTAAAAAAATAAATAAATAAACTATAGCATTTAAACATATTTCTTGTGCTTTAATCCTTTCGATGCTCAGACTGTTTCATCTGTGGCCAGTGAGAGTTCCAAATTGGTTCCTCAGTCTATTTGACATGACCTTCGTAGTCTTCGAGAGTTTTAGCACTTTCTGGTAGGAAAAGATATTCTATACTCATCTTTTTTTTTTTTTTTTTTAAGATTTTATTTACTTATTTGAGAGAGAGAGTGAGCGAGCAGGGGGAGGAGCAAAGGGAGAGAGACAAGCAGACTCCGTGCTGAGCATGGAGCCCAACGTGGGGCCCGATCTCACAACCCTGCAATCGTGACCTGAGCCAAAATCAAGAACTGGATGCTTAACTAATTGAGCCTCCCAGGCGCCCCTACACTCATCTTGTACATTTTCTGCTGTAGACTTTAATCAGTCCTCGAGAAGTCTTGGTTCATATACCATAAAATTCACCCTTTTATTTATTCATTGGTTTATGAGTATATTCAGTTCATTTGCTTCTTGTTCATTTTTGCTACTATGTGGAAGATAATAGCTGCAGGTCACCACACTTATCTAAGTAGAAACTTATTTTCAGAGAGCATAACTTTTACATTAACTATTATAAAAGAGCAAATCACCACAATGTTTCTGTATATTTTAAACCTGTTTCATTCAGATAAGAAAAACAGTCTGAAAAAAACAAAAAAACAAAAAAAACAGCAAAAACAAACAAACAAACAAAAGAAAAACAGTCTGTAGAGCATGTCAATTAACTCTGGCATCATGTTTTAGTTTCTTTCTGAAAATCTTATGAGGTTTGGTTTGGTTCAATTCCAATTCAGCAAAGAACGTGCTCATGGAAAATACACATAAATAACAACATATATATAATTCTTAATAGTGATTTAGCACTGGCATTCCAACAGATAGCAGCTACTTTGCTTCTTAATGGTAGAGTGAAAGATGAGCCTCTCTGACAGTCATTCTGACTTGCAAATCAGGGCAGTAAGCATCGTTTCTGAGCTGAGGTGAAAGTTGGTGAGCAGAGCTCAGATTCTGGAATTTCTGGCCTCTCAACAAACTTTGGCTTCTTAAGAGAGGCTTCACTCACTGGAATGGCGCAGTCTGCCTCAAAAGCACATGTTCTGTGGGGAGACCACCTTGCCCAGAGTGGTTTTGGCTGGAGTCTACATTTGAGCGTTTACCATCCAGTGGGTCCTCTCTCCCTCATCACTTGATCTGTTTTTATAACTTCCACCATGAGGAAGGCAGCTGGAGAGTAAACTCTCTGTATAAGGTGTGGACTTGAGGCTGAGATGTGCTGAAATATACGCTAAGCAGAATATAGCAACAATTTTTGATGGCACCTGTTTTCTGGCCTAGAAAATGACCAGGGGACACTGAATCCCTAAGGTGACCAAATTGCTTGAGTAATGATGGCTTTTATATTCTGAGGCAGAGAGAACAAATCTCTATATATGGCCAAAGACAAAACATCAGGCATTTGGGGGTAGGTTCAAATTCTCATTTTGAGCAACCACATCTCTCAATTATAAATGTTTATAGAAGACACGGCTGCAGAAATGGCCTATATAAAACACAGAAGTCTTAAGAATTCCTATTCCCCTGAAACCTCCTTTGTTTTTCACAAATAGCAGCATTCCACAGACAATTTTTGCTCTAGCATAACATTACCTTAAGACACTGATTATATAAACATATAAAGCAGTGCATCTTGTTTTTTGTGTTTTTTTGGAAGATTATATGGCATTCTATTCTTCTGAATAGATGTACCATAAATTATCTGATCAGGCCTGTATTTTTCTTAGTCTTCTGCCATTACTAAGATGTAGTGAGTAGTTTTATACATGTCATTTCCTACACATGGAAGTATATCTGTATGAGAAATTCCTAGACATCATGGGGCGCCTGGGTGGGCTCAGTGGGTTAAGCCTCTGCCTTCGGCTCAGGTCATGATCTCAGGGTCCTGGGATCGAGCCCCGCATCGGGCTCTCTGCTCAGCAAGGAGCCTGCTTCCTCCTCTCTCTCTGCCTGCCTCTCTGCCTACTTGTGATCTCTTGCTCTCTCTATCAAATAAATAAATAAAATCTTAAAAAAAAAAAAAAAAAAAGAAATTCCTAGACATCCAGTCAAAGGGTCTGTGCATTTCTAATTTTGATACAGCCCTTCAAACAAGCAATGTGGTGTTATGATCACTTGTTCCATTTGGGTAAGAGCTATTTTCACTTCCTTACCTGTGGCCATCTAGCTAGTCACATCATTTGCCCAGTTTTCTGTGGGGATTTTCATTTTCTCTTATCAATCTGTAGAAGCCTGGTGTGTTTGTGTGCACGCGCACATATGTATGTATGTAAATTAGCCTTTTGAGATAGGAGTTTGTGGTTTCTTAAAATTTTACTGCTTTTTTCAGCTTTATTGACATATAACTGACAAATAAAATTGTAAGATATTTATTTATTTATTTATTTTTAAGATTTTATTTATTACTTGACAGAGACACAGCAAAAGAGGGAATACAAGCAGGGAGAGTGGGAGGGGAGAAGCAGGCCTCCCGCTGAGCAGGGAAGCCTGAGGCGGGGCTCGATCCCAGGACCCTGGGATCATGACCTGAGCCGAAGGCAGATGCTTAACGACTGAGCCACCCAGGCGCCCCAGATTTTATTTATTTTTTGAGAGAGAGTGAGTGAGTGAGAGAGAACATGAGCAGGGGGAGAGGCAGATGGAGAGGGAGAGGCAGACTCCCCGCTGAGCAGGGAGCCCGACAAGGGGGGCTCATTTTCCAGGACTCCGGGATCATGACTTGAGCCCAAGGCAGACGCTCAACAGACTTGAGCCACGTAGGTGCTCCCAAAATTTTATTTTTAAGTGATCTTTACGCCCAACATGTGGCTTGAACTTACAACCCTGAGAACAAAAGTTGCATGTTCCACTAACAGCCAGCCAGGCAACCTCTCCCAAGTTTATTACTTTTAAAATAGCTACCCAGTTGCCACTGATTTGAGGGGACACCTTGGTCACATACTAAATTTCTCTATGTGTTTGTGTCTAGTTCTGGACTTTCTATTTTAATTTATCAATTTGTATGTTTATGCTCTGGCACTACACCATTCTTATTTATTGAGACTTTACAATATATTGTAATATCTCTTAGGATTAGTACCTTTCTTATTTCACTCCTTTTCTGAATTTTCCTGGCTATTCTTGCTTCTTTATTTTTCCATATGATTGTGTTAAATACAACTTTTCCATTTATTCAAATCTCACCTTAAAAGGAACAGTCTCTTGGTCAAGTGAATCGTATTCAAATTTTTAGTGTATACTGGCATGTACCAGTTATCAAATTATTGCTTCTTAGATCAAAATGTACCCTTCAATACCTACTCTGCGAAAATGGAATCTTGGACTCTCAAAGCATTTCTTCTTTATAGTAAGTATGATGCTAAAAGCTTTGGCAGAAGAGGGCACTAGGGCAACACTGTAGGTGAAAAGGAGCTTCTCTTCCTGGTTCTGGTAAACTTTTTCCCCCCGTCACTGTGCATGCTTGTTGGGATGTCAAGGAGGGGGCATTTGGAGTGAGCTCAGCCCTAGCTATGTGGACAGAGCATGTAGTCCTTCAGTGCTCTGGCAACCCTAGCCTGGTGATCATGCCACACGTTTCCTGACACATATGTGGCACTCCAGGCCATAAGCCTGCACCCCAACTTCCTGAGGGCTGTTTCCTGTGGCCCTTCTGAAAGAAATACCACATGCTCCAGGACTTACATCCACAACAGTGCCCCCTTCCCCTTGCGTGCCCACCTACCTTATCTTGTCTGCACCCTGCAGAGCTGCTATTTCCTGCTTGCCTAGCTCTGGCCTTAGCAACCCAGCCATCCCATAGGGTTGCAACCATACCCTCTCCAACAAAGTCTAAATGCCAACCTAGGGAGGTGGTCCTTCTTCCAAGTTTGTCCTTCTTTGAGTACTTGCCCTCAGTCTTAGGGTACCCTCAGAATTCTCTGTACATCTTGTGGTTACTCTCCTATTATAGTTTAACATTTTATTTTACAGTTTCCCTATTTAAAATACTGTGTAGTTTGTCTGATTGGACTGACTGACACATGAATCCCCAAGAGCAACCTCCAAGGTTGCTACTAAATACCCTAGACCAGTGGTATTCACACTAGTGTACCAGAAGACATGCCAGAGTACACAAATACCCAGTTTTAGTGGAATCAATCTCCCAATCTTTAATTTCCTAGAACTTCTAGTCATATGTTTGAGACGAGTCCTTGAATGTTCATGCAGATTTCTCCATCCCCGCAAATTCTTTCAGAAGAGCACCTATCCATCCCAAATGCTACTTCAGCAAATGAATCAAATCAGTGATCTTGCTAAGTCCCCTTCAGTAACTAATGAAATCATAATAAACTTGTGTTGGACTGGTCTTTCCCCATCACATATAGTTCCAGTAAGAGAGGAGTGGCTTTAGAAATAGGGTACTTTGGCTGGTGTCAGAATATTCAGATTTCAGATACGCTGCAGAATGGGTTTGTCAGGGTGACCCTGCCTCATGTATCTCCTGATTATCATCAAACAGTGCCTCCTTAAGAAAGAGGGCCTACTCAACAGTCAATTCTTTCTTAAAATATGTAACTGGAATGTTTACTAAGACTATCAAACATTTGAAGATGAAGTGTGTAAAACCCACAAAAATTTTAAGTAATTTCCTTCAGTTAAGGAAAAAACTTTTAACAAACCACATAAAGAAATATTTAATTCAATTATTTAATCCTCATCTTATTTTAGCACATAAAATGTAACTTCTACCCCTGTTAACAATAGCAAAAATTACAGGATACTGCCATGCAAGTTGGTTTCATAATACATTTTTCTTCTACATTAAATAGTGAAGCGATCCTAAGATTACATAAATAGGTTTATTTCTGATTTTTTACATGACTCTTAATCGTTCCTAAAAGTCCAATAATATTGTTTGATTCATGTACGCATACACATTTACTGAAGCAATATCATGCTTTCTACCACACTCCTCACTTCATTATTTATTTATTTAAAAAAAATATTTTAGGGGCGCCTGGGTGGCTCAGTGGGTTAAAGCCTCTGCCTTCAGCTCAGGTCATGATCCCAGGGTCCTGGGAT
>CM052889.1:59327245-59379523 GCA_028534135.1 Potos flavus | reverse complement strand
TTCCCCCCTCTCTCTGCCTACTTGTGATCTCTCTCTCTGTCAAATAAATCAATAAAAATTTTTTTTTAAAAGATTTTATTTATTTATTTGACAGAAAGAGACACAATGAGAGAGGGAACACAAGCACGGGGAGTGGGAGAGGGAGAAGCAGGCTTCCTGTCAAGCAGGGAGCCCAATGCGGGGCTCAATCCCAGCACCCTGGGATCATGACCTGAGCCGAAGGCAGATGCTTAATGACTGAGCCACGCAGGCGCCGCCTCACTTCATAATTTATTATTCTAACTACGCATTACATTGGTTTATTACAAATCCAGTAATGAGAAACAGCATTACCGTGTTACTTTAATAATGTGCTATTAAAATAAATTATTTATATTTGTTATATATGATTTTAATTTTGACTTACGGCTTTTAAAATTTACCTTGTAAGATACGTTCCATAATTTATTTCTCAATGGTTTGTATGATTTTCTTAAGTGCGAATTAATACATTTACTTGAGTTGGAAAACAAAAGTTAGGAAGTACGAATAATTTGGCTGATGGGCTTGAATAATAAAAAACTGCATTTGCCAATTAAATTATATGTTAAGGGGTGAGAGAATGTGCAAAATGGGTGAAAGGGAGTGGAAGATTAGAGCTTCCCGTTATGGAATGAGTAAGTCACGAGGATAAAAGGTATAGCACAGGGAATATAGTAAACGGTATTATAATAGCATTGTATGGTGACAAATGAGAGTTACAATTGTGTTGAGCACAGGATAATGTATAGTCTTGTTGAACCATTGTATTGTACACGGGAAACGAATGTAACATTGTGTCAAGTGCATTAAAAAAAAAGTTGTATGTCAAGGCTCTTCCACACATTTACTGCACTAAATCTGTTAACTTCAAGGTTTTTTGATAAAAGAGGATGTGAATAAAGCATTTTATCAAAAGATATCTTAGACTAAGGTTTGTTAAAAATCTTATTTTTTCAACCTCTTTCACTAGATCGACTTAAATAAAGTATCTCTAAGCGAAAGACCAGCATACAAATTATTGGGCATCTGACACTTACCGGTCAGATATTTTTGGTGTGTTGCTCATACAATGAAATACTCACTGCTTCAATGCCTGGTAACAGAACCTATATGAGTCAGCACTTGTCAATCTTTTGCTTTCAAAAAAATTAGGTGATAAATCATTAAATATAATTTGATGATAGATCACTCTGTGATTTTTTGGCATATTACTTGAAAGAAGTTTAAAGGACTGAATGTTGTTACTATATTAAAACTCTCTCCACTCCCAACTACTTATTTATAATAAAAAGAACTTATATCTATATATAAATACTTCATATATTTATTTACATATTTTATTTATTTATATTTTATAATATATTATGGTAAGATGATTAATAAAAGAATTGTAAGATAAAAATATATTAAGACAAAAACCATGTGGGAAAAGTATTACATTAATTATGATTATAGTAATAATTATTGCATTTGTGTTGTGTGAAGCAATGTAATAGGTACAGTACACATTTTTTCCTCAATTGGACTGTACAGCAATCTTAAGTGTTGGGAATTCTTACTACATTTTACAGACACATTCTTGAAGCTCAGGAAGGTTCAATAACTTACCCTGGAATTACTTGAGGGACTACTGTTAGGCTTCTATTTGCCAGTGAGAAATGAAGGAGTAAAGTCCACCACAAGAAAATGTAACTCTGGAGATCTTTTATAAAATGTTATTTTCATAGTGTGTCTATGTAATGTACAGTACACCAAATACATAATTTGGTAATCTGTTTTTTCTTTCCACTTCCCGTTTTAGGGTTAGCAATTATCTCTGTCATAAAAAATAAATCCTTAGAAACCAAGTTTTTAAAGTCCATGATATAGACCATAGCACGGATCTAGCATTTTCTTAAAAAAAAAAAAAAAGAAAAAAAAAATTTAAACTTCTTTCTCTCATGACATTAGATCCCTTGCCAATTTTGCACCAGAATGTTGTGAGCTTGGGCTGTGGGTTCGGGTAAAAACTGTGTGAGAGAGAAGCCACCTGAGCCACGACTGACACTATGGCCTAACACAGGTGTCTTAACTACAGAGCCTTGGCATCCTCACCTAAACCTGGAGTGACAATTGCGCTGACCTCTCAGCACCATTAGGGGACAATGTACACAAAGGGACAGGATAATATCTGGCATAGTGAGCTTAATAAAAATGATTAAGAATGCAGAACAATATCCGGGGCACATAAATCTTTGGTCACTTTACCAATTAATTGTTTTTTGTTTAATTAATTGATAATTAATTAAACAATTAATTTAGTAAATTAATAAAACAATTATCAGTTAATTGTTTAATTTATAATTAAACAATTTAATAATTTAATTAAACAATTACAATTGATAATTGTTTAATTAATTGATAAATTCCTAGGAGTATAATAAATAGCTTAGAGTGTATATGACCATTTAAAAGGTCACTATAAAAAATAAAATAAAATAAAAGGTCACTATATTCTATCAAACAATTTTCCAAAAAACTGAATCCATGTATATTAGGAGAAGGAGCTCACCTTTTGGGTCGAGGAAGGCCCATCGGGGTAAGATTAGGGTCTGGCTTAGGAATGGTTTTCCGGATACGAATCTGTGAGACTTTCTTTGGCCTCTTCTCTGGCTCAGCCTATTTTTAAAGATCAAGAATAAAGACGGTCAGGTTATAAGACATTTTAAATACTAAAGTCCTTTTTCTTAAAACTCTAAGATTTTGCTTCCTCAGTTTATAGATGACTCTAACTCATAGTTTATGACAAAGCTCTACTTACTCCTGCTGACAGTGTTCTCAGCAACCACTCCCTTTATATTATTAGAAGAGAATCCGTACATTCAGCTCAGATACTGAGATTAGCAATATGAAAGCCTGTTAACTGTTGAAGACAGAGAGAGATTGCAAAATTGAAGAATACCATTGTTCACTCATCTTTGAATGCATGAAGCAGCTCTTTGGTCCAAACTCTAAATACTGTTAAATGCTATCATCAAGAAAAAGGGACCTGGAAAACAATGCAGGTTAAGAGATTACCTGGAGTAGCCTTTAGTGGCCAAGCAGAAAAACCCCTGACTTGGTAATCTCCAGCACTCAGCTGAAGCTAACAGTGATAAGCAAAGACACCCAGGGGCCTGTATACCCATCATGTGATCTGCGGTCCTCAACGGACACTTCCAGTACTGCCCCCGACTCTATCAGCTCTTTACATTTACCTCCTTCTCTTCTGGAGGGCTGCTCTGTGGATGGGGGCATGCCGCTGCCACACTATCCAGCTCATCAAATTCAGGAACCTGGAACTCGGAGGCTGAAAGCAGGAGCTTGCTGACAGCTGAGTCTGTTACCAAGCAAGACTTTGGTACCAAGGCAGGGAATGGAGGCTCTAGTCTAGCACCATGGAAAGAAAAACAGAGAAGGAAAATATGAGATGGGTTTTGCTTTCTACCTTGGCACATTCAACTTCTTAACATCAGACTAAGGTTGAAGATCTTCCCTGTTGCAAGCAATGACGTTTCCAGCCAACCTGTTCTCTAGTTATTTCTGGACACAGCCTGTGTCTACATATTTGAAAAAATTATAAGGATGTGGCCAATCTGTTTCATTGGTGTAGAGCAGTTTTACAAGGAAAAACGTAAAAAGGAACAGACTTTTTGGAGGAAAAAGGCATTTAGTGAACTGAACAAATGAACTGTGCTCAGATGAGATCAATCCCATCAAGGCAATGAAGATGGCTCTATGACCAAGACACAGCTTGACAGAATTTGTGGTACAATGAGCTGGCTAATGGTTTTTGACTTTTTTTCAGTAAACGGTACTGATTACACATCCTTAGTTGTTACTTAGGATAAAAGACATCTGAATCTTGGATCAAGTTTGGAAGGAAAACAGACGTCAGAATCATGCTGTGCTCAATATACACCATCTGCCAGTGCGCCCTCTCAGGTGCTGTGTTTGCTTGCACATTCACTCTTTCCTTGGTCTCCCACTCACACGCGTGCACACACACACACGCTGCAAGCCCTTATGTACCAGGTGCTGCTGGAGGCTTACCTCATCTGACTGCTACTGGTGTTATAAGTAGCTTCCACGCCTGGAAGAGGCACATACGGTAACATGATGTGGCTGAAGTGAAGCAAAAGTACAAAAGCAACAGGTTAGGGCAGTGGAACAACATGGAAGTTCTGATGCCACTGCGGTACTCAAAGGTTTTGATGCCACTGATGGCACATGAAATGCGATTAGGCCCCAGGAAGACAAGAAATGTCAGTCACTCAGAAAGAAGAAAAATCGCCCCCAGTCATGAGAATTACATTTATGTGCCCACCACTGAAATGGAGGCAGGCTGACAGGAAGATATTTTCTAACTTATATGGAAAGAAGGTAGAGAGAGGAATAAAGAGAGGACAGTAAGAGAACGGATGGGAACAAGAAAGACCTTGAGTCTTACACCTTCTGTTGTTGAATACATATCTTAAAAGACTTCAAAAAATAATTCACAGATAAAAAATCTTGTATTATTCATCTCTTTATTAATGCCATTAAAATAAAATCTAATTTCTGTATCCTTAGAGAAGATTCCTTGTTTTCTTTAAAGCCAAGTTCCACAGAAAACATGGTTATGTAGAAGAAAACCATTAACAGGGTTAGTTCCTTTGAATTAAGCTTTTATTTTTACAGATGAAGCAATGGTGTTCATCACTTATAGATACATCAATATGTGATGGTGGAGAGCTTTTTGTGGCTCTCAAAGTAAAATCTGTATCAGTTTCTATTGAATTTGGAACACAGTACAGGTTTAATTAATGAGGTGTTTGTATGACCATAAAACAATCCATCTTCTCTTAGAAGTAGATTTGCTCAATGTCTAGAAAATGAAGATAATTCAGATTTTTAGAAGGTTTAGCACTAATTCAGGATTCCCTGACAGGTACTGATAAAAGGAAAGAGGCAGGGTGTATACTGGAAAAGGAGCGGACCAAATCAGAAATCAAGAGACCCTACGTCTAGGTCTAGTTCAGCTGAAACATAACCTGATCTGTGTTAGAAAAAAACCATGTGCCTCAAGATCATCATCTATAAAAACAGCAAAAAAGAGGCCCATTCAACCTATATTATTGAGTGATGAAGGTTCGAATAAGAAAATCTTATGGGAGTGCCTGGCTGCCTCAGTCAGAAGAGCAGGCAGCTCTTGATCTTAGGGTCGTGAGTTTAAGCCCCACACTGGGTGTAGATTAAATAAATAAAACTTAAAAAAAGAAAAAAATCCTATGGGGTGCCTGAGTGGCTCAGTTGGTTGAGTGTCTGCCTTTGGCTTGGGTCCTGATCCCCAGGGTCCAGGGATTGAGGCCCACATTGGGCTCCATGCTCAGCAGGAGCCTGCTACTCCCTCTCCCCTTACTGTCCCCAGTTGTGCACTTGGGTCTTTCTCTGTCAAATAAATTAAAAAAAAAAAAAAATCCTACGGAAACATAAATTAACATTTGTTAAGTTCTGCTTTCTTGGGTTACCCAATTTATCATGCCTAATATTTCTTTTTTTCTTTAAATATTTTATTTATTTATTTGACAGAGAGAGAGAGATCACAAGTAGGCAGAGAGGCAGGCAGAGAGAGAGGGGGAAGCAGGCTCCCTGCCGAGCAGAGAGCCTGATGCGGGGCTCGATCCCAGGACCCTGAGATCATGACCGCAGGCAGAGGCTTTAACCCACTGAGTTACCCAGGTGCCCCCATGCCTAATATTTCTAAGTGTGTTTAGAAAAACAGCAAACTTCTAAACTTAAAGTCAAGGCATATGATGTTAAGGCACTTCTAGAAGAACTAACAAGAAGGAAAAGTCCCTACGAACAGCCCCCACCCTCACATTACACTTGAATTAAATTAAAATAAATAAAACAAAGTAAAATGCTAGACATAGGAAGGGAGGGAGAGAAAAAATATCCCACACCAGGAAACAGAAAAGTCAGGAGGGGAAAGAGTTCTGAATGAAGAAAAAAGGCCAAAGGCCACACATCTTCATAGGGTGCAACAAAGAACTGGCCTGCATTCGAACCTCAGGCATGAACATAGCGTAGAGAAGGTATAATTTAAAGCTGTGTGTCAAAAATAAATAAAGCGATGTGTCAGACACTGAGCAAAGCGTGGTTATGAGATCATAGAGGCATACTGACAAACCAGACAAAACAAAAGGAGTACACTATCATTTAAAACAATCTGAGTCAGGGGTGCCTGGGTGGCTCAGTTAAGAGTCTGCCTTTGGCCCAGGTCATGATCTCAGGGTCCTGGGATCGAGCCCTGTGTTGGGCTCCCTGCCCTGTGGGGAGACTACTTCTCTCTCTCCCTCTGCCCTCCTCCTGCTTGTGCTCTCTCTCTCTTGCTATCACTTTTTCTCTCGAATAAATACATGAAATCTTTGAAAAAAATTAAATAAAAAAAAGAAAACAATTTGAATCATTCCAGTGCATTTTTTGTGACTACACTATAAGAACACTTTTCCCGGGACACCTGGGTGGCTCAGTTGGTTAAGCAGCTGCCTTCAGCTCAGGTCATGATCCCAGGGTCCTGAGATCGAGTCCCACATCGGGCTCCTTGCTTGGCAGGGAGCCTGCTTCTGCCTCTGCCTGCCACTCTGCCTGCTTGTGCTCTCTCTCTCTCTCTCTGACAAATAAATAAATAAAAACCTTTAAGAATACTTTTCCCAGGACCCCGAGATCATGACCCGAGCTGAAGGGAGAGGCTTGACCCACTGAGCCACCCAGGCCCCTCAAAAGAAAAGTGCTCTCTCTGCTCCAGAGAGAAATCCAAAGGTTCGTGAACTAGATTTGGTGATGCCTACATAATTAGTTTATTTACTTAAGAAGTACTTATTCTGAGGGCGCCTGGGTGGCTCAGTCGGTTAAGTGTCTGCCTTCAACTCAGTGCATGATCCCAGAGTCTTGGGACTAAGCCCCGCGTTGGGCTCTCTGCTCAGTGGAAAGCCTGCTTCTCCCTCTCCCTCTGCCTGCCGCTCCTCATGCTGTGCTCTCTGTGTCAAACAAATAAATAACATCTTTAAAAAAAAAGTACTTATTCTGTATCCTTTATACATCAAACACCGAATTAGTTGCTGACTGAATAATACTTTGTCAATAAGATATAGTTAGTAGCCATTGTCACTATTTTTTTTTTTTTAAAGATTTTTATTTATTTATTTGACAGAGAGACAGCGAGAGAGAGGGGGAACACAAGCAGAGGGAGTGGGAGAGGGAGAAGCAGTCTACCCACCGAGCAGGGAGCCCGATGTGGGACTCGACCCCAGGACCCTGGGATCACGACCTGAGCTGAAGGCAAACGCTTAACGACTGAGCCACCCAGGAGCCCCATTGTCACTATTTTTAAGTCTTTGACCTGTAACAGCGTTTGTTCTTTGCAAGGCAGGGGCATGGATAGAAAAGAAGAGATTCAAAAGATTTGATGGTTTGCGAATGACATGGACAGAACATAGAATGGTAAAAATACTTAAGACTTACAGCTACGTTTTCTCAGCAGAGATTTGTCAAGGTAAACAGAAAATGCAGACACAAAAACTCTACATAGCCTTGCATTTCCAGCCCTCAACTTTCCCCAGAGGTTGAAAAGCAAACATGGATTTTACCTGCTCGTGGTGCTCAGAGTTGGCTGCTGCTTGCTGTGAGTGGAATGAAGAGTAGAGATTTCGGGGGGGCAGGCAGAAGGCCCATGCTGGCTCCAAATGGATAGCACTCGGCCCACCGAGTAGGGAAGAGAACAGAAGACCTTGTCTGCTATGGAGGCTGGAGATCTTAACCCTTTCAAGCCCTGTGTAAACTGGGTCATGAAGAGCCTCTGCATGGCAGGCATGTGACTAGAGAAGCTCCGTTTTTTTGTCCAGATTCGGTAACATCCAGGAGAACAAAGTGCTAGAAGTGTGTGAAGGCCAAGGACAGAGCAGCCTGCTCTGGTCTGGACTATGGCAGTGCCTCCATAGTCTTGGAGAGGACCTGGAGACTGTGAAGGAGCCTGGGCACATGCCTGACCATGGAGGCCAGTGTCTTCCCTGAATGTGGCCATCCCAGGGCAACTGTGGGACAAGAAAAAAGAAAAGGTCCACTTGGGAGGTTGAGACAGGCACCTGGGGGCCTCTCCTAAGGCGAGCCTGGCTGGAGCACAGTGCTCAGGAAAAGTCCTTGGGGACTCGGTCATGCACTCAGAGCCCGATTTCATGTGAAAAGATACTGGGAAAACTTCCGAACCAAACAGCAGTGATGGCACATTGCTGCTCAGATCTATGAAGCTCATTTTGATGGCTTCGAGTGAATAAAGTGTCAAGGGCTTACTATTAGGTCTCTTATCCCATCCACTAGCTGCCAAATAGGGATTCAGCTGCATTGTATTATATGAAAATCCATCCAGAAGCCTTTTGTATCTGAGCCTCTTGTAGCTTTTAGCCACTGGAAGAAGTTCAGAAGAATACCGCCGATATCTTAGTTTCTGGGTCTTTGTGGCTGGGATCAGTTTGGAGGCAAGAATGGACAGCTTGCTAAGTAAGGCTGATTCTTTGGTAGGCTTCCTAACATTCGGGCTCCTCAAGGGATGGCACGGAGTCGCCTTCTGCTTTGGTATGTGGCTCATTAAGCTCCTGGTTGGTTCTCTTTCGGGTTCCAATTGTGTGGGTGCAGGCACGGCACATGAACTGAGAAATCTGTGTGCTTTTGTGGGGACAGTTTCAGAGGAACTCTTGAAAAAGGCAGAACTTCTGATTTTACTTATTTTTTTCCCCATGTTGACTTGCTCCTGACAGAAAACTTTCTTACATGTTCTATGGGGCTGCTTCTTTAAGGGAAGTACTCTTTTCTGATGTGAAGTGTTCCCAAAGGCACCATGTATTTCATCACACCCAGCAGAATCGGGGTCTTGTGCTTTCTGAGGGGCACCATGAAGGCAAGGACCTGTGCACGACTCCATGGCCCTTTTCAATGGATGACACAAGCTTACCTCCTTTGGATCTTCCAACTTTTGGAACTGTGCAGCACTGCTGCCCTGGGCCAGCTTTGCTAGGGTGATTTCCTTCATCATGGCAGACCCACCTTTGCAATCTTTAGCTAGGTTCTTATCTTGCAACTCATTTGATAACATGTTAGATGACGTGCATTGTTCCAATATCGTGTGTGCTTCTTTTTGTTGTATACATTCCTCTTCATTCTGTAACATGTAGTCCAAAGCCCTCTGCCTTTGCTGCTCTTCAATATCACCAAGCATCCTCTGGGACTTAGAGTGGGTCTGAGAAATCTCTCTTCCTTTATCACCATGACCAGCCTCTCTGGTAATCATCTCCTCAGACTCTTCCCTGACAGTTAAGTGATCCACGGGTCCCCTCTGATGTTCTCCAGTTTTTTCTCCTCTCAATTTAGTTTCTGTTTCCATTGTCAAAGGCAAATTTTGCACACCAATGTCTATTCTGACTCCTTCACTAGAATTACTCCCATCCCTGGGTGCTCCTTCCTTTGTCTCAAGCAGGACTGTGTGGTGCTCCATGTTTTCACAATGCATTTCACCATCTTTTGGTTTAAAAAGATTTTCCAGGTCAGTTTCTTCACTATCAACATTACTTTCTGAATTTTTGTGAGAAGACAGATATGAAGGCATTATCTCAATGGATTTCAGGCTCCCTACAGGAACAGGGTTCTCATCTGGGTATCCAGAAGACAGCAATTCTTTTGAGGAAATTCCAAAGGTATTGTCCTTGTCAAACTCAGAATTTATTTCCAGTCTTGATCCTTCAATCATTCCTTGTGTTTCCCTAAGGGATGTTTCTTTAATTTGCTTTTCATGATGAATATAATTTAAGGACACATTTACTTTATCCAATGTTCTTACATTTGGTTCATGATCTGCAATAGACTCTATCTCATGGGCACAAGAGTCTGGACACACTTCCATTTCACAATCTTTTAATGATCTGCTTACTTTCTCTTCACATGATTTTTTAATTTCCAGAGGCTCCCCTGTAGAGGAAGTAGCATCTGGGAAATCTGAGTCCTGGCCAATCATTCCGATAAATGCAGCATTCAGTTCTCCTCTCTGAGACAGAGTACTCACCAAGGTTTCCTGTAACATCAGTCTATCTTGCCCTGCACCACCGTCAAGGGTACTAGATGCTCTGACGTCTAACACGTCTTCTGTAGACTTATTACTACAGTTCGTGTAGATGATGTCTACTATGTCATCTGTGGACTCCTCACTACCAGAAATATGTTCAGAGTCTCCTTTCAAATAGCCTTTCTTCGAACTACCACCGGACAATGGGTTGTTACTGGCTGAACCAACTAGCAGATCCTTTTGGTTGTGGCTTACATCTCTGTTACATGCTGTGACAGTCTCTCTCTCACCACCATCTAGTGTCTCCTTAGCTGGTTTATCTTCATTTCTGCATTCATCTGGTCTGTTTTGGTTACGCTGGCCGTCAAAGACTTCATCTACTTTCTGCTCAAGAGTTTCAACTGCTTGGCTCCTGTTTTTGAAACTGGAGAACATAATAGTAAGAGACTGGTCCAACAATTTTTCAGGGCTTGGAATGTTTGCAGATATGTTTAGTTCTGGTGTGGCACAGTCAGAGATGTTATACTTGCAAAACACAGTCTCTTTAGGTACATCCTGTTCCTTTCCTTCCAGCCATTCCTCACTGGGCTGGGTGTGACTGCTGGTGGGAATGGTCTTGTCTGAAGCTTCACTATTTAACATGTCTGCTCCCATTTTGTTTCTCATCTTATCTCCTTCAGTTTCTTCCCCAGAAAGTTCACTTCCCTCCGAAGTATAACTCACTTTGTGGGTGCTACTTTCTGTGGAGCCTTCTCTTTCTTGGGAGTGGTGACTGCTGTGCTGAAATGTATCTTCACACTTGGTCATCGAAGAGTTTTCAACTTTTGGGATGATTCTGCCGGACTCAAAAGCAGCACAAGCAGAACATATGCTCTTTTCTTGTGCATTTTTACTTACACAAGGACAGCTAGAGAGATCCTGAGATTGAACACTTTGACATTCCATAACAGAGACCTCTTGAGGCAAGTCTGCTGCTGCTTTCTTCCTTGAGGGAAGTTTGGAATGTAGATCGACGATTTCAGAATCAGTCATTTCGTTTTTTCTTTCTAGGCTTCCTGGTTTGATGTTTAAGGTGGGGTTGTTTGAAGAGGCACCACAGGTTTTGTCACCTGATGGAGAGAAGTCTTTCATTTTTGTCTTCATGGGAATGGTTTGGGTATCAGCAATGACATCTGCTCCATCCTCTAATGGAGGGTGATGGCTCTGTTGGGAATCCTCGCTTGTTGCTAAAGGCATCTCTTTGCGAGCTGGCAACTTAGCGTGGTCTTGAGAATTAAGGGGCACTTGATTTAAAACACATTCACTTTCTATTTTGTTTACAACCAGTTCATTGGTATAAGGAAGTTCATTCATCTCACAGGCAATGTTCTGTTCATCTAAATGTGAACTATCGTCCTGTGCAGTCTGTATAGCTTGTTTTGACTCGGGTTTGTAATCAAATTCTAGGGATGGTGGTAACTGAGCAATATCTTTCTTGGGTTTTGACACCTCCTTCATAGGACTTATCTGGTCCTCACGCATTAATCTCACAAGGGATTTTCTTTCAACCAGAAATTCATTATATGATGCTTCACTTAACTGGGTGTCACCTTCCAGGTTTCTCTGGGAGCAGAATGAGTTAGAGTCTTTACTATAAATCTTTTCAGTTACCGTACTGGGCTCTATAGTGGTTGTCTGTTCTGGCTCTTCAATCTGCATTAAGGAGGAAAAGCTGCTCTCCTCAGAGGGTTTGCCTGAATGGCTCATATCAGTAGAAGTTTCTCTATGGTCCTCATGGTTTATCAAGCTACCTTGAATGTCTAGAGTGATTTTCAGATCATTTTTTTTTAACATTACTTCTGTGGCTTCAGTGAAAGAACCTGGCACTGAAGAACTAGGGCTGTCTGTCTGGATACTGCCTCGAACACAAGAGTTACCAGGGGTATTCTCTTTGGGGGAGGCAACAGTCTCTTTTTCACCAGGACAATGACCACTAGCATCCTCTTCTGGTTGCCTGGTATTAACAAGAAAGAGTTCCCCTCTTTCACTCCTGGGGTTCAAAAACTGTTCGTTTTCTTCTCTAGTAGCCACATTCTTGCTTTGATTGCCCCCATCAAAACAGGAATTGTCTGTCTTTTCAGCAGATCCCTTTGGCAAGCCATCACCTTCAAAACCACATGTTTCTAAGGATGGTGATCTGGATTCTGGACCAGACAAACTTGATAAGAAATAGGAAATGCCAGAGTTTTCTCCTAAGGGTTCTACAACAACTACATTTCTTGTGGCTTTGGGACTGCCATGGGCAGAACTGTGTTTTTCATTATGGTGGCTGAGAATCTGTTGGTGATTGTCATCTGCTTCACAGACAAGGTTTAACTTACACACCTCTTCCTTCCCATTGTCCACTTTGGAAATGGCACTGCTCCTTGGTAACAATGACAACCAAGAACGACAAGTTTTTAATTCTTCACATTCTTTTTCTTTAGAAGTTGCTTCTGTTAATCCAGGGTCCACAAAGGTTAAAGGCTCTAGGGAAACTAATGTGCTGGTTTCTGAAACCTTACCACTTGTCATGATTTTGTCTATTTCTGGGTATTCGCTGCACCCAGCTGAGAGACCTTTACTCACATTGCCATTCTTGTGTCCTTCATTATAATCAGTCTTAGTCCCATTGACCTTCATACCTTGTACTTCAGTAGATTTTAGCAGAGTTCCAGTTGTAATTTGCACATTTCCTCCTGCACAAGAGAAATAAATCCAAATCGGTATGCAATCATAAAAAAAAAGTGCTACACTTTCATAAATTTATCATGCGACCAACAGCAACAAAAAGACCCAACTCAAAAAGCAAATTACAAAGTTAGTGCACTGTACCATTGGTTTTGTTCTTTTATGCAAAATATGACACAGGGCCAAAAGTATACTTGGCTAATATTGAACAACTGCCTTTCTCTAAGTGTTACTTATTTAAATGTACTTACTTAGCTGGACAATTGAATATGGAGACATACATGTAACCCAGAGTCTTAAGAAGTTTCCATTCTAAAACATTAATAAAGCAGACCCACAATATGACATCTTATATTATTCAATGACCATCTTATTACTTGAATAATACTAAGTTAGTCATAAATAAATTACCTCTTTAAAAACAGTTTTACACAAAATCTATGTAAAAGATAAATGTATATGTTGAATATTAGTTTTGAACTGAATTACTTAATAGTAACTGCTTCCCTACAAGACTAATCATGAGCTGGTAATTATGAAGCTGAGTGACAGATACATGTGGGTTTAGTATACTCTCCATTTTTCAATAAATTAAAAATTTTCTATTATGAAACATTAAGAAACAAAAAACCTTTTTAAGCATAACATAAATGCAATTCATAAAGAAGTATTACTGTACAATGTCCCTGAAATCCTAGGTAAAAGATGCAGTATAAACAAGTTCCCCAAACTTGTTAATATACAAAAAAGTTTTTTATCCTTACTTTCTTTTTAGAAAACACAGATATACAAGTGCATATGTGTATATGTATATTTGCATGCACACACATATATAACAAAATACAAGCACTAAACAGATAAAGCTAAATGCAAATCGACCTAAAGATCTAATTCTCACTAGAATATGAACTCCATGAGAGTAAGAATCATGTTTGTCTTGGTCTCTCCCTTTCCCTATTACCCAGCATAATACCCAGTACAAAACAGCACTCAATAAATCTGGAGAATTAATAAATGAATAGTTATATCAAATCAACAAATGCTATCAATAGTGTCTTTCTAGAGCTTCCCTATCCATTTCTCAACTGGTACTGAGAGCAGCAATTCTGAGAGAAAGAACAGCAACTCTGAAGGCAGGTGGGCTCTGTGATCTTACTTACCTCTCTGAGTTTCAGTTTCCTCCTCTGAAAAAGAGGGTATGAAGTACACTTACCTCAGTGCTACTTTGAGGATTAAATTAAACAATACATGTAAAATACCACCTGGTACAGTGCCTGCCATTTAAAGAAAAAGTGCTTTTCCTTTGTTCTGCTTTCTTTCTTATCTTACTGGACCTGAGAACAGTTAAAATGATAAACTTAATAACTATGCTAGGACAGGACATAGTGTTTAAAAATACTGGGAGTCAACAAATACTAGATGGCTAAATGCATACTGGATCCCACAAGCTTGCACAGATTCCAATTGTTGACATATTATGGCCTTGAAATCCTAATGCCCCACACAGTATTTATCTTTTTGAAACTAGCTTACTTTCCACATCATATCATAGCAGATAACCCTACCCTATTCATGAATTTCTATGTGCATTTACCCCAAATGGTTTAGTGTATCTCTTCACTGGACACCATGGCATTAAGCCATTCATGTAAACTCTGGGCCTTTCCATGCTGGTCCAGCACCATCCTAGTTGAATTCTTTGTTTTATGTGCTCAGGAAAACTGCAAAACTCTTCACCCATCCCCAAACTATTCACTACTGTGCAAGGCACTTAAGGCAAGATTCTACCTCAGAGCCCTTACCTGCTAGAAGAACACCTGTTTTTAACTTAGCTGAGAATCTCACGGAGGAAGCAGGGGAACAGTCATTTTCCAGGTGGTGTAACACTGAAGGCTGGGTGGGAAACAGGGGTTGTGTATAGCTTGAAAGCAAAAGGATACTCTACCTACTCTTTTACTTGGTTATCATTAACCATGTTGACTCAGAAATGTCAAAAAATTTTAAAGGAGAGTTTGAGACAATTATGTTTATTAGCAAGTTTTCTGAAGGCTATGGAATACTGACCCAGTCCTCTCCTGTAATATGGGCGGGTAGAAAGATGGTACCCACTTTGCAGGACTTGTAAAGGTGAGTTAACACATGTAGAGCTCTTACAAGTGCCAGAGTCCACACTTGGTTAGGGCTAGCCACTCCTTTGGGTTCCCACTCCCTTGTACAGTATGTCTACCAAAACCTCTGTGATATTGTTTCTCAAATATTTGTTTAATATATCACCTCTGTGAGACTGGAGTTATCTGAAGGCAGAAACAGGATCTTAATGATCACTGTGGACTGAGTACCCAACACTGACCTTGGCACAGAGCACGTACATAATAGATGTTGTCTGAATGAAGAATAAGAAGGTTAGGGAAGTTGTTCAAAGTATTAGATATACTCTATCCAGCAACTCCACTTCTGGGTATATACCTAAAGGAAATGAAATCACTATTCTGAAAAGATATCTGCACCCACACGTTCATTCCAACATTATTTATGGTGGGTGAGACATGGAAACAATCCTAAGTATTCACTAATGAATGAATGGATAAAGAAAATGTGGCATATTAAAAAGAAGTACTTAGGTATACTGGAGGGTAAAACATGTATTCTGTGAGGTACGGGCCTATTTTTATTTATTTATTTTTAAAGATTTTCTTGTATTTATTTATTTGACAGAGAGAGAGAGAGCGAACGAGAGCGAGACCACAAGCCCGGAAACAAAGGGAGAAGGAAAAACAGGCTCTCCACTGAGCAGGGAGCCCAATGCGGGGCTCAATCCCTGGACCCTTGGATCATGACCTGAGCCGAAGGCAGCTGCTTAACCAATTGAGCCACTCAGGTGCCCACATCTGGGCCTATTTTTAGAAGCATAGGCATTTCGTGACCTCAGCTGAAGGCCCTAGACTTGTTTTATTAAACGGTTAATAACCATTTAAAAAGTGCTTACTTTTGTAGAAACTGACAAACTAATCCTAAAACTCAAATGAAAATGCAAGAGACAAATAACTGCTGAAATGCTCTTGAAAAAGAACAAAGATGGTAGATTCACACTTCCTGATTTCAAAAACAAAGTTGCAGTAATGGAGACAGTGTGGTAGTGTCACAGGATGGATCTAATGAAGAGCAAGGAATTCTGAGAATCCAGAAAGAAACTCTTACATTTATAGCCAGTCAGCTGATTTTTGACAAAAGGACCAAGAAGAAAGGCTTTTCAACAAATGATGCTGGGACAACTGGATATCCACATGCAATTGAGTACATTTGGATGCTGTCTCACATCATACAAAAAAATTAACTCAAATTTTAGAGTTAATAAATTTTAGAGACCTAAATGTAAGAGCTAAGAGTATAAAACTCTTACAAGAAAAAACAAGAGTAAATTTTCATGATTTTCGTAATGATTTCTTAGCTAAGATACTGAAACACAGTGATAAAAAGAAGACTGGTAAACTGGACTTCATCAAAACTAAAATCTTGGGGCACTTGGGTGGCTCAGTTGGTCCAACTCTCTTTTTTTTTTTAAAGATTTACTTATTTATTTGAGAGAGAAGGAGAGAGAGCAAGCATGGGGAGGGGAGGAACAGAGGGAGAAGCAGACTCCCTGCTGAGCAGGGAGCCTGATGCGGGGCTTGATCACAAGACCCGGAGATCATGACCTGAGCTGAAGGCAGATGCTTAACTAACTGAGCCACCCAGGCGCCCCAAAATAAATAAAAAATCTTAAAAAAAAAGAGAGAGAGAGAACTGAAAATTTATGTCCACACAAAACCTATACACGAATGCTGACGACAGCATGATTAATAATAGCTAAAAAGTGGAAACAACCTAAATGTCCATTAGATAAATGGATACAAAGGAATATTATTCAGCCATAAACATGACTGAAGTACTTATATATGCTAGATCATGGATGAACCTTAAAAATCTTTATGCCAAGTGAGAGCAGTCATAAAATAACAGGTCTCATTTACATAAAATGTCCAGAAACAAGAGCAAATTAGTGACTGGAAGAGGTTGGGGGTATGGAAGAACGGAACAAAGAAGGAATGCTAATGGATACAAACAAGGTTTCTTTAGGGAGTAATGAAAATTAAATTACGGTTATGGTTGCACGCTGTAAGTATAGAAGAAAATCACTGAACTGGATACCTCAAATGGGCGAACTTTATAGTATGTAAATTATATCTCAATAAAATTGTTTTTAAAAAAGTGCTTATACTCCAATTATAATACAAGTAACATCAGAAAACGTAAAGATCTTTTTTTGTAAATGTAATTTTTTGGGTGTTATTTCCATATAACCATAACTGGGGACAGACATGCTGGAGGATGACAAAGATTCAATAGCATTTCTTTTCTTTTTTTTTTTTTTTCAATAGCATTTCTGTCAAAACCTTTTCCCGGATCAGAAAATTAAGTGGTTAGACTGTGGACACTAAATATGACATCCATTTTGGCATATCCTACATCTCGTCTTTAGAAAGATGCGCAATGGGTTAGCAATATTGTAATGTCTTATAAAAGGAAGCTCTCCTGTGTGGTGACTCACAACGTCTACCTACAGGGAGGAGGACAGCAGACAACCCTACAAGCTATTGTCACCTCCTCAGCTTCTCTGACCAATGAACATCTGGTTTTCCAAATTACAAATGAATTAACAATGAAAAAGGATTCAACTCCTTAACTGGAACTCATATACTATGAGTCCCAAAGGGTACAACCACTGTGGAAAACTGTTTGGCAGTTTCTCATAAAATAAACACACTTTCCAAATGACCCAGAAGTGTCATGCCTAGGTATTCGCCCAGGTGAAATGACAACTCATGTTCACACAAAACCTCGTACACAAGCATTCACTGCAGCTTTATTCATAACTGCCCAAACCAGAAACTCAAATTTCCCCCAATGGGAAATAAACAAGCTGTGATACAACCAGACAACAGGATACTCTTCAGCAAGAAGAAGCAATGAAGTACTGATACACACAGCTGTATGGATGAATCTTATATGCACTATGCTAAATGAAAGAAGTCAGACTCAAAGGCTTCTCCTCTGTGATTACATTTAGGGACATTTTGGAAAACGTAAAACTACAGGGACAGAAAAAAGATCAGTGGCTGCTAATGACTGAGGCTGGCAAGAGGGATGCACTTGAGAAGCCTGTGAGAAATCACTGGAGTGATGGAAATGTTCTATATCTTGACTGTGGTAATAGTCACACAACTGTGTTTGTCAAAACTCACAGGGCTGTACACACACACAAAAAGGTGAATTTTAGTGTAGGTAAGTTATACCTTAATTACCTTAATTGTTTTTTAAAAACGATTTTATTTATTTGACAGAGAGAGCGAGAGAGCACAAGCAGGGGAAGTGGTAGAGGGAGAGGAAAAAGCAGACTCCCTGCTGAGCAGGAAGCCCAATGCAGGGCTTGATCCCAGAACCTGGGATCATGACCTGAACCAAAGGCAGACACTTAACTGATTGAGTCACCTAAGGGCCCCTATACCTTAAAATTAAAAAAAAGTAAAAACAAAAAACAAAACAAAACAAAAAAATTCAGTTCCCAAAATGTCTACACTTCTTTCATGTTGTCTATTGAATGGGAGTGATACTGGCTGATTTTTCAACTTTTCTCCCCCTAAAATGTAAATTATAGGAGGACAATGACATAAATAGGGAATATAAATAGGAAATATTCTTTCCAAATTATGCATATTTAAAAAAGAATCAATAAACTCCAAGAATCTAGATGCATATAAAGCATAAGAAGTTTATTGATGAGGTTCTTCCTATCTACTTAAAATGCTTAATTTAATCGTATGACAGACATAGTGGGCTTTAAAAGATTGTTTCAACTCGAATTCTTCTAAATAGTTCAAACTATCTAGTTCCAAAAATTATATAAGGTATCTTTTCCCTCCTTGACTGCTTTTACCTCTGCATCAAAATGTATTCCCTCAAATGCTCTTCCAATTTCTTGTGACTCTCCTACTTCAGAGAATTCCCAAATAAGCCTTCATGGAGATTGTTACTGTGGGAATTAAGTCACAAACTTCCCAAACCAAGCCAGTTACAGGGAACTTGGGAAAAAAACAAAACAAAACACAACAGAAACAAACAAAAAAAACTCAATGTCAATTCTATAAAATACTAAACAGAATTATGGTGAAAAAGCCACATTAGAAAAGCCACACTAAAAAAAAAAGAAGAAAGAAAGAAAAGCCACACTGGTAGAAAGGGAGAGGCAGCAGAGTTTCTGACAGGACACCCTCCCTTTGTGAAATGGCCCCTCAACCAACATCCATCACTGCTCCTCCATGGCCACTTTCCACAGGCCTATCCCATAGCAATCAAGAAATAAGAAATGACCTTAAGAAGTTAAAAATAGAGCTACCCTATGACCCTAGAATTACCCCAAAGATGCAGATGTAGTGAAAAGAAGGGCCACATGTACCCCAATGTTCATAGCAGCAATGGCCACAATCACCAAACTGTGGAAAGAGCCAAGATGCCCTTCAACAGATGAATGGATCAAGAAGATATGGTCCATATATACAATGGAATATTATCCCTCCATCAGAAAGGATGAATACCCAACTTTTGTATCAACATGGACGGGATTGGAAGAGATTATGCTGAGTGAAGTAAGTCAAGCAGAGAGAGTCAGTTATCATATGGTTTCACTTACGTGTGGGGCATAAGGAAAAACATAGAGGACATTGGGAGAAGGAAAGGAAGGGTGAATTGGGGGAAATCGGAGGGAGAGATGAACTATGAGAGACTGGACTCTGAGAAACAAAATGAGGGTTTCAAGGGGAGGGAGATGGGGGGTTGGGCGAGCCTGGTGGTGGGTATTGAGGAGGGCATGTATTGCATGGAGCACTGGGTGTGGTGCATGAACAATGAATCTTGGAACACTGAAAAAATAAAATTAAAAATATGGCAATTGCATAACTATAAATGACAGTACAAATGTAAAAAAAAAAAGAAAGAAAGAAAGAAAAGAAATAACGAATGATGTGCAAAATAGCATCCTACCAATTAAAGATGACTTTTGGTTAACACAAATGTCCTTTTAAAGCATTAAGCTTGTTCTAATTTCACCTAACTGAGCCACAGCAGATATGACTGTAAAGAACCTAAAAATTCTGAATACAACACTAACTTGGAAGTACTGTGAATGGGACATTTACTTAGAGAAGGAAGAAAAACACACCAAGAGGAATGTGGCAGCCTTAGGTTCGCTTGCTGAACACCTTGGTGCAGGGGACCCAAATTCATTCCTCAGCAAATTTATAAATTATCACAGGGCGCTAACCTTTAAGGTTCCTTCATTCAGAATAAGCAAAACTGAATATAAATAAAACTCTGTAAGCAATTTGCACAGCATTCGACAGAGCAGACATTTTAAACAAAAGTAGGAAGGGTATACTATACTAGTTTTTATCAGGAAAATCTACATCCAAAATGTGCTCCAGGATCTGGAGCAGAGTGAAAATTCTACAGCTGGGAACCCCAGAGGCACTGTACAACTAAGTTTCCAAGAAATAGTAAATGACAGGTTGCCAGATGCTTTATCTTAACCCTGGCAAAGTGAGCTGAGATGCTGGCCACATGACAATACAGCATGTACACCTGTTTAATTGAAATCTGTGACGGCAGCCTGTGTGTTCATTTCTTTCACAGACTTGCCTTCATAGAACCTTCCTTTCTAACTTGCATGATGGGTTGGGCAGAGCCTGTTTCTTCATGTGTAACGAAGGGACACCTTGGGTGGCTCTTTGGGGACTGACTGGAAGAACATACCACAGTCAGGAACTAGGTCACTGATGCTAAAAACTCAGTAGAGCTGCTGTTTTCAAGTTCCTCCATCTAAAACTGAGAACCTTGCACATGGCTTTGGGGAAAGAAAAATAATTCATTTCCCCAATTTAAGTCATTGAAGAATGGTATTAGTTCAGGAAGAAAAATGCCACAAAGTAGTTTATCTGAGAATACTTTTCAGAAGAGCTCATCCTATCCATGTCCAATGTAGACCACATTTTTCGGTGGACAGTAACCAGGTAAGTCTGAGAAGGCAGATTTCCTCATTGAAAAGAACTGATTCTCTTGTTTTTGTTTGTTTGGTTTTTTTTTAAGATTTTTATTTTTTTAAGTAATCTCTACACCCAACGTGGGGCTTGAACCCTGAGATCAAGAGTTACTTACTCTACGACTCTACCGACTGAGTCAGCCAGGCACCCATTTTTTTGTTTTGTTTTGTTTTTTAATTTATTTTTCTTTATTAAGTAATCTCTATGCCCAACATGGGGCTCAAACTCATGACCCCAAGACCAAGAGCCGTGTGCTCTACCAAATGAACCAAGCAAGCACCCCCTAATTCTGTTTAAAGGTCAGTTCAGTTGTTAAATGAAAGTGTAGTTCAATAAACAGACATTAAACTTGTGCTAAGATGTGGGTGAAAATATACCGAATATACCAAAGACTCAATATCACAATACTGGAGCCCTTCTGAAAAGATATTTGGGGTGGGGGGGTGGTGGTGGTGGTGGCTAAAATGGTCCCAAGTAAGGCCCTAGGAACTGGGTGAGACATGTACAAAAGACATTTCTCATTTTCAGGGTTTTAATCTATACTGGACAGCCAAGCCTTTGAGCCACAGAGGAAATCTCCAGCAGCAGGAAGCAGGGTGATAAACTGGGACAAGTGCCCTTTCTCATAAGGACAATTTGTGTTTCCTTTCCTGTCTGGGCTGCCAAGAAGCAGAGAGTCAAATCTGATGTTTTATCACAGTAACAAAATGTTCATATAATTAAACATACTTGCTGTATTTTCCTTTTTTTGTGGTTCTGATTACTCTGTATTTTTAACTTTAATTGCATAATACATACACATAGTCCTCTCTAAAGTTACCTAAGATTATTTCAGGGGAGAAAATCTTAGCTCAGCACTTTCTTTGGGTCTCAGCTTCCTCTTCAATCAATCAATCTAAAGGTGATATCTCAGATGCCTATATCTATTCATTGTTTTGAGGAGCAAAACAAAGTAATGGGAATGAAAATGCTTTGATGGTTCTCAAGGTGACCTGGAGTAAACACTTTCTCCCATCCCTGCCCAGGGGAACAAGAACGGGATGCACTCCACAATGCTGAACTGGACTGGATCAATTCCTCCCCATTCATGTTAACCTTTCCAAATAGGCAGTTTAGTTTTATAAAATCAAAGATTTCACATCAGTAGGGATTCATTATATAAAAGAGGGAAGCAAACTATTGTCAAAACTAAGGCTCTGCTTGGGGTGGCTGGCTGGCTCAATTGGAAGAACATGTGACTCTTGATCTCAGGGTCATGAGTTCAAGCCCCACACTGGGGGTAGAGTTTACTTAAAAACAAAAGATGGGTGCGTGGTTGGCTCAGTCGGTTAAGTGTCTGCCTTTATTTAGTTCAGCTCATGATCTCAGGGTCCCGGAATCCAGTCCCACATTGGGCTCCCTGTTCAGCAGGGAGTCTGCTTTGCCTTCTGTCCCTCCCCCTCCCCATGCTTGCTTGCATACTCTCTCTCTCTCAAATAAATAAAATATTTTTTAAAAAAGTTAAAAAAAGGGGCACGGGGGTGGCTCAGTCGTTAGGCGTCTACCTTCGGCTCGGGTCATTATCCCAGCGTCCTGGAATTGAGCCCCATGTTGGGCTCCCTGCTCAGCGGGGAGCCTGCTTCTCCCTCTCCAGCTCCCCCATGCTTGTGTGCCCTCTCTCTGCCATAAATAAATAAAAAATCTTATTAAAAAAAAAGTTAAAAAAAATTAAAACAAAAACCAAAAAAACCACAAGAAAACCTAAGGCATTGTTCAATAATATTAGGTGTCTTCAAGTATGTCAATGGACAAGATCAAGAATTTCTACAGTTAAGTCCATCAGGCAAGGCATGGACTTGCATTCCCAATGCAAAATAGAAACTGTGAACTAAAACAGTGTGTGTAATAAGTGGAAAAAGGAAAGGACTGGAGAAAAATAAATACCTTTGCTCCTCAGATAGTCTTCAGGGAGGCCCGTGCATAAACGTTCTTTGCTTGACTGCACCAAGAGGTCTTCCTGCAGGACGAAAATCCAGTTGTCAGGGAGGATTCAGAAATACCTGAACTCATGAATGCAAATTACCATCTGAAAAACTTCTTTATGACTCCTGGAAATTTGCTAGCAGTCACAAAGATTGGCAACTGAAGGAAACCTCAAATTTAAAGAAATAAAATCAATAAAAACTGCTCTTCTCTAGAATTTGAGCTTGAAAAGCCAAGTTTCCTGAGGTCTGGACAATAACAGAGGCTTAAAATGCTGACCCTATTAAATACCTTCTGAATTAAGAAACACACTGTTGCAACATAACGTTAATTTCATCCGTTTACATCCAAACTGGATGTATCTCAATCCTCAACCACTCTAGAGATCATATATGCATTTTCTTTCCAAACTTCTTAGAAGGGCTATTTTTTCTTTTCATCTCCCTTCACTGGAGGGAGAGCATGCAAAGAAGAACACCATCAAATGACAACCAGTTTTCTCCTACAGAAGAAATTCAGAAAAATGGGAGGATTCAGTGGCAGAACGTGCATGTCATGGCAGCAAATGGCTTCAAGCCCCATGAGGGAAGGTTTACCAGCTAGGAGACACAGACAGAACGAAGATCGCTGCTTATGCTAAGCTCTCCTGAGTTACCTCTTTTACCCTGCCCTAAGATTTAAGGTTTTTTTTTTTTTCATACTGATTTAATTAGTAAGTGCAAGATACTGACATGGTATGCATTTAAATCCACAGATAGTGGTATCATAACCATAATTTTTGATAATTTTTATAGCACTTCAAACAAACTCAAAGCTAGCAAAAGCCATTTGGACCCTAAGCAAAGTTCTGTGGTGGAAACAGAACCCAGGATGGGGAGGGAAAATAAAAGCAGTGGCAAAAACAGGTGGATGCAGGCAGAAATAAAACATTATCATTGGAACTGAGAGCATGGACTATCGTATGTGGAGCAAGACTATTTTTTCATTTCCTTGGTGTGGAATACTTTCGCAAAGCATGAACTTAAAAACAAGTATCTCCCAGATAATTTATGGTAACACTACCATGTTTGACAAAGAAATATGAGTTCTAGCATGATGCCAGACCGAACTTATTTGCAAAGGAGGAGAAGAGAAACCTCTTACTTAACCATAAAAGGAATCATGGAATTAGAAAATTACCGCTGGGCGACCATCACAGTAATAATGATCTCAACCAACAATCATCAATGGATGTTAAAACTGATGGCTAAAAGTTTGAGTGAGAAACAGAAATATTTACATAGTCTCAAAGTATCTCTCCATGAGATAACTAATAATTCCGTAAGGGAAAATAGTAACCACAGTGGAGAAAGCTGGCAGACCCCACCTGAACCAAGTGATGGACTTGACCTCCCAGGAATGAAGCACCCCAAAGCCATGTGCCTCCTGAGAGGATGGACCAAGAAGAACCAGCATCACTTCTGTGGGATTCGTGCTGCCAAAATGCATAATCAGAATCTAATCATGAGAAAACACCAGACAAGTCCAAATTGAGGGAAATAAATGGCCTGTATTCTTCAAAAGTTCTCAAGGTCATGGGCTGAGCAACTGTTACACATTATAGGAGATTAAAAAGACATGCCAATTGAATGCCACAAGTGATCCTAGATTTTTCCTAGGCCAAAAGAACCATTTTCTTTTGCTTCAAAAGACATCAGTGCAACAATTGGCCAAGTCTGAATATGGTCTGTAGATTAAATAAAAATACTTAGATCAGTGTTAATTGCTTGATTTTGATCAATGTACTGTGGTCATGTATCAGAATATCTTTGTTTGCTAGGAAATACACATTGAAATATTTAGGCATCATGTCTGCAACTATACTCCCAAATTATTCAGAAAAAAAAAAAAGAAAGCACAAGTGGTAAAATGTTAACGTGTGAGGAATTTGCATGAAGGGTATATGGGAATTCTTTGTACTATTTGTGCAACTTTTCAGTAAGTCTCAAATTATTTCAAAATAAGAAGTTACAGAAACATCTTTATTTGTAGTTACATTTGATCCTTTCTCTAAAATGACACTTCTCTTGCTGTTCCAGTTGTCAGGCTGAATGTTTGGGATGTGACATTAGATGCTATTTAGAATTATTTTTTCAGGTTAATACTTTATGGGAAAGGCAGAATGCTGAAGTAAAAGATTATGGGATGAGGAGTTAAGACAGGGCTCTGTTCCAACCTCAGGACTCCCACCTACTAGCTACATAGCACTAAGAACAAGCTTGTACAACTAACCATACTGACTCCTGCACCTGGAAGAGCTCCTGGAATTTTAGTTTTGCTCCACCTGCTGCTCTAAGGTTCTTACCTGGAGGACTCAAAATACCCTGGTGGAGTGCCAAGCCAACTGCCTCAGCCATGTCCCCTTCTTCTTGGTTAGTCATGATTTGTAATAGGGAAGGAGAGAAACAGAAGCTAGGAGTAAGTGATTCCCCTCTCCCTCTGCCTTGTTGACTTCTCTTAAAAGGTTATGAGTTTAGAAGTCCCTATAAAGTTTGAAGTCTCAAATATGATCAGAAATTGACTGGGTTGAAAAGAAAACAGAGTGTGAGGCTGAGGTCAGATGTGAGACACCCCCCACACCCAACTACCACCACCACAGTGGTGGGTAGTCTCCATATCAGGTGGGAACTCTACCAAGTGTGGGCATCAAGTGCAGATGGGAGAACAGAACTGCCCACCTGCAAGCAGTGCACATGCAGCATAATGATCCTGTCACTCTCCCGACCCCCTCAAGGTCAGCCAATCACATAATAAAACACTTGCAGAAATTTACCAATTCCTTTTCCTATAATATTTTATAGGCTAAGTGTTCTAACTTTCAGGATTTTTAGAGGTAGAGTCCTAAACATTTTCTCTTTCACCTAGATTCTGCAAAATCTGTTTTGAATGAATCAACTTCCAAGATGAAAGTTCACGTGGTTCTTTCCCTCACCATCAAGTGAGATAACTGCTATAGTTTATAATACACTATTAGCTGTATAGAGTAAGAATTACCACAGAACAGTACCAATTCATTTTCAAATCGACAGCAAGCATTCTCTGCCTTGCACATCCAATATACCATGCCCCTGCCAAGTGCTTGGAATCAAAATCAACTTTTGATACTTCAAAGTTGTGGCAGATTTTAGAAAGGTCTTGAAAAACCATTCTTACTGTTCATGTGTAATCTTATTTCCCATTAAAAGTTGTATGTCCTGGAAAGGATGCAATTCTCTGATTCATTCCTGTGAGACTAGTTTAGAGTAGGAGAACAACACAAATGTCTCAAGGAAGGAAATGAATATACATCAGGCTCTTCAGCTTTTTACACAGGGTGAGTTACAAGCTCCTCAGGGCCTGATTTATCTCTGAGCTGTGAGCCCTGCTTGTAACCAGACTCCACTGAACTCCTCTGAACTTGAGCTTCCTGAGCTGGAGGCAGAAGCAGACGAGTAAGGAAGGGCAGCAATCACCCCATCTTCAGATGGGACTGTCTATACACAGAAGTGTGCAATGACAGGGCAATAATATGGAGCAAATGAAATTCTTCCTACTACCTGGCCTTTGGAAACAACCATGATTATGTTCATAGTGAAGAATACTCTGAAAATAAAAGAAACTTTTATATCTCTAGGTGGATCTTTCAGTTTCCTGCCCCTTGCATATTTAGAAAGGAACAGCTGTCGAAAAGTAACTGTAAATCATCCTTACAGAGCTTAATAAGGAATTTTCCTTCATGTATTTCAATTCAGGGAAACAACTGGTGACTTTAAATAAGGCACTGATCACCTTAGCTGGGAGAGGCATTTGATAATAATCCCTCCTCACCCCATGATTATCTGAGAACTGCTATAATAATTAGGAGAAAGGTCTTAGTTTCAGCAATATGCCCCTGGTGCTTAGGGCAATTTTCTGTCACTTTTAACAACATGAGATGTCACAGGGCAAACCATCACTGTGGGGACAACAGTGCCCTGGCAGACCTGGAGAACAGGTTATGGCCACCAGCTTTACTACTAACAGCATGAAGTTCAGACTTTTTCCACCTTTAAATCACCAAAAGTGAATTCTTTCCACCAAGATATCCTTTCAAGCAAATAGCAAGCTCCTACACTCAACCACAAATTTCGTGTAGGATCACAGACTTGTATGTAAGACATAAATAAGCTTAATGGGCATTTAGTTCAAAGGGCTTTCATTTAAGTGAAGTCACACAAATTGCGCAAGATTAGATCTGATGAACACGTCATTAAAAAATAAGTTTCTGGGGTGCCTGGGTGGCTCAGTGGGTTAAGCCTCTGCCTTCAGCTTGGGTCATGATCTCAGGGTCCTGGGATTGAGCCCCGCATTGGGCTCTCTGCTCAGCAGGGAGCCTGCTTCCCCCTCTCTCTCTGCCTGCCTCTCTGCCTACTTGTGATCTCTCTCTCTGTCAAATAAATAAAATCTTTAAAAAAAAACAAAACAAACAAACAAACAAAAAAACCAAGTTTCTCCAACAGCATAACATGGTTCAAGTGATCAACAGCCATTCTGCATCCTTATTTGATGTCCCCTGTCCAGAGAGCTTCAAATATCTGTCAAAAATGTATATTGACTCATGTGTACAGATAATAGATGATCAGAACGTTTTTCTGTGTCTGTGCTGAGCACAAATAAAGTATCATATTCTGGAACCAAAGCTTTTATAACACATTCAACCCAGGCACATCAACTACCATGACAGGTAAAAAAAAAAAAAAGTAAAATATATAAAAACTTAAGACCCTACGGCTTATATCTAAGCACCAGGAAAAACAAAGAACAAGCATATGTTCAAAGGGGAAAAAAAAACCCAACCACACACTGTATAAAGAGTTTTCAATGTTAAAATCATCTATGTGGAGTATCACACCCCCATCTCTATCTTATTCTTAAATAACACCAACATTGTCCACACCCTCACTATGCACCAGAGTTGTTGATCTTTGTCCTACAACTAAGTTCAGAACTGAAATCTCTCTTTCACCATTCAGTCTGGCTCTTGCAGCTGTCCCTGTCACTGAGCCTGTTCTGATACTTTCCCCTCCTTCCTTTTTGCCTTTCTTCTCTCCTCCTCAATAAGAGTGGTTTCCTGATCAAAGTACCAAATTATTAGTTGTAAGCTTTTATGCCTTTTTGACACAATCGTAAGGCAGGAGTTATTTTTTGCTGGTTTCCCTTTTCAAGACCGAAGTATTTCAATGATTGAAGTATTTCATGATTAGAATATTTATTTTAATTTTTTTAAGTGGATCTTTAAAAAAATGTTAAGTGCAGTCACATAAGGACAAAGACTGTATAATTCCACTTAGATGAGGTCCCTAGAGTAGACAGATTCATAGACCGAAAGGAGAATGGTAGCCAGGGACTGGGGGGAGGGTGTAATGGGGAGTTAGCATTTAATGAGTACAGAGTTTCAGCTTGGGAAGATGAAAACAGTTCTGGAGATGGATGGTGTTGATGGTTATACAATAATGTGAATATGCTTAATGCCACTGAACTGTACATGCACAAATGATTAAAATGGTAAATTTTATGTTATGTGCATTTACCACAAGAAAAAAAGGTAACACCAACATTTAAAAATATGCTGCTTCATAAATTAACACGTACTTTGTTTTTTCTTTTAACAACAACAAAAACCTATGATGACTTTGAATGAGATTAAACAAGTCAATGAATTAACCAAATGAATTAAAACCAGTTTAGGCTTCATCAGAAACCATGATATAGGAAAGTGCAAACTTCTAATTATAAAAATGAGTGCAGTCCTTCTCCTTGACCTGGGAAGTTCACCAAGCAAACTGGACTCTGTTACAAAGTCACTGGATTCATACAATGCATGCCCCGGAAGCCTAGGTGGCTGAAGTCACTACTTTTCCCATCGTGATGGATTTTGGTCCAGAGGGAACAGAGAGGAGTGAGTAAGTGGTAATCTTTGAGTATTCACTGTGCTGCAAACCTGAGGCAGTGCCCAACTGGGCCTCTTTGCTGGTTTGAAATGAGGAACAGCCGAAGAAAAAGAACTTTGTGGAATGCTGCTAAACGCTATTAGAAATAAATCACAGAATCTCAGAATGGGAAAAGAACAGCTCTCAGGTTGCCTGTCCAAACTAGAACCCCCTCCGCTATATTCCTCACATTCAGTCATTCAGCCCTTTCATAAACATGACTTCCCCAACACAACCTAAACCATTTCTAAACTGGCCTAGATGTGAAAAAGTACCTTTCCTATTGACTTAAATTCTGTCTTCCTTAAACAAGAAGGGTTTTTTGGGTTGTTTTTACTATTACTATATTAAATTTTTTTTTAATGTTTTTAAAAAACTGATACAGAGGTAATTTCTCTCAGATGTGTAAAAAAAATTTAAAAAGTTTGCAAATACTGTTCAAAAAATTTTCTGTAGTCTTCATCTAGCTTTCCTTAATGCTACTATCTTACACATAACCACCATATAGTTATCAAGACCAGTAAACTATAGAATTTACTCACATTTTATTAATGGCTTTCCAAGTCCTTTTTCAGGACCTGGATCCAGTCCAGGTTCTCATGATGCATTTAGTCATCATATCTCCTTAAGCTCTCCCTTAAACTGAGATAGGTCTTCAGATATTCATCTTTGTGACTTTGATACTTTTGAAAAGAAAGTCCCTCAATTTGGACTTGATGTTTCATCAATAGATTCTGGTTATGCATTTTGGGGGCTGGAATCTCACAGAAGTGATGCTGGTTCTTGGTGGATCCTCTCAAGAGCTACATGGCTTTGGCGGCGGCGGGGGGGGGAGGGTCTCATTCCTCTGGAGGTGAACTTCCAACACTTAGTTCAGGTGGAGTCTGTCAGGTTTCTCCACTGTGATTATTTTCTCCTTTGTATATCTTGTAATGATTCTGTTACTATGAAATTACTAAGTATCTTATGGGAGAGATATCTGGAGACAATGTAAATACTTGTTTCTCATTTAAACTTTTAGCCACTAGTTTTAACATCTGTTGAGGATTCTTGCTTGAGATGACTATTTCTGTGCCAAATAGAGATTTATTTCCATGATTCCTTTTATATTTATGAATTAGAATTCTTTAAGAGCTTTTTTTTTTTCCAAGTTATTTATTCAAGTATTTTATATCAACACGGGCTCATGATACCTGCTTTATTCTCTGGGTTATAATTCATTATTATCATTATTTAAGCTCAAATTGTCCCAGTCTTAGCCACTGGGAGTCCTTTCGAGTTGGCTCCTGGGTCCTTTTGTTATGTCTCCTAATTTTCTGAGCAATTAACCTTAAATTGTTCTTAGCTCATCTTGTATTTTCCCCTGTGCCAGCTGCCAAAACATTTCCCCCAAAAGTCTCAGTTTCTTTAATTGGAAAATGTTACTAAGAAACCAAGAACTGGGTGCTCACTGCTATATGAGGTATCACTGCCTCTATAACCCACCTCACATACCCACACATATAAGTACATCTCTGTATCTATCTACATATATTAAAAAGTGGAAGTTCATACTGATAACTTCAATTCTAGTTCCACACCACAGGGTTCATTCTAGCCCTCAACCCACCCCCTTCTGTAATTTCATTTTGTTAGTGAGAAACCTGGCTCACTCTCATTATCTACAATATTTACCTATTTGCTCAATCCCAGAACACACATACAGCAGTTCAGGAATTGTTAAGCCACACCCCTGTGAAAACAAATTACTAAAATTTGGGGCAAGTGGGTGGCTCAGTTGGTTAAGTGTTCGACTCTTGATTTCGGCTCAGGTCACAATCTCAGATAAGGAGATTGAGCCCTGCATTGAGCTTTGTGCTGGGCCTGAAGCCTACTTAAGATTCTTTCTCCCTCTAGCTCTGCCCGCCCCTCCCCCGTGCCTGCCTGCTTGCTCTCTCGCACTCAAAAAAAAGTTTTGGGTTTATTGGATTTAGATTTAAAAGTATAGTTAAGGAGCGCCTGGGTGGCTCAGTGGGTTAAGCCTCTGCCGTCCGCTCAGGTCATGATCTCAGGGTCCTGGGATAGAGCCCCGCATTGGGCCCTCTGCTCAGCGGGGAGCCTGCTTCCCCTTCTCTCTCTGTCTGCCTCTCTGCCTACTTGTGATCTCTCTCTCTCTCTGTCAAATAAATAAAATCTTAAAAATAAATAAATAAATAAAATAAAAGTATAGTCAAAATACTGTTTCCCAAAGGTACTTGGGTTACTTTTCTTTTTCATCCCCCCTCCCTTAGTGTGGTTTCATTATTCATTTGTAATACAGTTAAGAGTCATTTGTTAAGAGTTTTTATTCAATTCTGGGCTCTCCTCACACCCTGGTTGTCTAATTAGTTATTTTTCAAGAACAGACTCAGAACTATACAAAAAGATGTACTCAGAGACGTGTCACTTCCTCTTGCTCCTTCTATCCTATTCTCACACTCTTTACCCTGCTCCTACTGGCTTCTTTTAAGTAGCCAAACCCATTCACTTCTGCTTTATCCTTCCTACGTGTACGTGTGTGTGTTTTATACAAACAGATACTTGTATATACTTATCTCCCCTTATTTCTTGAATGAAAGAGAGGATACAAACAGATGTTTACTTGCTCTTTGCTCTTCTCATTTACCAGTATATCCTACTTTGCAAAAGAGAGTTAACATAGCAGGCCTGTTATCCTTAGAAAGGCCTGCTTGCAAGGGTGGCCTTGGCTCATCTGGGAACTTAGATTTTGGGAGTTTCCAACATTCCCTAATGGTAAGAGTGGCCTGGTGTACCCATATGACAATGGGGTTTATGTTGAACACCTGCTTTCCTTCTGGAAGCCTGGAATTTTGGCATGTGCCAGGCAGAGGATGCGCATGTGACCAGCCCCAGTAAAAACCCTGGGTTCTAAAAAGCTTCCGTGGTAGACCACATTTCATGTGTTGTCACAGTTTGTTCTTGGAGAAGGCTGTGTATATGTGTGTGTGTGTGACTACAGTGGGAGAGGACTCTTGGAAGCTACCACCTGATATCTTCTGGACTTTGCACCATGCTTGCCTTTGCTGATTGCTTTATATTCTTTGTTGCAATTAAACTTAGCTACAAATATGACCATGTACTGAGTCCTGTGAGTTCCAGTGAATCCTGAAACCTAGAGGTAGTCTTGGGGAGCCACGACACACCTGGAAATTCCTCCTGATCAGTACATAGAGATTCTCCTAGATTCTTTATTACAGGTGCATAGTGCTCCATGTATAGATGTACCATATACATACTAGTGTTTAGTCAAACTTTCTCCTATATGTGGACATTTAAGTTGCTTCCAACATTTTGCAATGCTGCAAATAGTAACTTTGGGTATGTGTATTTCTACAATTTGGGGGTGTATATTCAGGGTAAATTCCTAGAAATGAGAGTGCTAGGTCAACAGGTCAGAGTGTATGCTTTCTGGTTAGGTACTGCCAAATGCCTCTTCTGAAAGATTGTATCAGTTTGCATTCCCACCAGCAACGGGTGAGAACACTTTTTCTCACAGCCTTGCCAACCAGATATGTTGCCATAATTTTTCATTTTCTCCAGTCTAATAGGTAAAAAGTATATTTCAACCGTTTAAAATTACATTTCTCTAATTATAACTGAGGTTGACCATCTCTTCATTTTTTAAGCACACGTGAACACACACACACACACACACACAAATTAATCATCTAGTCAAGTCTTTCCTCATTTCTCTATTGGGTTTTCCATTCCTCAATCTAAGAGTTCTTTATATATTAGTGGGGTGCCTGGCTGGCTTGGTCAGTAGAGCGTACGACTCTTGATCGAACCTCAACTTAAAAATAAAATCTTAAGGGCGCCTGGGTGGCTCAGTGGGTTAAAGCCTCTGCCTTCGGCTCAGGTCATGATCTCAGGGTCCTCGGATCGAGTCCCACATCAGGCTCTCTGCTCAAGCAGGGAGCCTGCTTCCTTCTCTCTCTCTGCCTGCCTCTCTGCCTACTTGTGATCTCTCTCTGCCAAATAAATAAATATCTTAAAAAAAAAAAAAATCTTAAAAAAAAAAGAGAGTTCTTTATGGGGTGCCTGGGTGGCTCAGTCAGTTAAGCATCTGCCTTTGGCTCAGGTCATGACAGAGCCCTGGGATTGAGCCCTGCAGTGGGCTCCCTGCTCAGCAGGGAGCCTGCATATTCCTCTCCCTCTGCCCCACCCCTTGCTTGTGGACTTTCTCTCCCACATAAAATAAAACCTTTTTTAAAAAAGAGAGAGTTCTTTATATATTACAGAGATAAATCCTTATCTGTGATATATACTGCAAAATGTTCTCCTAATTCATCAGTTGTGTTTTGTCTGTTTGTGGTGTTTTGCCAATCTAGCAAGAATTCTTGATGTCCAAGATGTCTGGGCTCTGCAAAGCTTCTGAAATAGTAGTCTACTTTTATGAGAGATATGCAGCATTCATTCAGATTTTCAAAGGGTTCTGTAACCTGAGAATGACTGAGCTATCACTATGTCTTCCACGGAGCCTAACTGTGCCCAACAGAACCACTTCTGCTTAACAGCTTTGCAAATTCTTGAAGGCTTCTCTTGATTCTTCTTTCATAGGACACATCCACGCGACTGGCCTTCAAATGGTGTATTTTCAGGTTTTGTCATTAGTGTGAATTCTTTATCATGAATGCATTTCTGGTTTTCTATACTCTTCCTACGCATGATACATGTGACACCAGGGTCAGCATGCGGAGGAGAGGACAGGATCCAGTTTGGCTAGTGACCCCAACCCGGACACATTCCTTGCTTTCCCTCTGTCCTTCTCACCCCAGGGGCATCTTGAGCTCATCTGAGTGCTGGGGTGGGGAGAGGAGACTGTGAGTGTGATATTCTAACTATAGATTAACCAACACACAACAGACTACAACTGCTACTTCTCAGTCTAGAATTTCTGTTAATGTATATTTAAGAGCAAATTGGCTTTTCTTGGTGGCTATCCTACAAAGTCAATTCAAATTGACTGGCTAAAACCTATAGGTCTTTTGTTTCTCCAAAAGTACTTCTGCTTCTTTTTTTCCCCACTTATGATTCACTTTTTGGAACCAAGTAAAAAAAACCCTCACATTTATATCTATTAAATTTCATTTTGCTTTACACAATTCAAAATAGTATTTATGTCTGGTGGAGCTGGGAGGGAGAAAGGGACAGTAATTTTCTAGATCTTAGGTTGGGAGGCATATATATGTGTGTATGTAGTGTATTCATTATGTACTTCATAATTTATGTATATGTACTTTTATTTTATACCAAATATTACACGAAAACTTCAGCAATTTGCTGAATTTACAGAAATTTACAGAAAATTTTTATCTTATTAGACTGAGCTCACCATATCAAAAAGTAAGAAACTTTTAGATCCTGAATCTGTTACCTCACTTAAATTTTTAAGGGTAGGTTATCATAACATAAAATCAGATATATTACTTAATTATTGCTATCTAAAGATTCACCTATTCCTAACTATGGTCAATGTATGAAGCCTATTAACAACAATCAATTTTGCCCCGTAACCTGTGTAAACAAGTGACATATTTATAAAGTAGGAAATGGAGCTTACCCCAGAAAGCCCAGGCAATATGAATTTATTTGTGGGTCTGGAGTGGGGGTTGGCAAACTATGGCCCATGGGCCAGCACCTGTGTTTATAAAAAAGGTTTACTGATATACGCCACACTCATTCATTTATGTATTGTCTATGCCTACTTTCGTGCCACAAGGGCAGAGCTGAGTAGTTTTGACAGAGACCCTATGGCCTACAAAGTCTAAAATATTTACTATATGGCCCTGTACAGAAAAAAGTTTGTTGAACCCGGGTCTGAGGCACCATCCAGAGGAGAAAGTAAGTTTTCTAGTGTACTCGGCAGGTATATTCCTTTAGGAGTCTGGGTTCCTCAGGCTATCACAGCTCACTAATTATAAATAATACCTACCTGAACCCTATTACTCTAATTTCACACTTACAAAGAGAGATTTGATTTCCCACATAGGCTTGCCTACAGGAAGAAGACATACTGACCAGCCAGTGTGACCATTCCTACCAAGTTATGATTCCACTTTTCACTGTGAATTGAAGAACTGGCTTTCTGATTTATACTTTAGCTTCTCATGAAGTGGATTAGCATGGGCCAGTCCTTTGGAGACGATAATCTCTGATATACTGAAAAATAAAAGTTAAGGGGTGCCTGGGTGGCTCAGTGGGTTAAAGCCTCTGCCTTCGGCTCGGGTCATGATCTCAGGGTCCTGGATCGAGGCCCGCATCGGGCTCTCTGCTCAGCGGGGAGCCTGCTTCCCCCCTCTCTCTCTGCCTGCCTCTCTGCCTACTTGTGATTTCTCTCTCTGTGTTAAATAAATAAATAAAATCTTAAAAAAAAAAATTAAAATAAAATAAATAAAAGTTAAGTTTCTGGACCTGCAAAGCTAAGGACTGGCTCCTGAAATATGGAGATCCCTCTAGGCTATTCCATTCTATGAAGCCCTACCTGGGTCAGCAGAATCCCTCAGAGAGATTTCCGTGACATGTCCCTCCATCCTATTTGTGATGCTACCAAAACTTCAGGAATGGGTACCCATCATTTCTTAAAATCAGATGCAGAAGTATCACGACTACCATAAGACTCAACATTCCACATATGGTAGCTGCTTCAGAGAAGTGACACTTTTTCATTAGATAAGCACTTTCTCTCTTCAAGTGTCTAATGTGATACAAATGTTTTAAAAAATCATCAAAAGAAAGTTAACATCAAACTCAACATTTTGGAAATGTTTCAAGAGCAAATCATAAGCTACCTGTCAGCATCTGTACTTTATCATGTGAAGTGTTACTCTGAAAAGCTGTCATTCACACTCATCTGAATTGAGATCTCACGTCTTACCTGACTTAGGCTGATCTTTTCTTCAGCAGCTGTGGAATGTTGATGTGGGTCTTCCTTTGCTCCCTCACAGGGGTCTCTTAAAATTTCCGCCTGGTCCCCTTGATCTCTGAAGACCTTTAGCTCCATGCTCTTGGTTTTCTCTTCCCTATCCAAGATCCCAGAAGCCATAGAACCTCCTGCTGTGGAGTCCACCAGCCCACACCGCCCAGGTTCACCCCCATGATCCAAGGTGCCAGAAGTTTCTTCACAACAACTTTCAGCATGAGTCCTCTGCAACTCCAAGGGCACTGCCCTACTCTGACTTAAAAGAGAGCTTGAGGCTCCGGGTTTTACATCTGGAATCACACTTGGCTCAGGGTCAGCATGAAGCTCTTTGGAGACACTCACAGGGAGTTCAGAGTATAATTCCTGTACCACGGCAGACATGGAGGAATCAAGTGGAACTGGCTGAGTCTCTACTCCGGATGACAGCATTAGGGCAGATGGAAGATTATGGAGTCAAGTCTTTTACATCAAACGGTTCACCCTGACACAAATCAAAGGAAGGGATAAAAGTTTAAAATCTTGCAGGGTAGAAGAAAGCTGTTTCAGCTAAAACTGGCTAAATAAGGACAAAAAAAATTCCACCTCAAATGCTGACAACGTCTGGCACCAAAACATCCTCCTTAAAGACTGTGAATTAGTGGAAAAATAAATAGCTTGAACCTTTAATAGACATCTGTCTAATCTCAATTGAAATACTGCCTTATGAACAATTCTCAATTTAAATCTGGGGGGCCAGCAAATGTGGATGAGAATAAGACATGTCTTAGCATCCAAGGATAGAAATTATGTAAATTAGATGATAAAGATGATTTTTCTACTTGAAAAGGCATAGGGCATGAACCTTGCCTGTTGTGTTCGTTGCTGGATCCCCACTGCCTAGGAGAGGTGCTTGGCACATAAAAGGTACTCAGTAAATACTTGCTGAATGAACATACACCGAGGGATTCAATATACTGACTTTTCCTCAAGAATAATTCTCTGTAAAAGAAAGTTTAGAGACAACAGAATTCCATTCCTTTATTGCTTACCAAACACTTGAGCTGTGTCTACCCACACCGGCACAAGACACTACTAAACCAGACCTTTAGCAGAGTCCTCTGACTTCTATTCAGCATCTTGAGATTTTCCAAGTGCCTTCACAGACAGAACTAATTCGATTCTCACAACCCTGTGAGCAAAGTAGAGCAGCTATCACCATCCCGTTATAGATCCCAACATCACACTGAAGAGGTAAAAGTGACCTGCTTAAAATATTACAGGGTTATCTGAGGAGAGATGGGGGATACAAGGGGCTTCCACAGTGTTGGGAATGTTTCACCTCTTGGGTTGGATAGTGGAAATATGAGTTATTTGCTAAAATATGTATATTTGTGTAGTTCATAAAACTACATTAGTAAAGCTACATGCACACACACACACAACTAGGAAATGGTACACTTGGACCTAGGGTTTCCCGATTGGTAACTTTTCCATTTTAGTCTACCAAATGTGGGCAGTTTCCACAACAAAATTCACTTTGACCTGACCAAGGTGGAAACTGGCTAACCAAGTAAGATACTACATGCTTTCATTCTTGATGCTTTCCCTAATCTTAACAAAAGAAGAGAAAATGTGAGAAATTTCTGGCAACTGAGTTCATAACAAGGATCTACCTGAGGGTGTTGATGGCAAATCCCTTTGGCCAAAATGCACACAGGAAATATTTCAGAAAGCCAGCAGATTACTACTCCTACCACTTTCTAACATCCATCTTTTCCCAAAATAAACATATTACATACAAGCAAAATCCATTGCTGGCTACCAAACTGTTTTGACTATTGAGTTGTGTCACCTTCTCTCAACTGACCACATTCAGATTTCTGAGCAGGAGGGAATCTCCAATACACCATGTAAATCTTTACAACTCAATTTCCTTGGACACTGTCTGTTCCTGCCCTGATTTTCTGGGGGAGCCCACACATGTCACTTATACAAAAGGCACTTGCTCTGCCTCCAGGTCAAGAAGAACCTATTCCTTGAATATTCCTGGGTTTACAATATTTCCTCCTTGCACAGAAGATCCCATTCATTGACCTGTGCTATCAAGACTTGAAGCTGGGGCTGAGGCGGGACCAATGACAGGTCCTTTCATTTTGGACCATTCTGCCTTTCTGGTTTTCCAACCTGTGGTGGATAAGTTTACTTACTCACGTTCCTATGCTTTCATCCACTGGGTGTACTCAGTGTTTTGAAGGACTCCTCCCCAAAAGTAAAAGTATATATAATATGACACTACTAATTTAAGTACTAGAAATGAGAGGAAATCAGACTACTGGTCCATTAAGGTCAGAGAACACAGGAAGGCTGATGAAAAAAATTGAATCCAAAAAAGCAGCAAGGATCGAGATAAACTATTGTATCCAGGAGTATGGTGAGAATCAAATGAGACACTTTCATAAGTGGTGCTGATAAAAACGTATCTTTTTTGGAGCTACAATCATCCCTTTTCTCCTCTAGTTCCTGGATATTTTTAGAGGCACTTTAGATTTTAGGCCACTTAGTGTGTGTCTGTGTGTGTATGTGGGGGTTAACAGCTAAAGTAGAATTGCTATTGGATGCCAAAAAAGGGGAGGAGGTGTTCAACTTTCATTTGGTTCAGTTTCCCTTTCCCAACAACAGATACAATCCAGTTTTTGGTTATCACATCACAATCACATACAGACCAGAAGAGTTAAGTGCAGGAAAGGATACTGTAGAAGAGCAGGTTTGTTGATGGAGATCGGCTCCCTAGGTCTCTTGCCCCCATGTGCTCAAGAGCTTCTCTCCCTTACCCACCACTAAGGCGTGAGTGTTCTCAAAAGTTTAATCCTTGATATGCCTCCAGGCTTATATTGATATTCCGGGCTTCACTTTTTTGATGACTTCACTTTTTTTGCAGCCTTTCTGCTACATGGATGACTCAAAACTGTCAAGTATAGGTGACCACATGAGCCAACAGTTCCACTCCTAGGTACACATGCATGAAAACTAGTACACAAACGTTCACGGCAGCACTATTTGCAATAGACAGAAAGTGGAAACAGCTGATATGTCCATTGACTGATGAATGGATAAGCAATGTGTACATCTGTACAATGGAATAAAACTTGGCTGTAAGAAGGAAGTAAATACTGATTTGTGATACAATATGGATGAACCTCGAAGACATTATGGTAAGTAAAATACACCACTCAAAAAGAACCATGTAAGATCTAATACATATAAAATATCCAGTGTCGGCAAATCTGCGGAGTTGGAAAGTGAATTAATGGTTCCTTAGTGAGAGCTCGAAAAACTGGGAGTGATTGCTAATAGTTTCTTTTGCGGGCATAGAAATGTCCTAAAATTGATTGTGGTGATGGTTACACAACTCTGCGACTATGCTAAAAACCACTAAATTGTACAGTTTAAGTTGCTGAATTGTATGATATGCAAATTATATCTTAAAGCTGATTTAAAACAGAAAAAAAAAACACCTGTCCCCAGCTCCCATCTTTTCTCAAATTCCTGACCTATGTTTCATTTATAAGGATGGTAACCCTCCCAAACTTAATACGTCTAAGATAGAACCCACTCAACCCAATGAATAATTGAGTCTTACTATAAACAACTACCAGAAACGAAGATAAGATGTTCTCAGTAAACTTACATGCTTATTTTTTATCCTGTTGTCTCTCTGAGTAACAAGACCCCCACTATTCTAGAGCTCAGACTTGAACCCCCGGACACAATTATATCTGACCTTCCACCTGTTGTTCCATTAGCACTTGTAGCCCACGGACTCAACTCCTGTGGCGTCTCTAAGAAATCCCACTCCTTTCTATCCCCATGGTCCTAATTCAAGATTTGTTTCAAACAAGGATCATACAAAAATACACAATTACTAACAGATTTGTATCATGAAGAGGCAATACTGATATAGAATGGTTCAAAATATTCTTCAAGGAAAACAGTGCCATTACGTTTCTTATACACGCATCTATGCTGTAAACTGGCATTGGCCCAAACAGAATTTTAAAGGTTTGGTTCCTCCCAAATAACTTCCAGTTTACAAAAGCCAAACACCACAAAGCTATCACCTCTTGAATCTTCTGTTTGGAAAAGATATAATTCTAAGAATTTTCAACCTGTAAAACACTAAGCACATTGGCTGTTGAAGCAAAACAGACTTCTCTCCTTTTCTCCTTGCCCCATCCTGGGTCCTTGAGTTTCTGAGCAGTATCTACAGTTGAGTCACCCAGAACAGGGGAGTGTCTCAGCTGGAACCCTCGGAGTTGAAGTAATATTCAGATGTAAGCCTAGAGCAGCAGATTAAAATTATTCTCAGCTCACTAGCTTGCATCACCAAACTCTTATTTTAGCCATCTATCAAAATATTGGTAATGCCACAGACTGCAGGAACAGAACAAAATTTTAACAAGACATTCAAATTCTTTAAAACTAAATTTCTAAATACACTGGAACAATTAAAAATGATGGTGTAGAGAAACAACTCTACAAAGGAGGCTGCCTGGGATAGTTTATCAAACTAAACATCAAAACTCTTTTATTTTGGTAAAATATGCACATAGAAAAACTGTTTGAAAGAATATAATCCAAATATTAACAGTATTACCCTGGGAGAAGATCACCAACAACTTCTATGTTGTACTTTTTTTTTTTTAACAGTAAGTACGTATTACTTCTGTTAAAACATTTTTAAACATTGTTTCTCAAGATCCAAACAGGAATAAAGAATAACTGGTAAGCATATTATCCCTTTATTTTTATCAATATCTTTCCAATGTATCTTCCCAAATGTCAGCTGTCTCAACCATAAAAGTTTTTACATTAAAGCGTTAAGTAAACTTGAAGAGGAAACAGTGAGTTACACGTGCTCATAAAATGAGGCAGGAATTTATAGCTTAATCCTTACTAATGACTTATAGCCAACCTGCTGGGTGAGCACACCGGGTAATTATCTAGTTTGAGGTATTAAAAAAAATAAATAAATCACAGATTCACAAACAACTCTTACCAGCTGCTACTGGCTTGTCTTCTTTACCATGACACAAATAAGAATTAGACTGTTTAGGGAATGGACTTATCCCTAAAAAAAGACCCATATTTATAGGGAGCACGCAGTAAAGTTATCCCAATAAAAGAAGAACTTCTTTTGGATTGAGAATAATCATCTCAAAACCTTTCCATGTCAAATGCAACAGCAATGCTGGGAAGCAGTCTAGTTGCTGGTCTCCAAACTAGGAGACCAGGGTCCCTATCCTGCTGGCTGTATGGCCTTGAATGTGTCACTTAACTTTCCTGGGCTTGTTTTTCACATGTAAAATGAACAAGTTAAACAAAATAACCTCAAAGGGTCCTGCCACCCATAAGAATCCTATGACTCTAAATGATAACTTTTCTATTTCTCTTTGTTTCTCCAAGTACATCTATAGATACCAACAACGGTGGTAGAGTTCCGATTAAGCCCCACTGTGGTACTCAGGGCTTATATACAGAAAGCTTTTTCTTAGTGGTAGCGTTAATTCCTATCCTACCAAATAAAGAAAACATGAAAAAAAGAAAATAAACTACCAGTGAAAGATTAACACTGCAGCTCTCAATGTCATTAGAATACATTTTATAATCCAAAAACCTGACAAAGTGGCCCTTTCAGTTCAGTAGTTCAAACACTCCCTAAAGCAAAAGTTCTGGGAGTACAAAGTTTACAGCAACAAGTAAAACGTAGAAAAAAGAATCAAACAAAGAAAACAGCGGAACAGAAAACCATGTGCCCAATAATCCCCAGTCTGAAGGTCTCCCCTCCCTTTAATTCCAATGCAAAAGGGCTGCTCGAAACGAAGAACAGTTAACACCGGGCGCTGCCACACTTGTGTCAAGGGACAATACTCACAATATCGATCAGGCCCTCAGAAGTTCACAACACTCCTTTCACCTTGAGAAAGGGGCTTTCTTTTCCAAGATTCGGACACTGTAGCCAATGCCTCCATGAGGGCATTCGGAGAAGGGGCCTCTTCTTGAGGGACAGAGAAAGAAGAATCTTTTAACGAGATCTCTAGACAAACAGAAAGTCGGGTAGGGAAGTCTATACACTAAGCAGGGCCCAGCTCTTCAACATGGGAGTGTGCAGGAAATCTCAAAAGCATCAAGCACTGTTTCCCTTTTCCTTCCTTCATTAGCATGCAGAAAAAGGATCCCTCTGTCTCCACATGGGGAGTGAAACAGAGAAAACGCTCCTGATTTCTGACAAAGGCTTTCTGCATAAAAGATTTTCATTTCTTTTTCAAAGGAAGAGGAGAAGGAAACCATCTGTGCCACTCTAAATACACTGCAGGAAAGAGTCCTCTTCTCAAAGGTAGAGTCTTATTTTTCTTGGGAAAAAAAGAGAAAAGAAGTTGGAAGCTCCCTCTTTGAGGAGGGAGAGGTGTGCAGATAGCAGGAAGCTTTTTAATCACTACAGCAGGTAGGGGGAGTGGGAGAGGACATCTCTAACCAGTCAGGAAGTGATCGTTTCTGTGGACAAAGGGAAGGCTGGCTTTTAGTATCAGCCCTCCCTCCCTCTTGGAGTACAGACCTGTTCCCAAAAACAAAGTCTTTTCTCTTGATTATTCTGAGGCCCTCTTTGTTAATCCGGGGAGCATGGAAGAATCTGAAGGGAGTAGAAATGACTCTTTCTCCACCCCAGGGTGGGGAAAAGTCTCCTTTCCAGTAAGAAAGGATGGGTTGAACACCTGTGATGTGGGGGTGGGGACGGGAGGAGACATGCATGGAAAAATCTGGGTCTCTATGGAAAAGACTAGTTTTCTTTCTTTAAAAACAACAACAGCAGCAGCAAATTAAGTAACAATGACAGCAACAACTTACCAAAAGCTTATTATGTCCTAAGCACTTACATAAATTCTCCCTTAGCCCTGAAGACAATGCTCTCTACAAAGAGGACCCAAATTAGAGATGGGCTAATTGAGACTCAGAAAGGTTAAACAACTAAACTAACCAAGGTCACAAAGATGGGAAATGGGAGACAGACTTGCAACTACCACATTCCAGACGCCATGCTCTTAACTGTGCAAGGGAAAGGAGCTCATTGCACAGCAAGAGACTTGAGCCTCCCTCTGTGGACGTGATTGGGGGAGGGGAGAAGAGACTGACTTCTAATACCACAAAGTAAATTCAGGGTCTTCCTCTTTATATCTAGAGGTAAAGGTGAAAAATGAAAGAAGGTAAGTCTCTCTTTTACAGGGAAGGAAGACCCCCCCCCCCCAACACTTTCAGGCAAGTTGAGTCTCGCTCTTCACCGAGAGCGCTGACCAAATCGGGGGAAAGGTCTTGTTGAGGGGTTATCTACTACCCCTTCTATTGAAATAAGTTTAGAATCGCCCTCTCACACCCCGGGAGCTGGTATCACACCGCTGACAAACGCACAGGAGCTGGGGAAGAGCGTACGCCCACAACAAGGGGCGTCGCCCTTCTCGAGAAGTTGGGGGTCCCCCGCCGTATCGAGGTTGAAGAGAAGTATCTCTCCCCCGTCGGAGCCATGACTCGGTGAAGCCGTTTCCCCCTCGCGACGCGGAGCCTGGTCTCCTCCCTCTCCCCGGGTCGTTTCGCCGCCCGCAGAGCAGCCTCGGTTCCCTTCGGCGCCCCAAGAGGGAGGGGAGCCCGGACTCCCCCTCAGCCTGCAACGCCCGGCGGAGGGTCCCCTCAGGATGGAGTGGGGCGGGGCGGCTAGGCCCGAGCCTTCCCACCCCCGGCCTCTTACCCTGAGGCCTGTTCCGCGGCTCGCGCTCGCCCCGCCAGCCCGGCCTTTGCAGCCGCAGCCCCGTCGCCGCCAAAGCTACCTGAGCCTACCGAGCCTAGAGAGCCCGGGGGCGCTCCAGCCGCTACTGCCTCTTCGTCTCTATGGTTTTCTTCCTTCTCGCCTCCCCCCACCCCGCACTTCCTCATCCGGGGCCCGAGCCAGCCATGAGGGCTCACCCAAGTCCCGCCCCCGCAAGGCGCGTGCGCAATCCTAGCGGCGACTCTTCCCGCGTCAGGTCTCGGCCCTGGGCCGACCCCAGCAGCTTTCTGCCCCGCCCCTGCGGCCCGGATTCTTAAAGGGGAACGCACCTTTTGCCCCAGCTCCTATTGAACCCTAGGGCCTATCGTCTCCACAGCTGCTACCCTGGCCTAGTCCACTATTTTCCTGGCCTGAATGGCTGCAATTCTAGGGGATTCTCACTGGCAGCCCAGGAGATCTTTTTATAACTTGAATCAGGGTGTTAGGTCATGTCAGTCCCCTGCTCCTAATCACAATGACCACTAAATCCAGAAGGCACCTCTGTCTCTAGTCCTTCAGGACATCTTGTTTTAATTTCTTTGAGGCTTAAACTGGCTGAAATTACCACGTTGCATCTATTTATTGATTTGTTCATCATCTGTTCCTTCCCATGCTTGTTCATCATTCTGTGGTCAGCATCTAGCATGGTGTCAGGCACAAGTAAATGTTCAACAGACATTTGAAGAAAGAAAGAAGGTTTATTCAAAAGGGAATCAGGGGTGCCTGGGTGGCTCAGTCAGTTAAGTGTTCAACTCTTGAGTTTGGCTCAGGTCATGATCTCAGGGTCATGGGATCAAGCCGGTGTTGAGCTCCATGTGGGGCTCTGTGCTTGGTGGGGAATCTGCTTAAGATTCTCTTTCTCCCTCTCCCTCTGCCCCTTCGTCCTGCTTGTGCATGCTCTCTCTCAGATAAATAAACAAATCTTGGGATGCCTGGGTGGCTCAGTCGGTTAAACATCTGCCTTCGGCTCAGGTCATGATCCCAAGGTCCTGGGCTCCAGTCTGGCATTGGGCTCCAGTCTCACACTGGGCTCCCTGCTCAGTGGGTGGTCTGCTTCTCCCTCTGTCTGCTCTGCCTGCTGCTTCCCCTGATGGTGCGCGCTCTCTCTCTCTCTCTCTCTTTCTCTGACAAATAAATAAATAAAATCTTTTTTAAAAAAGGTTTAAAAATAAATAAATAAACAAATCTTAAGAAAAGGGGGGGATTAAGGAAGTTCAGAGAATGAAGTCAACTTGATCCAAATCACACAGCCTTGCATTAAACACAGAAATCTGTTGCCTTTTGGAATTTATCGACATGGCTGACTACAGAACTAGAGGTTTGGAGGTTTATGGGAGATTTTAATTCTCTCTTCTCCGATCAGGATATCTTTGAGCCAGTCAACATGTGGACTATTTTGGCCAAGACAGTGGTTTTCCCACTTTTGGTCAAGGCTGGAGATTGATAAACCCAAATGCCAACCCTGTTATTTTACAGCCTGTGAGTGCACAGATCATCTGTGTGTATGTACAATTCATACACAGGCTACTACAGATTGTATTGTGATGATTTGACTAGAAATTCACTTTAAAACATTGCTACCTTTATAGTATCCACATCATCCAGTACTTTCTCAGGCAGCTACCTGTCTATAGAAGGGGAATCTGAGAAACCCAGTATTACTGGTTTGTCTTTTTGCCTCAAGCTCTAGCATGACTGCCCAGCACCACTATTGATCTTGTCTTTATTTTATTTTAAAAGCTTTATTTATTTATTTATTTAAGGGGGGTGGGCAAAGGAAGAGAGAGAGAATCCTCAAGAAGACTCCCTGCTGAGCGTGGAGCCTGACACAGGGCTCGATCCCACAATCCTGAGATCATGACCTGAGCCGAAGAGTTGGACGCCCAATTGACTGAGCCACGCAGGAGCCCTGATCTTGTCTTTATTTTAAAATGTGATATTTTGGGTGCCCCTGCATGGCTCAGTCAGTTAAACGTCTGCCTTTGGCTTAGGTCGTGGTCCCAGGGTCCTGGGATCAAGCCCCACATTGGGCTCTCTGCTCAGCAGAGAGCCTGCTTCTCCCTCTCCCTCTGCTGCTCCCCCTACTTGCCCTCTCTCTGTCAAAAACAAAAAACACAAACAACAACAACAACAACAAAACACCTTTAAAATGTGATATTTTGGGGGCCCCTGCGTGGCTCAGTCAGTTAAACGTCTGCCTCTGACTCAGGTCATGATCTCAGGGTCCTGGGACTGAGCCCTGCATTGGGCTTCCTGCTCAGCAGAGAGCCTGCTTCTCTCTCTGCCCCTCTCCCCTACTCGCGCTCTCTCTCTCTCTGAAATAAATAAAATCTTTAAAAAGATGTGATATTTTGTTAATAGTGGATTTTTGTATTTTTATTTTAAAAAATTATATTAAATATTATTTAGCTTGTTCTCTGAGCTTTTTTGACACCTCCTTAACATTTTGTGCCCTAAGGCAAGTGTCTCACTAGCCTTATCCACCTCACCCTAGCTCCTAGCTCTGTATTAGGCACAAAGAGGTCCAAAGGAAGCAGCATATATATCTTTCAATACCCTCAAAGTCGAGGAAAGCCAGTTTCCTAATCAATTCCATGCTTGTCAATAATACTCTGCATTTATATATAGCATTTTTAAGTTATTTTAATTTGAAAGACCTAATGTAATATGTCCATCATTTCATTTGGTCCTCAAACACCTTGTGAACAAGGAGAAACATGTACTTCTTATTTCCATCTGGCAAGGGAGAAAATTGAGAAAAGAGATTTAGGTGTAAAGCCCCACTGCCAAAAACAAGCTATTGTGCAGGTGGTTGTAGCATAGTGATCTTACAATCAAGAATCCCCTAGACTAGATCCCCAGTCCAGGAACTAACTTCTCCAGCCGTCCCTAACCTTGACCAGGTTTGACAATTTTTTAAAAGCTCAAAACCTATCAAGGTTTTTGTTTGTTTGTTTTAAGATTTTATTTGTTTATTTGACAGAGAGAAAGAAACAGCAAGAAAGCACAAGTAGGCAGAGTGGCAGGCAGAGGGAGAGGGAGAAGCAGGCTCCTCAATGAGCAGAGCCTGATGAGAGTCTGGATTCCAGGACCCTGGGATCATGACCTGAACAGAAGGCAGATGCTTAACCAACTGAGCCACCCATGCCCCCTGTCAAGGTTTTTTTTGTTGTTGTTTTTTGTTTTTACAAGTTTTTGCGAAATTTAAAAGTGAAATATTTGCAGCTCTAAGATATGACACCAATTACAGACATTTCTTAGGAGATGGAACCAAATTTCCGTGAGGGCCAGGGAGAGAGAATCCCCTTAGTTCCTCTGGGATGGAAGGACTTCCCACCAGCCACTGCTGCTAACAAAACAGAGGGATCTGAAGGTGTCCACTGAATTAGCAACATTAAAATCTTTTATACTTAACATTTTATCCCTGAAAGTTTTTGCAACTGTTGCAGTCCACTTGATTACATGTTTTTACTTATATAAAAAATTACAATTATAGTTTTTTTTAACTTCTGAATCCTAAAGTAAAAAGTATGGATACTTAAGGAAGCTCTTCACATCCCCCAACTTCCCCCCCCCCCCAGCCCCCCCTTCTCACACTTAGGTCTTCCTTAAACATTCGGAAAATTTCCGAAACCGTAAATCAATTAGATGGAACTGGCAACTTGTCAGAAGTCCTTGGCGAGTTTCTGGCACAGGCCACACAGCTCTAATTTTCTTCTCGAGAACAGAAAGATGTCCTGAAAGATAGGGTCTTAGGCTGAGCTCCTGGGTATGTGAGGTCGTTAGAAGCTCAGCCTTCAGAGCCAAGTTGGACTCGACTGGGTTAGGATCCATCCTTGCTTCCTTCGGAGGAGTTTCGTGTCCTCTGCTTATTTACCTGTATGTGAAATACAATAGTACCTGCCACCTAATAGGGATGTGACCATTTCATAAAGATGTCTGTAAGAGTTATGGTAGCTACTATTATAACCAGGGAGGCACGGAATTCATTTGGGGTTTCAAGGGATATCCATCGCTCTAAGTCGCAAGTGCTGAGCCCTCTGCATTTTACAAAAGTTCTCCCAGAAACTATTTTGTGCTTCTCAGCAGCCCTGTGAGGCCAGGCAAGGGTCCACAACATCGTTTACAGATCCGGGGAGACTCGCTTGAGTTTGCCCTTTTGGGGGGGGGGGTGTCACTAAATAGGAAACGAAGTTCTTGTGCATGGATCTATCCGAGAATGTCTGGAAGGAAAAGAACTTCTTTTCTACGTCTGGCTGCCACCGGACCAGCGAGCGGGAAACAGATAGAGGCCACACGCAACGCCCCGCCCCTGGCGGGAGCCCCGGATGGGGAAGTGGCGCGGACACCGAGATGAGGCGGAGGCCGGGCCAGAGCGGCCCGGGGCGTGTGGGCGGGAAGGGGGCGGGGACCCGGGGCGGAGCCACCGGAGCTGCGCGGGTTCTCAGGTGAGCACCCTGTGGCCGGGGCGGGCCGACAGGAGCCTTGAGGTCGGGCACCGAAGCCACACCGGCTGTGGGGGCGTAGGCGGGGCGTCCGGAGGAGGCGCGGGGGACCTCGGGAGGGTCCGGCCCTCGGAGCCCCGGCTTGAAGAGGGAAGGGGCTCCGGAGCTGCGGGTGAGTGGGGCTGCTCGCCGGGCCCCGGCTTGTGGAGTATGAGGGAGGGGGTGGTGGTCCAGATTCGAGTCCCGACCCCACTCCCCATCCTGCTGTGTGATCTTAGACAAGTCTCCGAGCCTCTCTGAGCTTTAGTGGCCGGAGTTATGAAATGAGAGTGGGGAGGAGGAGCCGCTGAGAGTTTGTACAAATGGACATTGAGGGAACGAAGCCCTGCCTTCCTCCTGTTTATCCTCTCCTTGCCCAGGACACTGACTGCGAAACGTGAACGGTGGGAGTGTCTCAGTGTCTGAGTGACCTTGGGCAAGTCCCTTGCTTTGGCCCACTCTTTCTTCATCTACGAAATGATTGCGCTAACCTGTTCAAGATCTCTTTAGTATTTAGGTGTTTTTGGTTTAGATAGAGACAAGGTAGTGAGTGCCCAATTCACTACAAGTTTTCCCTTTAGGTGGTGATAGAATATCTTTTTGGAGGTTGGAATAGACCCTGGCCCAAATTTCCTTTAGTTCCCAGATTCTCTGTTTTGTCCTCTAACCCTCCTTGTAATTGGAGTACTGATTGCATCCAAGGGTTGGTGCTACCTCTCCTCTGAACAATACCAGTATATTCAATGGCCTAAAATCAAAGAGCAGTTGCAAGGAAAAGTCTGACATTCTAGCCTTTTTGTGTTTCAGTGTCAGAGAGGCAAGATGACTTCTCTCCCCCAAGCTTGGAACAGCTAAAGGAAAAACAACAGTACAAGATGAGAACAACAAAGGTCTACAAACTCGTCATCCACAAGAAGGGCTTTGGGGGCAGTGGTCAGTACTGATTGGTCTTTGGGGTTTGTGTAAGTTGGCTGAGATTCTTGGTGTGTCCAGTGCCTTGAAAATGACACTCTGACTCACGTGACAGTAGAGGCTAGAGCAACTTAACTGACTGAAGCAGCAAGTATAATATAGTTGCAGGGAGGGCAGTAGCACCAGAGAGCACAGGCCCCTGCTAAAAGCATTTGTATTCTGACTTTTAAGGAACATTGTGAATGTTGCCAGTCTACTACCCTTCATTTATTTGTATGTCATTTGTTTATGTATTTGTTATTTATTTTATTTTTTTAAGATTTATTTATTTGACAGAGTGAGGGAGAGAGAACAAGCAGAGGGAGCTGGAGAGGGAGAAGCAGGCTCCCTGCTAATCAGGGAGCCCCATGCGGGGCTTGATCCCAGGACCCTGAGATCATGACCTGAGCCGAAGGCATATGCTTAATTGACTGAGCCACCCAGGTGCCCCATTTGTATTTTATATTACGTATTTATTGCATATATCTTATAAAATCCTAGTTTGCACTGGTTTGGCAGATAAAAGAAACTTACGTTACATGAGGGCGGTAGTAGACACACATTAAACAGGTCTGATCAAAGCATGAACCTTTGCCTGACTCAGAGGCATAGTGAGAAGGGACAGGACAAAGCATATTGTTCTGTACTAAACCACATTTTTCAGCTCTGCCTCTAACTTTCCCTGTGACCTCAGGCAAGCCCCTAGTTTTCCTTATCTACAACTTTAAGCACGTTAGAAGAGTTTCTCTGTTTTTCTTAGCACCTTGAGTCTATAAATCTGCAGAATAGGATGACAATTAGTAATATGATTTTTTTTCTTTTTGTAATGAAATATTTTTCCTTTTTGTCCTAACAATTTTATTTGCTTCAGAAATTGGAATTAACAACACAAAGAGTCTTTTTAAAATTGTATTTTACTATGCATTTGCTCTTGTATATGTGTAAGCGTCCCAAGGGCAAGGACTCCCCAAAAAGGAAGACACTAGTTTTGATATCATAAACTTTGTGAGGATTGAGTAAGATGATGTATGAAAAGCGTTTAATAGAGTATCAGGCTCAGTGCCGCTCAGTGAATGTAACCATTATAATTACCAGGACAAGGATATACCAGGCATTGCTATATTTAAAACACGATTTTTGCTAAAATGCACAGTCTGTTGTTAATACTGGACTTTGTATTCAGTTGATGCTGCCTAAACACTTAAGAATAGAATTGAGTAGACAACAGAAATAACTTTTGACAGATGGAAGGAAACGAGGATATAGTGTATACAGTGTATATACAATGTATACACATCTACTTTTTCTTGTGTATAAAACAAAGACAGCTAGTTGCTATACCCAGTCTCCTGCAGGACTATAAATAAAAACACATCAAACAAAATTAGGTGAATATCTGTGCTAAACATAAAGGTTATGAATATGACAAGGTCTCTTGTCCCTAAGGAGCTTTTAGCTTGATGAGACAGATAATGCAAAAAGGAAATGGTAAAATGAAACACTGGAATTTGTGTTCAAGGAGTTTAATTCAGACTATGGAACTTAGGGGAAGGTATCATAGTGAATTTGGCATAAAACTGTCAATGGAAGCAATATACCAAATAAAATTTGGGATTAACCCAGTGCTTTGCTTTCCTAGGCTGAATTTTTGTGGAGTCTGATTATATTTGAAATTTAGATATACGTGTTTGTCATGTTTTTAGCGTAATTAAAGGCTGTATCTTTCCCTCAAAATTAAAACAACAAAAAATCACTCCCTCTTTATGGTTCTGAGTTTGTTATATATGAAAGACTTCTCCCTGCCCCCAGTGAGGGTGGAGGTGGGGGTAGATAAACATATGAAACTATGCCCTCCCTATATTTTAAGAGTCTCATTGGACCCTAATGTGAACTAGTATCCAAAATTTTTCCCTGATGAAATGCTGCCTTCCAAAATCGAGGGCATTTTACTTGGCTTGTGGGTTTTTGTTTTGTTTTGTTTTTTTATGACATATGGGAGGTGGTGGGCTTTAGGCAGAAAGAATCCTGGGCTAGGGGTGCCTGGGTGGTTCAGTTGTTAAGTGTCTGCCTTTGGCTCAGGTCATGATCCCGAACTCCCTGCTCAGCGGGAAGCCTGCTTCTCTCTCTCTCACTCTCCCTGCTTGTGTTCCCTCTCTCGCCCTCTCTCTGTCAAATGAATAAATGAAATCTTAAAAAAAGAGAGAGAGAGAGAATCCTGGGCTAGTAATCAGTCCTGGCTGTGCTGTTATTAGCTGTTTACCCTTAGGCGAGTCACTTTATCGCCTAGGTCATTTCTTCACTTCTGTTAGATCCAAAGATTTATTGTGAGGATCACATTAAGACAGTATTTTTGGAAATTCTTTGAACACTGTATAAATATCAGGGATTGTGCTGCATTTGTGGGATTCAGGCTGTTTTGTTCCTGGTATAGGCCAGGTATGTGATAATTCAAGGCAGTAAAGTGTTAATCCCAGAAGTTTAAGTTCCAGAGAGCAAGGGCTGCTTTTTCCCCCGTGGGGTGGTAATAGAAAGAGCACGGGCTCTGAAGACAAAGGCCCGGAACACTGTCCAACTCAGCTACTCACTAGTTTTGTGTCTCTCTGTGAATCCTTTAGTTCATCTGAATTGCGATTTAAAATGGAACCTCATCTTCGAGATGGGGTAGTGATACTAACCTGATGAGGTTATGAGGACCCAACATGAGAATGTATACCACAGCCTGTCGCCCAAGTGAGTCTGTTTTCTGCTTGAGATTGCTGACTTGTCTTTCAGATGATGAGCTAGTCATGAACCCTAAAGTGTTTCCTCACATCAAGCTTGGAGACATTGTGGAGATTGCTCACCCCAATGATGAATACAGGTAAACATCTCATTAGGATCAAGGGGACTAACTGGGCAGCCTATTGTTTCCAAATATTTTGTTTAAGGGGCTTGCAAGGCAGGACAGCTCTTAGCCTTTACATAAAACTGTTCCTGCCCTCTGGGATTTGATAAGTAATAATCTTTTATTTTTTTATTTTTTATTTTTTCCCCAAATACTTTTATTTTATTTTTTCAGTGTTACAAGATTCATTGTTTATGTACCACACCCAGTGCTCCATGCAATACGTGCCCTCCTCAATACCCACC
>CM052889.1:59297093-59326745 GCA_028534135.1 Potos flavus | reverse complement strand
AATATTCCATCGAATATATGGACCATATCTTCTTTATCCATTCATCTGTTGAAGGGCATCTTGGCTCTTTCCACAGTTTGGCGATTATGGCCATTGCTGCTATGAACATTGGGGTACATGTGGCCCTTCTTTGTACTGCCTCTGCATCTTTGGGGTAGATACCCAGTAGTGCAATTGCAGGGTCATAGGGTAACTCTAGTAGTAATCTTTTAAAAAGTAGTCTATTCTTTTTGTTTTTAAAGTCAGGATGACAACTCTGTGAAAAATTGTGTAGCATTTAGCTATTTCCTGGAGGGCAAGTGCAGTTTCTTTGTTTCTAAGAGAACTCCCCCCCCCCCTTGTTGTGATGTAGGTTACAATATATCCAGAGGGATCTATTTGCCTTTTGTAGGGCGTGAAGAAGGCTGGTTAATTACCGCTTACAGCATTCCCATCTCTTTGTTGCTTTCTCCCCCAGCCCTCTGCTTTTGCAAGTCAAGTCACTTAAGGAAGATTTGCAGAAAGGTAAGAATTTCATCTCTCTTCTCTAAGGTTTTTATTTTTATACTTAGAGAAACTGTTCCAGAAACTGTAAGGTATGTCTCTTCATAATTTCAGGGAATGAGGGCATAGTACTTCTTTCCTTGTCAAAATGTGTTCCCCTAAAAAAATTGTCAGATTTCAAAACTGCCAAGGAATCTCGTTTGTCAGCATCCTAAGGGCGCTGAAGAAGCCATCTTTATTGTCAGGAGGAAAGTTAACCTGACTAGGTAAAGCTTTATTCTTAACTCAAAAAAAAAAAAAAAAAAAAAAAAAAAAAAAAAAAAATTGTTGGCAAAGCATGCTTTCCTAAATATTGTATTTTTTTTCACAAGATGTTTGTTAAGTGCCTACTCTAGGTGAGAGAAGATAAAGAAACATATTGATGATTACCTATCACAAATGCAAGGCACTGTACAGGGAGCTTTTTGTAATGTCTCTTTCTTTTTATCTTCCCACACAACTCTTGATTGAGGGAGGGAACTTAGTCTCACAGAGGTGAATTGGCTTGCCTGACATCAGTAAGTGGAGGAGCCAGAGCAGCCGTTCTACTTACTCATTCTGGATCCTATCCTTTCTTTTTTCTTCGAATGAGTGTACCTCTAATGAGCTGTTTAAGAAACCAAAATGTTAATTGATAGCAAATAAGGTAATTCCTTAAATAGTACTTCAAAGAAAAAAAAATTCTGGTTTGCTCTAAAGGATTGTGATGTCCACTACTTTTATAATTCATTACGATGGGGAAGCATTTTATAAAACCCAAATCCTGGGGCACCTGGGTGGCTCAGTCGTTAAGTGTCTGCATTCGGGTCAAGTCATGATCCCAGGGTCCTAGGATTGAGCCCCGCATCGATCTCTGCTCAGCAGGAAGCCTGCTTCTCCCTCTCCCACTCCCCCTGCTTCTGTTCCCTCTCTCCTCTCTCGCTGTGTCTCTCTCTGTGAAATAATAAATAAAATCTTAAAAACAAAACAAAACAAAAACAAAAAACAAACCAAAACCCAAATCCTAAGAGTTTCCTCCTTCCTCTCACCGCCCCATCTCCTGCCATCTGGTATGTTTCTTACTTACTTACCAGATATAAGGGCTCATTGAAAAGTTTGTTTCAAAAATAAAAAATAAAAAATAAAAAAGAAAAGTTTGTTTCTCCCTTAACTACCTCGGCTACTTTCATTCCAAACGAGAAATGATCTCTTTCTTCTGAATTTTCACAGTTCTTTCAACTTTTTTATGTTGCTCCTTGGTTTCTTTATTTTTCCTCTCTCCATCTCCATTTCTGTCTCTCTCATTTTTTAATTGCTGAAGGCCCAGGTCTTATTTCACATGCTTGTTTCACCTAAAAAGCAGAGCATTCTAAGCTTTCAGGTGCTGGAAGACAGAGAATTTTTCTTGCCCGTGGCCAAAGATCATTTGTGTTGCTTGTCAAATGACTATTTATAGATTAGAATATATTTGCCTGCTTTTTCAGAATATGTTATCTGATCCAGATTTCTTCTGTTTCAGAAACTATTAGTGTGGACCAGACTGTGACTCAAGTGTTCCGACTAAGACCTTATCAAGATGTTTATGTGAATGTTGTAGACCCTAAGGTATGTGCTTGTTCTGGACTTGAGTATCTTTTGGGAATGATTAATACCATTACCAAAAAGTTAGGTCTCTAAGGAAATAATGAGTTATTTAAGTATAGTGTTGGATTATTAAATATGTGGTCATATATAGGTCACTTAGATTATAGGTATTATATAGGTTGCACTTAAAGCCCTCACCCTTTTATAAAAGCTTTCCTAAAAAGATTCTGTATATATAGGTATGTGTCAAGCTCAATGTAAAATTTGCTATTAAAATGCTATAATTTCTCTAGGTGTTCTCATTTTTTTTTTCCTGAAATGACAAATGGTGCTATAATAGGTAAAAATCATTGTCTAAAAGATACCATTGACATTATCTAGGGAAATGAAGCACAGAGCTCAATGTCCTGTGTACGTGTCAGAATCAAGACTAAACACAGAATTATTACTTTGGTACTCTTTGCACTTAGTCATGATCCAGCTGCCGTAGCATCTGTTATAGACTCATCATCTGTATTGAAAAGCCTTTTCTGGCAGGACGAAATGCTGTTTGTCAGTGTTCTGTTATCAAATATTCTTCCAGTAGTTTTCTTGTTTGCTAAAAGGTTTCTCCGTGCTGAGTGCGTTATCTTAAGACGAAGTGTGGCCGAGTAATGCAGAGATATATATTTGATTATCCCTTTTAGGATGTGACTCTTGACCTAGTGGAATTAACCTTTAAGGATCAGTATATTGGCCGTGGAGATATGTGGCGACTAAAGAAAAGCTTGGTAAGATGTGATTTCAAAAAAAAAAAAAGTCTGTTACTTTTCCTGCTATATTAAATAATCCATTTTCCTTGTAGAGATTTAGTAGGGAGAAGGATATAAAATCACTTCTAATTCCAGCATCACAGATAATTATTGTAAACCCTTTGTGTATCTTCTTCCATTCTCTTTGTAGTTTTTTTGAGCTTTATTTTGCTTGTTTATAGATTCTTACTCCACATTTTTGGTTCGAATGGGAAATTATAATATTATTTTACATTTGAATGGAACTTTAGCTTTCACATGTTCATGTCACCTCCTCATGGACAGGTATTTATTACCCTTCATTTATAGATGTGAAAATTGAGATTGAGAGGATAAGCGATTACCCAAGACTAAAAAACTATAGTCAGCAGATGACACCAGGTTAGAACCCAGATCTTGTCGCTTCCTGGTTAAACTGCTTTTTGCCGTACCCTCCCATTTTCCTGATTTATTTATTTTGAATTAACATTTTCCACTTGAAATGATCAGTTCATTGTGAGCTGGTGCTGAAAATTTTTCTTATTGGGCATTTTGAGCATTGTGAAGCAATGAATTATAGGTAGAATTTCCATACAGTGAATATTTTCAGAAAAAAAAATGTATTTGCTCATTTTTTATTGAACAGAGGAAGGTTCTATTCTATTAAATGAGAGCTAAAATGAGAAATAAATATTGTGTAATTAAACGAGTATGTAAATATAGATACGTATGCAAACATATGTGAAGATAAGCGTGTTAGTGAAGCTGGGCACTTATTTTCCACCTGGTCTTTATTATTGTCTATACTTGTTACACTCTTAAGAACCTAATGTTATACCTGCCCCAGCAGGTTTGCCTATAGGGTAAATCTATTACTCCCTTGTTGACTGAACCTTTGGTTGTTAGAAGAAATTAAAAAGGCAGGAGACTTTCTTTGTGACCTCGATGTGTTGTTGAATCTCATATTCTCTCTCTCTGTCTTCCTTAGGTCAGCACATGTGCCTATATCACTCAGAAGGTGGAATTTGCTGGCATCAGGTAGATATTACATCACTCTTGACTTATCAGCTAGTACCTAGGAGTAGGATCTAGTGTAGTAACTGGGCTACATACGGCATTTGAGGTGTGCCGGTGTCCGTATAATAAAATACATGGTAGCTTAGATTGTTGTTGCTAAAACAAACCAAAAAAATCCCAAAGTGCACTATAGTAGTTTTAAGATGAGTAGAAATTGCTGAAGCCACATGGTATTCTGTAACAACGGAGGCATAGCCTCATAATTTCAGAACGAGAAAAAGCCTTAGACGAATGTATTTAATCGAACCTTCTCATTTTACAAATTAAGAAACATACTTGGACATACAAAAAGACTAGCCCAGTAGTTCCTGATTTGCTGCCTTTTTAACCATATTGCACTGCACTTGATTTATTAAAATGATTCCTAAATTTCAGTTTGTAAAGAAGAGAGAAAAAGGGACTTTTTTAAAAGCCCGTTTAATTTGAAAAGCACAACGTCCATAGAGTAAAGCCTTCAAATAGGGCAAAAAGTTGTATAATGAAAAACAAATCCTTCTCCTTAGAAGAAATGGTTTCTTTCCTGAAATTTATTGTGTATAACACAAGCATGTTTACATCTGGTTGACTCACTGGTTTTTAAGATTTTATTTATTTATTTTAGAGAGAGAGAGAGAGACTCACACGTGAGTGAGTGGGGGCAGAGGGAGAGGGAGAGAGAGATACTCAAGCAGACTCCATGCTGAGCATGGAGCCCAAAGTGGGGCTCAGTCTCAGGACCCCGAGACCATGACCTGAACCAGAATCGAGAATCAGACACTCAACCCACTGAGCCACCCAGGCGTGCCTGGTTGACTCAGTTTTAATGGCACTAGGTTGACCAATGGGTTTCAGTGAGGTAGTCTAGTCCTCCATTATGAAGTTCCCCATCAACTTTTCACCTAATGGTTTTACCCATTGATGATCGTTGCAAGATGGTGATTTTCTAATTCAGTCATTTCTCCAAGTTTTATTAGCCAGAATCCTTTCTTTCTTTCTTTTTAAGATTTATTTATTTACTTGAGAGAGAGAGAGCATGCAAGCACACAGAGGGAGAGGGAGAAGCAGACTCCCCAATGAGCAGGGAGCCCGATGCGGGACTCGATCCTAGGACCCTTGGGATTATGACCTGAGCTGAAGGCAGACACTTAACTGACTGAGCCAGGGACCCCCAGAATTCCTTCTGTAAAGAACATTTCATCATTAACTAGGGCTAATTGGTTAGTCTGAACTACAGATCCTAAAGGAAAGAAAGGATAAAGGATTAATTTTTTTCCCAAAAAAGGGGATGGTTTAAAAATTGGAGGGTAAAGATTCTTTGAGAAATCTTAGTAGAAGATTTTAAAGCACAGCCCAAGAAGTGACTAAGCCTCGAGCTAAATAAGAAATGCAACCTAGATTCATGCTTTCCGGTACAACTTAGTCTCTCCGAGGTGGTGGGCCAGGAGTCAGGAAACCTATAATCTATTCCTGGACTGCCAGTGATTAGTGGGGTGATGTTGGGCAGGTCAGGGAGACTCTGAGTATACTCTTCTGCAAAATGAAATGATTGGTTTAGAATCTTTTTCCATAAAGGACCAGAGAGTAAATGTTTTATGCTTTGGGCCACATGGGTCTCAGGTCTCTGTTGCAAATTTTTGTGTTTTGTGTTTTATTTTTAGCATTTAAAAATATAAAATCCATTCTTAACTGTGAGCCACATAAAAATAGGAGATGAGCTGGATTTGGCCTGCAGGCTATAGTTAGCTGAGCCCTGGTTTAGAAACCCACTCAGATACCTTTCATTCTTAAATTTCTTGTTTTTCTGTGCAGTGCCCATATCCACATGGTGCCAGATATAGAAATGAAAACCCTGACATAATGTCAGATTTAGACTTTTAAAGATCTGTCCTAATATTTTGCTCATTCATGGTTAAATGTAAACCACAGTCTTCTACTATTTCTCCAGAAGACTTATTTGTAATCTTCCTATACTGAATCAAAAGTCACTTTCTTTCCTACAAGGAGGCATGCAAATTAAGAGAAAAAAGAAAGAAAGAAAGAAACAAACAAACAAACAAACTAGAAAAAGATACTCTGGGCCTCACATAACAAAAGATAGTCGTTATTTACATAAAGTCATAATTATTGAAGTTTTCTGTAATTTGGCTTTTTTACTTGGTAATTTAGTTAATACTTAAGGACATATGAGACAGTTTCATTACCTTGAGACTTTGCCCTTGAAGCATCATTTTTCCTTCCAAGGTAAACATTTTGATTTTCTCAGACTAAATTCCCAATGTATTCTTCAAAATGTTAAAAATAAACCCTGCAATCAATAATTTTAAGAAAATTAAAATTTTAAAAGAAAAATATTGCACTAAAATCCTATCTCCTAAAAATTAGCATTTTGCTTTTTTTAAAATGTGGAACTTAGAAACCTAGTCCATTTGATTTCATCATGAAGAGATCTCATTTTTCCAGGTAGTTTGTTTTGGGACTGCTGACTAGCTAAGGTGTCTTTTTTTACTTAAAAAAAGATTTTTTTTCTGACTCACACTCCAGAGGGAGCAACACTGAATAATTTTTGGCCTTGAATTCTCAGCTGTCCAGAAGCAGACAGACCAGTGTGGAGAGTCATAGGTAAACCCCCTTGAAATACCCAGTTTGGGTGTTTTCCTGCTAGATCTGCTGTACTGCAGAGGATCTTCTGGGATCTTCTCTGACTTGAGTGTGATTCTATAGTGGCCATTCTCTTAGAATGTCTTTCGTAACTATAGAATTAGTACTAAGTACCACTTGTTTATCACATGCTAGATACCAGGCATATGTTAAGTATTTTTATACATAGTATGTGTTCAATGTAGACAGTTTGAAAAATGGAATAAAGAAGCAGGGAAAAGAAACATAACATTACTACTCAGAATCAACCACTATTAACATTTTGACATAGTTCTGCCAAAATATTCTGTCTTCCTCTCCTCACTTTTTGGCTTGAGACCATGTAGTATATGTGATTTTATATACTGTGAAAAAAAAACCCAAACCTGAAAACTTTGTTTTCATAATTTGAAAAAAAAATTTATTCTAGAAAATTTGGGTAGTACAGAGAGTATAAAGAAAAAAGACTTGGGTCTCAGTTAGTTATGCTTTTGCCTTCAGCTCAGGCCCTGTCTGAGATCAAGCCCCTCATCAGGCTCCCAACTCAGTGTGGGTCTGCTTCTCCCTTTCCCTCTACCCCTAATCCCCACTCATGCTTGTGCATGCACGCTTTCTTTCTCCCAAATAAATAAATAAAATCTGAAAAAAAAAGAGGGGCACCTGGGTGGCTCAGGCGGTTAAGCATCTGCCTTCAGCTCAGGTCATAATCCCAGGGTCCTGGGATTGAGCCCCACATCAGGCTCCCTGCTGAGCAGGGAGTCTGCTTCTCCCTCTCCCTCTGCTGATCCCCCTGCTTGTGCTTTCTCTCTCAAATAAATAAATAAAATCTTAAAAAAAAAAAAAAGTAAAAAACTTACAGTGGAATATAAGCTAACTATGTACAGATAACCACTATTAAATTTTAGTGTGACCTTTCAGTATTTTTTTCTTTTTTCTTTTATTTTTTAGAAAGATTTTTTTTATGTATTTGAGAGAGAGAGAGCACGAGTGAGAGGCAGAGGGAGAAGCAGACTCCTCACTGGGCAGGGAGCCCCATGTGGGTCTTGAGCCCATGACTCCGAGATCATGACCTGAGCCAAAGGCAGGCGCTTAACTGACTGAACCACCCAGGTGCCCCTTTTTTCTTTCTTTCTTTCTTTCTTTTTTTAAAAAATTTTAAATTAAGTACTCTCCATGTCCAAAGTGGGGCATGAACTTACAACCCAGAGATCACCTACCGTCTGAGTCGGGTACCCCTCAATGTTTTATTTTCACGCATACACGTACATGCATATATTTTTACATAGATGATGATACTACATGTACTGTTTTGTATCCTTTTTTTCCACTTAAAAGCTTATAAACATTTGTGGTGAAGTTAAAACTCCTTGTAAACATGATTTTAATGGTTCCATGATATTCTATTGTCTGGATACATCATAATTTACTTAATCTGTCTGACATTGTTGGACATTCAGGTTGTTCAAAGGTGTGTTACGCAGATAACACAACAGTGACCATACTTTGCATTTATTTTAGCTTCGCATTCACAGAATGATGAAATTTAGTTGTAAAGGATAGTGGAGGTCACTGATCCCCAACAACTTACTCGATAGAAAAGGAAGGGGAAGTGCCCTGCTCAAGCTCCTACATAAATCAAGGGCTAGTGCCCCTTAGGTCCCCTTCATCCTCAGGGCTTGGCAGTGTGCCCTTCTGTCTTGTAGTAAGCCATGTGTGCTCTTGGGCTCTGTCCTGGGGGATAAAGGATTTTGTGTTTGCATCAGTCAGTGGCAGTTTTTCTTCCCTTAAACCAGCAGAAAAGAGAAGAGAAGCTACCTCAGGGCCCTTCTCAGTTCCTAAATGGCTAAGGGCAGATTTTAGGTTTAGGAGCAAAGGTCAAGATTGCATTTTCTGTGTGTGTTTTATAAAGAAGCATTTACATTGGAATAATAACTGTTTCACAGTACCCCAAGTCCTCTCATTTACAGTATGTCACTGGATCTTCTCAAGAGCTGTAGAAGACGGATGGGGCAGGGTTCTTATTAATCACATTTACTGATTTTTTAAAAAACTGGCTCAGAAAGATTGTGGCTTGGGGCACCTGGGTGGTTCAGTCAGTTAAGCGTCTGTCTTCAGCTCAGGTCATGATCCTGGGGTCCTGGGATCGAGCCCTGCATTGGGCTTCTCCCTCTCCCTCTGCCTGCTGCTCCCCTTGCTTGTGTGCACATGCTCTGTCTCTCTGTCAAATACATACATACATACATACGTACATACATAAATAAAATCTTTAAAAAAAGAAAGAATGATTGTGCCTTGATCACCACAGGGAGTGGAGGGACTGGAATCTAAGCCCAAATTTTATAACACTACTTTGTACATGCTAGCAGAAGTTGGTGAGTTAGTGTGGTAACAACAAGCTCATTTTAGAGGTCTGGTTAATCTGGTATTTTGTAGCCTGTATGCAGAGTACTTTCTGCTAATAGAACTCAGACATCATGGGAACATTGAATCCTTCCTTATGTTAAAGAAAACAAAGTCCTTTCTCAGATAAGCTTACTGCAGTTGTCCACTCACAGACACACTTGGGCAAAGGAATACCAAGAGGCACCCCTTTTGGCGAAAGTAGTATTGGGAAGCATATTTAAAAAAACATGGGCTTTAGTCCAGCTTTCTTCATTTTACAGATGGGACAGAGAGCCAGCAAGGCTGACTGATTGTCCAGTGTTTCTCAGGTAGCCTGAGCTGTGACTCATGGTACACAGCATTTTCCTTGCTTTGATTTTATCTTTTCTTCTTTTTTATGAGGTCTGATTGCTTAGGGCCAGGCAGGAATTTGCACTGGTGTTGATAGAAGAGAAGGGCTTGAGTGGTTGGTTGAGGGATGATTGGTTACAAGGTGCTGAGGTAACAGCTACCCCTTTCTTTCCAGGATAGCATTTTTTTTTTTTTTTTTAAATATTTTATTTCTTTGAGAGAGAGAGGGACAGAGATAGCGAGAGAGAGCATGAGCGGGAGGAGAGGGAGATGCAGACTCCTCAAGCAGGGAGCCCGACGCAGGACTCGGTCCCAGGACCCTGAGATCATGACCTGAGTGGAAGGCAGACACTTAACCAACTGAACCACCCACACATCCCTCTCCAGGATAGCATTTTGTGTTAATATTTACCATTGTTGGGGTGCCTGGATGGCTCAGTCAGTTAAGCGTCTGCCTTCAGCTCAGGTCATGATCCCAGGGTTCTGGGATCGAGTCCTTTATCACGCTCCTTGCTCGGCAGGGAGCCTGCTTCTACCTCTGCCTGCTGCTCCTCCTGCTTGTGTGCTCTCTCTCTTTCTGGCAAATAAATAAATAAAATCTTAAAAAAAAAAGTACTTACCATTGTTACAGTTCTTGCTAATACAAGTAGCTACTAGTACTCTTAACTCTGACACCTCCTATGCCAGCACTGTCCTGAACAGTTTCCCCACAATATCTGGTTTAATTCTCCAAACAGCCCTATAAAGTAGATGTCATTATTTCCTTTTTTAAGACAAGGATGCTGGCCTCCGAGTTATTTCCCTATGGCCATTCATCTAGTTAAGGGACACTCAGAACTGAGATTCCTGCTGAGACTAGTTCCACTCAAGGCTGGTCAGCTCAGAAGGCCATGCTCTTTGAACTGTGCTATCCATTTCATGCCCTTAATAAGTTGCAGAGGAAAAGACATTAAGCCCCCTAAGTGCAATACCAAGTTGCCATGAGAATTTTTCAGCAGAATGGCCTCCATTGAATAGGGACTCTGTCCCTAATTGCTTGTCTTCTAATCCTGATATTAAGATGGATTTTCATTTCTGTTGAAACTCATCATACCAAAGCTGGGATTAGCAAAATTGTTCGTCAGTTCTTCCTAACTATTGTTGTGACATGGACCCTTTTGAAATTTAGCAAAAGCTGTAATTCTCTGCCCAGAAAACTTTGCATGATTTCAGAGGATTCATGGATTTTCCAAAGCCCTTCCTGAGACTTGCATTTTGCCTGTGGACTCCCAGATTAAGAACTGTCATATAAATTCAGTATACTCTGAGTTTTTTTTTTTTTTTTTTTTTTTTTTGTATTTTTAATGACAAAACAGATCTAAAACTGCAGTTTCTGGAAGAACCACTTGTTCTTACTGGTCTCATACCTCTCCTCAAACTTGACCTTGGGCTCTCTTCGGGCCTTGCGTTTAAGAGCAGGGTCTCTGAAGACATCCTGTTGATGACAGTTTTGTTCAAGGGGGTATCCACAGAGTACCTTGTGAACATGAAGTGATTGTAGTTACAAACTTTCACAAAAGACTTGATCTTTGATCTCTTGGCGATTTTCTCCTTGCCCATGGCAACCGTTACTTTGAGGGGATAGCAGTCAATTCCAGCCACCAGAGCATGGCTGTAGGGACAGTCTGAGGTGCCATCATCAATGTTCTTCATGATGACTGCTTTGCGTCCGAAGCAATGTCTGGCCAGGACCAGTACCACCTTTCTGGGTTTCATGAACTTGCCCATCTTGACACCAGCCACTCCAGCCTACAGCGGAAAGGAAGAAAGGGCACTTCCGCTCCATTCTGAGAATTCTTTATGTTGTGTAATCTGTTCATGGCCTTCTCTCTGGAAATCTGTAACTGGACAGGTCATTTGGGGATAAGTATCAGACTACAGGGAGTCACCCTGAAGTCATCCCTGTTTCTTTGTGTTTTATGTAAGACTTGCAATAACCGTTGTGTGTATATCTTTTCAGGGCACAGGCTGGTGAGCTGTGGGTCAAGAATGAGAAGGTCATGTGTGGTTATATCAGCGAAGATACCAGGGTGAGATTGTTAAAATGGCTTTTGGTTTTGTTTCTTCATACCATTATGTCTGAGTCCTGAAACCAAAAACAAATCAGAAACAAGCAAAAACTTGATTATCTCCTGATGGGTACTGTTCACCCTGGTAAATAATATTGTAATATTGTGAAGGACTCCTGGAATTCTAATGTTTTACAGTTGAAGCTCTCCAGTTTGGGGTCAATCTTTGTTTTCTTTTCTTATTTATTTATTTATTTATTTATTTATTTATTTATTTATTTATTTATGAGAGAGAGAGAGAGAGAGAGAGCACAAGTGGAGGGAGGGGCAGAGGGAAAAGCAGACTCTCCACTGAGCAGGGAGCCCGATGGGGGACTCAATCTCAGGACCCTGGGGTCATGACCTGAGCGGAAGGCAGATGGTTAACTGACTGAGCCACCCAGGCACCCCTTTGTTTTCTCTTCTGAAAGAGGTCTAAACATGGAAATGCAATGTCTAGTTTGCGGGCTTCAATGCCTGCTAGTACATAGCAAAGGTTAAACTCAGTAGAAGACTGCAGTTGGTAAACATCAACAGAGACTTCTGCGAAGGAATTTCCTTCTTTGGTTCTCTGTTCTGGTTGGAAAAATCCAAACTGAAGAGCTGTAAACATTACCCATCTGGAGAAACCACCTGTATGCCCTTCCTTGTTCTCATCCCCTGCCTCCTTTGAGAGTGGTGGTTTGACCAGGGGGTGATCTTGCCTCCACTGGGGTCTTTTGGCAATGTCTGGAGACATTTTTATGTGTCACAGCCAGGATTCTGTGAAGAAGGTTGGTAAACATGATAAAATGTATAAGACAGATCTCCAGAACAAAGAATTACCTGGTCCAACATAGCAGTGATGTGATGGGGGGGCTGTCTCACGCATTATGGGATGTTTAGCAGCATCCCTAACTTCTGTGCATTAGATACCAGTAGTACCCTGTGAGTCGTGACAACGAGAAACATCTCCAGATATTACCGAGTGTCCCCTGGGGGAGCAACATTGCCTCTAGCTGAGAACCAGTGCCTTTATAGGTAACCACTATCTGAATTCTATTTTTGTGTATTTTTCTTATTTACTTAGTGTTAATACATATGTATTTTACCCTAAACAGTATGTTATTTGTTTCTCTTATTTTTGAGCTTTCTTAAGGTGAAAAAAATATATATAGTCCTTTTTAGCTAGCTTTTTTGTCGCTAATATTATATGTATGTGTGTGTATATATATATATATATATGTGTGTGTGTGTGTGTATATATACATATATATATATGCACACACACACACATAAAAACAAATATATTTTTAACATTTATTTATTTGAGAGTGAGCACAGATGTGCAAGCAGGGGGAGGCACAGAGGGAGAGGGAGAGGAAGAGAATCTCGAGCAGATCTCCCATTGAGTGCAGAACCCGACGCAGGGCTTGATCTCACAACCCTGAGATCATGACCTGAGATGAAATCAAGGGTTGAACACTTAACTGACTGAACCACCTGGGAGCCCTTATATGTGTTTTTTTTAAAGATTTATTCATTTATTTGAGAGAGTGTGCAGAGGGGAGGGGCAGAGGGAGAGGGAGAGAGAGTCCCAAGCCGACTCCATGCGGAGCACAGAGCTCAACACAGGGCTTGATCTCATGACTCAGATCATGACCTCAGCCAAAACCAGGAGTCAGACACTCAACCGACTGCCCCCTAGGTGCCCCCCTAATACTATGTTTTTAATCTATAATTAGGAGTGTCTGGGTCATAGGTAAGATAATGGCAAATTATTTTTCAAACTCTTTGGACCAAGTAATATTCCTAGTAGCAATATATAAAATCTCTTGTTGTTTTTCATTTTTTCCTACATTTGGTGTTAGATTTTTAAAGTTTTTGCAGCTCTAATGGGCACAAATTGTTATTTGATAGTGGTCTTGTTTTGCTTTTCCCCACTTTTCTAGAAATTCATTCTTAAGCATAATTTACAAAGACCATGATAATTTGGCATATGCTTGCTTACCTCTTCAACCTCATTCAGTCACATATTTAATAAATAATATGGAAGAACTTCTGAGTGTCAGCTATTGTGCTTTTTTTTTTAAACACTTAATTTGAAAAAAACATTTGGTACAGATGGGTGCCTGGCTGGCTTAGTTGGTAGAGCATGTGGCTCTTCATCTTGTGGTCATGAGTTCAAGCCCCATGCTGGGTGTAGAGATTAACTATTTAAAAAACCCAAACAAACTGGTATAGGACGTTATCCATGAACATCTTTCATTCTGAAGATTTTATTTATTTATTTGTCAGAGAGTGTGCACAAGCAGGGGGAGCGCCAGGCAGAGGGAGAAGCAGGCTCCCTGCTGAGCAAGGAGCCTGATGCAGGACTCAATCCCAGGACCCTGGGATCATGACCTGAGCAAGGCAGATGCTTCACTGACTGAGTCACCCAGGCGTCCCTATGAACATCTTTCATTCTAGAGGGGAGGTTAAAGTGGAGCATTCCCACTCAGTGGGGAGGCATGGGTGAACAGCACAGATGAGATCCCTCCTGGTAAAGAGCTTACACACCCTATTGGGGAGACAGATGTAAGTAGACACCCAGTCCATAAATGTAATTACAGATTATGATAAGTACTCCAAAGGAAATTAGTTGGGTAATGAGAAAGACTAACTGAAGGTGGCCTTCTTAGTAAACAAATGAGATAAATTAAACATTCTTAGGGAAACAGAGCATTGCATGAGAGTAAACAGATCTTTACAGAGGTGGTCAGGGAGGTGTCTCTGAGAGGATGCCAGAAAAGTGAAACTTAGCGATTGTATGGAGGTTGAGGCAAAGAGCTTTCCAGGCAGAGGAAACAATTGCGAGAGGCCAGTGTGGCCAAAGCATAGGAGATGAATAGGGAGAATGATGTCGGTGGGAAGGTGGACTGGTTGCAGCCAGTTCACACAGGTCCTTGTAGCCAGGTAGAATTTATTCTAAGGACAATTGTAATCCACTGAAGGATTTTAAGTGGGCCAGTGAGTCCCGAATAATGCTTTCAAAAGATCGCTTATTCGTCCAATTGGATTTTGTTGTTGATGTTGTTACATTAGTTAACCTATTTATTATAGACTAGAGATCTTTCAAATGGTGGAGCTTCTACTGGTCTCTGAATTCCTTTTGTGCACTGATGGCCGACTTCACTGAGATGGCAGAAGGGGTGGTGTAGGTCCAGGCACCACTGGCTACTGTTTTCATGTAGGAACCATAGTGCCAGATTCCCATAGCTCATCTTTTCATCTTAGTTTTGCCGTAGTTTTAGACGTAGCACGTGTACTTGGTGTGCTGGCTTTTTTCAATTTTCTTCACCATTTTGCTGAGGGAGACCCCATAATGGGTGCTATATTTACTGACAATTCTGACCTTCATGGTGCATTTAGCCATGTCACCACAAACGAGGTCCAAGTTCAGAGCCATTCAGTTGGATTTTGTTGAACAAAAAACCCCAAAGTAACAGTGGCAAATTGATGCTCCAGAGTCAACTTTTTTCTCTCTGATAAAAGAAGTCCATGGAAAGACCATTCCTGGCTGGTATGGCAGTGTCACAATTATTGGTGAGCTAAGGCTCTATTTGTCTTCCTGTTCTGCCATCCTCAGGACTGGGCTTCCATGGTGCTGCTGGAGCTGCTGTAACCACATTCATATTCCAGGTCGAGGAGAGAGGAAGGGAAGATGGTCAAGAGGTATGCACCTTCCAGCCATGTCAGCTTGAGGATGTGACATTTCTGTTAACATCTTATTGGCCAGAGTTTAGTCACGTGTAGCTACTCAGGAAGCTGGGAAGTTTAGTCTTTTGATTGGATGCCTTGCCTCTTGGAATAGAATCAGCTTCCCATTACTTAGGAAGAAAGGATGTGGCATAGACACCCATAGTACTCTGGCTCTGTGTAGAGCATTGTTTGTAGGGGCAAGAGTAGAAGCAGAGAAACAAGTCAGGAAGATAGAAGACTGTAGCATGAACTGAGGTAGGAGCTGTAGCAATGGAGGGATGTGGGCAGACTTGAGATGCATTTTGGGATAGAGTCCACAAAATTTAATGATGGATTGGGTATGAGGAGTGAAGGAAAAAGAAGAATTGATCAGCTTGATGGACAGATGGTAGTGTCATTTATGATGTGGGGAAGACTGGGGAGGAGACATTTGGGAGCAGTTGAAAAAAGGTGTTGTGAGATACTTGTTGGACTTAGGAGAAATCTGGGGAGGCATTGGAGTCTGGAGCTCATTTTGTCACTTTCCCCATATGTCCCCCTACCCCACCCTGTCCTGCCCTTGGGAACCATTTGCTGTTCCTCAAACATGCCATGTTCTCTCGTGTCCATGTCTTTGCACATACTTCTCTCTCCTGCCTGGAGCATTTAGATCCTGCCTTCCCCCCCTTACAAGCTACTCATTCACCCCTCCATACTCGTCTCAGGCTCCCTTGCTTCTGGAAAGCCTTCCTGGTTCCTTGAGGCAGTCTGGGTATGAAGGGCGTGTCTGATGTGAATTATAATTTATAATTATTATAATTTATAATTTATTAGACTGGCAGTTCATCAACTGGCATGTCTTAGCCAAGTTCTACATTCATAATGGGGTTTTCTTGACTTTCCTAGGTAGATTTACTGCTCCTCCTACATTTTATGAGAACCTTCATGGAATGTTTGTATATGTTGCAGTCTTTTGCATGTTTTAATCCTCTACTCTAAGCTCCTAGAGGGCAGGGACAGGATCTTCTCTTCATGGCTTTATGATGCCAGGGGTGAAGCTTGCTTTTATTTTATTTTATTTTATTTTATTTTATTTTATTTTATTTTATTTTTTTAAAATTTTATTTATTTATTTGACACAGAGAGAGAGATTATGAGTAGGCAGAGAGGCAGGCAGAGAGAGAGGGAGAAGCGGGCTCCTTGCTGAGCAGAGAGCCCGGTGCGGGACTCTATCCCAGGACCCTGAGATCATGACCTGAGCTGAAGGCAGAGGCTTTAACCCACTGAGCCACCCAGGCGCCCCTGAAGCTTGCTTTTAGAAGTTCCATGTCACAATTAAGAAAAATCTTCTATCATTGGTTTTTTTTTGGTGGTAAAAACATATAAGGTATACTATCTTAATCACTTTATTTTATTTATTTTTTAAGATTTTATTTTAAGTAATCTGTACACCTAGCATGGGGCTTAAACTTACAACCCTGAGATCAAAAGTCGCATGCTGGGATGCCTGGGTGGCTCGTTGGTTAAGTGTCTGCCTTTGGCCGGGCTCGAGTTCCACATGTCTCCTTGCTCAGCGGGGAGCTGCCCCACCCCCTGCTTGTGTGCTCTCTCTCTCTCTCTCTCTTTTTCTCTCTCTCTCTCTGACAAATAAATAGATAAAATTAAAAAAAAGTTGCATGCTCTACTGACTGAGCCAGCCAAGCCCCCCCATCCTATCTTAACCATCTTATTTTATTTTATTTTATTAATTTTATTTTATTATTTTATGAGAGAATGAGAGTGAGTAGGGGGCAGGGGCAGAAGGAGAGGAAGAGAGAGAATCTCAAGCAGGCTCTATATCCAGCTCAGAGTCCAATGCAGAGCTGGATCTCATGACCCTGAGATCAGGATCTGAGCTGAAATCAAGAGTCAGACACTTAACTGACTGAGCCACTCAGGCCCCGTCTTAACCATTTCAAAGTGTACAGTTCAGTAGGGTTAAGTGCGTTTACATTTACAGTGTTGTGAAATGGATCTCCGGAACTTTTTTATCTTGCACAGCTGAAACTCCATACATCATTGCTTTTTAACACAACTACATTTTTGTTTATTTCAGGTGGTATTCCGTTCTACGTCGGCTATGGTTTACATATTTATTCAGATGAGCTGTGAAATGTGGGATTTCGATATTTATGGTACTGTTCCTAAGTGCTGGTTGTAGCTGACACTGGGTAGACATTTCTGGTTTCTCCCAAGTGGGTATCATTTTACAGTAAGCTATTGACATTCTCTAAAAATCTGTCCTGAGATCTTTACAAATTGTTAAATGCCAAAATAAACAAATTGAAAATAAGTATTTTACATATATATTTATATGGCAAATTCCATGAAATGCTATAAGGTATTAATGGGAAATCTGACTTCTCAGATCTTTAATTATCCTGCAAGTACAGGTTGAAAAGTCATAAAGTCACTCTATGGCTAGGAATAAACACTTTCTTTGATATCGTTCATTTCTCTTCATGTCACTCACAGAAATCTCCAAGTTTGTCTCATTTTATTAGAGTTACTATGTAATGAGTAGAGGGCAATAAAGCTGCTATGAGGTGTGGCTACTGTGTCCAACATACTAGCCCTATGGTACATGTATTTCAAATTTGTGTTTAGCGATATTACAAACTAATTTCTTTCTTAAAATTTTTTATTTGAATTGAATAATTAACATAATTAGTTTTGGAGGTATGGTTCAGCGATTCATCAGTTTTATATAACACCCAGTGCTCATTACATCACATGCCCTCCTTAATGCCCATCAGCCCATTACCCCATCCCCTAACCCCCTCCCCTCTAGCAACCCTAAGTTTATTTCCTATGATTAAGAGTCTCCTATGGTTTGTCTCCCTCTCCGGTTTTGTCTTGTTTTATTTTTCCATCCCTTCTCCTATGATCCTCTGTTTTGTTTCTTAAACAAAATGAGTGAGATCATGTGATAATTGTCTTTCTCTGATTGACTTATTTCACGTAACATAATACTCTCTAGTTCCATCCGTGTCTACAAACTATTTTCTGTTATAGGTCATCAAAGTCACTCAAGAACAGTAGGAACTGCAACTGATAATACAGTGAATGCCCAGGGTCATCTTCTAACCAACTTTAAGCATCATTGTGAGAATACTCACATTTGGAGATTAAGATGGTCCTCTCATTCTGAAAGTAACACTGCATTTTTCAGTCATCAAAGCATTTTCAATCTGCCAAGATTGAATTTACCTTAGAGCCACAGCTTCTTACTGAGTGAGGCAAATATTAAATTTGGCTCAATAGAAAGTCTAGGTTGAAACTATTTTTATACATCTGGCTTTTATAATCTTGTTTTAAGATATACAGAACCCACCTTGTCTTTAGTCCCATTCTTGCTATTTTACTGAGAGAAGATATTGTAAACAAGAAATAAAGATAATCTTCACCCTCTTCTCATTGTTGCTTTTCAGGGGATCTATATTTTGAGAAAGCTGTGAATGGTTTCCTTGCTGATCTCTTTACCAAGTGGAAGGTATGTTTCTTACGCACTAAATCTCATTGCATAAACATTACTATTGCAGATTTTAGAAATATACCATTTTTATTAAGCTACCTTTAATTAAAGTTATCTTAGCTAAAGCCTAAATTGCTAAAACTCTAGATTTACATTACTTTAACCATCTCAACATGATAAAGTATTTGTGAGAAACCCACAGCTGACATCAGACGCAATGGTGAAAGACTGAAAACTTTCCCCTTTAAGATTTAGGAACATCAGGGCATCTGGGTGGCTCAGTTGGTTAGGCAACTGCCTTTGGCTCAAGTCATGATCCCGGAGTCCCAGGATCGAGTCCCACATCGGGCTCCTAGCTCCACAGGGAGTCTGCTTCTCCCTCTGACCTTCTCCCCTCTCATGTTCTCTCTCACTTTCTCTCTCTCTCAAATAAATAAATAAAATCTTAAAAAAAAAAAAAAGGGTGTAAGAACACAGTAAGGATGCCTGCCTTCACCATTGGTATTCAGTGTTGTACTAGAAGTTCTGGCCACAGAAACTAGGCAAGGAAAAGACGTAGAACGCACCCGTATTGGAAAAGAAGAGGTAAAACTACTTCTATTCACAGATGAACTCTTACGTGTAGGAAATCCTAAAAAATCCACAAAAAAACTGTTAGAACTAATAAATGGATTCAGCAAAGATCAGGGTACAAAATCAACACACACATCATTTGTGTTTCATCAGCAATGAACAGTTTGAACAGGAAATATAAAAACGTAGAATTAAATTTTAAAAAGAGAATTAAATTTAAAAAACAATTCCATTTATAAGAGCATCAGAGAGTCAAATACTTTGGAGTAATTTATCCAAGGAGGTGTACAATTTGTATACTAAAATCTACAAAATTTGCTGAGGTAGATTAACAAAGATCTAAATAAATGAAAAACAACCCATGATCATAGATTGGGAGACTTAATATTGTTAAAGTGTCAGTACTACTCAAAACAAACTATAGTTCAGTCTCTGTCAAAATCCCAATGGCCTTTTTCTTTGCAGAAACGGAAAAGCTGATTCTAAAATTTATATGCAATTACAAGGGATCCTGCATAGCCAAAACAACCTTGAGAAAGAACAGCAAAGTTGGAAGACTCTTACTTCCTAATTTCAAGACTTACTACAAAGTTAAAGTCATCAGTACAGTGTGGTACTGGCATAAAGATAGATGATATAAGTCAATAGAATGGAATTGAGAGTACAGAAATCAATCCATACATCTATGATCAGTTGATTTTAGACAAAGATGTGAAGTCCATTCAATGAGGGAAAGAACAGTCTCCAACAAATGGTTCTGAGCCAAATACCCATAGCCAAAAGAATGAATTTGGACTCTCACTACATATCCATATACAAAAATTAACTCAAGTTGGGGTTCCTGGGTGTCTCAGTTGGTTAAGCATCCAACTCATGATTTCGGCTCAGGTCATAATCTCAGGGTTGTAAGATCAAGCCCTGCTTCGGGCTCCCTGCTTAGCAGGGAGTCTACCTCTCTCTCTCTCCCTCTCTGCCCCTCCCCTCGCTTGAGTGCTCTCTCTCTCTCTAAAATAAATAAATACATCTTTAAAAAAAAATTAACTCAAGGTGGGTCAAAGACCTAAATAGGAGAGCTAAATTTGAGGTTACATTATGTAGTGGGAAAGAGCATGGAGTTTGGATAGAGACAGACTGGATTTAAAATTATGATTCTACTCCGATTCGTTTTTTTTATCTTGGAGAAGTAGTTGGTCTCCTGGGCCTCTATTCTCTTTTCTGCAAAATGGAGCTGATAATAGTTTCTGCCTTACAAGGTGTTTTAAAGCATCTGTACATAGTAAGGTCTCAGTAGGATCCTGGTCTCAATTGAATCTAAGTCCCATCTTCCTCAGCAACATGGGAGCAATATCCTTCACCTCTGAAGGGTACAGATGTAGAAGTACAATGCTTGCCCCCAGAGAACTTACAGATCTGCTGGGGAGCTTGCATCTGTGTATTTGAAGCAATAGCAGACTGTATGTTTTAGGGGTTGAAACTTTATTTACTTTTGAATTTGGGCCTGGAAGGCTGAGGAAGGTTTGGATCGTTAGAAAGGAAGATGGAGAGGGTGTGTCAGATGAACAGTTCAAGCAAAAGGATGTAGACAGGCGTGAGAGTGGGGTGTGGTCTAGGCAACTTCACAGAGGGTTTGTATGGGGAATAATTAAGTAATGAGGTGGATTAGAAGGATAGGGTCGCACTGACCCAGGCAGTGTTGGACTTGACAGGAAGTGTGGGAGCTATTAAAGATTCTCAAGCAAGATGTCAGTATGATCAAAGCCAGGGAGAATTTGAGGAAAGGAGTCCAGTGGCCAGGAGCAATTTGGTGACGGGACATGCTGGAATTAAGCAGACCAGCCAGGAGGCTTCTGCAGTCATGTGGCTTAACCATGATCAGGCCTTGGTGTCTGCCTGAGTACCGCACCTGAAGTTTGGGATGGGCTGAATAATGGTTACCTTGGACCATGTAATGGCCATTTATGTATTGGATCTGTGAAAACCTTCATTTCAGGTCTGACTCAGTTGTCTCTTAGATGTGCCCTAACCCAAGATTCTGTAAGTGGATATATGATTAGATGTACGGGCAGAATTTGGCATAGGCCCAGTCATTAGTTTACAGGACTTTGTTCTTAGGATTTGTTTATTTTTTAAAATCAAGAACTTGGTTTTGGTTTTTTAAAGATTTTTATTTATTTGCGAGAGAGTGTGAGAGAGAGAGAGAGAGCACGAGCTGGGGGAGGGCAGAGGCAGAAGGAGAGGCAGACTTCCCCTTGACCAGGAGCCCAGTGCGGGACTCGATCCAAGACCTTGGGATCATGATCTGAGCTAAAGGCAGACGCTTAATGCCTGAGCCACCCAGGCGCTCAAGAACTTGGTTTTAAAGCAAGAGTTTGAAAATGAGTTAAAACAACTTTCTGTAACCACTCTGTATTGATTTAATGATGTTTGGTGAACGTGGTTTATTCCTCTTGTCTAACAACTTAAAAGTTAGCACTGTGGATAGCAGGATTGAACATAAGAGTTCATGAATTCATTTCAGAGCCCAAAATATAGTGGTGGTAGGAGTAATAGTAGTAGTCCGAGTTAACATTTATTGAGTATTTTGACATAGCAGGTATTTGATAAGTGTTTTGTCCACATTATCACACTAAACTCTTGCCACTATTATACAGGTAGCGAAAGTACAGCTCAAAGAGGCTGGGTGATTTGCCCACGATCAACAGCATGTAAAAGCAGAATGAGGATTCTAATCTGGTACCTTCCATTCACCCAGAGCTAGCCTGAGATCATAACCTCTGTGCTGTCCTGTCTCCATTATTATAATCCCAGGTCATGTTGCCTGTCATACGTTATCCTAGTCATCACATGAGTTGAGAGGCTCATATGCCCACACCAGCCCACTGTAAGGCATTTTTTTCTGTATATCACTTATATCAAAATCAGGTAAATCTGGAGTTGAGTTTGGAGCACTGGGCATCCAATAAATTTGTTGGTGGCTGATGAAGATCTGTTCTTTCCTAGCACTTTGCTCTGGGTGCTGTGGCTCGTATTTAGGAATTTCTGTCCACTTGAGATATATCCATGGGGGTATAAAAGGTGGCATTTTGTATATGTACCTTACATGGCGAATGCTGAATTGCGTAGTCAGTGAGTATGGTCAGTTAGAGATGAGTCATTGTAAGCCCTCCTCTTCGAAGATTGGGAGGAACTGAAACTGGGCTTGCTGGCTCACTGGTGCAAGCCAAATTTTATGCCATCTGTGAACACCCTGTTTCCAGAATGTTGATCTCCAGACTTCGTGGAAATGTTTATTCTCACCAATCCCCATCCCCATCCAAAGGTACTTCATTGCCTTGGCTTCGACTCCTGCATCTCAAGTAGCTCCCAAGCCTCATCTTTTTTTCTTTTTTTTTTTAAGATTTTTTGTTTATTTGACAGAGAGAGAGACAGCAAGAGAGGGAACACAAGCAGGGGGAGTGGGAGAGGGAGAAGCAGGCTTCCCGCTGAGCAGAGAGCCCAATGTGGGGCTCAATCCCAGGACCCTGGGATCGTGACCTGAGCCAAAGGCGGACGCTTAATGACTGAGCCACCCGGGAGCCCCTCCTAAGCCTCATCTTTATGACAGTCATAGGATGTGGGGATGTGTTTGATTCTCACATCTACCACCATGGGTTTTCTTTTTGTTTCCTAAGCTACTTTTCTGAAGAAAATTTAAAAAGATCATGAAGCAGGTACAGGTACCATGATCCTTTGACACTGGGCTGATCTAGTTCACGCCAAATCAAGAGCCGGAGATAGTGACCCATACTTACTGGTGATTTGCTGTTTTTAAGCACTTTTTGAATTTCTGGAATTATAGGTAATTTGCCCACGGTCACGTGGTGGTAAATTTCAGAGCCAGGACTCAATCCAGATCTTCTCACTCCAGCAGTGCTGTGTTCACTGCATTATGCAACCTGTAGTTATGTGACATCATCCAATACAGTGTGCTGCCAGTGAACTTCCTTCATTGTGATGTGAATGAAATAAACGTGAGCCTCTTTTTCTCTGCTCATTCCTAGGAGAAGAACTGTAGTCATGAAGTGACAGTGGTCTTATTTTCTAGAACTTTCTATGATGCAAAATCTCTTGGTGAGTAAGTCTTCCTCCTATAGTTCTTTTTTGGTAAGCTTGCCACCCCTTCCTTACATCTTTCCCTTTGCAATGCTCATCTTTCCTACTTTTTCTGTTATGAGCCCAGGGTAAAATGGAAAATCGTACAGTCCATTTGTGGATGCAAAAAGTCTGCGGGCCATGATTCTTCTTAAAGCCAACTTGATATACAATTTAATCGTTCGTTTATTTATTTGTTCGTTTATTTTAGTGATGTAAATTTTCAACCCAGAAGAGGGAGCAGAGAAACTGAATTTCTCTTCTTACCCTGATTTATGTGTGTTGTTTCTCTTTTTCAGATGAATTTCCTGAAATAAACCGAGCCTCAATTCGACAGGATCACAAGGGACGGTACTATGAAGACTTTTATAAGTATGTTTGAGTGCTTTGCTATGCCTTTTTTTTTTTTAAGATTTTATTTATTTATTTGAGATAGAAAGAGAAAGAGAGAGCGTGAGCAAGGGGCGGGGCAGGGACAGAGGGAAAGGGAGAAGCAGGCTCCCCACTGAGCAGGGAGCCCCATGTGGGGCTTGATCCCAGGACCCTGAGATCATGAACTGTGCTGAAGGCAGATGCTCAACCGACTGAGCCACCCAGGCACCCTCTATGCCCTATTTGTTTGTTTGTTTGGTTGTTTCTTTCCGAACTTAAAAAAAAGTTAACCTTTTCATTTTGGAATAATTCTGGGTTTACAGAGAAGTTGCAAAGATAGCTCAGAGAAAGAGTTCCCATATATCTTTTACCCAGTTTTCCCTGTTAATATTTCATAACCGAGGTATATTTGTCAAAACTGCAAGATTAGCCCTGGTATATTACTATTAACTAAATTTCAGATGGTTTTTGGATTTCATCAGTTTTTCCACTTTATGTTCCAGGATCTAATCCAGGATACTACATTGCATTTAGACTTAATAAACTCCCAGAAAAGAATAAAGAATATAATGAATTCACATACCCAACTAGATTTAATAGTTATTATTATGCCATATTTGCTTCCTCTGTTTTGTTTGTTTCTTTGTTTTGCTTCATCTGTTTTTTTGGCTAGATTTTATTTTAGAGTAAATTATAGATGTCATGACATTTTTGTTCTTCCTTATATCTAAAAAATAAGGGCATTTTTACATATAACCACAATGTCATGGTCACGTTGAACAAAGTTAATTCTATAATATCCAATATCTGGTGTATATTCTGATGTCATTAATTGTCTCTGAAATAACTTATGTTTGATTTCCTTGTTAAGTCTAAATCTAAGGCAGTTTCACCCTTCCTTTTTGCCTCCAAACATTTGATGTGTTCAAGAATCTGAGTTGTACTGTGCTTCCCCAACTTCCACGTGCAGGTGAACCACCCCTGGGGATCATGCTGATTCCAATAAGTTCAGGAGTCCTGGAGTGGGCCTGAGATTCTGCTTGTCTAGCTAGCTCCTTTGCTTGCATAGGTAGGTCTTTGTATCCCATTTTGAGTCGGGAGGCTGTGGAGGACCCCTTCTGGATTTGTCTTAGTGCATCCTTGTGGTGGTGTTGGTTTATTTTCTGTAAACCAGAGGCTCCACCTGGGGCAATTTTGTTGCCCCCTCTACTTACCCAGTACATTTGGCACTGTCTAGAGATTTTTTTTTATTGTCAAAACAGTGTGGGGGAGGTAAGAAGAGGAGGTTACACAACCGATTTCTCCTGCAGAGAGGCTAGGGATGCTGCTAAGTGTCCTACAGTGTGCATAGGACAGCCCACACCACAAAGTTACGTAGCCCAAGATACCAGTAGTGCTGGGGTTGAGTAGCCCTCTGGAAAGACTTGATTAGATTTAGGTTGGACCATTTTAGTAAGACCTACCTCATTGCTGATGCCTGTACTTCTCATTGCATCAGCACAGAATGCAGATCAGTCCAGATGTCCTGACAGTGCCACTGAATAAGGGGATGCTTTGTGAGATGCTAGAAGCATAGCAGATACCATCCAGTGGGGTTGCTCAATGGCCTGGAGCTGAAGGCCTTTGATCTTTTAAATTCTCAGATCCTTGGAGTTTATCACATGACTATTGGCACTTCAGGTTGTCGACAGAATAGATCTTGAGGCTTTTTAGAAAGCCTTTTGCTTTGTAGGTGTTAAATGGATTGTTTTATTCTTGCCTGAGGTACCAAGATTTTATTTATTTATCTGATAGAGAGAGAGAGAGAGAGAGAAAGAGAAAGAGTGCTAGCACAAGCAGAGGGAGCAGCAGGCAGAGGGAGAGGGAGAAGCAGACTCCTGGCCAAGCAGAGAGCCCGATACAGGGCGATCCCAGGATCCCGGGATCATGACCTGAGTCAAAGGCAGACACTCAACCGATTGAGCCACCCAGGCATCCCCCCAAATTTTGTTTAAATAAAAAGCAACTCGTTTGATACGAAGCACATTTCCTCACCTTACTACACTTGTTAAAGCCTGTAGAGCCTGCCTCTCTCAAACTTACTACTCTGTTACTGGTTCAGTCTTGCTACCTCAGACTATTTCCTTCTGTAACTGAAAGGAGGAACCCTTTGCTCATTTCCCTTACTACCTCAGACTGGGAAATCAATGTCTCTCTCTGTTTTGCAGAAACAGTTTACTGTGTGGGTTTAGTTTTTATCTCAGATGGCCAGTCTTCTCTCCTACCCCCAATCTTAAACATGCTGCTTTGTAGCTAATTCCTTCCTAAGTCCCAAGCCAGCACCAAATGCAAGTTTGTAGAGTATTTTTCCCCCATTCTCAACTTTGTCATAGCATTTCTAAAGAATAAATCTTTTATTCTTTTATAACTACATATGTATGTGTATATGTATGGGTGTGTGTATATATATAAATATATATATATTTTAAACTGTGATTGTGGATAAGCCCCAAAGAGTGACAGAAGTTATGGAAACTTTTTAGGCAGTTTTTTTGGCAACCTTTTTAAATTTCTATTTCTTTTTTTTTTTTTAGATTTTATTTATTTATTTGACAGAGTGAGAGAGATCACAAGTAGGCAGAGAGGCAGGCAGAGAGAGAGGGGGGGAAGCAGGCTCCCTGCTGAGCAGAGAGCCCGATGCGGGGCTCGATCCCAGGACCCTGAGATCATGAGGCAGAGGCTTTAACCCACTGAGCCACCTAGGTGCCCTAAATTTCTATTTCAAAAAATTTTAAACTATGAGAAAGTTGAAGGAGGATGAATATCTGTACACTTTTCACCAAATTTACCAATTATTAACATTTAATAGACACATGATTATCTTATACTTCATTATCTATCTCCCAAGAGCAAGGACATTGTAAAAGAATGCCAGATTTTGCCAGTTGTCCTAATATTCCTTCTTGAGATGCTTTTCCTGATCCAGATCTCTTTCTAGAATCATGTATCATTTTTAGCTTAATTTTCTGTTTGCTTTTACAATATGTTATTGTGCAAATTTTCAAACACAGAGGCAAGTTGAACGAATTGTATAGTGAACACTCATATGCCTACCACCTGGGTTCCATAATTAACATTTTGCTATACTGTTGACCCTTGAATGACATGGGTTTGAACTGCATGGGTCCACCTATACATGGATTTTTTTCGATAGACACAATACAGTACTGTAAAGGTATTTTCCTTATTTATTTATTTTTTTTAAAGATTTATTTATTTGAGAGAGAGAGAGTACTCGTGCATGCGAGCAGGGGGAAGGGCAGAGGGAGAGGAAGGGAGAGATGGAGAGAATCTCAAGCAGACTTCCTGCTGAGCACAGAGCCAGACACAGAGTTCTGTCCCACAACCCTGAGTTCATGACCTGAGCTGAAATCAAGACTCAGATGCTCAACTGACTGAGCCATCCAGGCGCCCCTCCTTATGATTTTCTTAATAACGTTTTATTTTGTCCAGCTTATTTTAAGAATATACTATAAAATATCTGTAACATACAAAATATGCTAATGGACTATGTTATCAGTAAGGCTGAAAGTTGAAGGAGGAATATAATGAATATCTGTACACTTTTCACCAAATTTACCAATTATTAACATTTAATAAACACACGATTATCTTATACTTTATTATCTATCTCCCAAGAGCAAGGACATTGTAAAAGAATGCCAGCCCCAACATTTTTTAGATCAAAAGAAGCTTTGGGTGTGTTTTTCTTACTATAAAAACAATACAGGTTTATGTTTAGGAACATCACAAAATACAGTTAAGTACAGGGTAATACAATACAGAACACCTTCAGTTCCACTTCCCAGATGCAGTCATCATCACTTGGGTGCATCAAATCCTATTCTCTCTTTATAGAGACAAAGAGTAGTTTTCAGAGATATGGTCACAGACTCCCCTCCTTTTTTTACATGATGTTTTAAACCAGCATTTTCCACTTACTACATCACAAATGCCGTTCCATGTCAAATACTCTATTTCCACAGCATTATTTTTATTGCTACGCAGACATTTCATTTGATTGCTAACTATTACTGAACACTGATTTTCAACTTTTCATTACTGTCAAAAGTTCTACCAGTGAATGGTCTTACAGTCTTTAAGCATTAGCTTAGTTATAACCTTAGCATAACCTTATAACCTTAGTTACAACCTTATAACTTAGCATAACCTTAAGCATAAACTTAGGATAAGTTCCTAGAAACCGAGTTATTGGGTCAAAGATATTCTATACCTGTTAAGGCTTTTCATTTGTGTAGCCAAACTGCCCTGCAAAACCACTGAAGTAAAGAAAAAAAAAAAATCCTGTTTTCCCAGTAGTCATGTTATTTCTCTGTCCTTGCCAACACTGAATACTATTTTCTTTCTTTTTTTTTTTGACTCGTTCACAGTTAAGAGTGGCAGAAGAGTTATTTCACTGAGTCTTTTTTTTTTTATTTCACTGAGTCTTAATAGTCATTTCTTTTATTACCAAGAGTAAATGTTTTCTCATGCTGATTGGCCTTTGTATTTCTTTTTTGCAAATTGTGTATTCATCTTCTTAGCTAATTTTTTCATCTTTTTTGTTTTTTGTCTTATCCCTGTTTTGACTTTGTAATCCAAAGGGAAGTACTCTTAATACTGTGATATGTTTCTCTAGATCTTTTTCTGTTTGGCCTATTTTATTTTATTTTTTAAGTGATCTCTACACCCAGCATGGGGCTTAAACCTACGACTCTGAGATCAAGAGTTGCATGTTCCACCGACTGAGCTAGTCAGGTGCCCCTGTTTAGCCTGTTTTAAAATTGGATGACTTTTTTGGCTTGCTTTGTTTTTAATAAAATCAAATATACTCAGGTTAGAATAGCATTGTGAACCTTCATTACTCATATGAAATGGTTATCAAAGAGGATTTCATTTTTGATAGATATATATATGTTGTAGTCTGAAATTTTATCATAATTTAATCCCTTATTGTTAGATATTTAATCTTTTTCTAATTTTTATTTTTTTAAATTTTTATTTATTTATTTTTTAAAGATTTTATTTCTTTATTTATCAGAGAGAGAGAGCACAAGTAGGCAGAGCAGCAGGCAGAGGGAGAGGGAGAAGCAGGCTCTCTGCTGAGCAGGGAGCCCAATGTGGGGCTCGATCCCAGGACCTTGAGATCATGACCTGAGCCGAAGGTAGCTGCTTAACCGACTGAGCCACCCAGGCACCCCTCTCATTTTTAAAAAAGATTTATTTATTTATTTGAGAGAGAGAGAGAATAAGCAGGAGGGGCAGAGGGAGACAGAATCTTAAGCAGACTCCGTGCTGAGTGCAGGGGCCAATGCGGGGCTCGATCTCACAACCCTGAGATCATGACCTGAGCCGAAACCAAGAGTTGGATGTCTAATCAACTGTGCCACCCAGGCGCCCCAATCTTTTTCTAATTTTTAAATTGATCAGTGTCCACTGTGATATACAGATATATAGTTATGCATTCCTGAATGTTTCTTGCTTTTTTTTTTAAATTAAGATTTTTAATTTTTTAGAGCAATTTTGGGTTCCTAGCAAAATTGAGAGAAGGTACGGGGATTTCCTATACACCCTCTCTACCCACACCAACATAATGCCCTTGCTATCATTAGCAACATCCTTTGCCAGAGTGATGCCTTTGTAACAACTAATGAACCTACACAGATATACCATAATCACTGAAAATCCATAGTTTACCTTAGGACTCACTCTTGGTATTGTACGCTCTGTGGGCTTGGAGAAATATTTAATGATATGTCTCCATTATTGTAGTATTTTGCACAGTATTTTCACTGCCTTAAAAATCCTGAGTGTTACCCGAATGTTCATAGCAGCAATGTCCACAATAGCCAAACTATGGAAAGAACCTAGATGTCCATCAACAGATGAATGGATAAAGAAGATGTGGTATATATATACAATGGAATACTATGCAGCCATCAAGAGAAATGAAATC
>CM052889.1:59252086-59296593 GCA_028534135.1 Potos flavus | reverse complement strand
GGGTGGCTGGGTTATGGACATTGAGGAGGGTATGTGCTATGGTAAGTGCTGTGAAATGTGTAAGCCTGAGGACCCACAGACATGTACCCTGGGGCAAATAATACATTATGTGTTAATTAAAAAAAAAAAAAAATCCTGAGTTTTCCACTATTCATCCTTTCCCCCAAACTCCTAACCCTTGGCAACCACTGATCTTTTTAGAAGACTCTGTATAGTTTTGCCTTTTCCAGAAAGTCATGTAGTTGGAATCATTCAGTATGTGACCTTTTCAGATTGGCTTTTTTCACTTAGTAATATGCATTTAAGGTTCCTTCATGTCTTGTCATGGCTCAATAGCTCATTTCTTCTTAGCACTCAATAGTATTCCATTGTCTGGATATACAACAATTTGTTTATCCATTCATCTACCGAAGGACATCTTGGTTGCTTTCAAGTTTTGGCAGTTATGAATAAAGCTTCTATAAACATCTGTATGTAGGTTTTGGCTTGGACCTAAGTTTTCATCTCCTTTGGGCAAATACAAAGGAGTACGATATTGCTAGATCATATGATAGGAGTATGTTTAGTATCATAAGAAACCACCAAACTAAAAAAAAAAAAGAAACCACCAAACTGTCTTCCAAAGTGGCTGCATTATTTTGCATTCCCACTAGCAATGAATGAACGTTTCTATTGCTCCACATCCTCACCAACATTTGGTGTTGTCAGTGTCCTGGATTTTGGCTATTCTAATAGGTATATAGTGGTCCCTTTTTGTTGTTTTAATTTGCATTTCCCCCTATGACATGATGTGGAGCATCTTTTCATACACTTATTTGCTGTGTGTGTATCTTCTGAGGTGTCTGTTTAGGTGTTCTGACTATTTTTAAATTGGGTTGTTTGTTTTCTTATTGTTGACTTTAAGAGTTCTTTGTGTATTTTGGATGACAGTCACTTATCAGATGTGTCTTTTGCCAATATTTTCTTGTAGTCTGTGGCTTGTCTTCTCATTCTGTTAACATTGTCTTTCCCAGAGCAGAAGTTTTTATATTTTAATAAGATCTAGCTTATCAATTTTTTTCTTTCATGGATTGTGGCTTTGGTGTTGAATCTAAAAAGTCATCATCCTACCCAGGGTTATGTGCTCTGATAACAATCTTTTAGGAGTTTTATAGTTTTATGTTTTTTTTAAGATTTTATTTATTTGTTATTTGAGAGAGAGAGAGAGAGAGATTGAGAGCATGAGTAGGAGGAGGGGCAGAGAGAGAAGCAGACTCCCTGCAGAGCAGGGAGCCCAATGTGGGACTCGATCCCAGAACCCTGGGACCATGACCTGAGCCCAAGGCAGATGCCCAACTGACTGAGCCACCTAGGCGCCCAATATAGTTTTACATTTTATATTTAGGTCTATAATCTACTTTGAGTTGGTTTTTAAAAAGTTTTCTGCCAAAACCCAGGATTGAAGCATATTTTTTAGTTAATTTTTATGAAGAGTGTAAAGTCTGTGTCTAGCTTTTTTTTTTTTTTGCATGTGGATGTCCAGTTGTTCCAGCATCATTGTTGAAAAGAATATCTTTGTTCCATTGTGTTATCTTTGCTTCTTTGTCAAAGATCTATTGATATATTTTGGGGATTTTATTTCTGGGTCCTCTATTCTGTTCCATTAATCTGTTTGTCTACTTTTTCACCAGTGCCATACTGTCTGGATTACTATAGCTTCTTGAAGTTGGATGGTATCCAACTTTGTTCTCCTTCAATATTGGGTGGGCTTTTCTGGGTCCTGTGTGTTTCTTTTCTTTCTTTCTTTTTTTTTTTTGAAGATTTATTTATTTTAGAGAGAGGATAAGGGTATAGGAAGAGGGAGAGAGATTCTTAAGCAGACTCAGCACTGAGTGTGGAGCCCAACTTGAGATCACGACCTGAGCCAAAACCAAGAGTCGGACACTTAACTGACTCTGCCACCCAGGCGCTCCCTGTGTCTGCCTGCCTTCCCTCTCTCTTTCTTTCTTTCTTTCCCTTTCTTTCTTTCTTTCTTTCTTTCTTTCTTTCTTTCTCTCTCTCTCTCTCTCTCTCTCTCTCTCTCTCTCTCTCTCTCTCCCTTTCTCCCTTTCTTTCTTAACCAACTGCTTAAGCAACCAAGATGCTTAACCAACTGAGGCACCCGGGCGCCCCCCACTGTGTGCTTCTTTAGGATAAGTTCCTAGCATTAAAATTGCTAGATTAGGGGCACCTCGGTGGCCCAGTCGGTTAAGCTACTGCCTTCAGCTCAGGTCATGATCCCAGGGTTCTGGGATCGAGCCCTGCATTGGGCTCCCTGCTCAGCTGGGAGCTTGCTTCTCCTTCTCCCTCTGTCACTCCCCCTGCTTGTGCTCTTCGATTCTCTCTATCCCTCTGTCAAATAAATTCATAAATAAAATCTTAAAAAAAAAAATTGCTAGATTAATATAAACGTATATTTTTTCATTTAAATTTAAATTTTATTTTTTGTAATACATTCACGTGGTTCAAAAATTTTAAGGTTCAGAAGGTTTACAGTAAACAGATTCCCACCTATCACTTCTTCCTTCTTTTCTTTCTTTCTTTCTTTCTTTCTTTCTTTCTTTCTTTCTTTCTTTCTTTCTTTCTAAGATTTTATTTTTAAGGGGCACCCGGGTAGCTCAGTTGGTTAAGCATCTGCCTTCAGCTCAGGTCCTGATCTCAGGGTCCTGGGATCAAGCCCTGAATCGGGCTCCCTGCTCAGCTGCTTAGCACCTCTCGCTCTCTCAAATAAATAAATAAAATAAAATAAAAAAGATTTTATTTTTAAGTAATCTCCATGCCCAAAGTGGGGCTCCAGCTTACAACCCTGAGGTCAAGAGTTGCAAGCTCTACTGACTGAGCCAGCCGGGCACCCCATTTTTATTATTTATTCATTTATTTATTTATTTAGATTTTATTTATTTATTTATTTATTTGAGAGAGAGAGAGTGGGAGAGCATGAGCGGGTGAGGGGCAGAGGGAGAAGTGAACTCCGAGCTGAGCAGGGAGCCCGATAAGGGGCTTGATCCCAGGACTCCAGGATCACGACCTGAGCTGAAGGCAGATGCTTAACTGACTGAGCCACCCAGGTGCCCCTTCTTATTTGTTTTTAAAGATTTTATTTTTAAGTAATCTCCATACCCAATGTGGGGCTCAAACTCACAACCCTAGATCAAGAATCTTATGTTCCACTGAGTGAGCCAGCGAGGGTCCCCCCAACCCATCCCTTTCTTCTAATCTAGTTCCCTGACATTAAACGTGTTTATTGGATATATATGTAAAACATACATATAGATGTTTTCTTTTAGGCTTTTTATATACCTCCTAATTGTAATTCATTATGTGAAAATTTCTTATTCCTACACAATGCTAGGCATTAATATACTCTCAAGCCAGTTTTAAAATATTTTATTTTTGTTTTCAATCTGTGTGACTGTTTATGTGATTACATTTCTTTGTTAATGTTTATTATGTGCATTTGACTTTAATACTTACCCTAACCTTGGGAATCCCATCTTCTTTCCTTCAAAACCCTGTGAAGGACCTGATGTGTATAGCTGTTCAGTATTTCATGACAATATTCCTTTCAGAGTGGTGGTGCAGAATGAGAGGAGAGAAGAGTGGACATCACTCCTTGTGACCATTAAAAAACTCTTCATTCAGTATCCAGTGTTGGTGCGACTGGAACAGGCAGGTACTGCATCCATATGATAGGAGGTGTGGCAGGGAAAGGAGGTGTAGGATGGAGGCTGGGAGATGAAGAGTTCATGCTTGCTTCCCTCCCAGTGCTGGGCATAGTTTCTGCTTCTGATCAGGTTTCTGTTTCCAGTTGGGCCCACTTGTTCCTTAGGTATGCAATAAGTTCAATAACGTCCCTACTACAGGGTTGGGAGGCCCCATGGAGCCACTTTCCACTTGTTCTTTTAGAGTTCATCTTTCATGGGATACTTTTCCTTCTGTTGTGTTTTTTGCTTCAGAGGGTTTTCCTCAAGGAGACAATTCTACCTCAGCACAAGGAAACTACCTAGAGGCCATCAATCTGTCATTCAATGGTGAGTAAGGACACTAGGCATGGTGAGCTGGCATCTTGGTTACCACATGGCTATGAACTTCTTTTTACTAATGTCCAAAGTCCCAGACCCAGTTCATAATCTCCCCACCCACCTGCCCCAGAGATTAATTGAAAGTAGTAACTTCTGATTGGATGGTTTTAATGGCCAACGTTTAGCTTTTGGGTCTGCTGTTGGAAATTAATTAATTGCTGTTCTCATCTGCTTCTTATGGTAACCTGAGAGTAAAGAGCTGGAAGGAATCTTCCTTGGGCTGTTTTACTAAAACTGTGTTCTTGCTATTTTCTACCCCATCCCTCAATTGCTTCTAGGGAATTAAAATTTTTTTTTTTTTTTTGTAATTAGAGAAGGAACTCGTGTTCCTAGAATTCAAATAATCAGAGGTATATCAAGTAAAAATGAAGATCTCCCCCCTCCTTCTACTGTCAGTTCCCTCTTAGAAGGGAACTTAGTGTCAGTTCCCTTCTAAGAGGGGACTGACACCTTGTTAACAGTGTGGTGTGATTTCTTTCGAAGGTTTGTCCCTGCATTTATGTGTGAGCTGATATGCTTTGTTTGCAAATAACAGAAACCTACTGAATTGGTTCACACAGAAAGGGAAATTTACTCTCAGGATATAGAGACCTGGTGGGGCCACTAGGAAAGGCTTGAACATCATGCAGAAGAAGGTGGGGATCAAGGTGACTCTAGGAACTGCAAGAGCAGGTATTCCTAGAAGAGTGTTCAGCTCCCAGCTCTGCTGTCAGCTCTCTCCTCTCTGTTCAGAATTCCATGTTCCCAGCAGAGTCACATCGGCCCAGCTCTGGTTAGGCATCCATTGGCATTGGCCAGTGGTGGAAGTGATGATGTGTGATCACTTCACTGTGTATATAACCTGCCCATGTGTCTACACTCAGGTGTGCTGGGGATTCTAAAGCGCAGGGTCTTGTGTTAGTCTTTTTGTCATATTGGAACATCTTTGGTTTTCTAAAGTCAGGATTGTATAGGACAGAAATAAAAATTAACTTGCCAGATTTACTAAGTCCACTCTTTTAAATATTGTCTTAAATAAATATTTGATTTTTGTAAGTTTCAATACAGACTCATTTATGGATTGTTTAAATTAACGACATGAAACTTGAGCATTTAATGCTGCACAAGGCAGGTATTAGGCATCAATGATGGGGTGTTAGCAAAGGCAACAGTGACATAGTCTTGTGTTCAAGCAGTTCTTAATGTAGATGGAGAGAGGCAGATGTACACACGACTAACTAGAATTCAGGTCAGAATGTGGCTATTGGGGGCGCCTGAGTGGCTCAGTGGGTTAAAGCCTCTGCCTTCGGCTCAGGTCATGATCTCAGGGTCCTGGGATCCAGGCCCGCATCGGGATCTCTGCTCAGCAGGGAGCCTGCTTCCCCCTCTCTCTGTCTGCCTCCTCTCTGCCTACTTGAGATCTCTCTGTCAAATAAATAAATAAAATCTTAAAAAAAAAAAAAAAAAAAAGAATGTGGCTATTGGTGCAAAGAAACATGGATAAAATACTCTGAGGGCACAGAGAGGCTCGCCAGTGGCTGGTTTTGGAAAAGCTGTAACCTGTTCTTTTGAGAACTTTTGCTTTCTTTCAAGTGTTTGACAAACACTACATCAACCGCAACTTTGACCGAACTGGGCAGATGTCTGTGGTGATCACGCCTGGGGTGGGTGTGTTTGAAGTGGACCGTCTACTCATGATCTTGACCAAGCAGCGGATGATAGATAATGGTAATGTTCCCTGGTTTGTGCTGTCTCTGAGTGTTTATAGCCTGACTTACCCATAGAACACTGAGCTTTCCCTGGCTCTGTGCGTCAGAGATCCTGGAGATGTAAATAATGTTAGGGGACAAAAAAAGTTCCATGGTCAAATTGGTTTGGGAAATGCTGGGTCATACACAGTTTAGGCAGATTCCCTAGTTGCAGGTTTTAATATGTTAGTGTATCTCATCTGTCTTTAATTGTACTCAGGGTTTTACAAACGTAATATGACACTGGAGAACTCTTTTTGGGGGGATCGTTCTAAGGAACCAGTGTGCCATCAGTCTGCCTTGGGGAGGACCATCAGATCATCTGATCCAATCCTCCCTCTGTGATGTGCCCTGCTTCCCCAGCTTGTACCCCTGGCCTCATTAAATTTGTGCTTCAACAACAAGATGGAGGTGGAATATAAATTCTAATTGCCAATAAAGAAGCTCTATTAAGTGATATAGATTGTTTTGCTTTTTTACTGAAATAACAAGGTTCCTTTCCATTTCTGGCCTTGAAACTTTAGTAATGGGGGCCTGGGTTGTCTTTTTGACTAATCATGACTTACAAAGCAGTCAAAGGCTAATTGTCAAGCATTTAATAATTGCAGGCTGTGATGGGACCTGGTAAAGAGGAAAGAGACAAAACGCATCTATTTACTTCTCTGCTATGTAGGCAAACGAGGTTATAAATCATAGGATGGGAGTCTGCTTTGCCTCATACCCTGACCCGGTTAAATAGTATTGTTAATAGATTAGGACACTTATCTCTACTTCTTCCCATCTCCACCCCTAACTCTTTTTTAGGAATTGGTGTGGACTTGGTATGCATGGGGGAGCAACCGTTACATGCTGTCCCGTTGTTCAAGGTAATTCGATTTTGGATTGGTTCCTAAAGGCCAGTTCCTAGTACTAGGGTGGTCTTGAGAATACTTCAGAATAGGGACGCCTGGATGCCTCAGTCATTAAGCGTTTTCCTTCAGCTCAGGTCACGATCCCAGGATCTTGGGATTGAGCCCCGTGTCGGGCTCCCTGTTTATCGGGAAGCCTGCTTCTCCCCCTCCCACTCTGCCTGCTTGTGTTCCCTCTCTTGCTGTGTCTCACTCTGTCAAATAAATAAATAAAATCTTAAAAAAAAAAAAAAAAGGAGAATACCTCAGAACAAAGTTGGAGCAGTTCCACATTCTCCTTGTTTTCTAGCTCATCTGTGCCTTGGCTTTTTCCCTTCTAGCTACATAATCGAAGTGCTCCTCGTGATTCTCGTCTGGGCGATGACTATAATATTCCTCACTGGATAAACCACAGGTGGGTGTGACCTTGATTCGTGGTAGATGATGTGTGTTTTGAGTAACTTCCTTGCCATTTTCTCTTCCCATCTGTAAAGTTCTTACGATAAAAACTTTTGTCCAGGAAATGCAGAAACCAAAGTTCCAAAGTTTGCTTAGAGCTTCTGTACATGCAAAGCAGTGGCAGTAACATAAGAACAATCTAGAGTGAAAAAAATAAAGGCAAATTTGGAGGACTTATTTCTTTTATTAGTCCCAGCTCCTACAATTCCCAGCTCCCACAGATCATAGCAGACAAACATTGTGCCTGGCATTCCCTGTTTGTAGAAAAATCCCCATGCCTCTTCTTCACACGGGACAAGTCCTTAGTGTTTCTGCTGACTGAGACTCAAGGGGGATATCTCTCAAGCCTCTCTCAGTGCTACTGCCTTTCCCCATCCTCATCTCTTTGAATATCTGCAATAATCTTTTTATTTTTATTTTTAAAGATTTTATTTATTTATTTGACAGAGAGAGAGCACAAGCAGGGGGAGGGGGAGAGGGAGAAGCAGGCTCCCTGCTGAGCAGAGAGTCTGATGCGGGGTCCTGGGATCATGACCTGAGCCCAAGGCAGATGGTCAACCGACTGAGCCCCCCAGGCGCCCTGAATAACTGCAATAATCTTAATAGTGGTGTCTATTTCTGATCTCTCTCCTTCAGTCCATCCTTTAGATCAGGGTTTTTCAACCTCGACACTACTGACATTTTGGGCCAGATTATCTTTGTTGTTGGGGGGGCTGCCCTGTGCCTTGTAGGATGTTGAGCAACATCCCCGACCTCCACCCACCAGATGCCAGCAGCACCCACCCCCAGGGTGACAACCAAAATGTCTACAAGAACCATGGCTAAGTGAATTTTCCTATCAAAAAACTTGGAGCGAGTTAAACTGTTCCTTTGAAATCTGCCGATAGAGCTCATAACCTCCTGGAAACTAACTATGAGAACTAGATATCCTCAGACCTGCCAAAAGTGAAAAGCCTTGGGCTATTACTTCTTTTTAGTGGCTTATGATTTTTAAAAAATGCCTGCAGGCTTATGGAAAGTGCAGTTGAAACCATTGGAAACTGGGGAGGGAAATCCTTTAGACTAAAAAACAACAAAATCAAAAAAATCCAATGTCTGCTGCACTGCCACATGCCTCCTGGGTGGCAGAATCTCACCTCGTTCCCCACTCTCCCCTTCAAGAATCAGTTCTTTAGACCGTGGTTTCTTCTTTCCTTTCTAATTTTTTTCTTAAGCAACAGCTTCCCCACCTTTTTTTTAAGTATAAATCTTACTTGCAACCAAATATACAGTAGTGAGAAGTACTCTTTTCACTTTTGTATAAGGAAAAGTTCATTTTTCCTGATGTAGTAGGCCCAGATGTCACCTCCAAGGAACCCTGGGGTCCGGGGACCAGCATCTGTCAACTACTGCTCTACCTGGTTACCAAAGTCATTTCATGAAAACTAACTCCTGTTGCTCTTTTTCTCTGATTGTTCACACCAGCCTGATGAAGACTAAAGTGTTTGACATCTGATGCCTCCTCTCCCACCTCTTGCCCTCGTTTATTCTGCATAGCAGATACATACTTCTCCCTCTTTTTTCCACCTGGAGGGCCTCACCACCTGCCCTCTTTCTCACAAATGCCTATTTATCCTCTAAGACCTGACCCCAACATCTCTCTTCTATGAGTTCTTCCTGTGCTGTCCTGGAGAGCCAATAGCCACCTTCTCTTTAGTGCTTCTAGAGCATTCCGCCCTTCTCTGGGTTGTCTGTTTTAAGCAGGCACCCCATGAGGGGCAGAAGAGTGCTCAGCTGTGCCCCAAGCTAAACAGAACCTGTACTTTTGTCTTCTATTTAGTTGCAAGTCTTTGTGGAGACCACCTTGAATACTGATCACAAATGCTGATTTCGGCCTTGTGGTTTTTCCTTTCCCTTTGTTATGGGCCATGTTGCCTTTGTATGGTAGTTGCTCCCAGTCAGGTATAATCATTCATAGGTGAAGAACCAAGAAGGAATTTTGATTTGGCCACCCGTATAAGGATTGTCTGGTCACCCAGTAATTATCTTGTTCTGAGTATGCCTCTCCATTCTCAGCCTGTTACGTACATGTGTGTGTAACTGTTTGGTGATGCTCAGTTTTGTATGTTGTCATTGCATTGCTTGACGAAGTCACTTTAAGAAAAAGTGCCTGCTTCCCAAGAGGATGCCTTCAGAATCTTCCTCATCTTATGTTTTTGTTACTATCGTTTTAAAAACTTGGTCCAAGTAAAATAGTATTTTGAACTTTTTTGATTTTTCATTATTTCAGGTAGCAATATATCTTCTTTTTTGTCAGCCCTCTATTAGTTTTGACTTTGTAATCTTTAAATAGACATTCAGATTGATAAGAAAATAGCTACCGTTTATACACCATATTTCATGGTTTTGTGTTTAGTTTAGGAAATAATTAAAGGACAGAGTAGCTGTAGCACACAAAAAATTATATATGAATTTAAGCACTGTAATTTCCTCAAATTTTAATTAATAATAACTTGAAGGTTTCCTGATTCATCATTTTTCATGGCACATTGGCTCTCTGATGCCACTTAAGATGGATGATAGATTCACACAGGCGGGGCTTCAGAATTTGAGAGCTGGGATGACCTGAGGCCCACTTTTCACTTCTCATTGTGAGCCTTCTTTGCTTGAGCCACCCAGGGACAGGAGAAAAGAGGGCTTGTGGCCTGGGATGCATGGCTGCTCATAGGGGCCATTGTTCTCCTTCTGTCCACAAGCCTCTTCTAAAGCGTCCACAAGGCCAGAGAGCTTACCTGAAGCATAATCAAATTGTCTTCAGTGAAAAATTAATCACTCTCTAAGTATTACTTGTTAGTAATGAAAATTGATCCAAAAAGTAAATTAATAGCAGATATATAAGAGTTATGAAGCTGGGATTTGGGGGATATCACAGACTATCCCTGGAGTCTGTTTTGGAGATCATAGAGACCTCCAGTCACACTGTATAGGTGAGAACCCAAGTTCCAGAGAGGTAAAGTGGCTTGCAAGTGTTGAACAGCAAGTTCATGGCAAAGCTGAAGCTATTGGTTTAAACCATTTGAAATTGTGATAATAGAGTGGTTTTGACCTTCAAACACAGCAATTTCATGTGGATAAATCTAATAGAAACACATTCTTCTGGCTCATATCACTTTGTCACACAAATCTTTTTATTTTTATTTATTTACATTCTTTCAAATTTTTATTTAAATTTGAGTTAGTTAACATATAGTGTTTCAGGAGTAGAATTTAGTGAAATTAGTAGAATTTAGTGGAAGTGATGACTTCCACTCAGATCTTTTGTAATTAATATCTGGAAAAAGAGCCGCATCCTCTCCACAGTACTTTCCTTGGTTCCACTTGGAGGGGCCAAGTGTCAGGGGCTGGTTGGACTCCAGGTCTCACTGCAGTTAGTATTCTTATGTTCTTGTGCACATCAAGTGTTAGTTACTAGGATTGCTCTACAGTCCACTGGTTATCTATTGATACTGCCTTTTTTTTTTTTTTTTTTTGGCTTATGATCAGAGTTTTGTGATAGAAGGTGGGGATTGGTTAGTATTCAAAACATCTTTCCCATAAATTAATTATAGATAAAAGAGATTACAGAGATATGCCTGAGGAATGGAAAAGGCTGTATAGCCTCTGTTTACTCATTCATTCAGTATACCCAGGGTCAGCTTGGGTCTCCCAGTTTTCTTTTGTGCCTGACATGACTACAGGCACAAATATGATTTTCAAAGGGATAGGAATTTGATGGTTCGTGCCTTCTTTTCTTCCCTTCCTTTCTCTTTTCCCTTCTCTTTTCTTTCTTCTTAAGTAGGCTCCATGGCCAGGGTGGAGCCCAATGCAGGGCTTGAACTCATAACCCTAAGATCGAGACATGAGCTAAGATCAAGAGTCAGATGCTCAACGGACTGAGCCACCCCTATGCCATCTTTTCTTGAGACCACTTTTTTCTTTTCTTGCCTGAGTTATTCTTGCTTACCAAATGCTATTCAACCAATGAGTGATAAGGACCACCCTTGGGCACAGCATCATGCCAAGTATCAAGATGCAGAAGTATCATGGTATAAATAGATTTAATCCCTGTTACAAAGAGGAGATTCTCGTCCAGTTAGGAGTCAGGGCTAGCATGAAACAGTTTATGGAGAATTAAAGAACAATAATTAAAACCATATTTAATGTTTTATAGTAATTACAGAACAAGGTAGATTTGTGGGAATTAGTGAAGCCCGAGACATAGGCAGTCACGAGAGGGCTAATCCACTACTGGGGTTTTAACCGTGTCTTGAAGTTTAAAATGAAAGGGGCTTAGACTAATGACCCTTTCTTCTTTCGCAGTTTCTATACGTCCAAAAGTCAGCTCTTTTGTAACAGTTTCACCCCACGAATAAAACTGGCAGGAAAGAAGGTAGGTGTCACCAACCTGCAGAGCCTTCAGGGACTGTCACTTACCAACATGGTTATTTTGGTCCCGAGATATGCCCTTCTCCCCCGTGGTCATTAATAAGTTTAAGATATTCGTCTTAGAACTTTATAATTTTCCACATTAAATACATTAATAACAAGGCAAACCCCCAGACTGTAAGAACTATCTTTGGGAAAAGTATGACAATTATTTGTAGTTCCTTAATAATGAAAGAATTATTCTTTTTTTTTTTCCCCAAATACTTTTATTTTATTTTTTCAGTGTTACAAGATTCATTGTTCATGTACCACACCCAGTGCTCCATGCAATACGTGCCCTCCTCAATACCCACCACCAGGCTCGCCCACCCCCCCACCCCCTCCCCTCCAAAACCCTCAGTCCCTTGTTCTGAGTTCACAGTCTCTCATGGTTCTTCACCGCTCCGATTTCCTCCAATTCATCCCTCCCTTCCCTCTCACAATGTCCTCCAAGTTTTTCCTTATGCTCCACACCTAAGTGAGACCATATGATAATTGACTTTCTCCGCTTAACTTATATGAAAGAATTATTCTTGTTATGATGTGACTGGTTTCTTCAGATACTGTGACCTCTCAGATACCTTTGGGGACAAAGACATGGGCATGCATTGCAGCAAAAGGGAAATATGAAAAGATCAAATCTTAGCGGTAAAGAAATGCAAATTCAAACAAGAATAGGATTATTTTTTGCTGACTAAATGGGTTTATTTTATTCTACTTTATTTTTAAACATTTCATTTTTAAGTAATTGCTGCACCCAGACTTACAACCCCGAAATCAAGAGTCACATGCTATACGGACTGAGCCAGCCAGGCGCTCCTGCTTATCAAATAGGCTTAAAACAAAATAATTATACCAAGTCCTAGAAAAAGTGGTAAAATTGGTTCTCGAGTACCTGGTTGGCATATCATACTTATGAAAAGCGTTCAGCCGTGTATATCAAGAGTAGTGCAAATGTTCATGCCACTTAATCAGATAATTCCATTTTGGCCATGTGGTCTAAGGAAATAACTGAGTTGTATTGAATGCAAGTAAATTCTCGGTCCTGTATTATTTATAATAGTGAGAAGTCAAAGATAATAGGGAAATGACTAAATAAACCAGGAGATATCCACTCGATGGAATATATTCACAGCCAATAAAAATGCCAGTTTTAAGAACCTTAAAGGGTGTTTTTGATATAATATGAAGAGAAAAACAGACTGTTAGGTATGTAGGTGGCATACCAGTGTGCTCTCACCCATCTGCCTGTTTCTACCAGAGCTGACCTCTGAAAGCTGTACCATTGTTGCTGTGTTAGTAGTATCAGGGCCATTTCTTCCCTTTTTGGGGGGAATGGGAAGGCAGCTATGCTCACCAACTACCAATGCTTTGGGGGGAATGGGGGGGGTTAATGTTACTTGTCTAATAAGGAAAATGTTAATTTCAAGGACTACGAGGACTCCTCCTAAAATAGGCCATGTCAAGTAGTGAAGTGCTGGGAGAAGGGACTCTGACCAAAAAGGGCCACCCCCTGTCCTCTGAGGTTTTATGCCTTCATCACAACCCTTCTGGGCAAAGTGGAACACAGAGGAACTGCTCTGCAACATGATCATTTTGCCTTTTTTTTTTTATAAGATTTATTTATTTATTTGAGAGAGAGAACGAGAGCATTCACGCATGCGTGTGAGTGGGGGGGAGGGGCAGAGGGCGAGAGAATCTCCAACAGACTCTCTGCTGAGCACGGAGCCTGACGTGGGACTTGATCTTACGACCCCGAGATCATGACCTGAGCTGAAATCAAGAGGTGGATGGCTAACCGACTGAGCCACTCACGTGCCCTTGCAACACAATCATTTTATTTTATTTTATTTTGAAGATTTTTATTTATTTATTACAGAGAGAGAGAAAACGAGTGGGGTGAGAGGGTGAGGGGCAGAGGGCGAAGCAGGGTCTCCACTGAGCAGGGAGCCCAAAGTGGGGCTCGATCCTAGGACTCTGGGATCATGACCTGAGCCAAAGGCAGATGCTTAACCAACTGAGCCACCCGGGCACCCCAACACGATCATTTTAAAGAAGAAAGAATGAGTATTGTTATGAAAGTTTAAAGGGTCCTGAAAATATTTATTTGGGGGGGAAAAAAAGGTCTTTTCTGTGTTCTCTCTACCTCTGTATGCCATTTCAGCAAACTGGGTGATCCACTGAGTACTGAGCTCTTGTAGGTGTAGGCAGACTGGTGAGAGTACCATGGTGAAGGGGGAGTTGTGCATGCAGGGCTTGGGGTCAGGTAGAAGGTAGCCACAGTAGGACATACACACCAGTGGACTGACCAAGAGCGTGAAGGGCTAGGCTTGGATTTTGGCTCTGCCAACTGCTAACCATGTGACTTTGAGCAAGTCCCCTTTTCTTTTTAGAATCGAATATCCTTGCCTGAAGGCGGGGTGCATGTCCCTGTTCGATAGAGTTTTGAGGGTGACCAAGGTATGAGGTGGGCCTGGTAGGGCTTGACACTGAGGTAGGTGGGCCTCAAGTGTTCCCTCCTGCCTTTCCGTTGGTTAGTGAGGGGTAAAGCACTGTCCCTTCCCTGGGGAGCAGCCACCTACATACTGTGCCTTGTGTTCTATTCTGGCAGAGGAGAGAGTGATTAATTATCTATTTAATTTTACAGCCTGCCTCTGAGAAAGCAAAAAATGGCCGTGATACATGTGAGTATTTTTGTGACCTCCTTTCATCCCTTTTAGAAAGAGTCAGCTAAACCATGGCAACAAGGTCATGTGAGGTTGTATAAACAGTTCACCACCAAGTTGGGAGACTGGAGTTCCCTTTGGAAGGTCCCTTCACCACTTTGTATATTTTTGTCCTGTCAGCTGCAAAATGAATGGTGACAAACCTTGTTTTTCTTTTCCTTAGGTCAGTTGTAGGGATTGGGTAGAAAATTTTAAAGTACTAACCGTGCTACATATTAAATGATCTTTTTTAAGTGGGATCACAGGAGAATGAAATACTACCAAAACTTTCCCTTTATTTAGTGCTATACTATTTTTTTTTTAAGATTTTTAAATTTATTTTGAGAGAGAGATAGAGAGCAACCGTGGGCAGGGGAGGAGCAGAGGGAGAGAGAGAATCTAAAGTAGACTTTACGCTGAGCACGGAGCCCTATAGGGGGCTCAATCTCACAACCGTGAGATCATGACCTGAGCCAAAATCAAGAGTTGGATGCTCAACCGACTGAGCCACCTAGGTACCCCAGTGCTAATGTTATTTCCAACATCACTTTGACATGTAAGTCATTTAATTTCAACAACTTGATGAATGGGTTATTATCCCACTTTTCTCAGGAGGACATAATGGTGATCATCTGTGCCTTGCAGATTGTGGTGAAGGCCCTCTGAAGGCATCTGGTTGAAATGTGTTTTAATGACAATTTGTGTGATTTATGCATTTCAGCTCTTGGGACTCCAAAAGAATCTGAGAACGCCCTTCCCATCCAAGTAGATTATGATGCCTACGACGCCCAAGTGTTCAGGCTGCCAGGCCCATCCCGGGCTCAGCGCCTCGCCACCTGCAGGTTTTTTGCCAGAGTCACTTTGGGGTGTATATAAAAGTTGCTTGGGAAAACCTAAGGGCCTGTAGGAACCTTCTTGAGTGCAACCCTGAAAATGTTTTAAATTAAAATTAGCCAATGGAAGCTATACCATGTAGATCACTGGAGATTCTGTTTCCAGGTTCTCTGGCCCACCCATTTTGTTAGCTATATTTGCAGGAAGTATTTTCCCCAAATAAAGAGAGTGTTCTGCTTTTTCTAACCAAGAGAAACAATTCACAGATTCTAGAATCTTCTTCTCACTGGGGTGATACTAGTACGTATAGAGCCTATGGCCCACAGTTTCTTTTGGGTTTTTTATTCCCAGAAGGCAAGAGATTTCTGTTTATTTATTTATTTATTTTTAAAGATTTTATTTATTTATTTGACAGAGAGGAGAGAGATCACAAGTAGGCAGAGAGGCAGGCAGAGAGAGAGGGGGAAGCAGGCTCCCTGCTGAGCAGAGAGCCCGAAGCGGGGCTCGATCCCAGGACCCTGAGATCATGACCTGAGCTGAAGGCAGAGGCTTTAACCCACTGAGTCACCCAGGCGCCCCAAGAGACTTCTCTTTAATTGCTTTTTAAATTTGCTCCATGGTATTTGGTCATATGATATTCTTTAATAGTGATGTAGTTAGATTTACCAATATATTAATTTCTGAGTATTATGTAAAAAAGCCATCCCTATCCCAGGGCTCTTTTCCCCACCTTGTGGACCAAATACCACTATTCCATTTTCCAGATTTCGTAAATATACAAGTTTATGTAAGCACAAGTGATTGGAAGAATACACATCCCTTCACATTGATAAATGAGCTTATAGTGGCCACCTGATTGTCTTTCTGTCCTTTTTCCTCATCCCATCCTATGATAAAAACATTTAGAGCTCAGACAAAACATTTCCTAAATGTTGAGAACATTCAGTGCCATTAACTATAGCTATCATACATAGATGCTGCTTAGGGGCTCGGTAGTGCTTTCCTTTGGAGTATTTAAAAATGCTTTCATGGTCCAAGATCCTTGGTTTTCTTTTTTCTGATCAAAAGTGGCAATACTTGGTATTTCAGAGACCTAGGTTATGTGTTCCCAGAGGGGTGCTCTGTCCCCTGCACAGGACTGAGCATACACTAGTGTCCAGATATCTAGTGTTGCAATAATGTACATACTGTCAGCCCAGGAGATCTGTTTTCAGGCTGTTTAAGCTCTGACTTAAGGCAAAATTCTTCCAGGCAGAAAGCGAACAGCTCTGATGCCAGAGGGGAAGCCTTATCTATAGTTGCTAAGTTTTCCATTCTGAGTTTTTGTCTTCCCATTGGGCTTTTCCCCTTTCGATCCTTCCTTCTGCTTCTGGAGGTTTCCCCTGTATGGGGGTTTTATGTTTTAATAAGGGTATACTGTTTTTTAAACCTTTATTAAGGACATGTTCGAACATGCTCAAATGGAGTAGCATAATGAAGAGTGCTCAGCGTCTTGTGAGACTCATTTCAGTACTTTCCCCACATTTTACATTTTGCTTGAGTATTCTAAAGCAAATCCTTTTTTTTAAACCTGTAAATACTATAGTATATGTCTCTAAGCAATAAGAATAAGTAATCGCAAGTACCAAAATTAACACTAATTCTTTCATCTACTAGCCGGTCTATATTCAGATTTCCCAGTTGTTTCAAAACTGTGTTTTTATACTTGGTTGGTTTGAATTGGGATCTAAAAGAGATTCAGACATTGTAAGTGATTGGAATATCTTTTTTCTGTAACTGTGGATTGTGTTGCTTTCTTCATTTGACTGATTATTGTGTTATAATGTTTAACTTGTCCTCTCTTCTCTGGATTTCCTATAAACTAGCAATGACCTCCAGAGGCTTGATTAGATTTAGGCCCAATTTTTTGTGCAGGAAGCCTCTGGAGGTAGCACTGTGTACTTTTCTCTTGCATAATATCCTATCCTGCTTAGTTGCACCGATTACAGTGATATGAGATGGATCAGTGGGGATCAAGTAGGGTCGGAGCAGTCACTGCTTAACAGCAATGACCCCAGGACTTGGGCCATTTGAAAATGGTCAGTTCTTAAAGAGTGTCTCAAGCTGGTCAAGGCAGAATACCTGCTACATTATTTCCCACTCATAGATCACATTGGGGATTTTTGTTATTGGTTTCCCAAGTAGCTTGGGCTGGTGACTGGTTTTGGTGTTTTTAGTTCTGGGTGGGGCAGCATCACTTGGTGGTTGGTAACTCATTGTCTCTCATCTGTCAGGTCTGTGCGAGAGCGGGAGAGTCACAATCGGAAGAGCGCTAGCTCCTGCGACGTCTCATCCAGCCCTTCCCTGCCCAGCCGCGCACTGCCCACTGAGGAAGTGAGGAGCCAGGCTTCTGACGACAGCTCCCTGGGGAGGAGCGCCAACATCCTGATGATTCCACACCCCCACCTGCACCAGTATGAAGTCAGCAGCTCCTTGGGCTATACCAGCACTCGAGGTCAGGGAGCTGAAGCTGTGGGCACAGCTGGGGACAGATGGGGACAGCTCCCTTCCTGTAGCAGGGGCCGGGGGGCACAGGATGTGACCAGGTGTGGGGTATAAGTTTCACATCTTGATTATTTCCATGCCAGTGCCATGAGCTGTATGTATGTGCCTCTAACACCTTTTTCCCCTTCACTGTAACTGTATACCTTTCCTTATGTTAAGGTAGAGCTTTTCTTAGACCTAGAGTCAAAGGTGTTTGCTTATTTCCTTTTTAAAAAATTTGTTTTAAGGGGCACGTGGGTGGCTCAGTGGGTTAAAGCCTCTGCCCTCGGCTCAGGTCATGATCTCAGGGTCCTGGGATCGAGCCCCACATCGGGCTCTCTGCTCAGCGGGGAGCCTGCTTCCCCCTCTCGCGCTCTGCCTGTGTCTCTGCCTGCTTGTGATCTCTCTCCTCTCTGTCAAATAAATAAATAAAATCTTTAATTAAAAAAAAATTTTGTTTTAAACTTTTTTAGAGACTTTATTTACTTGAGAGAGAATGAGAGAGAAAGAGAGAGAGAATGAGAACACAGAGGCAGAGGGAGAAGCAGAATCACTGCTGAGCAGGGAGACCGACATGGGGCTCAATCCCAGGACCCTGAGATCATGACCTGAGCTGAAGGCAGATGCTTAACCCACTGAGCCACCCGGGTGCCCCAGTTTACATATTTCCTTATCATTGCTATTTGTGCCATCCCTAACACAGCCTCGGCCTCATATTCTACTTTAAGATTTCTCCTCACAGACACCTGCTAATCTCTCTTGCAGTAGTGAGCATGGCTGCTGCTTTTTCTGTATCTCATCCTGCCATCTGACAACACCTGCAGCTGGAGTCTACAGGCCCCTCCTGAAAAACTTCTATTTGAAATCAGTATGGATTCATGGAAAATTGCAAATTACACATGCATGCATACACACAGGGAGGTCCAATGTACCTTTCGTTCATTTTCCCCATGTTGTGGGGACATGTTGTGTAACTATAGATATACCCATAGAAACTGACATTGGTACAAGCCACAGAGCTTATTCAGATTTCACCAGCTTTACATGTACTCATTTGTGCATGTGTATGTCTATGCAGATTTGTTTGTTTTTATTTAAGTAAGTATAATGCCCGACATGGGTCTTGAACTCATGACTCTGAGATCAAGAGTCATATGCTCTACCAACTGAGCCAGCCAGGTGCCCCCCTACGCAGTTCTATCACATGTGTAGATTTATTTATTTGTGATTATCATCATAATTAAGATACCAAACTATCCATCATCACAAGGCTCTCTTGTGCTACTCCTTTATAGCCACACACTCTCACTAATCATACTCTTTCTCTATAATTTTGTTAATTTCGACAATGTTCTATAAATGGAAGCATAGCCCTTCTGACTTTTGACCAGTGATTTAGGAACATTGTATACATGCAACTGGCCCCTCTTGCCCTCCTGAAAGGATTCCTGAAGGGTGAGGACTGTTTTCTGTGCCCTAGGACATTGAAGGAGAAGGCATTAGCTCCAGCACCATATACACTGTGCCAAAGGCCTAGGGAAAAAAAAATGTTTTTTTAAGATTTTATTTATTTGTTTGAGAGAGAGCATGAGAAGGGAGAGGGTCAGAAGGAGAAGCAGAGTCCCTGCTGAGCAGGGAGCCTGATGCGGGACTTGATCCTGGGATTCCAGGATCATGACCTGAGCCGAAGGCAGTTACTTAACCAACTGAGCCACCCAGGTGCCCCAGGCCTAGGAAAATTTTTGACCACAGAAAAAAGTTTGTTTTAAGTGGCTCAAAGTATGAAAAGGAAATGCTGAAAGAGAAAGGAGTATATATTTAATTACATGACTATAGTATATAACCTATGTCACCTACATTAATTAGTTTTAGCATTCAAAGGACTTTTAATACATTTGCAATTTTCTAGGTTAGCATTTTCCCACTTTCTGGAAATCTCTAAGTTTGCATGATAGTTACTCCCATTTTGCTGAAAATATTATTGGTAGGGTCTGTGACAAAAGCTAAATTAAACTAAACATTAATTCTTTCAAAACCCTTGTTACTCTAAAAGCCAGCTCTCTGGGGAAATAATATTGTAGCTTTGAAAGTATCTTTGAAAATTGTTTTCTTAAAAATTATCTGAATAGTAGAGTTGATTTCAATGTCCTTTAGTGATATTTGGGAATTTATTGAGAAAGCCAAAAACCAATTCACTGGAATATTGTAAGGCAGTACAATCTACAGGCCCTTAGTTTACTATTTCTCTGCTATGTTCAGGGGGTCTTATCTATTTACCTACCCAACATAACATAGAAAATATTTTACCATTCCTCTACACATATTTTTGACCCACTTTATCCCTTAGTCATATTTCTCATCCTTTTCAAATCATGAACTTATCTTTTTCTTAATTGGGTTTTCTTCCCTTTTTTTTTTTTTTTAAGATTTTATTTATTTATTTATTTGACAGAGAGAGAGAGAGATCACAAGTAGGTAGAGAGGCAGGCAGAGAGAGAGGGGGAAGCAGACTCACTGATGAGCAGAGAGCCCGATGCAGGGCTTGATCCCAGGACCCTAAAGTCATGACCTGAGCTGAAGGCAGAGGCTTTAACTCACTGAGCCACCCAGGCATCCCTCCTTTTATTTTCATGATAACTAACTAGACCATATTCTTTTTTATTTGGTAAACCAGAGCATCGATTCATTAATTAACAGTGAAAAATATAGTTTTCACAGAGATCTGAATGTTCTCTTCTTGCATGCAAATCAGCTTTGAGGAATTAACTATTACTATATACCAGGCTCTGTGCTAGGCATTGGCTAAATATTGGTGGACAAGGCAGATTCCTTGATGCCATGGAATTTACATCTGTTGGATCCACTTTCCAACGTGGGTGATTGCTTAATGAACATGGGATGCACACCAGGGGAGCTGGTTGTGGGTTTTAACTCTCTGATCCACTTAGGTTATGTAGCCTATGGCCTCCATCTCTATAATAGGGACCTGTATGCCATTGGACGGGGGACAGGTTGAGTCTAAATATCATGTCACCTCTTTGCCTGGTCAACACTGGATGCATCCATTTCTTCATTCTTTTCTCCCAATAATTTTTTTTTTTTTTTTTTTTAAACACAGTGGCATTTGATTGCTTACTTACGTCCAGGTCATTGAGTCAGTGGGAAGGGGTTCTGATCCACCCAATCATTAGGGCCCCAGGATCCTTCCATCCTTGGTCATGATCATTAGCACTGGTCTTCAAAGTTGGCACAGTAGGGGAAGAGAGAATGGATAATCATGAGTGGAGATATTTGTAGTTCAGGCCTTCAATTGGAGCATGTCACTTCTACCTGTGTTCTGTTGGCTAGAACAAAGTTATTTTATTTTATTTTATTATTTCCAGTGTAGTTAACATACAGTGTATATTAGTTTCAGGTATACAATAGAGTGATTTAACAATTCCATACGTCACTCAGTGCTCATCACAACAAGTGCACTCCTTAATCCCCGTGCCTCCACCAGCCTCCCCTCTGTAACTATCAGTTTGTTCTCTATAGTTAAGACTCCGTTTCTTGGTTTGTCTCTCTCTCTCTCTCTCCTCCTTTGCTCATTTCTTTTATATTTTGCTTAGTGTAATACTCTCTAGCTCCATCCATGTCATTGCAAATGGCAAGATTTCATTCTTTTTCATGGCAGAATAATGTATCATTGTATTTATATACCACATCTTTTTCCATTCATCTATTGATGGATGCCTGGGCTGTTTCCATAACTTGGCTATTGTAAGTAATCCTGCTATAAACATAGGGGTCCATCTATCCCTTTGAATTAGTGTTTTTGTATTCTTTGGTTAAATACTTGGTAGTGTGATTACTATATCATAGGGTAATTCTATTTTTAATTTTTTGGGGAACCTCCATACTCTTCTCTACAGTGGCTGCACCAGTTTACATTCCCACCAACAGTGCAAGAGGTGGAATGAAGTTATTTGGCCCCAGCACAAAGGGACTATAGCCTCATGTGCCTACACATTGGCCGTCTCTGCCAGGGTCTGCCCTTCTAGGCACCAAATATCCATTTTTATTGTTCCTTCCACATATAGAATATACTCACCCTATCTCCCAGGGAAACAACTCAAGTTGTTGCATTCAGCTCAAAATGTAAGGTCTCCAGTTGATGTGTGGTCCTCCCCATTAGGTTGTGGTGTGGCTTCATTGGGCCAGTAATTTAGGAACCAAAACCACCTTCTCCCAAGTATTTATTTATTGAGAGAGCCTGGGGGAGGGGGAGAGGGAGAGAGAATTCCAAGCAGGCTCCACCCCTAGCACTGAGCCCCATACAGGGCTCGACTCTCAGGACCCTGAGGTCATGACCTGAGCTGAAATCAAGAGTCGGACCCCTTAAGTGACTGAACCACCCAGGCACCCCTCTCCCAAGTATTTAAAAAGTAAATCAAATGTTTCATTTCCATATAGTTTAGTGATTTTACTCATTTCTCTCATGCCTTAACATGTATGGTGTCCAAGAGTCTGGTCAGCTTGGCTGATTGCCTGCCATTCCTGGTTTCACCGTGGCTCTATGCTTTCTCTTTGTGCCTTCACCATAACTGACAGATGTCCTGGAGAACATGATGGAGCCACCACAGCGAGACTCTAGCGCGCCGGGGAGGTTCCACGTAGGCAGTGCGGAATCCATGCTGCATGTTCGACCCGGGGGATACACACCCCAGCGGGCACTAATTAACCCCTTTGCCCCCTCACGAATGCCCATGAAGCTCACATCCAATAGAAGGCGCTGGATGCACACTTTTCCTGTGGGTAAGTTGGTTACTTGGCAAAGAGCCTAGGCTGGGAGTTGCTAGTCCTGTTCCTTGTCGCTAATCAACCATGTGGCCTTGGTTAAATATCTCAACTTCTCTACACCTCTGGTGCCCCACCCATGAGATGGGGAAAACCAAGGCCATTCTGCCTACCCCAGGGGTTCTTGTGAGGATTCTTTTTTTTTTTTTTTAAAGATTTTAAGATTTATTTATTTGACAGAGAGAGAGAGAGAGACATCGAGAGAGGGAACACAAGCAGGGGGAGTGGGAAAGGGAGAAGCAGGCCTCCCACTGAGCCCCGACACGGGGCTCGATCCCAGGACCCTGGGATCATGACCTGAGCCGAAGGCAGATGCCCAACGACTGGGCCACCCAGGCGCCCCTCTTGTGAGGATTCTTGAGGACACACTTGGAAAAGGCTTTGTAACCACCGAGCTGTGTAAACCTAAGGGCTTCTCATTTTTGTTCGAAAAGGACTTTACTTTGTCACCTGCCTTCTTTCTTAAGACGAATGCCTCTCATTCTTATTCATTCCTTCCTCTCCTAGCTCTCTCTCTGGATAGTGATATTATTGTCTTGGTTACACAGAAGTTATGTTACTCTCTGTTCTCTCAGGGGTCTCTAACAACTGAAAAAAACAGAACATTTTTTGAGAAATGAGTGAAGCGTTTTGTTTTTTTTTTTTAGTTCAAATTTTTTAAAAAGTGGATAAAATAACTGGATTCTATTTTTTACAATGAGATGCTATACAGAAATAAAAATGAACTACAACCGTATCCAAACCTATGTTTAAATTTACAAACATAATGAAAGAAGCCTGACATAAAAAAGTACATTCTGTATGATTCCATTTAAGTAAAGTTCAAAAGCAATCAAAACTTAAAAAAAATTTTTCTTCAAATTCACTGTTTTTCCTAGCCCATCCTCTTTGATCTGTGTTCTCTTCTACAGAGGATGACAGTAAGATTTTATAAAGCTGTGGTTAAAATTAAACTTCAGCTTAATGGGCTCTGACTGGGCTGGGAAGGAACAGATGCATAAAACTCCAGGGTTTTTTTTATGGAAGTGATCCCGCTGAATGCCTGCACATGTCTAGTTATTTCCTTTTCCACTTGCTTTTAGTGTTAAAAGTTGAATAAGTAAGACATGAATCTGGTTGTTTGGGCTGTAATGGGGGTTACTCCCAAACTCCTCTTTGCCCCCCTTCTCCCTGCCATAATCAGTCACATGATTTGTTTATTTCCGATATCTCTTTCCCTACATTGTTATCCCCATGGGCTCCCTTCGAATTCTCTTATGAGAACCATTGATGTTTCTTCTGTGACCTCCAGCTCTTCTTGCTCCCAACCGTCAGGTGCACTTTCCTAAAACAGGACTGTCTGGCACCACTTCCTCTGTTCCTCCTCCTGCCCGCCTGGCCTGCTCATAGCTGAGGCCCTCCTTTGCCCGGCTCCCCAACTTGGTGTCTTCTCGCTCCCATCCTCAGAGGTTCTGTTCTTCCCCAAGCTCATATGGTGGTCTCCTGCTTGTCTTTTGCCTCCTCCACATTTGGGATTTCACACACATTGTTTCTTCTGCTCAGGTACCCTCTCCTTCAGTTCCTGCTAACCTTTCTGAACCTCTGAAGCTTCTCCTTCTCCAGGAAGCATTTTTTAGTAGATTTCACCAATGGTGATTTCTCTCCTACCCATCCGATGTCTTTTCTGCACTTGCTCATCCTCTGCTGCTTAGAGTCACAGTTGTCACCGTCTTATGTGTTAACAGAGTCATTGGCATTTCACTCGTGTTCTTTGTCGTTTAGTTTGTGTTAGCCCTCCTGGGAGGGGCCCTCTACTCCCATAAGTCAGTGTTTCCCCATGGTGTCTCAGCTTGATATACATGAGACAGAGGTTCCTAACGTATTCTTAGGCTGAACAGGGTGACAAGTGTGAGGCCCCACAAGAGGATGAGTCCTGCTCAGAAGAGGAGATGTCCTTTTGGGAAGCTGGAGGGTCATGTGTGTAATGTTCCCCTTGGTGTGCTTTCCTGACGGTCTCTCCCAGCACCCATGTCCCAGCAGTTGGCAAGAAGGAAGAGTCAAGTTAAGTACAAAGCACTAGCTGTTGAGTGGGAATGATGCTCAGTGGATCTTTGTCTGGGTAGGACCATCCGGAGAGGCCATCCAGATCCATCACCAAACCCGACAGAATATGGCGGAGCTGCAGGGCAGCGGGCAGAGGGACCCAACTCACTCCTCTGCAGAGCTGCTGGAGTTAGCGTATCATGAAGCTGCTGGAAGGTGAGGATGTGCGTAGGGCTCCAGAAGGTACCTTGAGAAACTCCGCGACACCCAGGACCATGGCCAAACAGTCTGCTGACCAAATGTTATGTTTCCAAGACTTGAAGGGGCAGGATGAGATCAAGCCCTTCCTTTGTCAGTGCTGTTCCTTTCACTGGGCCAAGTGCAAAGCAGACAACCTGACACTGTTGCCACACATGTTACCCAGGCCCTGCTGTAGCTTTCATTCAAAGCACACTTTGTAAACCTCAGACATGAGCTTCGTCTAAACCTCCACCAAGGGTGAAACCGAGTGCTGAGGCAAGTGGTTCATGCTGCTGCGTGTTTCGGGCAGTCTGTCTGTGACTTTTGTCATTTTGATCACTGAGAAATTCCACTGTTGAGTTTAGAAGTTGTTTATGCTAAAAGCAGTGAAAATCAAGGCCTGCGTTTATAGAGACAACTCTTCCGAACCCGAGCTGTGAATGCGTTACGAGGCAGCCAAGAGAGTCAGTGCAGAAATAAAGTCATTTAAGCCTTGACAAACGTGAGCTGGCATGACCACCAGCCTCACTGTTCCTGTCATGCTTTAGGAGACACTTGGCAAAGGGCAGTCTTTAGCCTATTTTTCAATCACCTCAACATGCCATGGGTTAGATGAGATATGCGGAGGGCCTGACCCTCTTTATCAGCTTAAGTTGGTACCTCTTTTCAGTCACCTCACATCCTCCTGTCTGTGTGAGCAGGGGAAGGCTGAGGACAAGAAAGGGCGGGCCGCCCCGTATGGCAGTGGGAAAGTAGTTTTGGGGGGGCCAGGGCAGGACAAGCAGGCCACGGGGAGGCCAGAGCTGGCCCACATACCGAGCATGGCAGCCGGTAGCCTCTGATATGGCTCCCAGTTGTTGCCAGCCCGTGTGGCCAGATATTCAGAGCTGTTTTTGATGAAAACTCCCGGGATACAGGGTGAGCAAGATGAAGAGGTGATGATCTGCATTAAGCCAGGTGGCTGGGCTCTGTTCTCTGCAGGCACAGCACTTCCCGCCAGCCTGGTGACAGCATGTCCTTCTTGAACTTCAGTGGAACAGAAGAGCTTTCTGTCAGCCTGCTTAGCAGCAGTGGTGCAGGTAATCAATCCAAGAGGTAACACACTTGGGATGCTCAGAGTTGTAGGCCCACATCTAGAAAAGACACGGGGAACCAGAGAAGCAGGGCCAAGTCTATTTTGGGATCATTTCAGCCACGATTTTGGGTGACCTATTTAGAAGCAGTGCTGTATAATGCATGGAATTAGAAATGGGCCGCACGTTACATTTTGAGCCGAGAACACATTGGTCAAGCCGCATTCATCATTGGCCTGTCAGTGAGTTGTGACCAAGGGCCGTTTATGAGCTTGATGTGGAGGGTGACACCAGGGACAGCAGGAGTAGCCTCTGCTCTGAAGGAGCTTACAGATTTGTGAGTAGGGGGCTCACCCAGCAGCATAAAAACAATCAGGAGAGGCCCAGAAGGAAACAGTGTGGTTCCGGTTGTGAGATCAGAAAAGAGAAGGGTGGCATTATTCCTTCGAGAGGTGGGCAAGCACCTCAGACTTGAAGGCGTAGAATTTGGTTACCTAAAGAGTTAGCAGGTGAGGGTTCTAGGTGGAGGTGAGGAGAGTATGAACTTCTACTAATACAGGTTAAGTCATTTCTGGAAGCACTTGTCTATCTACCCTGTCATGCAATCATCCTAGGAGGACATATGCTATTAAATATATTTTGCACATGGGGCGACTTAATGCCAGAGGTGTAGAGATATTACATGAATCTCTCAAGCCCGTGGCCAGGTGTCCTGACTCAGACTGCTGTTCATCATTTCGACAACACTGTTCAGAGTACCTTTAGGATGTAGGGCAGCAGGAATTGGGATGGGTGAGTGCAGATTTGGGGAAGCCTCACAGGACAGCTGTTGTTCAATGTGAGTGTGAAAAACATTAAAACTTGGGGTGAGGGTGGAAAAGGGGGTGCTCCTCTCTTAGTTTTCTATAACTAACTTGCATTTCTAAAACTTTGCTTAAAGAAGGTATAGTGAAAGTGAAATTGTATGAGATTGATTAATGAAGTGTTCTTTCATTCATTGGTAGCTTTATCCAACAGTTATTTCTAGAGGTTTGTCGCTAAGTCTTAAAAAGCAGTTGGTAGTAAATGAATCTCTAAAGGATTATAATTAATTCATTTCTTCCCTTCTTCCCTCCTTCCTTTCTTTTCTCTCTCTCTCTCTCTTTTTCCTTCTCTTTAAGTGAGAAAATGAATAACAATTTGGGGATAAGATATTTTTTTATGCCTGCACTCAGGGTTCTGAAAATGTCACCAGGCTCCCAGACTCCTGTAAAGTGCCATCAGAATATCATAAAGGCAACCTTTCCATTTTGCTAAGCCAGGGGGCCATTTTATAGGAACCCAGACTTTGAACTTCCCAGGCTGTTTGGGGTGGGTTGTACCAACGAGGACTGCTCTGGGGCTCACAGGACTACAGTTTGACCTAGTTTTACTGGTGACCTGAAGCAGGGGGATTTTGGGCCTGGGATAGCTAAGGTAGACCAAATGATTCCTCAGAAGATGAATCTTTTGGAATTTTGAAATCTACTTTGAGGGAAAAGGAAGTTTCAAAGAATCCTTATTTGGGGATGGCTGTGGAAGATCCTCTAATGACACCATCATGCTTGCGCCATACATCCATGTACCTAATGGGCCTCTCTGCTTGGATGACTCCCGAGTACCTCATCTTTAGTGTACTGACAACAAAAATCATGTCTTGTGGTTCCCCCACCCCCTCTCCCACTTCCTTCTTTCTTCTGACTCTGGCCCCTCCCCTCCATTCTCAACTGCCACTGCTTTGTTTCAGACCCCTGTCATTTCTGGCCAGGATTATGATACCAGCCTTCTAAGTGATCTTCCTGCTCCTGTTCCTGACCCCTCTGATTCGTCTTCCATACTGTCACCAAGGACATAGTTCCAAATGCAAATCTGAACCCTCCCGTGGTTCATGGCATGTAACGCTGGTCATTTCCTATCTCCTGCCTGCCTTGTGTCCTCATTTGTCACCACTTCTGCACATCACTGCACGGAGAAAGAACTCAGGCTGTAGACTCTTCGGATGTGAGTCCTAACTCCACTTCTAATGAGCAATGAGGCCCTCAGGCCAGGTAACCTCTGTGTGTCTCACTTTCATCATCTGTATCATTCAATGTGATAACCCACGTAAGGTGCTTGGAATGGTGCCTGGAGTGCATGGGGCGTGCTCAATGATGAGAGCTGCCATTGTCGAGTATGTTATGAGATGTGCATAAGTTATACTCCAGCCATGGCTTGTGGCTCCTCTGAAGATCCTTGTCCTCTTATGCCTTTGCATGGACTAGTCCCCCTGCAGAACATGCTTTTCCCCATCTTCAGCCCTCATTCTCCCTGGCAGACATCAGCTCAGTCTTTATGATTCAAGCCCAACAATACCTTCTCTTTGAAGCCCTACCTGGTGGTTCGCTCTTGTCCCCAGGCCTTCCCAGGAGTTGGTAGGCAAGTTTCCACAGAGCTCCATATGCATAACACAATTGTACTACTTGGCATATCATGATCCCGCTGTTTGTTTCTATGTCTGTCTCTGCACTAGACTGAGAGAGCTTATCTTTATTCATCTTCTCCCTGCAATGTTTAGCACATTTATTGACAAATGAATTTGCTTCCACGACCAAGCTGCCATATGTGAGAAGCATTTGAACAGTCCACAAAATTATTCTTTTTAATTGGTATGCAAGTGCGCAATTACATAAATATGTTCTAGAATGTGTAGCTTCTTAGAGAAGGTGTGGGCTCCTTGGATTCTTTTTCTAGTCAGGGTGAGAACGTTAAGTAGGATCATCCTTACCTTTGCCCGGTCTCTGTACGACCAGTAGCATGTGTTTTCAAAGGGGCCAGGGGTCATCAGGAGGTAGGCCGAAGCATTGCGCTCCCATAGGAATTGAATTCCCATCTTTGATCTTGTGCTTCCTGATCAATTATGTCAGCCAGACACAGAAAGGATTAGGTAAAAATCATTCTAACTTTTTTTTTAAAGATTTTATTTATTTATTTGACAGAGAGAGATCACAAGTAGGCAGAAAGGCAGGCAGAGAGAGAGGGGGAATCAGGCTCCCTGCTGAGCAGAGAGCCTGATGTGGGGCTCCATCCCAGGGCCCTGAGATCATGACCTGAGCCGAAGGCAGAGGCTTATTAACCTACTGAGCCACCCAGGCGCCCCAATCATTCTAATTTTTATTACCATGTACAATAACCAATTAATGTCAGACCTATCAGGATGTATCTTGAATCTTTCCATATGTTATCACCCCCACCAGTCCCAGCCGTGTCTAAAGTAGTTCATCTTTTGCTTGGATTGTTACAGTATCCCACTAACTGGTCTCTCAGCTTCCTCCTTTTGTCCTTTCATGTAGTTTATTTCCAGCACAGCAATTCTGAGTGACCCTCTGAAAATAGAAGACAGATCATGAAACTTCTGTGCACAAAACCCTCTGGGGCTTCCCAGTGCACTCAGATTAAAAGCCAAAGGTGTTAACGGTAGCCGACAGAGCCCCCTGCCTCTTGCAACCCCTTTGTTACACTCAGACCTCATCTCCTGCTTTTCCCTTGCACTTCAGTGAATGGTTTCCCAGATGTATCAGGCACAGTCTGCATCTGAGGCACACTCTTGCTCTTCCTTCTGCTCTGCCCTCACACTGAAGAGCTTTATGGGTAAGGTCCACATGTCTGAGTTTGCCCAGGACAGTCCTGGTTTGAATTCACTGTCCTGTATAATTATTAATAGTGTCTCCTTTTGCTCTCAAAGATGTCCTGGATTGGATGATAAATTATATGGCCATCCTACCCACAGCTTTTTCTATCCCTTCCTTTAGGTCTAACCCAAATTGCCACTCTCTACCCTGCCACTCCCCATCCATTTTCCCTGCCTGTTATTTCTCTAGAATACCACCTGTCATACTAGATCTTTTAATTTTGTATTTTTTATTGTAAGCTCCAACAAGGCAAGGATTGTTTCACTTGTGGCTGTATCGTCAGAACTTAAAACAGTTCCTGGCACATATCAGATAGTTGAATGAATACTAAAAGCTTTCTGAGGTTAGCTTTCCTTCCACTGGAGAGTGCTTTTCTTCCCTATCTTATAACGTTGTTGAACAATGAACTGGATTGCTTTTCTCAAAGGCTTGGATAGTCTTTTCTTGCCTTGCTTGTTTTTTTTTTTTTTTTTTTTTTTAAAGATTTTATTTACTTATTTGACACAGAGAGAGAGATCACAAGCAGGCAGAGAGGCAGGCAGAGAGAGGGGGAAGCAGGCTCCCCGCCGAGCAGAGAGCCGGATGCGGGGCTCGATCCCAGGACCCTGAGATCATGACCTGAGTCGAAGGCAGAGGCTTTAACCCACTGAGCCACCCAGGCGGCCCTGCCTTGCTTGTTTTTGAAGTGACTTTCCTTTCAAGCCATCCTCAATCTTCCTGGAATATGGTTTGCTTTCTTCAAACTCACTATACTCTTACCCATTCCAGAAATGTTTATTGAACTGTAGGCACTGTGCTAAGGCCTGAGCAGAAACAAAATAATTAAGACACAGAATTCTCCTCACCTCAGGGAGCTCTGGCTCGCCATTCACTTGCAATTCTGTTTGAACCAGTTTTGTGCAGGGTAACAACCATGAAAAGGAAGCCTTCTTGTGGGGAGCTGGACTTAGTGGTTTACTGTGTAGTTTGAATATGTGACCTCTGCTACATTATGATATGATAGATGAAGGAGTGCCCCAGCCCCGTCCCTCATGGTCTTTAGAGTTTAACTTTCAACCTTTGCTGATGCTCAGGTTCATCATCTGTATAATGGACACAAAGAGCTTCATCTGCCTGCCCGCCTCACAGGGTTGTTGTAAGGAGCAAAGGTAGATTGGGCACCTTAAGGGCAAAATTGTCACAGTAGGCTCTTATTTGGGGACAAAGTGGGGTCTAAATAAACAACTAGTTATCTTTTCATTCATTAACAGATAGAAAAGAAACAGGAGAACCTCATCTGTGACCCCACCTTCACCTCCTGGGCTTGATAGTTTGCACCATCTGCAGGCACTCAAGCGTGACTCCGATTTTCTCCTGCCTTTGGACATGATTCATATACGAGTCACGATTCACAGGAGTGGTTCCTCTGTGGGTTTCCCTCCTGGCCATGTAGAATTTCATTTCAAGCATTGTTGCCTGGGGCCTCATACCTGTACTCTTCACTTGTTTTTCACCATGCTGCCCAGCAGGGACCAGGTGGTCGATGAGGTTGGAGAGATAGTCTTTTTTTTTTTTTTTTTTTTTAAGATTTTATGTATTTATTTGAGAGAGTGAGAGTGTGAACGAGCACAAGGAGGGGGAGGGGCAGAGGAAGAGGAAGCAGACTCCCCGCTGAGCTGGGAGCTCACTGTGAGGTTTGATCCCAGGAACCGGGATCATGACCTGAGCCAAAGGCAGATGCTTAACCGCTTAACCGGCTGAGCCACTCAGGTGCCCTGGGGAGATAGTTTTTATCCCTCTTGTTTCTTTAACTGGGCACCCATTTATAAGACTTGTCAGTCACTGTCATTCCCTTCCCTGGGGATAAGTGCTCTAGATAATTTTGGAAAAGAAAACAACTAGATGCCATGTTTCTTTCCCTGTGGTATTGGGACTCAGAATCTGCAACTTGGTATTTGTGTTGAGTATTGGGTACATGTCACAGCCTGAGACCTGAAATAAAATGGAAATCCTAGCACACTGAGGCTGGACGAAGGGGCCTCAGAGTCATTCACCCAGGCCAGGTTGGGATTTTTGTGGGTAAGTGCCATCTCTGTAGCCCAGAGAGGAGAAATGACTAGCTCCATGCACAGGCTTCTAAATGCCACCCAGGACCAGTCCTGAAGGCTCCACACTGATTACCCATTTTGGCCTGAGGTCAGCAAGCAGAGAACATGTTTATACTTCTTCTTCTGTTTTTTTAAGATTTACTTATTTATTTATTTTTGAGAGAGCGAGCATGCGTGTGCACACGAGCAGGCTGAGCAGCAGACGGAGAGGGAGAGAGAGAATCTTAAGCAGGCTCCCCGATGAACACAGAGCCCGATGTGGAACTGTATCCCACGACCCTGAAATCATGACCCGAGCCAAAATCAAGAGTTGGATGCTCAGCTGACTGAGCCAGCCACCCCCAAATTCAGATTTCTTGACTGAAGAGATGTCAGAAGACAAAGCTAAGATGACGATTTTCAGCATTGTTTCCCCAAGTTGATTTTCTGGCTTTGAATGTTGAGAGAGAGGTCTCATTCTCAAATGTTAGGATGGAGCAGAGCCAATTGACCATGAGGTGTCACCTTGGTCACCTCAAGTTGTGAGGCCGTCATATGCCAATAGCCAGTCCATCCTACTGAAAATAAAAAAAAATTTTTTTAAACAGATTTTATTTATGTATGACGGAGAGAGATATTGAGAGAGGGAACACAGCATGGGGGAGCTGGGTAGGGAGAAGCAGGCTTCCCCGCGGAGCAGGGAGCCTGATGCGGGGCTCGATCTAAGGACGCTGGAATCATGACCTGAGCCGAAGGCAGACGCTTAATGACTGAGCCACCCAGGCACCCTGAAAATAAAATCTCAAAGGCAGAGGTGGTGGGAGCAGCAGTTTGTTGGGCTCGAACTGTGAGAAAACTGTATAAAGAGCCTCATAAAAGCACAAAATACCTTTCTTTTAATGTTCTTCATTGCTGTTTTTTTAAAAGTAAAGTGTGTGTGTGTGTGTGTGTGTGTATGTATGTGTGTGATAAAAGGCTGGTGGCCTTAAATGTGCTTTTGTCTGTTAGAGATGGCATAGTTCTACTTTTGGCCCAGAAGCCAGAGCTGCTCTGAGAATCCCTATTGGTTTGCCCCTTTGAGCTCAAAGAATTGCCCACACAGTTATAAGTTGAACTGTTTCTCTATTAGTATAAGAATTTCAGTTCTTATAGACCCAGTCTGGATTTGGGTTTTCTTAAAAAAAAAAAAAAAAAAGCCCCAATGACAAAATTTAGCATCTAAACCTGTGAGGTAATGTATTTAATAATTTCCTTTGCTCAGAATGCTTCGAGGAGGCTGGTTTTATACCAGTTGCCTTCATACTGGTTCTCAGGCTGAATAAAAAAATCTACCTTGTGGCTTTTTTTAAAAAAATATTTTATTTCTTTATTTGAGAGAGAGAGTGAGCACAAGCAGGGGGAGGGACAAAGGGAGAGGGAGAAGCAGGCTCCCCACTGAGCAGGGAGCCCAAGTCGGAGCTTGATCTCAGGACCCTAGGATCATGACCTGAGCCAAAGGCAGACGTTTAGCTGACTAAGCCACCCAGGTGCCCCCCACCTCGTTGCTTCTTAAGAGCTATGCTTTGTGTTTGCATGAAGATGGATGTTATCAGCCATGATCGCTTTTTCAGAAAATTTAGCTCCAAATGGCTTTTGGCTGTTGACAAAGAACAGCTAACATTTTCAATAGCCGAAAACTGGTGCCCCAGATGGAGAGTCAGGAAATGAAGCAGCTGTAGAGTTGAGCAGAGTCTAAATGCATCTTTCACCTATTTACTGTGTGATCTTCTCTAAGTTAATTCACTTCTCTGAGCTTCAGTTTGTCTGTACAAAAGGAATAGTACCTACTTCATACCTGCTTCATAGCAGGGGTTTGAATAAAATGAAACACTGTATTTGTCTGACTTAGTAAGTTTTATCTTCTTATTCTAATGACTAGTAATAAAAAAATGAAAAATCTACTGAAGGCAGTTCCAAAAAAAGAAGTCCTAAAATTGTTTTGGCCAAGTGCCATCATCTTTCTAAATTTTAACAAAATTTTTTTATTTTAGGGGCGCCTGGGTAGCTCAGTCAGTTAAGCATCTGTCTCCTGCTCAGTTCATGATCCCAAGGTCCTGGGGTTGAGCCCCACGAGCCTGCTTCTCCCTCTCTCTCTGCTGCTCCCCCTGCTCGTACACACTGTCAAATAAATTTTTAAAAAGTATTAATTTTAAAATTCATACAGTAGAATTAGTTCTGTGAGTTTTGACAAATGCATACAGTCATAAAACTACCAACAAACACATCAAGCAAGATACAGAACACTTCCATTACCCCCCCAGATTCTTTTGTGTGGCCCCTTTGTACTCAACCCCACCCCCTGTCTGCTGGCAAACCCACTGATCTGTTCTCTGTCCCACCAGTTTTGTCTTGTCCCAGCATGTCTTGCACATGAAATCATACAGTATGTAGCTTTTTGAGTCTTGCTTCTTTTATTCAGTATATAATGCATTTGAGATTCATCCAAGTTGTTAAATGTTCATTGCTTTTTTTTTTTTAATGTTCATTGCTTTTTATTGCTGAATTGCATTCCATTGTATGAATGTATTAATTTGTTTATCCCTTCACTAGTTGCAAGATATTTGGGGTGTTTCCAGGTTTTGGCAACTATGAATAAAGCCGCCTTAAACATTTACATAACAGGTTTTTGTAAACATTGGTTTTTATTTCTCTTGAGTAATTTCCTAGGCATGGAATTGCTGGGTCAGATGGTACATATCTTTTTAACTTTTATTATTATTATTTTTTAAAGATTTGTGTATTTATTTTTAGAGAGCGTATGTGTGCCTGCAGGCAGGGAGAGGGAAGGGAAAAGAATCTCAAGCTGACTCTGCACTGAGCATAGAGCCTCACGTGGGGCTCGATCTCACGACCCTGAGATCACAACCTGAGCTGAAACCCAAGAGTCCAGCACTCAACTGACTGGGTCATCCAGGCACCCCATTAATTTTATTTTTTAAAGTTTATTTATTTTAGTAATCTCTACACCCAACACAGGACTCAGATTCACGATGCTGAGATCAAGAGTTGCGTGCTTCTCCAACTGAGCCAGCCAGGTGCCCCTGTCTGTTTAACTTTTCTTTTTTTTTTTTTTTTTGGTCTGTTTAACTTTTAAAGAAACCGTGGAACTGTTTCCCAAAGTGGTGCACCATTCTGCATTCCTACCGTCAATGGATAGGGTTTTCCATGGCTCCACATCCATATTCACAGTTGGTGTGACTTGTCGTTCAAGCTATTCTGAGAGGTCTGTAGAGGTAATTTCTCTCATGGCCGAGGATGCTGAGCATCTTCTCCTGTGCTTATTTGCCTTCTGTATATGTTTGGTGAGGTCTTCAGATCTTTGGCCCTATTTCTCATCAGGTTGTTTTTGTTCTTGTTCTTGAGTTTTGAGGTCTCTATATATTCTGGGTCAAGTCCTTTTCCAGATAAGTGATTTGCAGATGCCCTCTCACATGTCATGGCTTGTCTTTTGGCTTGTCTTTTCAAAGATTCCACAAGGGATTTATACATATTTATTATTGTTATAAAAGAGTCACATGACACACAAGTATCTAGAATAAAAACTATGAGTTCTGGTTTACCTCCCACTACCTCCTCCACCTTTTTCTCGCAGATAGCCACTATTGACAGTTGGGTGAGGGTTTTTTCCATCTTTTTTATAGTATTATAATTTTCTAGTAAATACATGTTTAGAAAGGGACCTTTAAATATTGATATGTACTTTAAAATTAGTTCTGTTACTTTTCACGCAATAAGTTGCATTTCAAAGAATCTTTCTGTTTTTCCTTTCAGACCACCTATAGGGAAAAATCATTGTTTTTCTCTTAAAGTGGTGAGTTTTGATGTGTCCTAGGTCATATTCCAGAAAGCCATGATTTAGAGAAGAAAATTCCAGATGATAAGGATGACTGATGAGTGAAATAAATAAACTTTAAGTGGGTCATTTTGTATTTGCTAACGATTTCTCCAATTAGTTGAAATGACTTTGAAATATGTCCCATTTTCTTTAAATAAGCAGTGGGTTGCTTTTTGCTGGTGTGTGTATGTGTATGTGTGTGTGCACGCACATGTAAGTGACTGCTAACAGTGTCATTGGGCAAAGAATGGTATTGATAACCTCAGAGTAAAGTTTTGGCTCATTCCCAAATTTTAGATTGCTAATTTTTCTTGGATTGACTCTTTTGTGCTATTTGAAATACTCAGCATAGAATTTGTACTTGGTTCACATTTTTATTTTTAACTATAATTTTGGGCTCTTTCAACCATAACTGGTCAGAACTTTTTTTCTGCAGAAAGAGCCTTATTAAAAAAAAACCTGTTTTCATCTTTCCATAGGTATGAATCCTAGGACTCAGAATAAGGATTCTCTAGAGGACAGTGTTTCTACCTCTCCAGATCCAAGTAAGAGGGGGCAGCTGATTAGGGTGGGTTCAGAGCGGGGGTGGTCAGAGCGTGAGGAAGCAAGGGGGAGCCCTGTGGGCAGTCCACACATCTCTGGGGTACCAGAAGGCCGTGTGGTAAGGGAAAACCCTTCAGCCTCTCCAATGGAAAGTGAGAGGGGAGTGGCCAAATAACCTGTTCTGGAATGTGATTCAGGGCACGTGGGAAGGGTAACGGAATTCCCATTAGGTCCTTATGGAGGTCCAGAGCTGGCCTTACCCCTTAAAGGCCTTGTCCTGGCTCTGGGGAACGAAGGAATAAGAGGGACTGGAACTGTTTACATACCTGTAATTGAAATTGTTTGGGTTACATTTTTTTTAAATCATCTTTATTGAAATATCTGTGCAGGAAGAGCACATCTAAATATCTACAACAGCAAAGTACCAGAAAAAAAAAATCCTACCACCTGAAAGACTTTATTTTACTTAGCTATAACCAGTAGAGATATATTATTGAGTCTTTTTTCCCCCGCTTATGATTAACTTAATAATCCTTTTGCTATTTCTTCAGGCCCCTTTTTAATAGCAGTTTCAAACACATTACATCCCAGTTTGAATAATCATTTATTATTGGCGAGTAGTTTCTTAGCAATAATGTAGAATGCAGGTGTAATGCATGATGCAGTGGCTATATCTTTTCTTTCCCTTCACATCCTTGGAATGTATTTCCCCCAAAGTATGGTTGGCAGGTTGATTATTTTCCAGAAAGCTTCCAGCAATGAATAGATGAGCCTGTTTCTTCTGTACAATCCTAGGACTGGATTTTGTAATCCATGTTTATCATTGTTAATCGTTTTGATGTGGGTCCTCATCAGAGGCCCTCTTTATAGGGCCAGAAGATGCTGGAGTTAGAAAAGAGGCCACAGTCTTTTCCCAGGGAAAGAACACCATTAAACTAAGAATCAGGAGCTTTTCTCACCATGGGATTTGGGACCAGGCATTTGAATTCTCTGTATCTCAGTGAATGCCCAGCAGAAAACATTTCTGAAAGATATTTATGATCCTGAGGGACAGGAAGCTAATGAGAGCCAGAATGATCTAAGAGGGCATAAAGATACAACTGTCTTATGCTTCTGGCTTTCCACTGTGGTTTTGATCTGGTGTCTTCCTTCTGTTCCTGGTCCTAACAAGGGAGGAGGAACAAGCTCACCCCTTCATCTGCCATGTAGCGAAATTGGGGTCATCAGTTAGGCTCTCTTGGGGTGTTAATAAGTTAACAAAGCCTGTGTATAGTCAAACTCATAGGATCAGAGAGTGGAATGGTGGTTGCTAGGGGCTGGTGGGAGGCAGAAGTGGGGAGCTGCTGATCAGTGGTGTAAAGTTCCAGTTATGCATGATGAATAAATTCTAGAGACCTGTACAGCACTGTGCCCAAGTTAATAATATTGTGTTGTACATTTAAACATCTGTGAAGAGAGTAGTTCTCATGTTAAGTGTGCTTACCACACTAAGATATAATTCAAACACACAAACAAAATATCCCAGACCTGTGTAGACCATGGAGTTAGGCCTCTTGCAGGTCAAATTATCTTTCCCAAGGCAATGGTGGCTACATGGGGCATGTCTCCCACTATGACTTAGCATACGGGTCCTCTTCTTGTCCTTTAACTCTGGGTTCAGTGGGACTCCATTGTGTTGGGTAGTGTGTGTGTCTCTGTCACTGTATGGTGGAAAGATCCCTAAGCAGAGAGGCTTCTGATCGAGTAACCTCTGGGAGGCTCAGCTTGGCCAGGTGGTTTAAAGGGGTCGATGATGTTGCAGTCCCTGCTCCAAGGCGGCCATATGAGGGCTGATGAGACAACAGGGGTATATCACACTGTAAGCTGCATTAGCACTGTGCAAAAAGATAAAGTGTTGAAGGTGTCCCTTGCTTGAGACTCAGAGGCAAAGGCATGGAGTGTTTCTGCTTCCTGTTGCTCCCTTGTCTAGAGATTTGAAAAATGATCTTCGCTTAAGTTACTTAAAGAGATAACTGCCCTGTTACCTTGACTCAGTGATTCTCAACTAGGGAAGAATTTTGCTCCTCGGAGGGACATGGGGCAACGACTACAGACATTCTTGGTTTTTACACCCAGGAGGTGCCACTGGCATCTAGTAAATACAGTCCAGGGATGCTGTCCAACATCCTGTAATACAGAGCACAGCCCCCCACAGCAAGGGATTATCCAGTCCAAAGTGTCAGTGGTGCCAAGGTGAAGAAACCCTGCTTTAACCGAAGAGCTGGCAATTCAGGAGAGACCCACGTGATCGGGCCCACTCTGCTGATTGCAGCTTTCCTTTCTAGATTGTTAAACTCTGTCTCTTGAAGTTCTGGTCTGTCACTTTCCCAGACATCCTTCTTTGACTTCTCCTCCTACCCTTTTGGATCTGCGACTTATTTTTGCAATTCTGAAGTTTTCCTCAATTCTGCTGCCGTGTGCTGTTCGCTCCCAAATTGGGCTGAGCTCTTCTTTCCCCACCAGCCACTCTGTAGTCCTCCAGAGAGGCTCTGGCTGGAGCTCTGGGAATGTTGATTTGCTTCGACATGTAACTCTGCTTGTGCTGCCCTGCAGTAACCTCACTGGCATTGTGGCTGTTGCTTAAGATCAGCAGGAAATGAAAAGTACCAGCTGTGAATCCCATTTGCATGATGGGATTGGATGAGCATATGCACTGCATTGTCTAACAAACTCTGTTTCTCTCTTTCTCCCTCCCCTCCACCCCCTTTCTTCTTCTCCATCCCTTTTCCTGGCCATTTTATCACCGTTCACTGTGACCTCCTCCCCCCCGACCCCCCCGCCCTGCCCACATCCCACACCTGTCCTGGTGACCACACGTACCTTTCTCCTCTGTTACATGAGGCAGTTCTGACACTGTCTGCTCCCCCTGTAGTGCCAGGCTTCTGTTGCACAGTTGGAGTGGACTGGAAGTCTCTCACTACTCCGGCGTGCCTCCCCCTCACCACCGACTACTTCCCCGACCGCCAGGGCCTGCAGAATGACTACACGGAGGGCTGTTACGATCTCCTTCCAGAAGCAGACATCGACAGGTCAGTGTCAGAGGAGGGTTTTGGATGCGCGTCCAAATACCGCAGTCTCAAAGCTATGTGTCTTCCTTTTCTGTTTGGAGAATTTCATGAAGCAAGAACTGTCCGTTTTTTCTTTAAGGTTCTGATGACATGCCTTCTCTAACCATTTCTCCTCATGGGTGCTTTCTCACATTTTTCTGTGGCAGTCGTTCTGAACCCACTAGATCGGATCTTTTTGTCTAAGATTAGCTATCTGAGCTATTCCAGGAATGGCTATTAGCTATTCCCTGCCTTCTTCCTCTGCCTCTTTAAACTGATCATTTCTCCCCAAACTGGTTTATAGATGTTAATTTTATGAACCACCATGGAATGGTTATCAGGGCTGGCTTGTGGAGTCAAAGCAAAACAGGATGGGAGTGTGGACTCTTGAGTGTCACTCTACCCTGGACCGAGCATGTCCATGTGAACAACCATCTCTTTTCTCAGGAGGGATGAGGAGGGTGTGCAGATGACCGCCCAGCAGGTGTTTGAAGAGTTCATCTGCCAGCGTCTTATGCAGGGCTACCAAATCATAGTGCAGCCCAAGGCGCCGAAGCCCAACCCCACCGTCCCACCCCCACTGAGCAGCAGCCCGCTCTACAGCCGAGGTGAGTTGTTCTCTTTGGATTTGGATTTTTTTCTTTTCTACTAAATTTGTGTAAGTAGGTTCTCAAAATGGTAGGGAAGAGATAAATCCAGGAGTAATTGCTTTCAACACAAAATTTTTTCTTTCTGAATTTTACTTTTACATGAGGAATAAAGTCTCTGCTAGGCCCAGATTTATCTCAAAGCTCTCTTTACTCTACCGCTCTCCTTTTAAGGAAGGGGATAGGACCCGGTTCAGGAATGTCACAGCCTGGCTCTGGCAACACCTAGGAGTAGCAGGCAGCTGAGCCAGGCCTGAACTATCAATGTACATTGTGAATATTTTAGACTCGCTATTTATTTCTAGCACGGTACCGGGCACGCAGTGAATTCTCAAATGTTACCTACACCTGGAATTTATACTCCCTACCCCCACCCCCGTTCTGGATTCATCTTCTCTTCCCTGTCACTGAAGCTTAGCATGATGAAGTAAGAATGGATCATTTGTGAGTGGTAGAGACTAATAAGTAACAGAGACTAAGTGAGGCCAGTTGAGTTCAGCCAGGCTCTAGAGAGCTCTTCTAAAATAAATCAGGTAGAGAGAATAAAGTGTGGGTGCTTGGGATCAGAAAGTGGTGATCACTTCCCAGAATAATCCATGAGTAACCATTAGTCTCCCGCTTCCTCCTTGTAGCTACTGAGTCTCCCCACTCTCCTAAACTCCCAGTTCAAAGCCTCAGATCATCTTTGGGCCCATTAAAGTGCTTCGGGCCAGAGGATCAAAGTAGTGTGGACATGTGAGAGGGAGCTTGGTGGTCCTAGATGGACCAGGTCTTGTTGCTTATGATGAAGCTTTGGACTCCCTCTGGATGTTGTTCGAAAGCCCATTATGATATTTATCACTTGTTGCCTTCTTTTCATGTTCGAGACTACACTGAATAATAATCTTCTTGAGTGCCAGGACTCTTTCAGCTTCGTGTTTTTATCTTCTACAATGGAAACGATTGTGCCTGGTGTACAACAATATGGGTTGATAAATATATGAATGAATGAATCACCATTCATTCATTCAACAGTATCTTTGAAGCTGCTGCTCTGTGGGACACTTATAGCCCAGTGAGGAAAAATAACATTAGTCAAACTATGAAATATAATTCCTCATTGTGATAAAGATTGTGAGGGAAAAATCGAGGGGCTATCAGAATATTTAATACAGGACTTGATCTGGTCTGGATGGTCAGAGATGGCTTCCTTGAGGAGGTGATGTTTGAGGTGAGACCTAACCTGTGTGCAGGAGTTACTAGGAAGAGAAATAGTTTGGGAGTGGTGGGCAGGAGTGGCTAGGAAGAGCATGCCAGGTAGAGGGATTAGTATGTGCAAAGGCCCTGTGACAGGAGGCACCATGACACTTTCTGGGCACCAAAAAGAAGACTGGTGGGGTGGAGCACAGGAATTAAGCCAGAGATGTGTCCAGACATGTCAGGAGACCCAGGCCTCACAGGGCCATGTGAAGGATTTTGTTCTTTATCACAAGAATAGTGGAACGAATTCACCTTTAGTGTCAATGCCCCATCCAGCCTTCCTACCTACTTTTCTCTAGAGTAGCTGATCAGTGTCCCTTAGTGGTTCATAATTCCTCTGGCATCCAGTTCTGCTCTGGCTGATTAATGAGCCTCATGTCATGGCTAGTTGGCCAGAGTCTACTCACCTGACTGTACCCTTTCTGGCTACTTTTCTCCTTCAATAAATTTAATCCTTTTATTTCTGTAGTAATGAAAATGGTATCATTGTTGTTATAATTACTGGAAAAGTGACCATCATAAGTGAGATTGCGTCTGATTGAAGATTTGTCGACTACCGGTTATGAGAGGGACCTGTTCTGGCAGTGAACAGAACAGCATCAGCCCTGTCCTCAAAGTTTATTGTCTACTGGATAAGACAGTCGTTGAACTAATAAACCACAAGTATTTATTTGATCACAGATTGTAAAGAGTGCTGTGCAGGATAAAAATAGGAACTAATTTAGAGTGGGGTCGGTACTGTGCTGGGTGCTCATGAACATTATCCCATGACTTCCTGGCAGCAAGCAGGGGATTGTTGCAAGAAAGAAGGAATGCAGGGATGGGGGACAAGCCCTCTTTCTTTCTCTTTCTTTCTTTCTTTCTTTCTTTCTTTCTTTCTTTCTTTCTTTCTTTCTTTCTTTTTTTCTTTCTTTTTTATTAAAGAATTTATTTGAGAGAGAGAGAGAGTGTGTGGGTGGGGGGCGGGGCAGAGGGACAAGCAGTCTCCCTGCTTGATGTGGGGCTCGATCCCAGGACCCTGAGATCATGACCTGAGCTGAAGTCAGACGCAAGCCCACTTTCTAGTTGCAGAAAGTGAGACTTGGAGATTTGGCATCCAAGGTCACACCGCTGGCAAATGGAAGTGCTGGGGTTTAACCCAGGGTCCTCTGAGTCAAAGCCTGACCTCTTTTAGGCAGCCTGCCCCTTGCTGCTATCACCTAGGAAATTTTCCACATTCCCATTGAAGGTCCTTTCAGCCTCTGCTGTCTTCTCTCGTCCTGACAACTCCCATGCTGCCTGCACTGCGTGACTGTCTCTCAGAACCACACGAGGGACTCTTTAATCTTGAGGTCATGGGAATCTTGTCTTGGCTCCGTTGTCCATCGAGGCCCTAGTTTTACTCTCTTGAAAGCTTGTATTTTTCTTGATTCCTCATAATTTCCCTCTTTCTGTTGCACAACTCAATTCAATTAATATTTTTCAAATACCTGCTGTGGGCATGGCACTTTGTCAGGTGCTCTGGAAAATGTAAAGACAAACAAGATTTGGGCCCTAGCCTCATGGATCTTCCAGTTTGTTAGGGTGTGAGACACTCACATGGGGAGCCACATCCAGGGTAGAATTTAGACAGCAGATGGGATCTGCTAGCTTTCTGGAGGAAGTGGCATTTGACGGTGACCTTAAATGACCCATAGGATCTTGTTGGTGGCTCAGGAAAAGAAGGCAGAAAAAAAGCAACAGGAGGCAATGTTTGGAGAAGAAAGGACAGTAGTCCTTTAAGACTGAAGCAGGGTTAGTGTGGTGTGGGAGTCATGGAAGCTGACGCCAGGTTGGCCACCACCCTGGGGTAAGCACCTCAACTGCCAGGGCAGCAGCTTGTGCTGGAGCGGAGTGGAGCTCATTTCAGTCCCGGAGTTGACTCTTGGCCCGTTAACATCTAATCCAGAACTTTCCTTCTCAGAGGCTGAGGAATCAGGCTGTTCACCTTTGAGTGTGTGTTCTGGATGCTATCAGCACTTCTGGGCTCTATCTGCTGCTGCCTGGTTTAGTATCAGAAAATTCTGCCAACTTCAGGACTTTTTTTTTTTTAAACCAAAAATAAGTCTTTTCCATGAATCTGTCCCTCAAGAGAAAGAGTTGCTTCTTTTGTTTCTCCTTTTCTGACTGTATATGGAAGAGAAGCTATTGCCTGTTAAAGGAATGATCCTCAACCAGATAGAGGAAATGATTTCCCCCCCCTTCTATTAGGCCTTGTGTCCCGAAACCGCCCTGAGGAGGAGGACCAGTACTGGCTGAGTATGGGCAGAACGTTCCACAAAGTGACGCTGAAGGATAAAATGATCACAGTGACACGTTACCTTCCCAAGTGAGTCCTTGGAAATTTCAGGTTTTTCGCTACTGTCCTGAATTGTGTCCACATCCTAACTTCTGTTTATAATGCCTACTGTGCACCTAGTGAATTAGGTGACACATAATTAAAACCAAGATAGGTTGAGTGGTTGATTTTCCTTGGAATTACTGTTTTGTTTTCTAGGCTTATTTTACTGTTGTAGCTCACCTGCCTCTAAAAGGGACTTGACTCAGCTTATAATGTTTAGCTTGATTCTTAGCAAGCCAATTAGAAATAAAGAATGGGAGGATAAAAGAATGACAGAGTTTAAGAACTGAGAAATTTCCGTTACCAGTACCCTGGGATGAGTTGGTTACTGCACTTGAGGATTGAATGCCAAGGATAGTGCTAACTGTACTGAGATGGAAAGGTTCAGAAGAAATGGGTGGGAGGGGAGTGATTCTCTTTTGGACTTCTGGGCATGCCCTTTGTTTTTCAGGTACCCTTGTGAATCTGCCCAGATCCACTATACCTACAGCCTCTGCCCTTCCCACTCAGACTCGGAGTTCGTTTCTTGTTGGGTGGAATTCTCCCATGAGCGGCTGGAGGAGTACAAGTGGAATTATTTAGATCAGTATATCTGTTCTGCCGGCTCTGAGGACTTCAGGTCAGAGAACATACTTTGGCTTTCCATCCAGCCACCTTGGGTGTGCCCGACTTTGAACACATCTGTCCTCTTTTTTCTGATGACAAGATGTTGTTTGTTTTAGAAAACATGGAAGAACAAAAGCACATCTGCATTAGTTAAACTCAGCAACGAGGTGGGTGTTGGTGTTGGTCGCACGACAGTGTGGATGGATATACTTAATGGCATAGAATCGTACACTGAAGGATTTTTAAAGTGGTACATTTTGTTATGCACATTTTACCACAAAACGATGACAGAAACTTCAGTGATGAAGTCCTCTTTGATGGACTGTCAGTGTAGATCATGTTCTTAACCTTTTCCTGACTACCTGCGGTATCTTTTTTTTTCTCTTTTTTAAAAAGATTTTATTTATTTATTTGACAGAGAGAGAGATCACAAGCAGGCAGAGAGGCAGGCAGAGGGAGAGGGGGAAGCAGGCTCTCCGCTGAGCAGAGAGCCCGATGTGGGGCTCGATCCCAGGACCCTGAGATCATGACCTGAGCCGAAGGCAGAGG
>CM052889.1:59221550-59251586 GCA_028534135.1 Potos flavus | reverse complement strand
TTCTTGTTTTTGGGTTGTCTTCTGGGGGAGGGGCCTGTCGCGTTGTTTTCCAGTCAGTCTTGCTTGGGTTGAGTCGCCCTGCCCCCCAATCGAGGGTTTTTCAGGCTTCTGCTCTCTGGAGGTTTTCGCTCTTTTGCAGTTTTTTCGCCTTTTCAGAGAGTCCAAGCAAGGAGTCTGCCTGTACCCAGACCTCCGCATTCCAGAGAAGCCTCAGTCTGCTCCCCTCTGCAAGCTCTGCTCACACCGCAGCCCGCCACAGGCCACGGTGCGCAGCCCCGGCCACCGCCCCAGTGGCCCCGAGAGGCCCTCAGTAGCCTCTGCACCCTCCTGCGATCAAAGCCACGAGGTCTAGGAAACTGGTTTGTGGTAGCTTTCGTCGCTGCGACTGCTGTCCGGGCTCCTGGTCCGCGCCGGGTGCTCTCAGATTCCTGCCCCAAGCGGCCGGGTTCTCTCCAGCCTCTGGGCGGTGGGCGCCTCCAGTTCCCCCCCTCGCGCGGGGCACAGGGCGCGAGCCAATGGCGCTAACGTGGGCGGAGAACCCACCACTCCTCCCGCCTGCCGCTCTTTGTGTCTGGAGGCCCCGACACCGTGCTCTGGCAGCCTCCAGACTGTGGAGCAGATTTCTAAAAGTCCCGATTTTGTGCTCCGCTGCTCTGCGGCTGCCGGGAGCCGGCCCCTCCCCCCGCGGTCTATCTTCCTGTCGCTTTGGATTCACTTTTCGGCACGTCCTACCTTCCAGAAAGTGGTTGATTTTCTGTTCCTAGAGTTGCTGTTCTCTTCTATCTCCTGCTACGTTTGTAGTTGTTTAGAGTCGTTTGATAGCTATCTAGCTGAACTTCTGGGATCAGACACTCTCTGCCTCCTACTCCTCTGCCATCTTGCTGAAACTTGTTTTGAACAAACAAACTGTACAGTGATTTTGGGGAGACAGGTGGGGAAATATTTGATATTAGAAAAAAATCTCAAGTGTGTTGGAATTATGGTTATGTTTTTTCAAAAGTTATTTTCTTTTAGGGATACAGCGCATACTGAAGTTCTCATGAGTGAAATAATATTTGTGAGTTTTGCTTCAAAATAATTGGGGTGTGTGGCTAAGGGCTATAGATGAAACAATTGGCTCTAAGTATATAATTTGGGAGACTGGGTTTGTAGGGACTCATTATCTTAGCCTTTTTACTTGTGTTTGTATTTGAAATTTTTCCATAATAAAAACTAGAAAAAAAGAAGAGTGTAACAGGTTACCATGGAAACTGATTTTTAATCTCCAGTATGAGATTACTTGACAATCTGTAACAAACATGTCAGAATTTGAGAGTAGGGAAGTCTCACAGACTTGGTTCTTGGGGAGGCAGACTGCGATGGAGTTTAACATGCAGGATGTTTATTAAGGAGAGTCGGTGGGCTCAGCACGTGTGGGAAGGAGGAGGAAGCAAGAGTGGACAGAGGGAGAAACCCAGGTGCAGCGCAGGCCCAGGGACAGCCTTGGGCCACCTCACTCAAGCTCTGGAGTTAGAACAGCCTTCAGAGATGAGCCCAGGTGGACCAACATGGCCAGACCTGTACACCCCCTTGTGGATCATTCATTGTCTGTGGGCCACTGAGGGCTGGGGGATGGGGCAGCAAGAGCCTGAACAAGGCTGCTGTGCAGTTGGGGCTGTCCCTGAAGGGGCTGACAGCTGAGCCGGCTGGACAGTATGCCCAGCAGAGGGATCTGGGCGGTGCCTCACAGTGCCCACCACAGGAAGTATATATTGCAATAATAACGAAGATTTAAGACTATATATAACGTGAGACTTCTGGAATCTGCCAAACAAAAATTCAGCGATGTGTTGAAGCAGTCTAATTTGGGGGAGCATTTAAGTTATGATAGCTCATAGTTATTTTTAGTACAGAGAGAAGGAAAATAAACGTGGAAGTATGCTTTTATGTACATCAGAGCTGAGATGGGATAAGATGTCCTAAGAAACCATTGTTGTCTTGGGCTATGAGATAGTGTCTGTTAGATTTGTGTAGTTGGGGGCCGGGGCAGGGATATTAAGTGCGTGCATTTGAAAAATTAACATGTAAACCTTCAAAATGTATGGGGAGTCAACGCATTTCCCCATCTAGTTTGTGCCACATGTTAATGCAGCCCTAATTTTTCAGAATGTGCTTCTGCTGGTATATGTAATACAAACTGAGAACAAGTCTTCCCAGCGGATTAAAACAATGGTGTTCACGGATGGAGTCATTCACACCATGTCACTTCACTTTTCAAAGTAATAAGTACTGCCATAGTGCTTCTTAAATTGGGCTCTTTTCTTATTTACCTTGGAGGACTGGTGATTATTCAGGAAAATGAATGCAATTAAGGGTATTGTGTCTGCCCGAAGGAGAAACAAAGCAGAAGTCTGTGTTTCAGAGGTGACAGCAGACCTGTCTTCATTTCATCTTGGCTGACACGGGCCCTTTACCAGGGGCTTTCAGCCAGCTACAAGCGTGTTTTTCCATCTTTCAGGTGTCTGGGAGAACAGCAGGCAGCTGTGCATGGTGCCAAGAGCTCCTCCCAGCCAGCTGAGAGCAGCAGTGTTGCCATGACTCCCACCTACGTGGACAGCCCACGAAAGGTAAAGGGGGCCACTCCAGCAGGGAGCTGCCTTGTACTCTCAGGGACCCGAAGTGGAGGGGAAAATGAAGAGCCGTTCGAATCTAGGGATGAACGTCGTGAGGATTTGGGTGAATTCTACCCTGAACCCTCTTAAGCATTGCGATTTCTATAGAAGCAGTTTCTGCTCGTAATTGTAGGGAAGTTAACTGCTAGATAAATGCAGATATAACATAGTCAAGCTAAACTATATTGGTCAACTCCCAAGATCTGGCTTGAGCTATGAAACTGGCCATCTGGTTTTCCTTCAGCTACATCTTTGGCTCTCCCAGATGGGAGGTAGAAAGCTAGTGGGGCAGCTCCTATGAGAGTTCATTCTTTGATAAAGAAATTCCTATCAGTTTGCTTAAACTCCTGAGAAATGTAGTCAAATGGAAGTGTTCTGTGGGGGAAAAGATCAAAACGTGAGGCCTTGGGCCTCTTGTATGGAATAGCCAGTACAGTAAAGGGACCCAAAACTTCATAGATCAGGCTTTTGTATCCTTTAAGACCAATACATGGTAAGCGCTGTGAAATGTGTAAGCCTGGTGATTCACAGACATGTATCCTGGGGCAAATAATACATTATATGTTAATAAAAAAAATTAAAAAAAAAAAAGACCAATACACTTGGCTCTGTCTACTCATTCAGGGAAATTCAGAATGTGAGATCATTCTGGTATGGGAGTCACAGTGAGCTGACTGTGCATTCTCTTATCTGGTCTCTATCACTAGAAGATGAAGGAGATTCAATAGATGTATTTTATTTTTCAAAACCGTGGCCCACTTGCATACTTACTTGTAGATCTATCTGTGTATTTGAATTGTTTATTTCACTTCCATATCTTGAAAATGTTCTAGTCAGTTAACTATTTTTTCAAAAGCATGATTTAAAAAAAATACATAATATTTCATCATATGGGTAGACCTTCATTTATAACTTACTTTTTTGTTAAAAATGTAGATGGTTTCTGATTTTTAAAAAGAATTTTTGGTAATCATTCCTTAAGTTTTTACAGTTATTCTGCACTGTATCACAATTATAAATAATACTGCAAATAACATCCATGCACATAATTATTTGACCACATCTCTTATTATTTCTTTGGGATAAATTTATCCCGCGAGGATGGAGGGATTAAAATCCGAGAAAGAGTATCAGCTGAGACTGTAAGCATCTTATGTATTCTCTAGACCAGAGGTTGGCAAATCTAAATAAATATTTTAGGCTTTGTGAGCCAAGAGGCAAGATCAAGGCTGTTATGTAGGCACTTTTTTTTTTAATGTAGGTACTTCTATATCCATTTAAAATTTTAAAAACCACCCTTAGCTCACAGACTATAAACCAATAGCCAGATTTGGCCTGCAGACTGTAGTTTGCTCACCTAGCTCTAGGAAGTGACTTTAGGTACAGTCCCAAGGATTGTCTCTGCATAAGGAATGATCTGTCAGTCAAGAAAGAATCTTTTCACATGTACATAAATCTCAGCAGCATTAGCCCCTCTGCTTCTATATGTTCTAGCAGAGAAGGGACACAGATGAAACAATGAGATTGCATAAGCGCCCTGCGTGCTGCCCACTGGCTGTTACCCATACTTATTGCCATCTTTGAGGATTAGAACCAGTGCCTGGGACAGGCCTGAGAAGTAGAGAACTTATAGAACCACAAACATTAAGGTTAAAATGCACCAATGGCCAAATATTAGATTGCTGTTCAGAGCATTCTTCTCATTTTCCAACTGAATGCTAAAAATCCACATGGATGGTTATCATTTGTGGCAGATGTAGATCCCCAAGCAAAGGGAAGTGAAGGTGTTATAAGATGGTCAAAGGGAAGACCTCTGGGTGACATGCTCAGAAATGCCAACAGTGTCTCCAGTCAGCATCTTGTATTAGGATGCGGAGAGTGGTCCCTGAACTTGCATCTCCATAGCCACACGTTCCCGTGATTTGTTACTTGACTTCAAAGTGGTTGATGGGAAATGGCAGCAGTATTGATAAAATGGACCCCCACATAGTTCAATGATTCTACTTTGAGAATTGAAGACAAGTTGTAAGAAAGCAGACCTTCAGATTTATCAAGTGCCATTTCGAGTTTCAATGATAATGAGTAAAAAGTAAAAATACTTGGAAGGGACAAGAGGACAATTCATGACTTTAAGAAAGATGGAAGGAGGGGTCTTCGGGAAAGTCCTTTATGTCATTTTTTTTTCTTTCAAATACACGGCAGTCTATACACCACAAGGCTAGGGTTCAGCGGGGAAGGCAGCTTCAGAACCTTCCCACCTCCCCACCCCCACCCTATGAGTGCTTATGTTTCTGACACCATATATGTCTCAGCTTCTTGGTTATTTTATTATACAATCAGTGGAGGAGAAGGTATTGCTGCTTCTGGATCCCAACTTTGCCTGCATTGAATCCTTTTCTCCCATCTGGCTGCCATGTTTATTAACTGAAGACCTTAAACCTCTGTATCTCCCCAAGAGGGCTGCTGGTCCCCAAGCCAGGTGGGAGGCCAGGAAGTGACCCCTGCAGGTTTTCCCCCCCTCCCCACCAAGTGGCTCTGTGGCCTTTTCTTCTTCTTTGACATAGGTCTGAAGAAAGTTCAGAGCTATGTGGGAGGGTGCAACGTCCAAGCAAGGCTCTGATGAGACCTGAAGGAGCTTGGACACACCTTCTATCCCTGTGCTTACTCCCACGCAGATGTGACATTCTGCCCAGGAAGGTGTGAGTTCCTGCTAATGCTTGCATTTGGATATGGTCTTTCTGGGTGGATCGCTCCCCCTCTCTCTTTCTCTCTCTCTCTGTTTCCTTTCCATTCCCCTCATGTGCCCTTGTTTCTCTCCTTCCCTCCTCGTTTTTATTTTTATTTTTTTCTTTCATACCCCTCTCCTTCCCCTGATGGTTCACCATGGGTCCACATTCGTCCCTCCGCTCCCTTGCATTCGCTGCTGCTGCCGCTGCTTCCTCCTCTCTGACTTCAGGACGGGGCCTTCTTTATGGAGTTTGTCCGCAGCCCGCGCACAGCATCGTCCGCCTTCTACCCACAGGTCAGTCCAACTCCAAGGGCTCTGCAGCCCGTGCATGCCTGTCCCATCAGCAGAAGCCTTCTGCTCGGCTCTGAACAGATGGAATTGGGCTGAAACTGAGTTTGAAGGGCAGCTGAAATTGAATTCAGTCTCAGAGGTGTGCATTCCCTTCCGCGGGGTTGGTGGTGGCAAAGGGGAATGCAAATGATGAATGCAGGAGAGCAGAGGAGCCCATCAGCATTGACGCTCGTGTTTCCTGAGTCTGCCTGTCCGTCCCATGTAGTTGCCACTGATTATCTGCCACATCAGCAGCAGCTTCCCTTTCAGGTGTTTAGTTCATACAATAGAAGCACCATGAAATATGCTTTCTTAAGAACTGAACACTTACTTTTTTCCTCCCAGTACAACCTGATAAATTCATAGCAGTGTGGCAGGAAGTGGTCAAAACCAGCAAACATTTATTAATAGGCATACGCTCCGTCATAGGCTTAATGGTGGGTGACCCTGGGCAGCTCGCCTCACCTCTGGACTTCCCTTAACTCATTCGTCAAATAAAGGGTTTGGACCAGACCTCCATAGGCCTTCCAAGACTAAACAGTCTTCAATTGCTCTGTGCCAAACACATAGTTTTCTCTCATTTCATCCCACTATGTGGCCTGTGAGTTAATTTATCCTAAGCTGATATATGGAGAAATTGGAGGACAAAGAAGTTGTGCTTTACACAGTGCAGGGTCGAGCTGGGATTTAAATCCAGGACCAACAGGCTTGACTCGTGACCCCTGCTCTGTGATTGACCCCTGCTCTGTGACTGTTCTGACTGGTCCCAGGGGAAGGGAAACTGGACTCTCTGCCCTTTTCGAGGCCCCTAAGTATACGAAATTGACTTAGTTACAGAGATTTGAAAGAATTGAGAGGGTTTAGGGACACCTGGGTGGTTCAGACGGTTAAGCGTCTGCCCTTTAGCTCAGGTCATGATCCCGGGGTCCTGGGTTTGAGTCCCACATCAGGCTCCTTGCTCAGCAGGGAGCCTGCTTCTCCCTCTGCCTGCTCTGCCTGCCACTCCCCCTACTTGTGCTCACTCTTTGACAAATAAATAAAATCTTTAAAAAAAAAAAAAAGAATTGAGAGGGTTTATGCAGAGACAGGTGGACTAAGGAGGACAGGACTTGGGAGGTTCAAAGGCAAAGGTTAAGGGATCCCTATTTAGTGGAAGTCAGAAAGCCAACATTGATTGAGTCCTCACTCTGTCAGCTGCTGTGCAAAGGGCTTTGCACACACGGTCTTCACAACAGTCTATGAGGTGTCAGTGTTATCACCCCATTTTCCAGATAAGGATACTGAGGCTTAATACATTACCTGGTCAAAGGCACACAAATCGTGAGTAGTTGAGCTCCTGTACCATTTAGCACACCATGCCTGGAGGGAAAGGGGGTAGTGAGCATTGGAGTCTTCCCTTTCTTAAGAGGTCAGATGGTGCTGTGCCTGTCTCTGCAGGTCTTCAGAGGTCTGCGCATGCCTCTTCCCAGTGAGCTGTGTGACCCTAGGCAAATCCCGATCAGGATCTCTGAGTTCTAATCAAGAATCTCTGATCTCTGAGTGTGGGAGGCACGCTGCGTTTTTGGTTTAAATCAAACTCAGGGTGGACTTATTAACCTTTTACTTTCTAACGAGACTCTCTTATGAATAGTTTTGGACTTGGATTAGAATTTAACATAAGAAAAATGAGCCGAGCCAGAGGGAATTGGTTTATAAGTCCCGTAACAATGTAGCAGTCCGTACAGCGTCACATGGCAGAATTCCAGGTGGAACAAAAATGGACAAGTTCCCACAGTTGGAAATCACATATAAAAATGAGCTGTTGGGAGAGGCACGCGAATAAAGTTTGTATTACTGACCAGGTGTGTTGTTAAGCTTACACGTAAATCAAAAGATTGTCTCTGCTCACATATAGTAAGGAATCTTCTATACCGACACAAAATGAAATTGTGCTCAGTTTGTTTTTGTTTGGTTCATTTATTATTGTTGTGTTAAGATATATGTAACATGGAATTTGCTATGTTTGTTTTCTACCACAATGCGTGGAGAGCGGAGGGGGCACTGGAGTCAGAGGGCTCCTTTCAGATTTCGTCTTCAGCACTGTACCAGGGAGCTGCTTTAGGCATGTGAATTAACCTCCTGAACCTCAGTTTCCTCGTTTGAAGGAAATAAAAATATCTTCCTTGTAGGGTAGTTCTGAGGATTAGAAAGAATATGCATTTCTCAACAGACTTCAAGGGAATGAAATCCCATAAAGCATTTTTTTGTGCACTGAGCAGTTAAGTAACAGGTCAAGGACAACAAGATTACTAGAAGAGCCCCACATATTTGGAAACTAGGTAACGCACTTCTAATAATGCCTGAGGGAGGAACAGTATTGCATGTTGCATGGGATGTGGGGGCTGGCTGCTGGCTGGGATTAGGATAGGATAGCTAAGGTGCCAGGTTTCCATGTCTGTTTCAGACAGCTGCTTATTAGAGCCTACTCTCCATTCCTGCAGCCTCTGCTCTCCACCCTAATTCCCGGACCAGGAAGTACAAAGAGTGCGTCATGAGCTCCTTAAGAGAATGCTCAGGAAACAGATTGAGAGTTGCTGGGGGGTGGTGGGGAGGGATAGGGTGGCTGTGTTATGGACATTGGGGAGAGTATGTGCTATGGTGAGTGCTGTGAATTGTGTAAGACTGATGATTCACAGACCTGTACTCCTGAAGCAAATAATACATTATATGTTAATAAAAAAAAAAAAAAAAGAATGGTGCTATATGTTAAAAGACTGTCAGTAGGGGCACCTGGGTAGCTCAGTTGGTTGGGCATCTGCCTTCGGCTCAGGTCGTGATCGCGGGGTCCTGGGATCGAGCCCCACATCGGGTGGGGAGCCTGCTTCTCCCTCTCCCTCTGCCTGCCACTCTCTCTCTTTCTCTGTCAAATAAATAGATTTTTTAAAAATCTTAAAAAAAAAAAAAGACCATCAGTGTGTGGGCTCTGGTGTCAGACTGGTTGTGAGCATTTTGGCAGTTGCGCTAACCTCCCTGAACCTCAGGTTTCTCATCTGTAGAATGGGACTAGTCGTGTTTTCTTTGTAGGCTTGCTGTGAGAGGGAACTGAGATGAAGCATCTGTGTGGTTAGCTCAGACCCTGGCACGTAGTAAATTCCCCATTCGTGTATCTGTGTGTGGGAGAGGGGAGGGAGGACAGGGGCTGAGGGTAGCAGGTAGTGACCCAGCTTGATCGGGCCAGTCAGCTGTTATCCCTGAGTGTGTGTGTGTGCATAAAAATGTGCTGGGCCTGGGTGACGTCTCCTATGCCTTTTATCTCTGAAATTCTGGGACGACACTATAGGACCTCGCAAAGTAAGTCCTCCAGCTCTGAGTCGCCAGGGTGTTGCCCGTGATTTTTGCCCTTCACAACAGCTCTCTGCTGACAAGGGGCTCCTCTGGTCAAGGGGGAAGAGGGCATCACCCAGACTCTGACTCTGCTCAGGGAAGAAAGTGCCTATAAAATTAAAACAGACAGCAGTGCGCAGAGGGTTCCAGGTAACGGAACCAGTCTTGGAAAGTAGTTCCTTGTGCCACCAATTCATCATTCTAATGATAATGAACATGTCACTCTATCTGATAACCGGAACAGAGCTACACAGTTCTCTCTGTGCCCTGCTCTCTGGAAATCGATTTTTATCATCACAAACTGACACAAGCATTTGGAGGGCATGAGAAGTCCTTGGTAATGAGATTTTCCTCAGAAGTCAGCCTGATATCTTTAGTCTGCAGTTTGGAGCCAGAGGGAATATCACGGTCAAGCGGACAGGCTCCTGCCACCTGAGGCCTGAGCCGATGTTAGGCTCTCTTCCCTCCCCCATCCCCTGACCCCCAGCCAGTTACTCTCACAAACAGGCATGGGTCTCAGGGGCTCAGCCTGGCAAGGACTCACCTCCTTCTCGCCTTCATTTCCATCACCACTGCTCCACCTCCAATCCCTATGACCATTGCTCACCCTGATTCTGAAGGAGCGTGCAGCATGGTCTCCTTGCTTCCATCCTGGCCCTCTGCAGTCTGTTTCCCAGCCCAGGGTTTATCTTTCCGCGGTGTCTTAGCTTGGGCTGCTGTAACAGAACACCATAGACTAGGGGCTTAAGCAGTGCGTTGGCTTCTTAGAGTTCTGGAGGCTGAAAAGTCCAAGATCAAGGTGCTGACACATTCGCTTCCTGGTGAGGGCCCTCTTCTGGCTTGCAGATGGCCGCCTTCTCCTATGTCTTCAGGTGGCAGACATAGAGAACCATGGTCTCTCCTCTTTTTACAAAGACATTAATCCCATCATGGCTTTACCCTCATGGCTCATCTAAACCTAATCGGTTCCCAAAGGCCCCAACCCCAAATATAATCATGTAGGGATTAGGGCTTCAACATATGAATTTTGGGGGCACACATTCAGTCCATAACATGTGGCTTTCTTTCCTTTAGGATAAAGGCTAAAATCTTATGATGGCCTGGAAGGGCCTGCATGATCAAGGCCCTCCCTCCCCTTCCAGCCTCGTCTTCTGTCATCCTCTTCCTCACTCTTGGACTCTAATGACAGGAGCCTTTCTCCACACTGCTGTTGGTACCAGGTTTCCACCCACAGTGCCTTGGCACAGACGGTTCCCTCTGTGCCTGGTTAACTCCTAACCATCTAATCAAATCCTACATCTTAGATTCACGTAGCTTCCATACCCCTCTTTTCCGCTCTTCTCCTGGTTCTACTTCTGTGTTTGTATGGCTGGGATTTGATTAGTGCCCAACTTCATGAGACTGTAAGCCTGTAAGCTCCCATAGGGTGGCTGCCATGTCTGTGTTGCTCACCGTTGATTCTTCAGCACCTAGCCTGGCATTTGGGAGGGGCTCAGTAAGTACTGCCTTAGATATACTAATGGGGGAGATAGACACAAAAATGTTTATTTAAACAATGGAACCAAAAAAAAAAAAAAAAAGGAACCCTTTCTTTCCCGGTGGATAATTTATACCAAACCGTGAACTATCACCCAATAAACATGGAACCATTCTGGCTTAAGTATGTGGGGGATTGGAGAAGGCTCCCAGCCCCCAGCGGGTGCGCCCCGTGATGGCCCCAGAGATGCCAGGGTTTTGCAGAGTGCACTTTGAAGCCACGGCTGTTAGGGCCCCAGTTTTTGGCATGGTCGTGGGAGCCCTGGGAAGTCAGAGTCAGTGACCAAAAGTGGACTTTTCACCCTTTGATCTGTTTTCTCTCTTTGGAGACATGAATGAACAAAAGGCTCATGTCCCTGGGGGCTTAGTTCCCTCCCTCTCCCGCCCCAGAGGACCTTAGGGTCATATTAATCAACTGTTGCCCTCACCTAAACCCTCCACCATCAGTCAGGCTCTTATCAGAAATTTCTGTGCAAGCCTTTTGCCAGGAGCACAGTTTTACCTGCAGGACATTCATTTCATTCCCAGCTCCTGAAAACGTGTTCAGCCTTGCTGTGCATTTTTAATTTTTGAAGCGGTTGGAAATATTTAAAAATCAGGAGGTTTCGTACAGATATTCAGGTTTCTGTCTTGTATTGTAAAATAAGCTAGATGTGGGGCCTGGCTTCCTTCCCAGCAATAGTCATAGGGCCTTGGAGCAGCCTGTGGCCTTTCCTTTTTTTTTTTAACAGCCAGCTGCACCAATATATATCAACAGTCCCTATACATATTTTCGTTTGCCACCTTTGCTGTACAACAGTATTGTCCACTAGAACTTTCTGCTGTGACGGAAATGTTCTGTATCTGTGCTGTCCAACACAGATGGTTAGTCACACATGGCTAGCGAGCATTTGACAAGAGGCTGGTGCAACTGAGGAACTGAATTTTACATTTTATTTTAATTAATTTATATTTGAATAGCCACAGATAGCTAGTAGCCACTGTATTTCATGGAACAGGTCTAGATGTTTACAACGTTATCATCGGAGTACTTATTGATGTTCGAGAATGTCACATTTTCCCCACCCTTGTTTACTCTTTTTCTCACTTTTTCTATCCTTGTTCACTGGATTTTCTCATGTATTTATTTGATCTTATTTTATGTCTATTTATCGATAACCTCTTCCTTTTTTTTTTTTTTTTTAGAGTGGTGCTGAGATATGAAAATATAAATAACCATTCAGAATTAGGGGCTGGGATGGACATATGGAAGAGGGAGGCTGTACCCGTGGAGAAAGTGTGGTTCAATTGAGATCAGAAATCCCAAGCTCCTCCTAGGCATAGAGCTGTCCTAACATGGACATTCCTTGTCTAATGTCTGTTTTTCCTTCCTATGCCCAGATGGCAAGCTCTGTGAGGGCAGGGGGGGCAGAGGTTTGATTTGGAAGGATATTCTGGGGGTCCCTGGGTGGCTTGGTCATTAAGCATCTGCCTTCGGCTCAGGTCATGAGATCGAGCCCCTGCTCGGCAAGAAACCTGCTTCTCCCTCTCCCACACCCCCTGGTTGTGTTTCCTCTCTCACTGTGTTTTTCTCTGTCAGATGAATAAATAAAATCTTCAAAAAAAAAAAAAAAAAAAAAGAAAGGATATTCCATCCTTCCCTGATATTATAAACCTTGGGAAACCTGGCTATGGAACTGGGAGTTATTCCCAAGCTCTCTGAACATGAGATTCTCTCATGGGTCTCTTTATGATGCTTCTAAATACCCTCAACGAGTCAGGTGAGGGGAAATCAGGAACCCACTTAGCCCACTTTGTCTCCAGGGAAGACAAAGCAGTATGTTCTGTCTGCTACCCTCGAGGTACCGTTAGAGAGCTGTGCTGGCAGATCTGGCAGCTTCCTGGTGCCTGACCGTCCTCCAGCATCAGAAAGTGGGGCTCTGACAGGCACATGAGTCAGAGGGTCCTTGGAGGTGCCTGTTGTGGATGGTGCTAACCTCTAAGGCATCCCAGGTGGAGCTCCATCCCTCATCTTCTCCCACGGCTTTGAGCGTGTGGGAAAGGAGAAGGGGACTGGGGATTGGTGTTGCTGATGAGGGTTGGTTTGTTTAATTAACTAAGTACCAGACTTTATTTGGGTTTCACCAGTTTTTCTATTAATGTCCTTTTTCTGTTCCAGGCTCCGATCCAGGGGCACCAAGTTGCATTTAGTTTTCATGTCTCCCCAGTGTCCTCTGGTCTGTGACAGTTTCTCAGTCTTTCCTTGTTTTTGTTTTTGTTTTTTAATGATGTGGAGAGTCTTGAGGAGCCCTGGCTAGGTACCCTGCAGAATGCTTCTGAATCTGGGCTGGTTTGATGTTTTTCTTCTGGTGGAGTTACGGGTTCTTGACAAGAATACCTCAGCGGTGAAGTATGCTTCACATCACATCATACTAGGGGGTACATGGGATCCACACAACATCGCTGGTCACAGGAACCTTCATCACTTGGTGGTGTAGTATTTGTCAGCGATCTCCATTATGAAGTTACTATTTTTCCCTTCCTATACTCTGTTCTTTGGAAGCAAATCCCTAACTCTAGCCTACTCAAAAGAGGACAGAAAGATTCACCTGCAGCTCCTGGAGGCGGGGGTGTCTACACAGGTTACGTGGAATCCCTCTGTAAGGAGGATTTGGGATAAAGTTCTTAAAAAAGAGTTGCCTCTAGGGCACCTGGCTGGCTCAGTTGGGGGAGCATGTGACTCTTGATCTCCGGGTTGTGAGTTTGAGCCCCACTTTAGGTGTACGGATTACTTTAAAATAAAATTTAAAACTTTGTGTTTTTTTTTTGTAAATGGAGTTGCATCCAACACCAAGCACCTCCCGCCAGTTGCCTTTTCTAGGCCTCTGCGCAAATTCTGCCCTTCTGTCCATCCAGCTTTCCTTGTCTTTCTGTTTATTCCAGAAAGTTACTTCAGGTGGTTTACGGGAGTAAATACAACCTCCAGAATAAAATGTGACTAAACGAGGAAATGTAGGAAAAGAAAACTTAAGATAGGACATCATCTGAGATCTTATAAATTATCTAGAGCTTAGTGCTAAATTCAGTCCTGAACTATCTGGGAGCCAAAGGAAAGTGGGAAACATCTATTCTAGGATTCAGAGTGGTCATAAGGTAAAGGCAAACCATTTGCTCGGGAGAAGCATAACCTTTCATGGTATTAAGATCTAAACAGCCTCTTGAAAGATGGACATTATACAATATAGCCCAGGGGGTCAGGAAACTATGATCAAATCTGACCCACTATCTGTTTTTGTAAATTCTTACTGGAACAGAGCCACGCCCATTCATTTATTATCTGGCTGCTTCTGTCCTTCTTGAGTTGAGTAGTTTCAACAGGGCCATGTAGCCCATAAAGCCTAAAATAATTACTCTCTGCTCCTTTACAAAAAAAGTTTGCCAATTTCTGATTCAGAGGGTAACTCCTTAACTACATTCCTGCTAAAATAAAGCTGTAGGAATCATGTAAATTTCTGGCAGTTTAGGCTGGTGGGGCAATTCTCAGGTGCTGTAGATGAGAGTTAACCCCACTGTGGGGGTCTGGAAGGTAGCACCCAAGAGCTGGGTCTAGCCCCGCTCAATTAGCTTCTTCTCATTTAATTTTATGGTCTAGTACCTGTTTCTAAGTCTTGCTGGTTAGAGGCAGATGGCGATTGGTAATTGCAAGCTGCTTCTTGCTGCATTTCTCTGTGTATTTATGGTGCTAGCAAAGTCTGTGTGGTCTTTTTTGCAAGTCATTGAGCCTGATGTAGGAGAATGGTTCTTTAAGAGCTAGAGGCAACTTTGTTTCCCAGGGCGCATTTGGTTGTATCTGGAGGAATTTTTAATTGTCACAACTGGGAATGGGGGATGATGAGGGGCTGGTGTTACCAGGATCTAGTAGGTGAAGGCCAGGGTTGCTGCCCAACATCTTATAAGGCACAGGACAGTCCCCCCAACCCAAAGACTCATCTGACTCCTAATGGCAATGGTGCCAAGGTTGGGACACCCCATTTTAGAAGGAGTGATTTTTACAACATCCAACAAAATATTTGATAATAGAAGGCTCCATTCTGAAGTACTTAAGAACCCCATATAAGTGGAACTAGGAGTCACATTTTTCCTTGAGTACTCTGAAAGTGCTGTTCTCTCCAGATATCTGCTGTGGGGTACAGTACACCCCTTCTAGGCGGACAGGTCATAGTCTTGTGCTCCAAGATGTTTAAAGGGAATGAGACCGATAAAATATTACATGAAGCAAGAATTGGCAGCTGCCAGGAGTGGGTTATAGATATGCAAAGTAGAGAGTGAGCGAGATGGTTTTCCTTTGGGAGCTGGGGTGGGAGTGAGTCAGAAGACATTTTACTGAGGGAGCAGCATTTGAAATGGCCCCCAAGACTGATGGGTTTTTAGCCTATGGTTGTAGGGAAGGGCACCTCAAGTGGAACTGTGCGTTCTGGCAGAACACACAGATGGGATTAAACATACGGGGTCTGATTTGGTTGGAAATGTGTATGTGGGTGAGTAGTGGGCGGTGCAGGGCCATCACTGGCCAGGGCTGTTTGTGCTAGACCCCCAAGGCTCTGCAAGTTTGGTAGCTCATGGGGAGACATGAAAGATTTCAGAGTCACGGAGCGATGGGATTAGAACTGGTTTTTTTAGGAGGATAAAAATGGAGGTGGCTGGCAGGTAGGGTCTTCAGGGGCGAGAGGCTGCAGTCAGGGGAGTCAGGTAGGAGACTTACAGTGTCCCCTGGGAGAACAGGCGTGATGAGATACACACGAGTCGGCAGAGGTGAGACTGCAGAACTAGGCCTCTCTTTGGAGGTGAAGCTGGAGAAGGAAGGGAGCTACCAGATGCCCCTGAGGATTGAGCCTGGGCACTTAGAAGGTTGACTGTCCCGCTGACAGACACAGGAAAGGAGAGTTGGGGTAGCAAAGGGTAAGCCATGATGAGGGAGGGCGTTTGCTGGGATATTCACCCGTTTGTCTCTAATTGTATTCTCTCTGTCCCACTTCTCAGTCTCACAGGAATGCTTCTGCCTCTCTTACTATTGCTGTGGAGATTTTTTTTAGTCTAAATCTATGGTTTGAGTCAGGTGCTGGAGCCATTTCTTTGGTTCTGGGGATTCACTGTGAACGACGGTTTCCTATCAGCTGTGGTGTGGGGTGCAGGAATTCCCATGGCTCTGATAGAAGGCAGCCCACATGAGACTGGGCTGGACTCCTTTAATTCTTCCACCAGGGACCACTGGGGATGGGGAAAGAGAGAGGAATGGGGAGGATCACGTTTATAAATAGCCTTAAAGAATTTTGTTGTTTTGTTCATTTTCGAATCTCCAACAGGTGTCTGTGGACCAGACGGCAACCCCGGTGCTGGACAGCACCAGTTTGGGGGTAAGCACAGGCCAGTCTGTGGACAGAGGCAATAGCCAGGCCTTCGGGAACTCCCAGAACTCAGGGGAACAGAGCTTCCCCTCTGCAAACTCCAGTGACAGCAGGTGAGACTCAGAATGGCCGAACTCATGCTCCTGGGCACTGGGGAGGGTCTGGCCTCAGAGGCTGTGGAGCCTGGGAGTTCAGAGTCCCAGGCCCACGATCTGACTCAGCCGTGAGTTCTACCTGGAAGCCTGGGGCACTCAGGTCTTAGCAGCACCTGTTTGATGGTGCTAAGGATCTGTGCCCTGCCTTCCTTACCAGACAGCTAACAGGTGCCCACAGAGACACAGGGAAGTGTCAGGCATTGTGCAGGAGTGGGCTTTGGGAAGGGGTCCTAGACCCAGTCTGTCCTGTTGAGCATGGCACCCGGCATGACACCTGGCGCCTGACTATGGACAGTCAGTATCTGCAGCTTGAGGAAATGAATGAACAGCAGATGAGTGGCTGGTTGTGCCCCGACCATGGCTGTCCTTTTCCTATTCCTGAGTATCCGAGGAAAAAGAAGGTGCTTGGACCTCATTCACTTGAGAAAGTTAGCCCCAGATTTTAATGCGATTTGTCACATCTGAAAAACTTCTTTTTGATTTCCTTCCCATCTGTGTTAGCCTTCTAATACACTGCCAGTCTGTTCTGGTTGCCTCACTGTCCCACTGCCCGAGCAGTCCTTGGGGAAATGGTCTCAGATATGACTTTTGCTTGCCTTCATCCGAAGCAGAAGGCACCCTGCGGCAGCTCACCTGTCTGGCCCCTGCCAGCGGCCACCCACTTTCTTTTCTGGCCCCCAGTCTGCTGGTTTTCCCTGCCTCTGGTACAGGGCACCTCACTCACTCTGGTCAGGAGGGCTCAGGATCACTTCAGAGGCAGCAGGCAGCCTGGACTTCTCTAGTCTCTTTTGTCCCCCCAGGCCCGTATCCACGTCAAGCCCGGCTGATTTTTCAGCTCTGGACGGGGAGGAGAGTGGAGGGGCTGCCTAGGGAGGGAGTGCATTTCTCTGCTTCCTCATTGAGCGGCAGGTTTTGTTCTGCTTTTGGAACAAAAGGGGAACTGGGGATTCTTAGGCTGGAGATGAGAAGACCAGAAGTGACACACATCAGGACCGATGACGAAAATGACCAAGAACAGGTCCCATTTTGTGATGAAGAACTGACTAGCAGTTGGTACTGCTCCTGGGAAATGGGCTGCACAGAGGAGCTAAGTTCTCTGCCATTGAAGATGTTCCTGCAGGCAGGACAGCCTCTTGTTCAGACTCTTCTAGTGGGGACTCAGGCCTTAGAAGGAAGTTCACTTCACGGGGGCTGGGGAGTGTCTTCCCAGGCTTTTTTTAACCTGAGATTCTGAAATGCTCCACTGAGTCCTGGACCTTCCCAATAGGAAGAGGAGGCTGAGACTGAAGAAAGGGAGAGGTTTTATGGACTTGAGGAGCTTCTGGAATAAGCCCCAGGTTCAGTATGGTGGGCGGCTAGAGTGTCCCCCACCCTGTGATCCAGGCTCAGCTGCCGAGTATTACACATATTTAAAGCCAGACGACTGAGGAAGAACTCAGGCGATAGGTGATAGAAAGTTCTGGACTCTGGAAACAGGCAGACCTGGATTCAAACCTGGACCCTGACACCTCCCAGCTCTTTAACCTTCACCTGTTCCTTTAACCTCTCTTGAGTTTCCAGAAGTTGACGTTATTGTTATTATGTTCAGTATTGTTTACCATTTGGGACTTTGTAGGTATCAGCCCTACACTCGGTATTTTACATACATTAGCCTCATGACACCCCCAAAAGATGGGAATAGTATCATCCCCATCTTCAGATGAGGAAACTAGAGTCCCTCCAGCTGGTAAGTGATGATACTGGAATTCTCTCTCCCCGGCTCTTACCAGGTTTACCTAGAGTTCTCTGGTGAGGTTAAATGGTGGGGAAGGCCTTGGGGGTAAAACCAGAGCCATCCAGGGAGATCTCTTGGAGGTGGTTGAGGCGTTATTAAAAGGGGAGATGCTTATTAAGGGAAGAAAGTTGGGACACAAAACCACTTAATTTCCTTTCTTTCTTTTTTTTTTTTATCTTAATGTGTATGCTTTAGAAGTAGGAAACCCCCCATGAGATATCCCTAGGATGTAGTGACCAGCATTTGCTTGAACGCCTTCAGTGTCAATGTCATCCTTGGCCTTCAACTCTGTAAGAGTGGTTCCTGAAGGTTGTACTCTTGACCGTGCCCGTGCCCTCATGCTTTGCTGACTGGACACTCTATTTACAGCTCTCAGCAGCTGGCAGCAAGCTCCCTAACCTCATCCTCCACCCTGACAGAGATCCTGGAAGCCATGAAGCACCCCTCGTAAGTGGTTCATCACGTGTATGAGTGCAAGGGTGGGAGGACCTCAGAGCTCTGAGCCATGGTGATGCTCAGGCAGTGTTATTTGTTGGAGTCATAGCTGGCTGTATTATTCACCGCCCTGCATAAGTTACTTGACGCCTCTGAGCCTCTGTTACCTTGTTTGTAAAATGGGATACTTGTGGCTAAGTGGCAGGCTTGGTGTAAGGATCAAATGAAATAATTATGTAAATTACCTAGTATAATGCTTGACAGCTATAGGTAATTCTCTTAAGTGTCAGATCCCTCTTCCTTCCTTTTCTCCTTTTCCCCTTGTAACACCTCCTTTTGTCCTATCTTGCAGATTTCTGTGGGTTTAGGAATAGTGTAGAGAAATTGTACCGTGCAGAGCCTTACTTCAGAAATTAAATGCTCTAGTGAGAGTCCCTTCTTTTTCACGTTCTCTTTCTGCTTGTTGCCACTGTGCACACATACCCTGCTCCCTGCCCACCACGTTGCAATTCAGGACGGGAGTCCAGCTGCTCTCGGAACAGAAGGGCCTCTCGCCGTGCTGCTTCATCAGTGCGGAGGTGGTGCACTGGCTGGTGAACAATGTGGAGGGCATCCAGACACAGGCGATGGCTATCGACATCATGCAGGTGAGACAGCATGGGCAGGGCCCGCAGGACCGTCTGCTCAGGAAACCCCCGGGAAACCAGAGCTGGTCTCTGAAGCGACTGTCCTTTCCAGTAATGAGATCTGCCGGTTGCGGTGAGGTTCTGCTTTTAGTAAGTGTGAGGCCTGTCTGCAGTCGATGGACGTGCAGGTCTTGATTTGAAAGACACTATACCTTGACTTAAAAATCCGGCAGAATTTATCACCTGAACTGAAGTGTTCTGGACGGAGTCTGCGCTCTTGAACCTTGGAGGAGTCTGTGAAAGATTCCCAGGGAATGCCTTCCCTCTGACCTCCAGCCCCCATCTCCCCCTGGTCAAGTCCTGCTCATTTAGGATTCAAGGCTCTGCCTCAGGGATCTTCTGGTACCCTGGCCTTACTCTGTCAGAGCACTTAGCACAACAGAAAGAAGATTCTGCCTATCTTATTTCATTGTCTCCCCCCTTGACCGGACTCCTTGAGGGCTGGGCTATCTCTTAAGTTCTCATTTCCAAATCACCATGCTGTTTGGCCCATGGTAGGCACCTAGCAGACCCTTGCTGAACTTAATGACACTGTTCAGAACTGGAATTAGACTGGAGAGGAAAAGAATAGGAAAGGTCAAGTTGGCTGATGTGGTTCACACGATCCTGTCCACACAGAGGCCCCCATTGGAAATCAGTACCAGCTTGTCATCCCTGAAACATAAAATCAGTAGCTGATTTGAATAAGCATGCAATCCTCAGTTCTCTCTTTGAGGGTCTCAATAGGCAGTTTTGCATGACCTTTGTCTTATTACTTATATTCCCGTCTCCCTGAGAATCAGATTTCCTTTTTCACGCAGTGGAATGCTTCTATAGCCGTTAAAATGAATGAGCATGAATGATACATTTATCAACATGAACGAATGTCCAAAGCATGATGTTGAGTGAAAATCTAATATACAAAATGATAATTGTTTTGTGCCCTTTATTTAAAATTTAAAATCTCACAAAAATACCTCATACTCTCTATCAATATGTGCGTATAATAAAATTATTAAAAACATGCATGAGAATAACGTTACACTAACCATTTATTTCTGGTGAGAGAAGAAGAGGAATGGGACATGGAAGAGTCCACAGAATATTTTGGTTTGTCTTTTAATTAAAAGATCTGAAGTCAATATAGCAAAATGTTAAGTTTGTTGAAGCTGTGGGGGGGTACACCTGGATCTTCTTTATACTTCCCTGTATGTTTGAAATAATTGATGATACTATAATATGCATTTGCATTGTTTAATATAATTTACATCAGGTGCAGCATCTATCCTAGAGCAATCATCATGGCTGATGGGGGGTGAAGAGTCGAGTCTCCTCAATGTTCTGGTCACTTCCTTGACTCCAGGGACTGAGGGCTGCACCCCTAAGATGTCCCTCCACAGGAATTTCAGAGTTTCAATGTCTCTCCTTCTAGAAAATGCTGGAAGAGCAGCTCATCACACACGCATCTGGTGAAGTCTGGCGGACCTTCATCTACGGCTTCTATTTCTACAAGATAGTCATGGACAAAGAACCTGACCGAGGTCAGAGACAAGGCAAATGCTGTTGTGTTTTTCCTAGTGGCTTGCTTTGTCAAATCTTGGTGGTTCTTGAGTTCCTTTTGTGAGTTTGTATTCTAAGTAGACAGATCTGTCAACTTCCTGAGCATTCGTACTTAATTTAAGCATAACCGGAGTGATGAGTGTTTCTTAAAGCTATGGTATGTTCTTGGTCAGAACAGTGTGGATGGAAGATAAACTTACAAGAGGCCAAGGGATCTTGGTATGAGGAAATTCCCGTGGGCCATTTTTTGGTTACTAATTTTAATTATAGTGCCCCCTCACCCACCCCCATCCAGTGCAGGTGGTTCTGAGTATAGACAGGCTCTGATCTGTAACTTACAGCACTTTTTACCTGCTAGAGTCCCATTTCTTACCACAGAAAGACTATCAAATCCTAGCAAGTTTTTCATTTTAACTTTTTTTTTAATTTTAATTTTAATGAGAAAACATAATTCCTAAGAGGGGACCCATTCCAGCAAGGTCAGAGCTGGCTCACATTGTGCTGGAGGCACCCAGGATTCAGAGCCGCGGCTCCAGTCCACCCAGAGCCCACAGGGACCTTGGCTGGAAGTGACTCCCATCCTGCAGACAACCAGCTTCTCAGCCTCTGGGTTTTAGGAATCAGATGAAGCCACGAGTGCCCCCTCACCATGCTCTTTTATCCAAGAACGTGTCAGAAGTGGATCTGTGCAGATTTTTTCCTGGTAGCCACTAGTGTGTCCGTGGCCGCCTCTCCCCTTAAATTCTCACTTGGACTAATAGATACCGATTTTACCTTCAAGTAGAAAAAAAAAAAAAACCTTCTTACCGTTACCTGCTCTGAAATTAGAGTATGAAACTGAGGGTAAAAAAATCTTTTTTAATTGAAGAAAAGTTCACACAACATAAAACAAACCATTCTGATGTGAACACTTTACTAACATTTCATATGTTCCTGGTGTTGTGCAAACACCACCACCTCTGTCTAGGGTCCAGATCGTTTTCATCGCCCTGAAACGAACCCTTGTGCCACTGACAGTCACTGCCAAAGTCCTCCTCTCCCCTGCCCCGTGCCACCACTGAGCTGCCTTCTGTCTCTAGGGACTGACTTATTTTGGATATTTCATTCAAGTGGCATCCTAGAACATGCGGCCTGTTGTGTATGGCTTCTCTCACTTAGCATCATGTTTTCAAGGTTCAGCCTTGCATCGGTAAGAAAATGAGCATTTGTGCTGAGGGCACTTTCTCTCCCCTTTGCTTTTCCCAGTGGCCATGCAGCAGCCCACCACCTGGCACACGACGGCGGTGGAGGACTTTGCCAGCTTCCAGCGCAAGTGGTTTGAGGTGGCCTTTGTGGCCGAAGAGCTCTTGCACTCCGAGATTCCTGCTTTCCTCTTGCCCTGGCTGCCCAGCCGGCCAGCCTCCTATGCAAGCAGGCACAGCTCCTTCAGCCGTAGCTTCGGAGGACGGAGCCAGGCAGCTGCGCTTTTAGGTAGATGCTTGGCCCAGGTGGGGCCTGGGGATGCGCTGGTGGGGGGCTGAGGGAGAAGGGCAGTCAGCCAAGGGGACAATGCCATGTGGACCCGGATTAGAGCCACCACACCTGTCATACGGGTACTCTGTCCACACGGTGGGCTTCTGCAGTAGCTCCCGCTGACCTGAGTGGGTCAGGCTCATTATTGTCCTGACCAATAAACAGTGTCCAAGAGCTCTCAAATCAGGGCACAGTGCTAAACCTGCACAAAGAAAGAGTAGACAGTGGGGCCACTTTTCCCAAGAAGCAGCTAGACTACAGGGGATGTGAGCTGGTGCTCACTGCTGATTTAGGACCTGCCAGAAGCCTTCCCGGGACCTTAGTGTCCTAGGATGTCAGAAGAGGAAGGACTCTCAGAGGTTATCCATTCCAAACACTGAGGCTGAGTGTGAATCTTTCCCCCGCCCTGCCTCCCCAGATGTGCTCACCACATTAAGGGATGTAAACTGGGAGTCTTCCCTCCTTTCCTGGGTTCCTGCAGCTCCAAGATAGGGGAGCACACCCACATATTAAATGGCGGTGACCTCTGGTAGGAAATGGGACCTCTGCTCTCAAGGACTGCACTGATGGGTTGGGCTGTAAACGTCTTTAGGCAATGCATGGTCTAGGCAAGGTGTCATGAGATTTACCTCAATGGCATTGGAGAGAGCCTAAAAACCCTCTAGAAGGAAGGGAGGAAATGTAACATAGATCAAACTCCAGGGAAATTCCATCGTCTACTTAGTTTGCGTGGAAATGCCCAGCTCATTGGAATTCTTACCTAGCTGGTAGAGTGGAAATGTTAATAGTCATCACAGTTTCCAGATCCTCAGATTCACTTGGATCCAGATATGGCTTTGAACCTCACCTTATACCCTCACCCCAGCATGCCCAGCACTGTGTGTGAGAACTGAGGGGGGCATGAGAAGACAAAACTATGAAGAGAGTGGCTCCTCTTTCCCCCAGGTTGTCACAATGTACCCGCTTCCTTGTGTTGCATTTCTAACTCTGTCCCTCCTTGAAGTCTTTTTTTTTTTTTTTTTTCCTCCTTGAAGTCTTTTGGAAACAAAGAGGCCACCTACTCCCTACTGCTAGTTACCAGTAGCACACACACCCCTACTCCCCGCCCCCTGTACCACCACCCAGTGAGACAAAATATCTCCTGACATTGCCCAATGTCCCTGCGTACTCCTGGGTTAGAGTTACTGCTTTGGGAACTGTCCCCTTTGCATCATCATCCTGGTTCTGGAGGCTTTCTTGACATTTTCTGCATGCACATGCTCATTTTCAAAGTCTCCTCCTTCAGCAGGCTGGTAGAACCAACCCTCTCCTGTCCACCAGAGTCTTAAGCTCAAGGTGAGATTCAAATCATTTCAGTTTAGCTTTGGTTCTTAGTTACTTCAGAAAAATTGCACTTAAAGAGGAGCAGCGTATGAAAAAATATCATCTGCCCAAAACAGAGGGAGAGTAGGGAGAAGAGACGATTTAGGTCTTCAGCAGGTGGTTTATTAAGCAGGCGTCCTTCACCTGGGGTTTGCACATGGGCGTTAGGGCGTCGGCATTGATTCTGAAACTGGAAAGAATCTCATGTGTCTGCATATTTTCTTGAAGCTGTCCTTTTATTAGCTTTCCAGTGGTTCCCAGGATTGTAGTAGAATTTCACTTCTCCGCTTCTTTTCCCATCACCCCTCCCACTGGAAGTGGGTTTCTTATCACTGCTAATTCAGCAACACCCTCAGGCCTCTGTGTTAGGCTATGAGCTACTTCTTGCCAGCTTTTTTTTTTTTTTTTTCGGGTTAAAATGTAGACTTTCACTGTGTCATTTACTTAAGTGAGAAAGATGAGTTGTCTTTGAATTGGACTGTCCTCTGTTGGTTTTTTTGCCTCAGAAAAAAAAAATTAACCTGATTTATAGGGGGAAGAACACATGTGTATCATTTATGACCTGCTCTCCTTTCTGTTTGTTTCGGCATGTTCCTTTTCAAAACTTTCAGATTCTCAGTTGGAAATCTGCTTTTCTCAGCAGAAAGCCGTTCTCATATTCCTGACGGGTGCCATACGGTCCTGTCTGCCCTGGCCCGTGGTGGCTCCCACTTCTCCCCTCATGTTGTTCTGTGTCGCTGAGCTGTGAAGCTGCAGGGGCATCTGAGACCTGGGGAGAAGCAGCACCGCATCCCTTAAGCCCACTCACACACCCTTGACTTCTCAGCCTTTTCTTGATAGCCCCACCGGGTTAGAAGAGGCTGCCACGCACCTCGGTCCAAACCCTGACGCGTGAACGTTTTCCATCCCACTCCTAATAAGTGGGGAGCCAGCTGCTCCTTGAAAACTCCCCCCAACACAGTACTCACTCCTGCGACTACTCTTTCCGTTTGGGGGCAGCTCCGGGTGTGACCGTTGATCTCCCGGGCCCTACCTGAGACTGCAGTCCCTTCTCTTGTGGCACCGATCCCCTCCCCAGGTCATTGTGAGCCCCCTCGCTGTGACGCAGGTGAAGGACCCCTCAGTCTGCTCCTTCTCTGGGTTTGCCCCTGTTTACTGGGACTCACTGTATCTCACTGTCCCAAGGTGAATAAATCTGTTCTTATGCAACTAAGGAGTGATTCAGAGAACTCGCTGGAAGCTGCAGCTCAGCTGGGGCTTACACCTTTGTCAACATCGTTAGCCTGCTGGCTGTGTCCATACTGCCGAATCTCATCGCTGAAGTAGTGAAAGCTAGTGGTATCTTGAGCCTATAACCACTTGGCTGAACAGGACACTTCCTTGGGCTTCCTCAGACCAGCCTGTTCTGAACTGAATGCACCAGATGGGAGAGAGGAGATGCATGAGGTCGCTGCTGGTATTTACCGAGTGCCCTTTCTTTTGTGTCCTGGGCTTCCCGTCCCCCTGCCCCCGCCCCGGGGAGGACGACCCTATCCAAGACCAGAGAGCAAAGCTTTTTTCCTTTGATTGGGGCTATTAAGTAAAAGGCTACTGTGGTTGGGCCATGAATCAGGAACACAAGGCAGAGACAGAAACTAGTTCTGATGAGACTTTTAGCATCGGAGCCACCATGTTCTTTAGCCTGAAGTGTTCCAGGCGGCTGAGCGGTGTGGGGAGTCATGGATAGGCGTCAGATTGAGCATTGGTGAGCTTGTAGCTTAAATGAGGGAGGAAGGAATAACAGGGAGAGTTGCAAGCGGGGTGGCTAAAGGAGAAGGCAAGAGGCCGGAGTCTGTGACCTCCTGGCAGCCGTGTTTTCCTTGATCGTCACCCCTCCTCCAGGAAGCAGCTGGGTGGGCACCACCTCAGGTTGCAAACGAGGAACTAAACCAGGAGAGCTGAAGCAATGTCCTCAGGGACACCTGGCTAAATGGCGGAGCGTAGACCTTCCAACTCCAGAGGAAGAAGGTTTCCCATTTTGCACGCTCTGGTTTTGAGAGCATGATAAGCTATATACCCAGCAGCTGAATATCATTTCACCACGGGGGCCGTTCAGTGTCTGTAGCTCCACGGCTGCGCAACAGGAGTTGATTAAAATTGCTGACTCAAGAGCCGTTTTATCCTTGTCAGTGATAAAAAGCCACTTAGGGCTTCTACCTGCAAAACCCAGAACTAAGCTGATGGCTTCAGATAAAGAGATACCTTTGAATTCATGGGGGCCAGGGAGAATGAGGAGCTGATAATAGTTTATAGAAACCTTACATCTGTCACTGCCCAGTCAGGCAGAGCAGAGCCCTGATCTTTCCGTTACTTCTGAGCCTCCTTCAGGCCTTCAGTCTGGTCAGGAACTTGATTGACCCGTCCTTAAAACATCCCTATCTTGGGTTGAATAGGATTTCTGAGCAGGAGTTCCAGATAGGATGAGCTAGTTTGATACCGGCCTGGAATCTGAGCAACACACAGTTGATGAAACAGGGTGTTGAAATTCATTATGAGGTCTCGTTTCTTGAGAAAAGATTCTAGAACTATTGTCTTCCTGGGCTGAAATCAGAAAAGCGAGACTTCCTCCTCCTCACTTTGGTCTGGGCTGTCTGTCCCGTGGTGTCCCTTTGTGGGTCATTAGACGGGGAAGATCTGGGGTTCAGTCTGGCTGAGGTTCCAACTCTGATCTTGGTCAAGGCATTTCTCCTCCATCGGCTGCTGTTTCCTCATCTGCAAATGAAGGAGTTGGATCCAATTGGGGGTGGCAAACTACAGCTTAACCAGCCAAATCAGGACTATCATCTGTTTGTTTGTTCGTTTTATAATAAACTTATTTTTAGAGCACTTTTAGGTTCACAGCAAAGTTGAGTGAAAAGTACGCAGAGTTTTCATATACTCCCTGCCCGAGCACATGCACAGCCTCCCCCACTGTCCACGCCCTGCACCAGAGTGGGGCGTTTGTTACCATCAGTGAACCTACATTAACAAGGCATCACCCCGGGTCTCTGGTTTACATTCGAGTTCACTCTTGATGTTACACATTTTGGGTTCTGACACATGTGTAAGGGTATGTATTCACCATGATGGTGTCATACAGAACAGTTTCACTGCCCTAAAAATCTTTCTGGTTTTGTAAATAAAATTTTACTGGAACACCATCTGGCCTATTCACTTACATGTCTCTGGCTGCTAGTGCACTGCGATGGCAGGGTTGAGTGGCTGAAACAGAGACCACAGAGCCTGTAAAACCCAACATATTACCAGGCCCTTTATAGGAAAAGTTGGCTGATCCCTGGACTAGATGATTTTCAGGAAGCTTCTAGAATCTGTGATTTTCTAGCAAGTGATTCTGCAGTTACATATCTGGATGCCCAGTTGTTTATTATTCCACCTTATCCCACTCCTTCTTTTCCCTCTCTCTCTCCTTGGGCCCCTCCAATGTGCTGATATAGCTGCCACTGTCCCAGAGCAGAGGACCGTGACCTTGGACGTGGACGTGAACAACCGCACAGACCGGCTGGAGTGGTGCAGTTGTTACTATCATGGCAACTTCTCCCTGAATGCGGCCTTTGAGATCAAGCTCCACTGGATGGCCGTGACCGCCGCGGTCCTCTTCGAGATGGTGAGCCTCCTTGTGTTGTGGTCGGGGCCTTGGCTCACCTTGCCGAGGGGCACAGTGGATGCTTGATAGAGATTCATGTCACTTTTTTTTTCTTTAGTTCAGGCTCCAATTACCTTTCACCTGGACTGTTTGGAATAGCCTTGTAAAAAAATTTAAGCGCAGTAAAAAATTCAAACAGTCGATAAGGAGCTAGATCAGGGTTTCTCAGCCTTGGCATTCTTGACATCTAGAGATGGATAATTCTCTTGTGGGGGACTGTCCTGTGCATTGTAGGATGTTGGGCAACATCTGTGACCTCTACCCTAAATGCCAGGAGCATGCCCGCCTTGTGACAACCAAAAATATCTCCAGATATTGCTACATGTCCCCAGGGAGGAGGAGTATTGCCCCCAATTGAGAATCCCTGGTCTAGAGTGAAAAGTAAGTCCTTCTCCCACCCTTACCCCATTCCCAGGGACTTCCATCTAAAAGCAACCACCTGGAGGTGGGTGAAGGTTGGGCTAAATGGGTGATGGGTATTAAGGAAGGTACTTGTATTGAGCACTGGGTGTTATATGTAATTGATGAATCACTAAATTCTACTCCGGAAACCAATATTACACTATATGTTAACTAACTAGAATTTTAAATAAAAATTTGAAGAAAAAAATACAGGCAACCCCTTGGGGCACCTGGCTGGCTCAGTCAGTAGATTGACCTCAGGGATGTGGGTTTGAGCCCCAACATTGGGTGTAGAGATTACTTAAAAAAAAAATCTTAAAAAAAAAAAAAATCTTAAAAAACATTTTTAACCAATAAATAAAATCAGCCACCCCATCACTTTGTTGCGTGTACTACCAGAGATAGTACGTGCATATACAAAGCTTCGTTACCTTTTTTGTTGTTGTTGCTTAACAGGTAAGGTAGCTTGGAACACTGTAGTTGTCACTTGAACAACAGGGGCATTAGGGATGCCGACTCTCTATGTAGTCAAAAATCCAAAGCTTTTGACTTCCCAAAAACTTAACTACTAATAGGCTATTGTTAACCTGCAGCCTTAAAGATAACATAAACAGTCAATTAACACATATTTTGTATGCTATATGTATTATATACTGTATTCTGTATACTGAAAGAAAAAATGTTATTAAGGAGATGTTAATGTTATTAAGGAGATCATAAGGAAGAGACAATGTTATTAAGGAGATCATAAGGAAGAGACAATGCATTTACAGTCCTCTGTTTATTAAAAAAAAAAAGCCCACATGTAAGTGGACCCATACATTTCAAACCTGTGTTCAAGGTCAACTGTATTTGCAATGTGTTTTGTCCTATTACTTATATATCCTCAGTATCGGTATAAATAAGTGTGCCTCATCATTGTGTTTTTGTTTTTGTTTTGCTTCATTGTTTTTAAGGGCTACAGAATATTCTGCTATTTGTTTGTATCATTGTTTACTTAACCAGCCTCCCCATCAGTGACAATCACTGCCTTCAACTCTAGCTCTCAGCAGGGGTGCGGGGAATGTGTGATTTTTGCCCCTGTAGGAGCATTTGGTAATACCTGGAAACACTTTTACTTGGCACAGATGGTGGAAGAGTGCCACTGGCGTCTCGTGGGGTAGACACGAGGGATACTGCGCATCATTCTACAACGTTTCTCGTAGGACAGCCTCAACAACAAAGAATTAACCAGCTCAGGTGTCACGAGTGCCAAAGCTGAGAAGCCGTCTTTTAATTGGTCTTCTGCCTGTCTTTCATCCTCCTAGTTGGCCTGGCTGGTCTGTCTAATCGGGTCACTCACTGCTCGCACTGAGAGGCCAGCCTGGCCACCACCATCCCCGGTCCCAATGTCTCTAAGACTAGCCCTCCTTAGCCAGGCTGTCAGGACCTTCCAGGTGCCTTCTTAAACCATCTTTGCAGTCTGCCACTCCTTTAATACACTCTCCACTTCAACCCAGAAGAATGCTTTTCTGTGGTTTTAATGGGGTCCCGCTGTCCTCCCACACTGGCGCAAGCATCTATCGCTTTGCTGAGAGCAGCCAGAAGGTTCAGGAAGACTTGACAGAAAGCTAGGAGGTGACTGAAGAGAGTGAGCAGAGCATCAGCTGGCCGCATATTGTTTTTCTCTGCAGGGCTCAGAGGCCTAGTTTTGTCCCACAAGGCATGATATCCCAGGGAAGAGATTTGTCTTGTCTCCGTTTGCCCAGCCCCCATCTGCCTCCGCATGGCATTAGTGCCTCTGGGGACCCCTACCCTGGAACATTCTCAAGGTCCAAATCAAAAAAGATGCCCAGCAGGACGCCTGGGTGACTCAGTCGGTTATGCGTCTGACTCTTGATCTCAGGTAGGTCTCGATCTCACGGTCATGAGTTCAAGCCTTACATTGAGGTCCATGCTGGGTGTGGAGCCTACTTAAAAAAAAAAAAAAAGACACCCAGCCACCTGTCCGGCTCAGCTTGCAGAGGACACTGGCTCTTCCTCACCCAGTCGACACTGGGATAACCACTCCCTCCAGGCAGAACTAACCCTCTGACCCAGTAGGCTAAGGCTTCTTCTTGGAAGCCCTACCAGATAATCCTATCTCAAACAACACAACTGTAACATTCGTAGACACGCACATATAGTCACAGTTTGACGGGAAGAAGAGTATTTATCTCCACGGGGGAATATAGCAACTGTCTTTTCAAAATACACTTTTCACACCAATTCATGTAAAACCCACTGAAAGCTGCTAATCCCTTTATCATTACAGTTTTGACCCTTGAACAACACGGGTTTGAACTGCATGGATCCACTTTTTTTCCTTTAATTAATTAATTTTATTTTATGTTTTCAGTGTTCCAAGATTCATTGTTCATGTACCACACCCAGTGCTCCATGCAATACGTGACCTCCTCAATACCCACCACCAGGCTTGCCCATCCCCCCACCCCCTCCCCTCCAAAACCCTCAGTCC
>CM052889.1:59211279-59221450 GCA_028534135.1 Potos flavus | reverse complement strand
ATCTGTTGAAGGGCATCTTGGCTCTTTCCACAGTTTGGCGATGGTGGCCCTTGCTGCTATGAACATTGGGGTACATGTGGCCCTTCTTTGTACTGCATCTGCATCTTTGGGGTAAATACCCAGGAGTGCAATGGCAGGGTCATAGGGTAACTCTATTTTTAGTTTCTTGAGGAATCTCCACACTGTTTTCCAAAGTGGCTGCACCAACTTGCATTCCACCAACAGTGGAAGAGGGTTCCCTTTTCTCCAGATCCTCTCCAACATTTGTTATTTACTGTCTTGTTGATTTTGGCCATTCTAACTCGTGTGAGGTGGTATCTCAGTGTGGTTTTGATTTGAATCTCCCTGATGGCTAAGGATGATGAACATTTTTTCATGTGTCTGTTAGCCATTTGTATGTCTTCTTTGGAGAAGTGTCTGTTCATGTCTTCTGCCCATTTTTTGATGTGATTATCTGTTTTTTGAAAGTTGAGTTTGAGGAGTTCTTTATAGATCTTAGATATCAGACCTTTGTCTGTAGTGTCATTTGCGAATATCTTTTCCCATTCCGTGGGTTGCCTGTTTGTTCTGTTGACTGTTTCCTTTGCTGTGCAGAAGCTTTTTATCTTGATGAAGTCCCAAAAGTTCATTTTCGCTTTTGTTTCCTTTGCCTTTGGAGACATGTCCTGAAAGAAGTTGCTGTGGCTGGGATGCCTGGGTGGCTCAGTTGGTTAAGCAGCTACCTTCAGCTCAGGTCATGATCCTAGGGTCCTGGGATCGAGTCCCGCATCGGGCTCCTTGCTCGGCGGGGAGCCCGCTTCTCCCTCTCCCTCTGCCTCTGCCTGCCACTCTGCCTGCTTGTGCTCTCTCTCTGACAAATAAATAAATAAAATCTTAAAAAAAAAAAAAAGAAGTTGCTGTGGCTGATGTTGGAAGAGGTTACTGCCTATGTTCTCCTCTAGGATTTTGATAGATTCCTGCCTCACGTTGAGGTCTTTTATCCATTTCGAGTTTATCTTTGTATATGGTGTAAGAGAATGGTCAAGTTTCATTCTGTTTCATTCTTCTACATATAGCTGTCCAATTTTCCCAGCACCATTTATTGAAGAGACCATCTTTTTTTCCACTGGCTATTTTTTTGCGTGGATCTACTTATACATGGATTTTTAAAATATATATAAATACAGTACTAAAAATGTATTTTTTCTTCCTTATGATTTTCTTAATAACATTTTCTTTTCTTCAACTTACTTTATTATAGGCATACACTATATAATACCCATAACATACAAATATATGCTAATCAGCTGTCTATCTGCATAGGCTTATTATTAACAGTAGGCTATTAGTTAATAGTACTATAACTATAATACTGTTAACAGTAGGCTATTAGTAGTTAAGTTTGGGGGAGTCAGAAGTTATACTCAGACTTTTTACTGCATTGGGTATTAATGCCCCAACCCCTGTGTTGTTCAAGGGCCAATGGTATTTTGTTAAGTTTTTAGAAATCTCTAGTGCAGATTAATTATTATTTTAAGATAGTGTCCAAATTTGTTATAAATCACATTTTATTATGTAATTTTATAATATGTAATATTTACAATATTGTAATGCATTTTTATAATATTAAAATATGACATATTTTAAAATATTACATAAAATAAAAAGAGTCTTAGAAATTGCTTTGGTCAGGGCACATGGCTGGCTCAGTCGGTAGAGCACGTGACTCTTGATCTCGAGGTTGTGGGTTTGGGCCCTGCGTTGGGTGTAGAGATTACTTAAAAATAAAGTCTTTAAGAAAAAAAAGAAAAATTATTTTGGTCAGAGATCTTGGTTTTTGTTATTGATGTATTATTGTCGTTATGACTCTTTCTGGGGAAAAAAAGCTAAGAGTGGCCCCCTTCAATTTTTAACGTAACCATATTTGTTTAAGTTATGGCTCAAACTACATGTATGTATTTATATATTTTGAGATTTTATTTGAGAGTGAGAGAAAGGGAGCACGAGCAGGGGCAGGGCAGAGGGAGAATAAGACACTGCCGAGTAGGGAGCCTGATGCGAGGCTCGATCCCAGGACCCTGGGATCATGACCTGAGCCAAAGGCAGACACTTAACTGACTGAGCCACCCAGGTGCCCTTTGAAATAACGTTTGACACAAATCTCATCTGTATGCCAGAGCCACATGCATCAGGTGTTGTTTGTTTGTTTTAATATACGTAGTTTTATGGTTCAGAAAGTATCTTAAGACGTAGAAATCCTCCACTGTTCCCTAAGAAAATGGTACTGATGGGGTGGTTTGTCTCGCTGCCCCAGTTAACTTTGGTTCGGAGTCTTCGGACAGAATGGCTTTTGGGAGTTTGCCGGAGAGAGGCTCTCATTCTGCCAGGTCAGGGCTTATCGCTTTTGGCCAGAGGCCACCATAGTCATCTTGTGCCCTGCGTCATGTCCCTTCCAGCCAGCCTGAGTGGATTGTTTTCCTATTTGATACTTTGGACTTAGTAAATTTTTGATAAAGGACAAATTTAGAAGGACTTAACTTATATCCTGTGACCTTCCTCCAACATCCTATAGAATGAGAAGGCCATTTAGGAGGCAAGAAATAGCTCTCTCCAGTCGCTTCCTCCCAGGAGAAACACTGAAGTTGCCAAAGCTCGGGCTGGGAGGAGGAGCTGCTTAACTCACAGTTCTTCAAGTATTTGTCAGAGGAGCTTAAACTGTGCCGTTTTTTGGAGCCAGTGAACATGAATAAATAAACATGCCAATCAATACGTATGCCGCCACGGTGGCAGCTTCACTCCCTGGGCATTATTTTCTCTTGTCTGAATTCACTTGGAAATGACACTGTTTCTGTGCTTCCTACCAGGTCCAAGGTTGGCATCGCAAAGCCACTTCCTGTGGCTTTTTGTTGGTCCCTGTTCTGGAGGGTCCCTTTGCACTACCCAGTTACCTGTATGGCGATCCACTTCGAGCCCAGCTCTTCATCCCACTCAACACCAGCTGCCTGCTCAAGGAGGGCAGTGAGCACCTGTTTGATAGTAAGAGACATTCCCCTTGGACGTTCTGTCTCCCCGAGTAAGACCCCTCCCCCAAGGCCACCCCTCTTGGTATCGAATCCACGTGGGCTAGTGCACAGAGGGAGCCTTTGGACAAGGGGGCCGAAAAGATCTGGGTCTCATGCTGGTTTTTACTTGTGGCTGGGTAATCCTGGACGAGTCACTTAATGTCTTAAATTCCTTATTCCTCAAATGAGAGCACATCCAAGTTTAACGCTGCCTTGACAGCTCAGGAAGACCCTCGTGAGGCCGGGAGCAGATGGTGGGTGGGAGATGGCGTGAGACACTGTAAATCATGAGCAGCACTGGTATTCTCCCCACACTCTCCTTTCTGTGCTCCAGCCTAACTGGCTTTGGGCTGTGGGAATTTGAACCTTATGGGAGGCTTGAATCTGCTGTTTCATGCAAACGAGCTAAATAAAAAAGGAGACGCTGAATGCAAAACAGGACCCAGCGTCCTGTTGTGCAAAGCTGTAGCGTGTCAGCACCTGGAACACACAGGTGGCTCGAGTCCTGCGTCTCAGGGAAGACAGAGCAGGAGGGGGCCCGGAGGAGGACAGCAGGACTCTGATGACAGCCCTTTCCCTAGGAGGCAGTCGTCAGTCCTTGGGGAGCAAGGAGTAGGCAGGGCTGCCCTGCTGCTCTGCCCTGGCCCAGCAGATCTCTGAGGGCAGGTGTAGGACAGATCAGAGGACAAGTCTTACTTCACACAGCACAGAACTTTTTTATCTCCAATTAATTGCTCATTTCCACGAACATATAAATAGCCCCTACAGAGCTCTCAGTGAGCTCACAAATGACATTTTTAAAAACGAAAAGTTAGAATTGCTGCCAATACATCAGTAGCCCTTTCGTTTCTCAGATGTAGAAATTACAAATGTGAAAGGAAGAATTTTTTGGTGAGGGAGATGGTTTCTTCCCCTGCCCGTGTAAGTCTGTGTCATGGTGGGAGGAGAGAAGCGACCTAGGGGGTGAGAGGTCTTGCTAGGTCAGGGAGGCCACACTTTTCCTGCGACAGGCTGCCCCGGAGGTGCAAACAGCTCGTGTTCCAAAGGCCCATCTGTATAGTCTTTGTTTACATCTCAGAAGATATTTTTATATAGACACTGTTTTCAGTGATGGTTGGGGTTCGAGGCGGGTCCCACAGAGCCACTGGAGGCCATAGGTCCTGTGATCTGTAGAGTTGACACAGTGCTGTTCACACACACACACACCCCTTCTCATGTAACCTCCCGGTGGCTGAGAGGACCACTGCAGTCCTGAAATGTCACATGATTCTATTCGTATCTGATGATTTCAAGCCAGGCAACCGCCTCATGCTGCTGTTTTTAATACACTCAGGAGACACGTCCCCCACACCAGCCAGACCCTTCTTGGGTTTTCCACCTTCACTGTCACAGCACAGGATTGCTGGCAAGGCTGGCATTGGAGGACATTTTTGTATAAGCTGCTGGTTTTCCCTGCCTGTTGTAACCCAGGCTTCAAGACCAGCATCCTCTGTTGGTTGCCATGGTTACAGCTGAAGAAAGGAGTCCTAGTTTAAAGCAATAAGGGCATGAATCTAAGAATCAATTTTCTTGCTTCCGTGCCCCTTCTCTTCCTGTTATCTCCCCTTCCAATAACAGTGGATTCTAAAGCTGAAAAATCTGACAAGGAATCTGCTCTTTGTTTTTACCTATTAAGGCTGAAGTCTTTTTTCTTGTTTGCTCTTTAGTTGCCTAGAGCCCCCAGATGTATTCTAGATAGAAAATTCCAAATGTAGAGAGAGTAGAGAGAGCGCCCCTGTTCTTCAGGATGTCTTGTGCAGTTGCTCCTCCAGCCCTCAGCATCTCAGTCCCAAGAGCAGCGCTGGCCCGTTGCCTGTTGCTGAGCGACAGCCTGCCTCAGCCCTCCACCTCCTCCTCAGCTCTTGGTCCTCACACCAGCGCTGCAGAAGGAGCGAGGCCGGAGCCATGATGTGGGCGATGGAGGAAGGCACTCGTCTGCTCCCCTGCCCTCCCTAGCCCATCACTTTTCCAAAAATAATTTTTATATTTATTTGCTTCAGTTTCTCCACCCCTAAAATGGAGCTTATACTATTGTCTTTCCTTGTAGGGAAATGGAAGATGGATAATAAAAATTTTTTTCTTTTCTCCTTAGAAGCAGATAACATGCATTTAAAGCTTATCTTTTGTTGGTATTTTTAATATTACATTCCTTTCCACTTTGGGCATAGGAAGTCATTAGAATGAGTTCCCCCTCGAGTTCCGGTAGCTCATACTGGTTACTGAGGACTCCTATTCAGTGCCTTTCTAGACCCTGATAGAGGTTCAGGGAAGGGGTGATGAGAATGCACCTTTGTTCCTTGGGACAGAGGCTGGTCTCTCAAAAGCAGGTAGTGTGGAAAAGCAGCGCTAAAGCTCAAGGGGGAGGAATGGCCAAGAGAAGTGAAGGGTACACAAGGCCAGACCCAGGGAGAATTACAAACCTTGGGATCATACCCTGGCATTTATTTTTTTTTTCTCCTTTCAGGCTTCGAACCAGAAACATACTGGGATCGAATGCACCTTTTCCAGGAAGCCATTGCACACAGGTTTGTCCCTTAGCAGGAGGGCATCATGGGAGGGCGTCAAGTGATTGTCATGAGTAGCAGTTACAAATAAACCCAAACCCAGTTTGTTTCATTTCTGGGGAAGTGGATCTAGTTCACCAAAGACCGACTCACTGCTGATACCTTACAGGACTTTTTGCCTTGGTTTCAAAGATAAGCATTACCCCTCCAGTTCCTGTAGCTATTGTTTCTCAGACCACATTACCTTCTTCCAGTTGAGGGGAAAGCATAGAGGTCTCTCCTTAGCCGCCAACAAGACCTTGAGCCAAGCTGTCAAGCAGATGACGTGAGATGAAAAACTGTAAAATACTTCAAGAGCCCCTTGACACATGCCAAAAAGATAATGGGGGTTGAAAAGCAATAGATAGATAATTTACTGGCAGTAGGATATGTGCCGGGGAGGGGCTTCCCTCGGCTTAGCTGCCTACCCCTCAGGCCAGTCCCACTTTGTCTCTAGAACACACCACACGGTGTTCACTTGCTGCTTCATGTTAATCATGGCAGAAGCAAGTCCTCCTTTCTCACTTCCATAATCTTCTCGCTGCACCGTCTGCAGTGTCCTGCCATCTCCTTATTTAAGTATATTCAGCTGTGCACCTCACACCCTGCTCCCGCCCCCAGCCCACCACAGACTGGCTTCTTCCAGCAGGAGGGGGTTCTGACTGGGGGCAGAAGGTGGAGAGCACAGTGGGTCGGTGGCAAAGGGCGTTGATCCAGAAAGCAGACAGGCCTGGCTCACCTCCGCCTCCACCAGCATGCAGCTGAGGAACCGTGAGCAAGTTCTGGAACTGCTTCACCTTCATTTTCTCACCACTCGCTGGGTTGTTGGGAGAGTTCTCCGGTGTTCCCTGCACCTAGGAAGCCCTGGGTAGACAGTGGGTATCATTAAGAAGGCCCCAGCCGACTGATGAGTGTATAAGCAGGTCTGATGCTTCCCTTGGATGATATCATTGGGTGGTGATTGGACTTTGCTGCCTAGATGTCACTCGGGACATGGCCTTTCGATGTCTTCACGTCTTCTGTCCCATCCCCACGAATCACTGCACGGACTGTGCTGATGTCCCTGCACCTAAACACTGCGCTCCCTTTCCCACCTAGACCCCATCGTCCTCACCTATATCCCCCTCCTGCATCTATCAGCCATGCTCCACCACAGATTCCCAGGTCCCTGCTCTCTCAATCCCTCCTTCTCTTTTTCCCAACACACTCTGCCCATCTGTTACCCTAATCTAGGGGCCCCTGGAGGGCAAGGGTATGCATTTTTCTCATTTTTATTTCCCTTTACAGCACCTAGCAAAGTGCCTTGCCCAGAGTAGCTTTTGCACAGAGTGGAACTCTAGGTTGGAATGTGACTCTGAAATGAAACATTAGCCCACCCATAAGGTTCATCTCTGAAAGAGTTAGAAATGTCCAATAAATAAAATCTTTTAAAAAAGGAACAAAAGAAGAAGAAGAAACTGGTCCAGCTTCCCTGGACTCCCCTGCTGTGGTTCCCCAGCTCCTCCTTCATATTTGTCTGGATGGGATGGGTGCTCCCCACCCCTGCCCTCGCTGTAGTCCTTGCTCGAATGCTCCCCGAGTGGACAGTGAGGGGGCCAAGCGCCATGTGGTTAAATTGCCGTTTTAAAATTAAAGGTCTTCCCTGGTGACCTATGGAAGAAATGAGGGAAGATTCTGGTCAGGCTGATCCATGCTGAGTAAATAAACAGCCTTGGTTGAAAAGTAGAGAGGAAGAAAGGCAAAATCCAGAACCATTCCTATACATGATTGAGTCAGCCTATAGATGATGGAGCTTGCTGTGCACGTTAGCTGATCCATTTAACTTGCGTATTTGACTTCATGTGTTCTTTGATAAATAATTATTGAAAGCCGGTGTAAAGCTGAGAGCTTATACAGAGGATGCAATGGAAGGAGACAGGTGCTTTACCTCCTTTAGTTCTGCCCACATCACTGCCTTCGTTACATAAACCTCTCAGAGTCGGGGTGGGAGCCACATCTGTTAACATGTCCTTTTCAGCACTTAGCAGGTAGAGCCGTAATAAATGTGTTTGGTGGAAATAGAAAAACCTGGAATAGAACAAACCATAGATGAGAAGCAGAATCGAATAAGTCACAGATGAAAAGTGGCTCCTCCTACCCATTTCCAGAATGGAACAGTGAAGCAGAGAGTCCCAGACTTTGTTCCTCATTTTTAAGAAGAGAATTTCAATTAAGATAATTCATTCTATTTCAATTCAGAGCCTTCTTGGAGAACCTACTATGTGCTCAGCTGGGAGAACTAAGGGAAGGAGGTGTGGCTAAGATGAATTGAGATAAGCACCTTCCTCCTCTCGTCACATGGGTGGGCACCCGGCACCATGTAGGACCTGGTGTGGATTCTAGGGAGAGGCAGAGAAGAGGGGCGGGATGGGACAGCTCGACAGCACCCAGAGGAAGGTCTGACTGGACAGGTGGGGGGCATGCAGAGGGAGGGGTGGCGGGCAGAGACAGGGCTGGATGTGGGGTGCAGCTGGTGAGAGGACTCTCCCCCACCTGGAGGTGACGGGAGGCCTGGCGGGAGGAAGTCTGATGAAGGTGAAAACCAGCAGCCTGAATGTTCCATCTTGAAAGAGATCTTTCCAGGTCCCTGTAGCTCAGGCTGTCAGGAAGTCCTCTTAGCCACATATGCTCTCCCTGTCCCTTTAGCTAAGGAGGCCCTAATCTGTGTGTCTTCCTGCCCTTCCCTTAGGTTTGGGTTTGTGCAAGATAAATATTCCGCCTCTGCTTTTAACTTCCCCGCCGAGAACAAGCCTCAGTACATCCACGTTACAGGTGAGACACTCAAGGTGAAACGTGGGGCAGATGGGTCCCTGTGGGGGGAGCCTGTGCACGAGAGCCCCTCCTCTTGATTGACCCTGTGTCTGCAAAGCCCCCGCAGCCACCTGGGGGTGGGGGGGCCCTCCTGGTGGCGGTGACACGGGGCCTCCCCTTGCTCCTCAGGAACAGTGTTCCTGCAGCTGCCCTACGCCAGGCGCAAGTTCTCAGGGCAGCAGCGGCGGCGGCGGAACTCCACCAGCTCCACCAACCAGAACATGTTCTGCGAGGAGCGTGTTGGCTACAACTGGGCCTACAACACCATGCTGACCAAGACGTGGCGCTCTAGTGCCACAGGGGATGAGAAGTTTGCTGATCGGCTGCTCAGGGATTTCACGGACTTCTGCATCAACCGCGACAACCGGCTGGTCACATTCTGGACGAGCTGCCTGGAGAAGATGCATGCCAGCGCCCCATGAGGCCAGGCCACGCCGTGATCCGAAGCACAGGGAGGATTCCGCTCTTGCTTTCCAAGTCCAGTAGGGGCAGTGGGGCTCTGGGCGGCAGGTGGCTGTGCTCCCGTCAGTGAGTGGGGGCCATTGCTGCTGCTTCTACCCCCGCCCCCAACAAAATGTTCTTCCCCTCGAGGAGAAAGACTCGGGAAGAAACCAGCGCTGAGAGCAGGTGGGAGGCTCATATGGTCCGTGGGAGGACCTCAGTACTGGGGAGAGGGGCGAGCAGCCCCCATGAATGTCCTTGGAGAGGGGGTGGCTCCTGAGAGTATCCTTTCCCTCTCCTAGCTGTGGGCTTTTCAGAGCGGTCTGCCACTTCCCACCCAAAAGTGTGCACAGGATGTAAGATAATTTTGTGAAATAGCGTACCATAGGCTCACACCAACTGTATATACCTGTACATATCAGAAGCAGGAATAAAGTGTCACATGCAGCATCTCTGGCCCCCACCTGGTTCCGGGCAGTGGCAATCCCATCCTCAGCTGAGCATTCGGACCCCATCGCCAGGGACATGGTGGCAAACGAGGCAGCCACAGAAGGTGAGGAGGACTGTAGAATTCACTGTCTTGGAGAGTCTGGCTGGGGATTTCCTGAAAGATGTCTCTTCATAGGCCCTTGGGCAAGAGCAGAATAGTTGAGTTCAGACCTAGCGAGCAGCGCAGATAGTACCACGCACAACCGCAGGCTTGTGCTGTCAGAATGAATCTTACTAAGCGGGTGAGCCCAGGTGTGGCACGCAGATGTCATGGCATTCTAAAAAAAAAAAAAAAAAAGGGAAGTCTCTATTGACACCCAAGGTTTAGAATCTACTTCTTAAAAGGATAAGATTCAGCATGGGGCCTCAACCTCAGCATCCTTCCCTAACCTGCTAGTGGCAGGGGTGAGGGGCTGCAGGACAGAGGGGACCTGACGGGTACTGCCGCTTCCTCCCCCTCCATCTCTACACACAAGCCCTGTTGATGTCCCTCCTTGGTAGCTTGCAAATCCACCCGCTTCCTCCCAGCCCTCTGCTGCTGTGCCCAGCCCTACACAGCCCTCCTTCATCTTCCTCCTCCTCTTGCATGGCTGGGAGAGCCCCTAACCCATCACTGCTTTCCCTCCAGGCCATCTTCCACTTGGCAGTCAGAGTCTTATTTAAAAACCACTGTGATTGGGGCACCTGGGTGGCTCAGTGGGTTAAAGCCTCTGCCTTCGGCTCAGGTCATGACCTCAGGGTCCTGGGATCGAGCCCCACATCGGGCTC
>CM052889.1:59186544-59210779 GCA_028534135.1 Potos flavus | reverse complement strand
CCTTAGAACAGAGGGGTTCTTGGAGATCTGGGCCAACTCTTTCATTTCTCCCAGTTAAGGAAACATGGAGTGACCTGCCCCAGGCTCTAGGTGGAACTGGGACAAGGGCCAGGTCCTCTGGTTCCCAGGCCCAGTGTTTTTCTAAGCATTTGGTTGTAGTCAGCAGTGTGGTGGTTGAGAGGGCAGGCGTAGGAGGCAAGTGTCTGGATTCAGATTCTAGCAGGGCCACCGGCCAGCATGTGAGTCTGAGTAAGTTATTGCATCTCTCCGAACCTCAGTTTCCTCATCTGTAAAATGAGACACTAGTACCACCTCCCAGGGTCTTGAAACCCACATGAGACAATGTGGGTAGAGAGCATGGACAGTGCCTGGAACATTGTGCCCCTCCCTCAACATCAGCTGTTAAAATGATGGCAATTGCCCCAGACTCTCTGAACCCCAGGAGTTTAGAGAAGGGAATAATCAGAGAGCTGGAGTGGACAGGCTAGTCTTTACAGAAGAAGTGGCCTTGGGCCTCGTGGGATGGATAGGTGTCAGAGTGGTCAAGAGGCTGATCCCAGTGTTCCCACTTGGGCCAGAGGGGTGCACTCCACTAACTAGTTGCTGTGGTCGTTCTGCCTTATCTAGGTCCCAAGAACTTCTGCTGAGAAGTTTTTTCTCTTGTCAGAGGTGCCGCATTGCCAAAGGCAGGAAGAGGGCCTTTCGGACCATGCCGTGCTGGCTACTTCTCGTCGTGAACAGGGTTGTTGCTGACGCTGAGCAGCTCTGGAGACATTTCTCAGTTCTGAGGTCATGCTGGGGTGTACCCAGGCCCTCGGGCACCTGGGGAGCCACCACACGGCCTCCTGAATGTAGAAATGAATCCGGGGTGGGGAACCACACAGAGTGTGAGGTGCAGAAAAACCCGATGGAAAAATAGATGAGATAGAATAACATCTGGGCCCTCTACCAAAGGAATGGAAAGAAGCCAGGAAAGCTTCACAGCAGATGTGGTAGCTGTGTTAGTCCCCCCAGCTGTGGTTCTCCAGTGCTCCTGGGTAAAAGAGCTTGCATAAATTGCAGATTCCAGAGCCTCTCCCGGAGATTCTCATTTGGGGGCTCTGGTACTCTGCACTAGAAACAGACCCTGTGCTGCCAGTGGTCCATTTGAGAAACTCTGTTCCAGATTCCTTCTGTGGGCTTCTTCCTGAGTACTCTATACACAGCTCTAACTAGCCTAGAAGTCTGATTCTTAGACCAAAGCAGATTAGAAACCACATACCGAAAGGCAACACAGTAGAGGCAGAGAACTTGACAGCTGAGAGAAATGACATCTGACACCAGACAGAGAGCTGCACGGGGCCGCCCAAGGCACAGGACCGCTAGCGCCTATGCAGCTGGGTCGGGAACTGCCAAGTACTACATGGGATGGGCACGGAAGTCTGTATCCCCTGTGTAGGAAGAGACCCATCCAAATAATTAAAATGGAAACTTGAGGTATTACAAGGAAGAAGCAAATGACATACGCTTGACACTAAAGAAGTCTGTGAGGCTTTGCCAACGTGGATATGAAATAGTGGGACAGAAAGGTGAAGAGAAGCCAATTTAAGCCTGAACATTTCAGTTATATATAATAATAGTCACTCCGTTTCTTTTTTTTTTTTTTTTTTTAAGATTTTATTTATTTGAGCTGGTGAGGGGAAGGAGCAGAGGGAGAGGGAGGAGCAGACTTCCTGTTGAGCAGGGAGCCCGATGCAGGACTCGATCCTAAGACCCTGAGATCATGACCTGAGCTGAAGGCAGGTGCTTAACTAACTGAGCCACCCAGGCGTCCCAGTCACTCCATTTCTTTTTTCTTTTTTTTTTAAGATTTTTATTTATTTATTTGACAGAGATATCACAAGTAGGCAGAGAGGCAGGCAGAGAGAGAAAGGGAAGCAGGCTCCCCGCTGAGCAGAGAGCCTGATGCGGGGCTCGATCCCATGACCCTGAGATCATGACCTGAGCCGAAGGCAGAGGCTTTAACCCACTGAGCCACCCAGGTGCCCCGACCAGTCGCTCCATTTCTTGAGTGTTGGCTGTGTTCCAGGCAACGTAGCATACATACTTTACGCGCCACTGCATTGGGTAATCTTACCAGCCATCATCAGGCCAGATGAGAGTGGAAGGCCCAGGCAGGAGAGCCCAGGGCCACACAGCTAACAGCAGGGCTGGGAATCAGGCCTGTGGGACCCCAGAAGCCGGCCCCCGCCCACTGTGCTGTTTGCCCCTGGCTGGGTCAGTGAGGTGTCGCCACTGCTCTGACCTGGGGCTCTGGCTTGGGGCCCCGTATTCCTTTCAGCTGACTCTACTGTGTGTGGTTCGGCCCTGCTGGTGCACAGAGGCCGTGTAACACGTGAATGTGGCCTCACATACAGGTGCTCTGCTGGGAGCATGCAGTGACTTTGAGCAGGTGCCAGTGGCTTTTCCTCGCCTCCAGGCTCCTCTCTGGAAGGCCCTGTCTGCTCCTTCCCTTCCAGCCCCACAGCCCCTGACTTCAGCCTGCAACTGCTTTGGGCAGCTCCTGGTTTTCAGGTCATGCCACACGCTTGCCCAGTGCCTGGCCTGGAACGCATGGGTTGTTGGGGGCAAAGCAGGCGCCAAGGACTCATTCCTACCAGTCTTTAGATTTGTTCTCCCTCTGCTTCTCTGGCTGCAGCAAGATTCATCTGTTTCTTCAGTGAATCAGCACATAGTCCTTCCAGGAAGAAAATCTGTTCCCACCCTGGTGGCAAAGCACAGGGGGTGAGTGGGGGGAGTTGCTGTATGACCACCAGCAAACCCCTCTCTCCAAGCCCTGGAATTTTCGTCTGAACTCCTCTGGCAATGAGTCTGGGAGAAGCCTTGGGGAATCACGATTTCAAATCTTTCCCCTCCTCGACCAGCGGGAGAGCCGAGTGCCAAGAGGGAATGGGAGTTCCTATCAGTCTCCGACACAGCTGGTGGCATCTGGGATGGGAGCTGAGTCCCTTGCCTCCTCTCTGTGCACTGCGGATTGTACCAGATTGGTTATCCAGGCCCAATCTCTCCCCGTTAATCCTCGGATGTCTCTTCAAAAGAGAGAATTTTATTTTTAAGCCCAGGGCATCCTGGGAGAGAAACATTTTCCTAATGTTTTTGTTCATCCAACCCTAGTAGCTCACATTCTGGGTTCTTCTCTTCCCCATAGTCTTCGAGCAACAGGTAGGTGTGACCAGGTGCTGTCCTAGGAAAGGCACCCTTTTGCAAGGCGAAATGTCCTGCCTCTCATCCTGTGTGCCCTCAGAAGCCAAGCAGACACAACTTGAGAGGGAATGGCCTCTGCCCGAGGCCAGCCTGTGAGATTTTTGTCCTAAAGCTGGCTCAAAACCCCCGCCCCTTTTCCAGGCTGGTGCATACAGCGCTGGAGGAGAACCAGGAGCTAGCCGGGGGTTCTCACCTGGGGGCAGTTTGGCCCCCCTTTGCGGGACATTTGGCAATGTCTGGGGACAACTGTGGGAAGTGCTACCAGCATCTCATGGGTGCTTTTAAACACTCTATAATGCCTAGGACAAACCCTACAACAAAGAATTATTCGGCCCCAAACATCAATAGTGTCGAGGTTGAGATACCCTGAACTAGATTCTGACCCCGTAAGAGGCCCAGATGGCAGGCCCCTCCTTCCTGTGACTTTGGAGGAAAAGATATATGCCACTTGCCCCTGATTATGGAGCTCTAAATCCTTTCCTGATGGCAATCCCAACCCTAATCTCCTATAGCCATTACTCTTGCTAGGTGCTAGGCCAGAGTGGCTAAGGGACCTGCTTAGCGCCATACTGCAAGTTGTGGACAGCACCAGGTTTAGAATTCTGGTCATATTGAGTGCTTACGTGCTGTCGCACGGTCCTTGTGTTTCTCTTTCCTTATACACAGAGCTCGTCTCTCTAGTAACATATAACCTCCCTGAGGGCAGAGAGCACATCTTGCTCGTCCTTGTATCATCCACAGCAAGTGCCCGTCACACGTAGGGGCTCATTTAGCATTAGTTCAATTCATTCATTCGGCCAACATTTATGCAAAGCGGAACCCATGTCAGCCCTGCACTCTTAGTGGAGGGACACAGACGTAAAGCGCTACAGAAATAGAGGAGGGGGGCCTAATTCTATGTAGGGAAACTGGGAAGACCAGAGAAAGGGGCATTTGGACTGGGATTTGAAGGCTGTATAAGAGTTCTCCGGGCAGGTGAGGAGTATGGGCTGGGGAAGGGATTCTGGAGGGCTGGAGGGCTTTGGCACCAGACTAAACAAGAGAACGTGACTGCCTAAAACCTGACGGGTGCGGGGGTGAACTGGAGAGCAATTTCTCCAAACCCGCCCTACTCAGCCCACACTTCCAACAGCTGATTTCTGGAGGGAGGTTAGTGTGGTCAGGTTCCAGGGTGCAAACCAGAATGACACACGGTCCACTGTCGGGAAGCCCTGAGCCAGCCTCGGCCCCGGGGTCCCACCTTGGAGAGGAGGGGACAGAGACACGACACCTTGCTCACCTGTCAGGCTTTGCTCTTTCTGGTCGTGGATCTGAAGAGCAAGCTTTCAACATACCTAGGCTCCGAGGAGGGGGCCGACATCGCTGGCAGGGCAGGCAGAGCCGATTTCATTATCCCCTTTCTCTTCAATAAGCCAGAAACACTGCTTGCAGTTTTGGCCTCTCCAAGCTCCCAGAACCATGCCGAGTCTGGGGGATGGATGTGAGACCCTGGGGGGGCTAAGTACTATGAAATATTTTGAGACCTTGCACAACCAGGTAGATTCCCTGCAGTTCTTGTCTGACTTGAGTGCCCATGACCTGTGCGATCCTGAGCAAGTCCGTTCCACTGGTTGGACCTCAAGTTTGGGGGCGGGGCAAGGATGGTGTTCCTTCTGGCTCTTATAAGGAATCGGGAGTTGAAGACCCAACGCCATCAGCTTTGCGAGGTGGTCTGGGTGGCACACAGAATATGCCATAACTTTAAGGCAGCCCTGTAAATACTCCCCTCATGGAGACTAGACGCTCTGTTTTGGATGCGTCTGGCAGATGTGCTGGGAACCTGGTCCAGCACCAGCTGGTCTGAAGCTTGGGAAGGGAGCGACAGAACGCAGAAGAAATGTAATAGCAGGAGCTCTTGCACTGAAGCCCAAGCACATGCGTGCCCACGGGCTGAGTGCTAGAAGCCTGAGGACAGCCCGAGGCAGGCGGCTAGGTGGTGGTACCCCCACTCCTCCGAGGAGAAACTGAGTCTCAGGGAAGTGGAGGGACTTAGCCAAGTTTAGTAAGCGCCCACGTGGCAAGGGAGGGATTGAACACAGGAGTTCTCCACCCCGAGGGCTCTTCCCTTAGAGAGAAAGAGGTGGGAGCATGGAAGCAAGAAGTCCACTGAAGGTGGCTTCCGTGGTGGGACAGCCATGTCTGGGAAGGAGGGAGGACAGGGCTTGAGCCCCGGGCTCCCCACAAGGCAATGAGGGCCACGTTCCCAGGCTCTCCAGTGCCTCATCTCCACACTGGCCACAGCTGGTGGTTGGCGCTAGGACAGGAGCACTCCTGGGTGGTCGGACACACAGGATGTGTCTCGCCTCAAAGCAGAAGTGAAACGGGGCGCACTTCCCCTTGCCACACGAGGCAAGTCTGACCACCACCCCCTTGCCACCATCTCCTGCAGAAACCAGGAGACTGCCTGCCCCTGCTGGGGTCCAAGATTGGGGGTGGGGGGCCACTGAGAAGCCAGCCTGGGGACCCAGGTCTGGGAACCCATGCAGGGAGCTGGGTGTCCACTTCCCAACACACAGCTTGGGATCTCCTCATGCATGCCTCCTTGGGCAGCATCTGTGTGATTGGAAGGTGCTGTTTCTCCCAGGTTCTGTGATTTAGACCTCAAGGGAGATGGCCCTTTATACAAGTATTCTGTCTCCTGGCAGAATCGCAGCCAGCTTATCTCTTTAAGAGGGAGATTTGTTTGTGGCTCACTCTCCCATTCATGTTCACAAGTTTGATCATTCTCCCATTAACAAACATTGAGAGCCGTCTACGTGCCAGGCATCGTGCAGATACAGAAGGGAGAATGATGGCAAACCCCATCATTGTGAGCAAATGTTACATAGCTCACTAGTGTTATGGTTGTGAAATAATTCATTGTGAAAAGTACAGCAAAGGCCAATGAGAGGTCGCCGTGAGAGGTTAAAGGGGCGCACCCAACCTAGTCTAGGACTCAGGGAAGGCTTTCTGGGCATTTCCATGGAAATCTGAAGGATGGCAGAGCTTGCAAAGGGCAAAGTGGGAGGAAAGGAAGAACCTAAGAGGGAAAAGAAGCTTGGTGTGCCCTGGGGAGAGGCCGGGGCTGGTGTGGCTGGAGAAAGAAGCAGAGACCAGGGCACATAGGATACAGGCTACTTAAGAGGTCACCCCTGTTTGACACATCTTCAAGAGAAATATCTGGAAGGCCTGGTGACTTTAGGTAAGCCTTTCTCTTCTCAGGACCTCAGTTCCCTCATCTTTTCAATAGAAATATGTTCACCATGCATGCAGGATTGCCGAAGAACCTTCAGGTAAAGTGCTGGTTCGGGGTCTGCCAGTGGGGAGGTGCCTGATAAATCAGTGTAGCCATTAGTCTAACCGTGACCAAGCCGGGCCAGGAATCCAGGCTCCAGGCCCGGCTCCCGCGCCCCGGGGGCTGCCTTCACCCTAGGGCCGCTTCTAGGAGATGCGGAGCCCAGTCACTGGGGCCCATCTGCCCAAGCTCCAACTTGCTTCCTGCCGCAGCGTCTCCCGACTTCGCCAGCCTGGGAAAAGGCTCCAGTTTACAGCTCTGGCCGGCCCTAGAAGCGGATGCTCCTCTCGTGCCTCCCCGCCCATACAGGGCCCCAGCTGGCTGACCAGTCAGTCTTTGCAGACTCCCCCTGCCATGCAGGTGAGGGACGGAGGTGGCACCGAGCTGGCAGCCCCAGGGCTGAGCGGCAGCAGAACTGCCTTGTTCCACAAGGATAGAGCTGCTCTGGAGTCCTTTTCTTCCGATTCAGGGAAGAAATCTCCCGAAGGAGAAAGGAAGTGGCATTAATCACATGCCCGGAGCTGTGTGGGGTGCTTTGCTTGCCACCTGGTTTCTTTCTAGCAACAACGTAGTGGGCATGATTGGCTGCCTTTTACAGAGGAGTACCTGTAAGGATCAGGGTCACCCAAGGTCACCCAGCTGGCACATGGCAAGATCAGGATTCTACGCCGGGTCCCATAACCTTGCCCTGCTCCCTGGCCCTCGGTGGGGGGGCCTTTGGGCTGTGTTTTGTTGTATTTTGTATTTCTTTCAGCGCGAGCCCACTGTAGGAGGCCTGGAAACGAAGTGGTCAAGACTGAGTTTTGATTTCTTCATCTGGCCAGTGGCCACAGGAATATCACACAATGATCCAGGGGGAGCCATCTCAGCAATGGGTAGGGCCACCCCCCTCCTGCCCCCATTTTACAAAAAGGAAACTGAGGCCTAGAGATGGGGAGCAACTTGCCTGAGGTGACAAGGTAATTCAGCGGAGAGCTGGGCCAGGCCACACTCCTTGCGGACTCCTTCTCCGGCTGCCTTCCTCACCCTCTCTCGCTGGCCTTCATGGCTCCGTCCAGTCTCCACACACTGGAGGATCCCAGGCTGTGGGCCCTGGACCTCTGTTCTGCATTTCCTTCCTCGGGCGACGCAGTCTCATGATTCTAACCACCACCTACTTAACCATGCCCGTGTGTCTCAACCTGAGATCTCTAGCCCCGACCCCACCTCTGAACTCCAGCCTGTCGGTCCGGCTGCCTTCTCAGCCTCTCCTGAGTGATCTCAGAGGGTGACAAACCGGATATGTGTAAAACACAACTCTTGATTTAGCTGTGTCCTCCCGGCTCCCACCCAAACCTGCTCCTCCCACAGTCTTCCCTGTTTTAGTCACTGTACCATCATCTATCCAGTTTTTCCAGCAGAAAGCCTTGGAGTTATCCTGTGTTTCCTTCCCTCGGCCCCACCCACATCTAATCCATTAGCAAAAATATATTGTAATCGGACCCTTCTCACCACCTCCACGGTCATCTGAAGCAGCAGCATCCTGGCTGGTCCTCCTGGGTCCTCTTTTGCCTTGAAGAATGTATTCTCCTCATAGCAGCCAACGTGCTCTCTTTTAAACAGAACAGGCTGTGCCATTCCCCTGCCTGAAACCCTCCAGTGACTTCCCATCAATTCAGGATGAAATCCCAACTTCTTGCACAGCCCACAAGGTCCTATGGGGCCTGGGCTTCTGGAAGCATCTGTCTCCATTCTCATCTCTTCCTGCTCACTCAGAATGACGCAGCATCTCTTCTCCCTGTTCCATGAATGCCCCAAGGTTGCCCCTGCTTCGGTGCCTTTGCACGACTCTCCTCTCTTCTTGGAACCGTCCTCCCAAGGTCATGGCTCAGTTGCTTTCTCATTGTTGGTGTCACCTGCCACCTTCTCAGGGAGGTCTTCCTTGTCTAGAGAGGCACCACCCCCTACCTGTCACTGCCCCATCACACTGCCCTGTTATCTCTCCCTTACAGCACTTTTCATCACCTGAAATCATCTGCATTGTTTGTCCACTTGTGCATTGTCTTTTCTCCACACTGGAATGTAAGTTCTGGGACTGTTTTTTGTCCCTGCCAAATCCTCAGTACTCACCTTAGTGTGCATACATAGCACACGGTAGGTACTCAGTGAGTGCTTGTTCACAGAACCAGCCACATGGACTAAGAGCCCAAGTTACACATCAAATTTATTAGAGGTTGCTGTCCCCAGACATCTCGTGTATGGGACAGCGTTTCCCAGTCCTAGGACTTCTTTACAAGACCAATTTCTTTAGGTGCTCAGTGGTCACTCCCTTATCTGCCAACTCTACCACCTACAAGCTGTGTGACCTCAGGCAAGTTACATACTGTTCTGTGCCTCAGTTTTGTCAGTTGTAAAGCGGGGATGTTAATAGTGCCCACCTCACAGGGCAAACGTGAGAACAATGAATGGATGCATAAAGAATGCTTTATGAAAGCAGTGTATGGGACATAGTGTTCAGTAACACTAGCTCTGTTATTAGTTTTATTTATCGATATTATTATCACCACCACTACCATCATCACTATTTGTTTGTTTGTTTAAGTAGATTTCACACCCAGCATGGAGCCCAGCATGGGGCTTGAACTCATGACCCTGAGCTCAAGAGTCAGATGCTTAACTGACTGAGCCACCGAGGTGCCCCCTCATTGCTGGTTTTTTAAGTTGATATATACTTGACATAATACATCATGTTAGTTTCAGGCATCCAACAAATGGTTCGATATAGGTCTAAGTTGCAAAGTGATCAGCACGAAGCCTGGTCAACATCTATCCCCATTTTCCCTCCTGGAGGAGGCGGGTGTTTCTTCTCTGCCCTTGTGCCACTTTGCCTACTCGGTACCCTTCAGCGGTCTCCTCTCTCAATTAAGGAAAAGACTTAGTGCCTTTAAGTAGCCTGTGAGCCATCCACCTCTCTCTCTAGCCTCATCCTCTTGCACATCTTTTCCGGCACTTTCCCCCTCTGCCGTCACACTGGCCCCATTTCAGCTCTTCCCATGGTGGATGCTGAGTCCCACACCAGGCACTTGGCCTGCAAGTTGCTTTCCCTCCTTCTTCACCTGGTCAATCAATGCCTGCTCTTCATTCCCATCTCAGATTGGTCACTACTGCCCCAGCCTCCGTGACCACAGAGGAGTGGAATTCCCTTACTTTCACGCAATCCGGGCAGCATGTGTCTCTGCACCAGCACTCATCACACGAGTAGGTTTGCATCCATCCCCTATATTTGGGTTAAATATCTGCCTTTCCTAATAGACTCTGGGCTCCATGAGGACAGAGACCAAGTCGTTCCTTGCTCACCTTTGCACGGCCAATGTTAGCACAGTGTTTGCATACAGTAGGCCTTCTATAACATTAAATAAAGAGGAGAATGAATGAGTGGCAAGGAGGCCTTCGGGTTGGAGGCTTTGGTCAGAACAAGCCCAGAACCGCCCTGAGAGAAAATCTACTGTCTTGGTAGAACCAACCAGGCTTTATACTGGCCTTCCAGCTGCAACAGTCCTTCTGACTTCTAGCAGGTTCCACCAGTGAGCGACATGGTCCTGGGCAGCTCCTGCATGCTGCATGCCTTCAGGGGTGCCCACAAGGTTAGGGAGAGCTTTGCTCATCTAAGCCAAGACAGAAACTGGACATGAGGCTGTGACACAATAGAGAAGTCTGTCTTGCTTCCTGAGCTCCGCTATCCCACAGTGCCAGACACGTCCCCTTTTCCTTCCCTCTCGAAACAGTGTCCTGATGGCAGGGCACTCTGTTCTGGGTTTTCTGGCTAATGGCGTTTTCTTTAATTGGTTGGAGCAGAGGACCTTGCAGGCTGTAGACCTGGGCCAGTCCCCCACAGGGTCTGTGCCGGGACACGGTGAAATGAGAGAAATGGGGACAATGTAGGGAGTTTTCATAAAGCTAAATTAATTCTCAGATTGTCTGCCCTACTTTTTATGTGTCATGATGCCCTTTCTTTTATGAAACAAGGGTGATGGGAGGTGGTGATAGGGTTCTTTTCTTTTTAAATGCCCTTGTTTGTCAAATCACCTACTTAATTTTGTTTTGAAATGTACTGGTCCGTGGACAGTGGCTGAGCCAGGATGAGAACCTAGGCTCTCTCTAGTTCCAGGTTAGTGCTCTCTCTGCAGTCCCCCAACCCCAAGAGGGTACGACGTAGGGGAGACATGAGAGCTGGTTGTAAATTATTGACAAACTGCCCTGTGGAAGGTGGGGGGCGTGCTTGTTCTGGTCACACAGAGGGCAGAAATGGGGTCACTGGGTAGCAGTTGCAAAGTCAAAATGTGCCTGTCTGAAACTGCTGCTCAGTGACCCTAAACTTCACGTTGGTTTAGAATAAAGTTTCTTTCTTTCTTTTTTAAAAGATTTTATTTGTTTATTTGAGAGAGAGAGAGAAAAAAAAACAAGTAAGGAGAAGAGGCAGACTCCTTGCCAAGCAGGGAGCCTGACGCGGGGCTCGATCCCAGGACCCCGGGATCATGACCTGAGCTGAAAGCAGACGCTTCACCGACTGAGCCACCCAGGCACTCCTAGAATAAGGTTTCTGACAGGCGAGTGTTCAGTAATAGGCCAGGTCGCTCCACCCTGGCTGTATTCAGGCACAGGTGGAGGGGCTACATCTGGGGCTGTTGGAGGAAATATTCAGGCTGGCGGTGAATTCCAAATAAGGACCTTGGCCTTAGATTCAAACCCACCTGGTTTCAGCACCCGGTTTTACCACTTACTATCTATGTGACCTCAGGCAAGAGTTTCCTTCTCTTAAAAATAGGGGTAATCATGCCTCCCTCAGTCTCCTGTAAGGATTATATAAGGGAGTATGTTTACCATGCCCAGCCCACAGATTGGCCTTCCCCGAGACATGAATCCTGTCCCCAGGGAGCTTACTTAGAGTCTGGTGGAGAGGAAGAGATGGGTGGAGAAAGGATTACATGAAGAAGTTTATGAACAAAGACCAGCAAGAGTGGCCCAGGCTTATGTGCTGGGCAGTTCTGAGGATGGGAGATCAGGCATGGGCTGGATGATCAGGGAAGAACTGACCCTTAAGGCACCACTAGGCTCTGGATAAGTAGAGAGCAAGGAGTATGTTTTCCAGGAGGAGAGCATACAGTGGTCTCTGGCACACAGTAGTAAGCATTAACTGGAAGTAGCTATTAATATCTGAATTGCAAGGGCAGGGGCGCCTGGGTGGCTCAGTTGGTTAAGCATCCGACTCTTTTGATTTCAGCCCAGGTCGCACTCTAGGGGTTGTGAGACTGAGCCCCACGTTGGGCTCCATGCTGGCTGTGAAACCTGCTTGAGATTCTCTCTCTTCCTCTGCCCCTCTCCTGCCTTGCAAACACACACACACACACACACACACACACACACACACACACACACACACTCACACACACACACACACTCACACACTCCCTCTCTCTCTCTCTCTCTCAAAAAATAAATAAAAAATAAAATAAATTGCAAAGGTGTGATGATCCCTCTTTCCCTGGGCTCTGACAGCACTGTGGGCACATTCCTGGCACATCAGACATGCTTGGTATGTGTTGAATGAATAAAGGGAGGATAGGCTAGCCATAGAATAGAGGGAGATATGATCAGGTCTAAGTAAGCTGGGGAAAATGAGAGTCTCCATCCATCCACATATCCATACACCCACCTATCTATCATCCAGTAATACCCACATACATACATAGATCCACTCATCTGTCCATCCATCCATCCATTCTACACTCATCCATCTACCCGTCCATCCATATATACACCTGTTCATCCATCTATCCACTCGTTCATATGTTTAAGGCATAGAACAAGACAAAGCCACTGCCCTTTTGAAGCTTATATCAAGTGGGTCAGGGTTTGCAGATATGAATCAAATAATTACATGGATAAGTGTAAAACGGCAACTGTGATATATGCTACAGATAAAAGGCGTACGTGGTGCCAGGAGAGCCTGAAGCAGGGCAATTTGACCGATTCGGGGAGGTCCAGAAAACCTCCCCAAGAGAGTGACCATTGAACAGAGAGTCAAAGGGTGAGTAGGAGTAGGAGTAACTAGAAGAACTGGGGGGCGTGGTAGGGGTGAGCATGTTCCAGGCAGCTAGAGCAGAGCACATGGAAGGGCAAGATGAAGTTGGGGGTGTCGGGCTGACAATGCAGGGCTCCGGGGCATGTTAAGGATTTTGATTATTATACTTAAAGGCTCTAAGCAAGCCTCAGGTAACAGGATCAGTTTGTATTTGTAAAACACTGCCTGGCTGTGGTTATAGAAAATGGAAGCGGGGGATGGGATGAGCAAGTGCAAAAGCAGGAAGCCTGTGAGAAGCCGACAGTCATCCAGGAAGTTCATGATGGAACCTCAGCCAGGGAAAGCGGTGGGGGGAGGGAGTAGTGGGCGACTCAGAGGCCATTTAGGAGATGAAATGATTAGGCAGTGGGTTTGGTGGGAAGGACGAGGGTGAAGGAGTGGTCTCTGGGATGATACCTAGGTTTCTGGAGAGAACTGTTGCCAGGCAACAGAGTGAAAGACTGCAGAGAGTGGGGAACAGGTCGGACACACTTTTCCTTGAAGTTATTATGCCAGTGTTTGCAAAATAAGGGGCGTGGGAAGATGGGCATGCATAGCTCCCTGGTTGCCTGCACGGGGGTGAGAAGGCTGGTTTAAGGAGGTTGCACGTTACAAGCTGAAGAGTTGAGCCTGGGAGTTACGGCTTCTAGTCTTGGCTCTGCATCTAGCTAGCTGGGTGACCTTGGGGAGGCAGCTTCACTCCTCTGGGCCTCGGCTCTAAAAATCCATGGCCCTGCTGGTCTGGCATTTTAAGGGCAGAAAGCAGCCTGAGTCTTATTTGTGTCCACTGGCACCATTTACAGGGCTCCCCCTGGGAAAGTTATTCCTTGTAGATCTGCTTTTCCAGAGCCTGAAGATTAAAAGAGCATTAAGTCTAGAATGTGAGATCTGAAGGGAATCACAGAGCCCATTTGCCCAAACTTCAAATTGTACAGAGAGAGGCAGCACCTGTGTCTGACCTTGATCTCGATCCCCCTTCGCACCCTGTCCCTGGAGGAAGAGGTGGGGCAGTTTGTGCCAAGCCACAAAGTTGCAGGACAGAAGAGCATCCTTTTGGGGATAAGCTCTGTGTTCCTATTCTTACTTTGGGGTGGGGTGGGGTTTTTTCTGCAGTCCACAGCCATTTCTTAGGACAGATGGGGCTAGGTAGATCCGTGGGGATGGGCTAAGATCAAAGATTTAAGTGATGCTGAGCGTATGGGGGAAACATAATGAAGGGAACGTCTGAAGCTGTGCTGTGCTAAGCTTGGGGTCCTTTCTGACTCTTTGAAGATGCCTCTTGTCATGCACCCCTATTGTGACTCCTGAATGTCCTCCCAGGGTTGCGAGATGCTCTTTGCCAAAAAGGAATGCAGAAAGCCGAGCCTACCCCCTCCCCATCCCCCTGCAAAGGAGGCATAGAGATAAAACGCAGTTGGAACCTCGGGGCTGAGGTTTCCATGGTGGCCCCACTCTGCTGCTTCCCATTGGCCAGGTGTCCTGCTCCAACTTTAGTAACAGAGGCTCAAATACCCATCTCCTTCCTGATTGGCCAGGCTGTGCTGCAGCGCCATGGCAACAGGGGCAGAGGGGCCAGTCTCTGCAGAACTTGAGTCACCATCTACCTAGGGTGGAGCTGAGATCCAGCAGGGGCGCAAGGGATGCAAAGGGAACAGGTAGCCTCATCCTCAGCTCACAGTCGGATGGGGAACCCTCCTCCATGGGAGGCTGGTAGGCTTCATCTCTTTATCTCATCTGTCTTGTATCTGACAGCATCTTCCCTGGCCCTTCTCTTGCCCCGGGGCTCCTGTCTCCTGCAGAAGAAAAACCAAGCCTCCGTCAGTGACAAAGATTGACTCATTTGCCCAGAATCATGCAAGTTGCAATCTAGAATTTGAACTCGTTATTATATTGCATAATTTAAAAGCTTTAGAGGTTTTTTGTTTTTTGTTTTTGCTAGAGAATCCAGGTTTGTTTCTTTTTAAATAAACTTTATTTTTTAGAGCAGTTTTGGGTTCACAGCAAAATTGAACAGAAGGCAAAGAGATTTCCCATAGTCCTTTCAGTTTTAGTAATTTTCTTCATCAGACAGCTAACTCTTTCCAAAGGATTCTTGCATCTGAATCATTATCTGATCCTCTAACCACCCTATCTGTTGGTGATTCAGAGATGAATGACCCGTTTTATAGATGAGGACACCAGACAGAGCCTAGAGAGGGCAAGTGATTTATTCCATGTCACGCAGCTTATTAGTGGCAGAGCTGGGTCTCCAACCCTGGCCTCCTGAGTCCTTACCAGGGCTGTACCCCCAAACCTTTGCCTTATCCATACCAGGGGACTTCCATGAGGGTTGGAGGACTGCTCTGAGGGGTCCTCTCATAAGCCTTGAGAACAATGCTAAGTAAAATCAGCCATTCCAATGTTTCTGACATGGACCAAGCAGTTCACACTAAACTGAGTCCCTGCCAGGCAGCTCCTAAATGTGGCTCCAATCCCCAGGAAGGGTCCGAGTCTCACTCAAACCTTGTTCTCCACACTCTGCTCCCCCAACCCCCAACCCCCGCTAGCACATGGAGAGGTAAAGAAATATTCCTGAACTGAGCTACAATATGTTGATCATTTCTGTGGCTCAGAGCTGCGCTGCGCATGCGCGATCTCATCGACCCTCCCTCATCACAACCTTAGACCTTCAGTCTTCATTGTGCGCCATCTGTAGGTGCAGAAGCTGGTGCTCAGAGAGGTTAGGTAGCGCGCCAAAGTCACACAGCTACTCAGCAGTGCAGCCAGAATTTCAACATGGGCCCATCCGGCTTAAGAGCCGCCTGGTTTGGACAGTGGCGACACGCTCTTCGCCCCCGCAGAAGGCAGCACGGTAGCTTGAAGAGACATCTGACAGCAGATTCTTTTGCTTTTGGCTGTACAGTTTTCCCTCAGTTGAGGCTGTGACTTTACCCATTTTTTGGCACTGGAGAAAGCAGGCTCCGAGGATGTGCTTTGTGTTAGGGACTTGGAAATCCTTGGCCCCTGAGGAGTGACTCAGTGTTCCCCTACACTGTCTGCCATTGCCTAGATCCTCAGCTTTGTGACCTTTCAGGAGAACATGGCTGGGCGGCCAGTAATCGGCAACAGAGGGAGAAAGCCAGTGACATCCTTGGTCTGAATCTGAGCCCCTGCTGAAAATGAATGTTTTGGCAATTTCCTTTCATTTCTGCTCAACTTGGGCTCCCAGAAGCTCTTGCCCCTGACACAAGCCCGGACACCTGGCCTTGCCTTCCTGACCTCCCAGGGGCATTGGTTTTGGAGGATGCACCAAGGTGGGAGCTCACACCTGCCACTCTGCCCCCCAAAGTGCCACACCAGCAAGGGGCAGGCACATGATTTGACCACCACCACCAATTTGTGGCATCTTCCCTGTGTCAGACCCCACATGGGTGCTAAGGAGATGGCAGGGAACAAACCATTATGGCCCCCGGCCTCACAGAACCTGCCACCCAGTGGAGAAGATGGACAAGTCTGCAAGTGAATACGTCGTGATTTCAGATGGTGACACATGCCCAGGACAGGATGAAACAGGATAATGGGGTAGAGAGCAACTGGCCGGGAGTGTGCTGTTTTAGCCAGGATGGTCGGGAAAGGACTCTCAGAGGAGGTGACCTCTGAGCAGGTACCTGAATGAAGAGGAGGAGGCAGTTGTATGTTAGTGATGTCCACATAACAAACCCAAACTGTGTGACAAACCCCCAAACTTAGTGGTTTATAACAACCATTTATTATTTCTCACGAGTTTAGGGTTGGCCGGGGTGGTTTCTCTGCCTGTTTCTCCTGCATGCAGCTGGAGGCACAGCTGGGCTGGAAGGTCCAAGAAGGCCTCACTCAGCCTTCTAGCAGTAGGTGCTGGCTGTTGGCTGGGGCCCCTCAGCTCCCTGTCGTACAGCCTCTCATCCTGCAGTTGGCCTTACATGGTGATTTAGGAGCAGCATTCTAAGAGGGAGTAGGCAAAAGCTGCACAGCCTCTTTAAGCTTAGGCTCTGAACTCATAAAGGTTCTCTTCTGCCACATTCTGTTGTCAAAGCAAGTCACAGGGCCAGCCTGGATTCCAAGGGCTGGGGAGAGACACCACCTCTTAAACGGGCAAGTGGCAAAGTATTTGTGGTCATCTTTAGTCTGCTATCTTCCCAAAAGATCCAAGGGAAGATATTTTGGGAAGAGCACTTTGGGCAGAGGGAAGAGCAGGTGCAAAGGCCCTGAGGTAGGATGGAGCCCGGAGACCTGAACCACAAAGAGTTGGTTCCTCCACTTCCTTCGTTTGCTGTTGTGTCAGGTGGGAGCTAAAGATGCTTCCCTCTCTCCTTTATAGGCACAGAGGATGCAGGAGGCTTTGCTAAAGGGCAGGGTTAGGATTTGGGTTCCTGACCTCTGAGTAGGAGGAGAATCAGACACAGGAGCTTGGTTTGGTATCCTCCAAACTCACTGGCATTTGTTGACCACCCTCTGGCAGGAAGGTACTGTGCTGGGCGCTGCAGATCACCGGACAGTCTGAGGGGTGCTGCTCTTGCTGAGTTTATGGGATGAAAAGATTGCTCACTACACTGGAGAATGACTGAACTGGCAGGATAGGGCTCTGAGAAAAGCCTAGAGGAGGTAGGATTCCAACAGGGCCTTGGAGGGCATGTAGGATTTAGCTGAAGGAGGAAAACTGTTGATAGCAGAGGTGCGAGGGGCTGTGGAATTTAGCAATCCAATGTAATAAATGATGAGCCTCTACTCTGCACCGAGTGAACGAGACAGGCAGAGGACCTGCCCCAGGTACAGTGGGAACCCAGGGGAGGTACCATCCAGGCTTGGAGAGCCAGTAAGCCTTCCAGGAGAAAACAGCAAGGCTTCAGAAGCCTGAGGATGGGTCAGATCAAGCACAGTGGGGCAGCGACAGGAAGAAGAGGTACTGAGAAGGTCCCAGTGGAAAGGATAGCATCTACAAAGGCCAGAGGGGAGAGAGAGCTTGAGATTCTCAAGAAAAGCCAACAAGTTGTGTCTGAAGCAGGGAGTTCATGTGCAAGAGAGGGAAAGGTTGAGCTTGGGGCTAAAATGGGCCTCATGCGCCAATGAAAGACTCTGACCTTTTTCCTGAAGGCTGTTTGTGTAAGATTGCCAGATTTAGCAAATGAAAATACAGGTTGTCCCGTTAACTTGGAATTTCAGATAAACAATGAAGAATTTTTTTAAAAAGATTTTATTTATTTGAGAGAGAGAGATAGCAAGAGGGAGAGCACAAGCAAGTTGGGGGGTGGAGAGGGAATATGGAGCTCAATCCCAGGACCCTGGGCTCATGACCTGAGCTGAAGATAGACGCTTAACCGACTGAGCCACCCAGGCGCCCCAAACAATGAAGAATTTTTTAGTGTAATTATGTGCAGGTGATATTTGGAGCATTCATATACTGAAAAATCATTTGTTCTTTATCTGAAATTCAGTTTTAACCAGGTGTCCTGTATTTCCTCTGGCAACCCGAAGTGTGGGACCACAGAAGGGTTTTAAGCAGGGGATGCTGTGGTCGGATTTATGCTTTGGGAAGCTCCCAGGATTTGCAAGGAAACATATGGGAGGGAGACCAGGAGGGGGTGGAGGATGAGGGTCCTGCTTTGTCTAGTACCCATCAGGGAATGGGGGCACCTCCTCAACATCACTGGTGGGGAAGGCAAGGTGGGCAACTGCAGACCAGGTCAGACCCCAGCTCGGCTGTGTGAGCCTCTGCTCTCTCCTGGGCCCTCGGCGTCCTCGTCTGTCTGATGAAGGGATCAGACGATTGGAAGAGAGGGTCCACAAGGGCCCCTCTCTTCTGGCCCTGCTGGCCAGTGAGTGCATGAAGCATCTTCAGGCCTCCTCACTCCAGCCTCAGGCCCTGTACCTGGTTTGGGAGAAGTATTTACTGACGTCCTAGTATGTGCTGAGCTGGGTCCTCTATCTCGATCATTTGTTTTAATCCTCTCACAACAGCCCTTCAAGGAAGGTACCATGCCCATTTCACAGATGGGAGAACGGAGGCTTGGTGGTATAGTTGCTCCCCGTTCACACAGCTGCACAGTGCAAACCTGGAGTGGAGTCCAGAACTGGCTGGCGCCAGGGCTCACCCTCCTGCTGTCTCCAGGAAATCTCCCCGGGAGCCCCTAATCCCCCATATGTTTACCGCTTGGGCTCAGTCAGCAGTCTCCTTGTCCCCCTGCAGGCCCACACTGCCCTGGCTCTTTCTGAGTTAAGCCAGGGACTAAAATGGGCAAGTGTAATGCTCCTCTGCTGGGGGCTTTCTGGTTTATGCACCCCTTTTCCATCTGTGCCCTGCCCACAACCCCATGGAGATGTGGCACAGCCCCCTCTGGCTCTTCTAGCCTGCAGCTCTGCCGCAGTGGAGTCCACATTAAATATTAACAGGACAGCTCCTGGTGCTGCTGTGACGTCAGTTTCTGGGCTGCTGGGTGAGGCTGTGGCTGCCTTTCCAAGGTGAAACAGTGACCGGAATTCAGACTGCTCAAATGGCATCCCAGGGGGCTAGCTGTCAGGACTCAGAGAAGATGCTGCTAATGTAAGGCATGGCGGGAGTCCAAAAGTCTTCCTCCCATCTCCCCGGCTCCTCAGGGCCTGGGGGGCATCCTGATGCTGACATGATGCCTTCAGTCATTTGGCAAGTATTGATTGAGCACCTGCTATATGCCAAGCACAGTGCTAGGCTCTGGGGCTACAGCTGTAAGTGAGACAAAGTCCTTGCTTCCTGGGACTCCTTCGCTGGCTGGCAGAGGAAGGGAGACAAAGTCTCAATGCAGAGGGCCAGAGCAGATGCCCACTCCAGCTTGAGGCTGAGGGATCCTTCCAGAGAAGCCAGGGTTATGCTGAAACCTGAAGAAGGAGCCCGAGTTAGGCACGGAAAGAGGAGGGTAAGTGTTCCAGGCAGAGGGAACCGGATCAGAACTCAGATCTTGGTTCCAACCCTTCCTAGCCATTTATCTGCAGATTGAGTTCTCACCTCACAAGGTTGCTATGAAGACTAAATGCAGCCACGGCTGGTGATAGCACAGGGCTTGGGGCATTACGAGAGCTCAGGGGTAGCTGTTAGGAAAACAGCCCTGTGCCTTCATGTAATCCCTTTGTCCTGCCAGGAATCCTTGGGCAGTAAGGAAACTGCCGCTCAGAGGGGCGACAAGTCCAGGGTTAAATTGTGGATTAGACCCCAGGCTAGACACAGGACCCCTGGCTCTGACTCGTGCTTTTTGCCATTTGCCAGCCATTGGCAATGCAAGCAGTTATCTCAGTTCAGTGAGATACAGAGTCTCATCAGTGATCCCAGTGAGTTCCTCAGCTGCATTTCCAATGTCCATCTCGGTCTTTGAGGTAAGACTGCAGTTGTCCAAGGATAAGCTTTGGGGGGACTTGGGCATAGACCTGTTTCTGCTGCTAACTTGCCGTGTGACCATGAGTGAATTACTTTCCCTCTCTGAGCCTCAGTGCCCCATAGTTAATACTGACTCACTGCCTGGGTCTCTGATCCTCTCAACAGAGCTATGGCAAAGGAATTATGTTTAATTCCATATTAAAGATGAGGAACCAGTCTGAGAGGGGCAAACTGACACGCACGAGGCCACATGGCAAATGGAGGCTGGATTTGGAACCAGGCTCATCTGCTGTCTCTGAGAGCAAGAAAGCCAACCTGACTTGTCTCTAAGACCCTTATTGTGAGTCTGTGATCCAGTGAGTTCCCAGATGCCCCCAGGCCTTTAGGGCCCACTGATTTCATGGGAGGGCATTTCAGGCTGGGCTGATCCTCCAACTGTCCCAGGATGCAGCACCCACTCTCTCCCTTAGCACAACGTCATTCCTCCTGGCAGAAGCCCGGGGTGTCTAGCATGAACAGCAAGCACTGTTGCAACAGGCCCATGTTATGGAGGAAGAAACCGAAGCTCTGAGAGGTGCAGCCTCTTGCCCAGGCTTCCCCAGCTACTGTGGAAGAGCCGGGATTTGAGGAGGGTCTGAGTAACTGCCCCATTCAACGGAGGAGCCCTCCTCTGCCTTTCAGCCTCCTCTGATCTGCATTCTCGCCTTCCTCCCCCTTGCTCCCTCCCTTAGCTTATCTTCCCCCCCAGCTATCAATTAGTCAGTTAGCTGTCAACCAATTAGAAGTGCTCCGCCTCCTGAAAGCCCTTGCCACTCACAAAAAGGACGCTAGTGGTGGAATTTCTCCAGTATGTGTGAGGTGTGATCAGATTCAATTCAGCACTCGTGAAGGGGTGCGCCCGGGGGTGGGGGCTCAGACGAAGAATGATCCCCCAGTGTTTACATTCTGCAAGGGAAATGGCAACTTCCTTAGAAAGTGGGAAGCAGGTGGTGTAAGTGACAAAGAGCGTGAACTTGACAGAAAGACCTGGGTGCACATCCTGACTGCCCCTAGTAGCTCTCCATGACTGTGGGTAAGTGAGCTTCAGTTTCCCCGCCCCTTTGAGTGGGTATAAGAGGAATCCCCACCTCATCGTTGTCATAAGGATTAAATGAGATCATATGTGAAACTGCATAGCATCATTCTCGGTGCCTAACAGCTGTCCAGTACACAACAGCCTTACCAAAATAACTCTATGCGCATGGTGGATACCGGAGTCCCCGGGGGGAGTGGGCAGAGGGGACAGTGCTTCCTAATGGAGAACCTGAAAGGCTCCCTAGAGGAGGTGAAGTCTCAGCTGGCTTTTAAAGGACTTCAAAGCAGAGGAAGAGGCAGCAGGTTGGGAAAGGACATTCTAGTTGGTAGAAACTTTGGGCAGGGTCTGGGAACGTGGTGAACATAGGATGCTCAGGGAGTAGGTGATGAGCTTGGAAAGATGGCCCAGGGGCACATGATGAAAGGCCAGGAGGGAGGAGCTTATGTCTTGTAAGTGGGAAAGCATTCTACCTCTGACCCCAGTGGGTCTGCCATGTGTCTGTGTCTCCCATGTCTGCAGAGGCCAGGCCTCTGGGGTCAGCCTTCTCCTGTGGCTTTGGTCCTCCCAGGTCCCTTTGTTTCCTGAGTGGGGGCTAGCTTGCCACTGTTGTCTGGAAGAAGACAGAAGGCTGTCACAATCTGCTCACCTCCTACTAACACACTAGCTAGAAAAAGATGGGTTTTTTTTTTTAGTACAGTTGCCTGCAGGAAACCTCGGGGGAAACTCAGTGACCAGCTCTCTCTTGCTTACTTCCCAGGGTGTGGTTTAAGCAGCAGTGGAGGACGGGTACTCAGAGCTCAACAACCAAAAGGCTCTCAGGAGGTCAGGGGCAGCAGTGGAAAGAATGGGGAAGGTGGAGTGGGTGCGGATGCTGGCTCCTGCCCCCTGCTGTCTGTGCGGCAGTTGAGCAAGACACCACGTTACCCGGCCTCAGTTTCCTCATCTGTAAAATTGGAAGGACAATATTGACCTTACCTTAACTGAGTGGGTGTGCACAAGGCAGACTGTTTCCCCCCACCCCCCGCCCCTGGCCTGCTATGGAGTAGATCCCTCTTACCCTACTCCACTCCACGTTTCAACTTGGGGTTCAAACACTGGTCCTTTGAAGCATTCCCGTTTCATCCTCCTGAGTTGTGCCGTTGTTTGCTGAACCTCCCACAGTGAAATACCCTAGAACTTCAGGGCTGGAAGAAAGAATGAACTCTACCATCCATCAGTACAGACTCCCATTTCACAGACAAGAAGTCCAAGGCTCGGAGAGGGGAAGTCACAGCCTTTGCACATGCCACACAGTCCCTCCCATCTGGTTCCACCTTGGTGGGAATCGCATAGAAGCTTGAGACAATTACCCAGATGGCTCCAGCCAAAGGATCTAGAAAATTCTGGTGAAGAAACACAAGCTCCTCGACCATCTGCACAACGGAAGCAAAAAAAAAAGCACCTCCCCCTTTTTTGCCCTTATTCTCACTGTGGTTCCATGGGGAACAGCTTCGCCAGTCTTCCCTCAGAGCTGAACCCCTCTGAACCAGCTTGCGGGGGGCGGGTGCCAAGAATGGGCTCGGAGCTCCACTGGTTCACAGATTGTAGCTACCAGGACATTTTCACACTTCGGAATATGAAAAGCTGCCACGGGGAGCCGATCTGCTCCCAAAGTGGGCTTTGACAGAGTGGTGAAGGGCTCTGGATGGTCCTGAAGTCTGTGGGCGCAGGCTGGTCTCAGAGTGGGGTGCAATTTGGTATTAGCAAACGGACACTGGGGCCACAGCAAGTGGCAAAATGTGGGCATGAGTGGGAGGCTGCAGGTGACCTTTCTAGGTCTCATTTTCCTCTTCCATATATTGGGGAGATCAATCTCCTTCCACGAGTTGTAAGAATCTGGTGGGATAATATAAGGGGGGAAAGTGTCGACCCATGGCCAGCTACTGCTGATACTGTTGGTGGTGGTGTTATCATTGGTTCAGCAAGGATTACCTGGGCAGCAGGAGGCCTGCATTTGGGGGAAAAAAAAAAAGCCTAAAATCCTATCTGGGTGACACTAATCTGTGGGCAGGTGGCCCCTCCTGCTCAAAATGGTAACCATGCCAACAGTGTGAGAGCCATCTCTCCAGAATGATACCAGGTCTCCTCTGTAGTATGTCCCTTGGTGTCCAGACTTCTCAGGGACCTCGGAGTGTCCCAGAGTACCCAAGAGCTAAAAAAAAAAAAAAAACAGGACGTGCCTTTTCTGGGTCACCTATTCACTCGGCTCTGGCGGTGGGTTCTGGCATTGCGTTGGAAATCCAGTTCTGCCGGAGGAACTGTCGTTCCCCCCAGCTCAGGGTGGGATGCAGCAAGGAATTATTTATTCTACGCTCATGATGGCTGGTGCCTCCCGTGTGCCTCCTCCATGCAGGTGAGGAACATCCGTGCTCTTGCTGATCCCCAACCCAAAGAAATAGATGTGGTTGGTCCTGTTTTAGGGACTTGCCCAAAGGGACTCAGCTGATAACTGGCAGAGCAGAATTTGAAACTAAGTTCAGATCCTTCTTCCCCATCACACCAATGACGTGTCCTCAGGTAGCCAGGGGCAGGTTGCTGTGTTCCCGGAGCGAAACCCTGTACCGGACAAAGATGCGCTGAGGATTGCTCTGAGCTCTGGGCAACATCGTTAGTCCTCTTGACCTGGTTCAGGGGCTCTCTCTGGAGTTGTTCAAAGAGAACAACTTTATTGATGGGACTTAGAGCCCTGGGAGTAGATGTCCCTCCTGTCCAAGGCAGCTGTCCTGAGACTTGAGTTGGCAGCTCTTTCTGAAGGGTGAAAATGGGTGCTGGTCAGAGTGTGTAGCCTCCAGGTAGGAAGGCTTGTTTGTACTTTTTACGATCTGAATGACCCCGGAAGGGAGTTGCACCATGAGCCCTTCTCAGCTAACACCAAAGGGCAGTGTTGGGCCATCAGGTTTGAGAGTCTGTTACCAGCTGTTGACTAGTCAAATCATGGAACATTTTTTTAAATTTATTTTTTATTATGTTCAGTTAGCCAACATATTTTTTTTTTCCCCAAATACTTTTATTTTATTTTTTCAGTGTTACAAGATTCATTGTTTGTGTACCACACCCAGTGCTCCATGCAATACGTGCCCTCCTCAATACCCACCACCAGGCTCA
>CM052889.1:59151112-59167029 GCA_028534135.1 Potos flavus | reverse complement strand
GTTGACTCTCTCTGCTTGACTTATTTCACTCAGCATAATCTCTTCCAGTCCAGTCCATGTTAAAATAAAAGTTGGGTATTCGTAGGGACCATATCTTCTTGATCCATTCATCTGTTGAAGGGCATCTTGGCTCTTTCCACAGTTTGGTGATTGTGGCCCTTGCTGCTATGAACATTGGGGTACATGTGGCCCTTCTTTGTATTGCATCTGCATCTTTGGGGTAAATACCCAGGAGGGCAATTGCAGGGTCATAGGGTAGCTCTATTTTTAATTTCTTCAAGAATCTCCACACTGTTTTCCAAAGTGGCTGCACCAACTTGCATTCCCACCAACAGTGGAAGAGGGTTCCCCTTTCTCCACATCCTCTCCAACATTTGTTGTTTACTGTCTTGTTGATTTGGCCATTCTAACTTACACCATGGGTTTTTGATCCCCATCTGGAGAAAAGGAGTCCTGGGCAAGTACAATAGCTTGCCTTCCTGCCTCTCTGGTTTCTCTCCTCCTTTCTCCAATCTATCCAACATCCCACTCAAATCAAATCCTCCTTTTCAGGCCTAATGAAATGCTGTCTGTTATGAAACCACTGTTATTATATACAATAATATATTATATAATAATATATATTATTATATATACAAACAGATATTTTAGTAACCATGAAACCATGAAACTGTCACTCAGGTTCTTTACAGGGCCTAGCACACAGCACACAAGAATTTGTTGAATTCATGAACAATTGACTGATTTGAACCAGAACTTTCAAAGAGAAATGACCAAAAGGAATCCTTTATTTCACCACCCAAGTGTATTGATGGACCACATAAGAAACAGAGGTCACGATGCCTCACTTGTAAATTGGTGGTGTGACCTTGAGCAAGTTCTAGCCTCTCAGCCTCTTAAAACGAGGTGAGTGCTTTGGGTGGTCTTTGTGTGCTTTTTCACTTCTGAGATTGTATTATTTTCAACTGCTCTGGGATGATCCCCATCCTCTTCCTGGCCTTTTTTCCTGTGCCCCCCCCTTCCTTCCGCCCTTCACATTTGTCCCTTCTGCATCCGCCCTCCACCACCCTTCACTTTCCTGGCCACCCCCTAGTTTCACTGAGATGGTTACCATGGCAATCACTTCCTGGAAGTGACATCGCTCATCTCCTAGGCAACTGTTTCCATGGCAGTGACATCATTCAATCACCATGGCAACCCCCAGGAGGACAGTCCTGCAGTGAAATGGGCAAACACAATTCTTATGTATATCTGGAGGTTGGGGCAATGCAGGGAGAATATTAAAAGAAGAGAAATATTTCAGGAGCAAGAAGAAAAAGCTTTAGAGTTGTAGGGGAAAAATGGGAAACAGGTGTGGGGTTGGAAAAGAAGCTCTGGGGTGAACCTCTTCTCCTTTCTAATGACTAAGCTGACCATATAATGTATCGTCAAACTGGGACACAACTGGGCACCATTATTATTACACTGGGATGACAGGTTAACACTGGGCCTCTCCAAGTAAAGCAGGGAATATGGCCCCCACCCATAATCAGGCAGGTGCCTTACTCCCTCATCTATTGTTCATCGAACAAGCATTGATTCAACTCTGTGTGTGGGCACCAGTGAAACCACAGTGAGCAAAACCAGCCTGGGTCCCTGGCCTAATGGAGTTCGCAGAGGTAGGTGCGTGTGCTGGGCCTGGGGCTAATCCTGCAGTCACCCAGTGAATGGAAAAGGAAGGCATAGAACACCAGAGACCTGTTTAACAAAAGTATGTGAAGCAGCCCGAGCAGGAGGGGAGTTCACTCAGTGGGGTTGGGATGGGGTAGGGAGAAGTATTCTGGCAGAGGGAACAGCATGTGCAAAGGAAGCATGCAGAGCACCAGGAACTGAATGGCGATGGCCAATGTGGCATTGGAAGGAGCTGGGTCGGCAGGGAGGACAGAGAGTATGTCAGGGACCAAGCCTTGAAGTACTGGGAAGACCCATGGAAGTGTTTTGAGGAGTGAGAGACACAATCCTGTTTGCATTTGAAAAATCTTGCCCTTGCTTTTGTGTGGGACAGAGTGGGAGAGCAGTTTGCCGAATAGGTAGATTAGGTGGTGGGGACCTGGGTGGTGGCAATGAGATGGAGAGACACAGTGGGTAGAGCTGACAGGATTTGCTGAAGGACTAGATAAAACGTGAGGGTGGTGCACCCCGGAGGGCTCAGTCAGTTAAGTGTCTGACTTTGGCTCAAGTCATGATCCCCATGATCATGGGGTCCTGGGATAGAGCCCCACAGTGGGCTCCCTGCTAGGTGGGAAGTTTGCTTCTCCCTCTCTCTGCCCCCTCCTCCCCTGCTTGTGCGGTCTCTCTTTCTCTCTCTCTCAAATAAATAAAATCTTAAACAAACAAACCATGAGGGTGAGGAAGGACTTGGGATGGCACTTGGGATAGCATGAGTGTCTTGGGGGTGGGGGCGTGACTGCTTTCTCTCAAATAAGGAAGCAGAGCGGGCAGGAGAGGAATGCAGGGTGCCGCATTTAAGGAGGCAGGCAGTGTGAGGGACAGCCTTCAAAAGGAGTGCCTCCTTAAATGCTGAGCCCTGGAAGGAGAAGCATTTGTTTTGTTCTGTTTTTTTAGGGGATGGGGGACCACGTCTGTGGAGCAGTAATAATAACTTCTTGTGTTTATAGCATTCAGCCTTCGTTTTCACCAACCCCTAATAAATGTGGAGAGGGAAGGCTGTAGGCCTGAGACCTGACCTGCCAATGCATGCCAGCTGCTTTACTGTCCCCACAGGAGTCCAGTGAGGGAGCTCCTCACTGGCCCACGTCGCAGATGAGGAAACTGAGGCTCAGATTGCCAGAATTTGCTGAAGGCCTTTCAGTTTACAAGTGGCTGCACCAAACCTCAGACTCAGGCTTGCTGACCCCTAAGTCCATCCTCTTTCCACCAGATCATGTTTACCAGCCTCCCCAGTTTTCTTGTGGAAAGGAGGAAGGAAGGAAGGAAGGGAGGGAAGGAACGGAGTGGGGAAAACCAACTGCTTTCAGGCCACCCACCTCCTTGATCTTCACCTACCGTTTGTGCTGGGGAGCAGAGCATCTGAGAAGTGATGACACCCTGCAGCTCAGTGAAGCTTCACCATTAGAGTTGCTTTCTCTCCACCACAGCTGTTCTCAGCTGACCTTTAAGGTTTGTCCTGGGCAGGTCTCCCCAGGAGGAGGAACAGGTGGGAGGCCGAGACTGTGCTCTGTGCCTCAGCCTCCTCCTCTGTAAAATGGGGATAATGACAATGTTAATTACCATCCCATACGTTTGTGCTGAGGCTAAATGAGATGAGGAAAGTGCCTGGCATGGTGCTCCGACACAGACCATAATCGATGAATGTTAGCGGCTGTTAGAATCAGGGCGGGAGGGCAGAAGTGTGGGTGTGCGCATGACACACGGCCTGTGGTTGGCGGTGGGAGAGGCAGGGTACAGCGACATGTGGACCAGTTGGTTGCTGAGGGAGAAGCCTCCTCCTTACCAGCTGGCTCTCAGGGAGACAGCATGGTTGTACCCCTTATTCCTAATCCTACACCTGCTGCAGGGGGAGGAGGCTGAGTATGGTTGCCCCTGGGAAAAGGGGACTGTAGAGAAAGCCCAGGAGCAAGCTGGTGGCATCCATGAGGCTGAAGCCTGGGACAGGGCTGGTGGAAGGGAGTAAGGGTGCTACACCTGGGCCTTCCATCCCCATCCCCCCACTCCACATCCTAGACCTATCCTAGACCCATCATTATACAACCAAGATTTTGCTATAGCCTCCAACCACAGGACTCAAAGGCACAAACGACCCTGAACTTAATAAGGAGTGAAGAAACATGAGGACTGGGCTCTGTGATACCAGTGTGCACACACATATACACACACGCCTCACTTCCTCTGGGTATTAGTCAGGGTTCAACCAGAGAAATGTTACTAGTAGGAGATGCATATTAAGAAATTTACTGCAAGGTGTTGGCTCATGCTATTGTGGGGCTGGCTAGGCAAGTCTGAAATCATTGGGTACAGGCTGGAACTCTCACCAAGGGCAGAAGCTCCTGTCCACAGGCAGAACTTCTACCTCAGGGAAACGCTGGCTCTGACCTTTCAACTGACTGAGTCAGCCCCACCAAGATTATCTAGGATAATCTCCTTTAAAGTTAATTTATTTAATTGCGTCTACAAAATATCTCACCACAATATCTAGATTAGCATTTGATTGACTAACAGGGGTGTAACATGGCCAAGTTGACACATTAAAAAAGAACAGCACACTCAGATACCAGCCAGGTGTTGTCTTGGGTGGCCTGTGGAACACTGCTTTACTGCATTAATTTATTGACTATTTGCTGAGCGCTTACTAGGTGTCAGGCGTGGTGCTGTGATTTCCATGCATCTCGGTGAATCCTCAAAGCAAACCATGAAGCAGGTGCCCTTCTTGTCCCTAGTTCTACAGGAAAGGAAATGGAGGCTCAGAGAGGTGAGGAGCCTCCTAGGGTCACACCGTTGGGATGGCACGTTGGAGTGCTTCTGTGCTCTGAGCCATCATTTTCTTTTCTTTTTTTTTCCCCAGTGTTCCAAGATTCATTGTTTATGCATCATACCCAGTGCTCCACGCAATACGTGCCCTCCTTAATACCCACCACCAGGGGACGCCTGGGTGGCTCAGTCAGTTAAGCGTCTGCTTTCGGCTCAGGTCATGATCCCAGGGTCGTGGGATTGAGTCCCATATCGGGCTCCCTGCTCAGTGGGAAGCCTTCTTCTCCCCTCTGCCTGCTGCTCCCCTTGCTTGTGTGTGCTCTCCCTCTCTCTTGATCCGACAAATAAATAAAATCTTAAAAAAAAAAAATACCCACCACCAAGCTAACCCATCACCCCACGCCCCTCCTTTCCAAAACCCTGTTTGTTTCTCAGAGTCCATAGTCTCTCATGCTTTGTCTCCCCCTCCGACTTACCCCACCTCACTTTTCCTTTCCTTCTCCTAATGTTCTCCATGCTATTCCTTATGCTCCACAAGTAAGTGAAACCATATGATAATTGACTTTCTCTGCTTGACTTTTTTCACTCAGCATAATCTCCTCTAGTCTCATCCATGTTGATACAAAAGTTGGGTATTCATCCTTTCTGATGGCTGCTTAATATTCCACTGTGTATATGGACCATATCTTCTTTATCCATTCCTCTGTCGAAGGGCATCATGGCTCTTTCCACAGTTTGGCGATTGTGGCCATTGCTGTTACGAACATTGGGGTCCATATGTGAGCCATCACTTTCTAGGACTCTCCCTGTTAGCCTCTCCTTTCTCTGTCTTATCTCCTCTTCTCCTGGGGCGGGAAGGTGGGGTTCAAATCGCTTCCTGATGTGAGCATGTTCCTGACGTGCTGGATATCAGCTTCCTTCTCTCTAAAGTGACTCGATCATGATCATTCCCAGCTTTTCTGGTATTCTAGCAGAATGGAGGGACCATTTTGGGACCACTTTCTCAGGCCTTTGCTGCCACCTAGGGGCTCAACAGTGTTCGCCACTCTCCAGAAGTCGCCCGCTGGAAGGTGAGTTTGTACAGGAGCTGCGCAGGTCTAGCTGTATGGGAGGAGGGGGCAAGTAGAGGAGAGGAGCAATTCAGGGCCCAGTAACAGAGACATTGCAAATTCCACCGGCTCGTGCCCCCACCTCCTCACTGAGTGCCCCCCCCCCGCCCCTGCTGAATCCTCAAAGATTTCTGGGGGCCCCAGGGGGAGTAGGAGGTTTCGACCCTCGACGTGCTCCGCTGCCCGCTTGGCCCCAGAAGAGGCCCGCTGTCCCTCGCCCCAGTTAGGCTCTAAAGCCGTCGGGATGGCCAGGCTTCCAGAGGATCTAAGGGGCAGCCGTGAACTTCTCTCACCCCATCCGGTCACTGGGCAGGTCCTCAGGGCGACACAGGGTCCACAAGGGGCCCGCCCACTTCAACTGGAAAGGAGGACAAGGAGACCCAACGGGGGAACGGCGGACCCAACGGCGGATAAGAGGGGCGAAATACAAAAAAGCTGGTACTGATGCGCGGGGTGACACACGCGGGGTCCCGCGGCTCCCGGCAGCTCCAGACTCCACCTGCGCTGGGCTCGCCTCTCGCCCCGCCCCGCCCCGCCCCGCCCCGCCCCGCCCCGCCCGCCTCTCGCCCCGCCCCGCCCGCCTCTCGCCCCGCCCCGCCCGCCTCTCGCCCCGTCTCTCGCCCCTCCCCCTCCTTCCAGGCGCGGCCACCAGGGGGCGCAGCGTGCCGCTCAGGGGCTCCAGCTCGGTCCCTGTAGAGAGCCGCGTAGGGGCTGGTTGGTGGTGGGAGAGGCGGCGCGGTGAGCTGACGAAGTGAACTGGAAGTGGAGCGCGAGGCTGAGAGGCTGGCGGCCGCCCGCAACACTCGCAGCCGCCAGCCTGCCAGTTAGTCTAGTTGGCGGGCCCGTCAGTACAGCCAGCCTGTCAGCCAGTCAGCCAGCCAGCTAGTCAATTCCCGTCCACCATCCTGTCAGCCAGTGCAACCAGCCTGTCACGTGTCAGTCAGTCCTGTCAGTCAGTCAGTCTGCCAATCTCATCCACTGTCCTTTCAGCCAGTACAACCAGCCCGTCAGTCAGCCTGTCAGCCAGTCCTGCCAGTCCGGTCAATCCCATCCGCTGTCCTGTCAGCCAGTGCAACCAACACAGTCAATCCTGTCAGCTAGCCAGTCAGTCAGTCCCGTCGGCCATCTTTTCAGCCAGTACAACCGGCCTGTCCGTCAGCCAGTCAGTCAGCCTGTCAGTCAGTCCTGTCAGTCCGTGGGTCCCCTGCGCTGTCCTGTCAGCCAGTGCGATGAGGCCATCGGCAGGGAATCAGGACCCACAGCCACAGCCAGTTTCTCTGTCGGTCCCTCAGTGGTGGCTGAATGTCTCGCTGGGCAGTGAGTGGGCCATCACGGTGTCCTTGTCACCGGTGTCCTGGTGTCTGGCCCTGCATGCAGCAAGGGTTGGGAGTAGGTACTGGGGAAGTGGTAGCTGGGCTTCAGGAGTCAGAAACCTCCCCTCAGCCCAACATGGATGAGCTCTTGGGACCCCTGTTGGGAGGAGGTCTCTGGTGACCCTGGGAGAGGGAGGGAAGGAAATGGTCAAGCCTCAGCCATACCTGGGAGACAGTGGTCTTCCTCATTTCTGCTCTAGTCTGTCCCCTTATTTCAAAGCTGGATACGCAGATCCATCATGCCTGGGCCTCCTCAGTGGTCCAGTGAAGTGGGAGATGCAGTTCCTGGAAGCTGGAGGAGACCAGGCAAGGCAGGCTTCTTGTAGGGATCTGGTAGGACACCCCTACTAGGTCGCTTACCTGAGCATGACTGGGACCACCACGAAGAGCTGGTTATTCATTCAACAGGTATACTGGACATCCATCATGTGCCAGGCTTTGTGCTAGGCAGTGGATGGCAGGAATGTACAGATATTGTCCCTGTTTATGAAGTGCAGAGTATAGAGTGGTGTTGAGATCAGTTGAAGGAAGACAAAAAAGAAGGAAAAAAGTCAATAAATTGGCTATAGTTAAAATTGTGTTATGGGGGTAGCAAAGAGGACGCCGAGGTAGAAAATCAGTAGGGCAGTTTGGGAAGGTTCTCGAGCAGGTGACACTTAATATAAGACTTGAGAGAGAAGGAGCCAACCATGGAGTGGAGAGAGTGTTCCAGATTGAGGGAATACCGCCCATTCATTCATTTATTCATTCATTCATATGTTACTATGTGCCAGGTATTTTTCTAGTTGCTAGAGGAAGAGAGATGAACGGTAGAAGCGAAATCCTTTCTCTCATAGAGCTTATGTTATAGTGGAAGGAGACAGAGAATAATTTCAGGGAGTGATGAATGCTATGAAGAAAATGAAAACAAGGTTAAGGAATAGAAAATGACTATGAGGGGACTATGACAGATAGGGTGGTAAGGGAAGGCTATTCAGAGACTGAATGGTGAGAAAGAGCCAGCCATGTGAAGGTCTGGAGGAGGAACATTCTGGACAGAGGAAGTGGGAATGAATTTGGCAGGTTTGAAACATATGGCTGGTGGGAGAATGATGGGCGGTGAGGTGGAGGGAGCAGGTAATGAAGGACATGGCAAAGTTAGGTGAGGAGTTTGGATTTATTAGAAGGCACTGGGAAGCTGGTGGCTCGGGTCATGATCTCAGAATCCTGGGATCGAGCCCCACATTGGGCTTTCTGCTCAGCGGGGAGCCTGCTTCCCCTTCTCTCTCTGCTTGCCTCTCTGTCTACTTGTGATCTCTCTCTCTCTGTCAAATAAATAAATAAAATCTTTTAAAAAATACACACCAGATATAGAAGATTTAGTATGGAAAAGGAATCTAGAGTATCTCATTGAAAATTTTTTTTATTGTGGATGCCTGGGTGGCTCAGTCGGTTAAGCATCTGCCTTCAGCTCAGGTCATGATCCCAGAGTCCTGGGATTGAGTCCTGCATCAGGCTCCTTGCTCAGCAGGGAGTTTGCTTCTCCCTCTGCCTGCAACTCCCCCTGCTTCTGCTGTCTCTCTCTGACAAATAAACAAATAAGATCTTTAAAAAAAAAAGAGAATTTTTTTCATTGATTACATGTTGAAATGCTAATATTTTGGACCTATTGGATTAAATAAAATATATTATTAAAATTAATTTCACCTGTTTCTTTTTACCCTTTTGAATGTGGCTACTAGGGCATTTGAAATTACACTTGTGTCTCACATTATATTTCTGTTGGGCTGTGCTCCTGTAAGAGGGTAGGACTGGTGGGACGTTGTAGGCTATCGATGGTCAGGGTACCATGGAGCTGTAGTGGTTAGAAAATATGGGCACCACCATAGAAAGCAGTCCTACATAAAATCCAGCATAGGGCCTATTGGCCTGGTTCTCCTTTGCCCCCCTTCCTGGGACCCTGCCAGAGCAGAACTGTAGCACACCCCTCTGGACTTCCCAACCCCTTGGCTGTCTCAAAGTTGAGGAAGGGGCAGAAGGGGTCCTAATATGGTTACAGTATGAAGGACTCAGTAGGTGCTGGTACCTCAAATGCTGAATTATCTTCCTCTTCATATCACCCCTGCCTGACATCACCCTGCCAGGGGAACATTTCCACCCCCTGGGCTGAGCAGGGTATGCCAACCAACAGCTGGGTAGTCAAGGGAACCAAGGCCATAAAACTCAATCATAATTTATTCGAAATAAATGTGGCTGCAACACATTTTCATCCATTAACATTCTAAACACCTTGTTCAAACTGTGCCTGTAGTGTTTCTAATTGGCAGGATAACTACCATTAGTGGAAAAGAGCGGTGAGATGATGAGAGATTGAATTCACTTCAGTTTATTTGATGTAACTTTTGTGAGTACCACCGTGCTGTGCTGGGTGCTTCGGGTTGTTTAAAGCTCTGTCCTTAGGGGTGCCTGGATGGCTTAGTCAGTTAAGCATCTGCCTTCAGCTTGGGTCATAATCCCAGGATCCTGGGATTGAGCCCCGTGTTGGGCTCCCTGCTTAGTGGGGTGTTGGCTTCTGCCTCTGTCTCTCCCCTCCACTCGTGCTCTCTCTTTCAAATAAATAAATAAATAAAATCTTAAAAAAATATACCATCCTTAAGGAATATATATCCAAATATAGAGACAAATGCATGGAGAAATAGAGATGCATGAGAGCTCAGAGGAAGCAAAATTAAGGCCAGTGTGTGTGTGTGTGTGTGTGCCTTTGAACTCAGAGAAGGTGCCGGGTATATCAGAGCATATGGGCAGGATGTGGCCATGCAGTGGAGGGGTGGAGAGAGGATTTTCCAGGTGCATTGGACAGCAGGAAAGGACATGATTCAGGAAAAGGCAGGGAGAAATATTTGGCTAGGATGTTGGGCATGTGGACAGAGTCCTAGGAAAAGAAAGTTGATGGCAGATCTTGAGAGGCCTTGAATTGGCCTTAGATTGTAGGCACTTGGAGGTTATTGAGGTGGGACTGATCTGGACAACACTGTGTTTGGGAAGAAGAAATCACTTGCCTGGAGCTTTTGAGACTCAGAGAGCACAAGGCAAGGAGAACCTGTGTGAGGAAAGGAGAGAGCTAAAGAGCCCTTCTGGGATTACCCTGCAAATAGGGCAGTATGGTATAGTGGTTAAAAGCATTGGTTTTGGACCTGGAAAGACCTGGATTGGGTGTTATACACAGCAAATGAATCGAACACTACATCAGAAACTTAAAAAAACAACAACACTAAAAAAAAATTAAATTTCCCTTCTGCTCAAAAAAAAAAAAAAAGTAAAGACCTTGATTTGAACCATAGTCTTGAAATTTTTTTTGGTAGTAGCTTTATTGAGATATAATTCATATACCATACAATTCACTCATTTAAAATATACAATTCAATGGTGTTTGATATATTTGTAGAGTTATACAACCATAACCACAATTAATTTTTCTTTTTAAAAATTGAGATGTAATTTATATAGCATAAAATCGACCAGTTGAAATGTACATTTTGTTGGATTTTAGTATATCCAAAAGGTTGTGCATGCATCGCCACTATCTAATTCCAGAACACTTTTATCGCTCCTAAAGGGAACCCAGTACCTTTTTTTTTTTTTTTGCAACACTATAACTTTTATTTATTTATTTATTTTTTCCCCAAATACTTTTATTTTATTTTTTCAGTGTTACAAGATTCATTGTTTATGTACCACACCCAGTGCTCCATGCAATACGTGCCCTCCTCAATACCCACCACCAGGCTCGCCCATCCCCCCACCCCCCCCCTCCAAAACTCTCAGTCCCTTGGAACCCAGTACCTTTTAACAGTCACTCTCATTCTCCTCTCCCCTGAGTCCCTGACAACCATGAATCTACTTTCTGTCTTTATGGATTTGCCTGTTCTGGACATACATGGAATTATAAATATGTGGCCTTTTTTGTCTGTTTTCTTTCACTCAGCACAATGTTTTCAAGGTGCATTCATGTTGTATCAGTATTTAATTTCTTTCTTTCTTTTTAAAGATTTATTTCTTTTTTTTAAAGATTTATTTATTTGAGAGAGAGAGTGCGTGTATTGTGGAAATGGAGTAGGGGCAGAGGGAGACGGAAAGAGAGGATCTCAAGTGGACTCCCTGCTGAGTGTGGAGTCCAATGTGGGGCTCAATTTCATGACCCCGAGATCATGACCCCAGCTGAAATCAAGAGAGTGATGCTTAACCGACTGAGCCATCTAGATGCTCCAATACTTCATTACTTTTTGTAGCTGAATAATATTCCATCATATGGATATGCCACATTTAGCTTATTCTTTTGTCAATTGATGGACATTTGGATTGTTTTAATCTTTTGGCTGTTGTTAATAGGGCTGCTATGAACATTTGTGTACAAGTGTTTATGTGTGTGAATGTTTTCAACTCTTTGGGGTATATACCTAGGAGTAGAATTTCTGGATCATCTGGTAATTCTATGTTTAACTTTTTGAAGAGCCACCAAATTGTTTTTCATATTGGCTGTACCATTTTACATTCCTACTAGTAACGTGCAAGAGTTTGATTTCTCCACATCCTTACCAACACTTGTTATTGATTGATTGATTGGTTGATTATAGCTATCCTAGTGGGTGTGAAATGGTATCTCCTTGTAGTTTTGATCTGTGTTTTCCTAATGACTAGTGATGTTGAGCATTTTTTCATGGTGCTTGTCATCATCTGTTCCACTCTTGTCTTGAGCTGAGTCAAGCCCTGATGGGTAGAACTGTATCATCCGGAGGAGTTTCTTAGATGTGCCTGTGGCATAGTTTGGGATTCTTTTGGTATAAGCCTGGTAAATTGAAAACCTGGTAAATTGAAAACCTTGCCCTGTGGGAGTTCCCTAAGGGCTCTAGGGAATAGTGAGACTTAGACATTAAATGTGCAGTCTAAGTGTCTTTCCTGTGTTCTTGTTACCCCTTCTCTATCTGGCCTCATCCCAGTCCTTGCCTCAGGCATTGGACCTTTTCGGCTGACTGTACCAATCTCAAGGGGTAACAGTTGTGTCTTTGGGAGCTCTTCTCCTTTCCTACCCTCATGGTAGGAACATGCATGCCTGTGATGACAATGTGTATGTCATTTGTGGGGTTGTTTGTTTTGGGCACACGAGTTCCTTCTCTCTGCAGGATGGCTTTCACTTTCTCTGATCTCTCACTCACTCTCAACATACGTTTCCTGAGTGCCATCTCTGCAAGGCACTGTGCTAGGCCCAGAGCCTAGAAAGCTTGGCATTTGAGGACCTCATAGGTTAGGGAGGTAGCTAAAAATGCAATATGATGTGATGTGTGTTATAATTGAGGTGTGTGTAAAGTACAGTGGGAACACAGCTGAAGGAAGAGTACTTACTTCTGCCTTAAGAGAAAGAATGGGTCCTTGAGCTTCAGGGAAAATGTGACATTTGAGCTAGATTCTGAAGGAGGAGAGGCTGATATGGGGGAGAAAGGCATTCTAGGTAAAGGGCTCAAGGATTCTTTGCATAAATTCACATCAAGAATGATTTTGGAGGAAGCTCAGGAGCCCACCGCATTTCTTTTCTTGTGTCTCTTTCTTCAGCTGCACTGGGCAAACCTTGAAGTCAAGAGACCCTGTCTTCCAAAGAAGTAGCCCGGGTTTCAAACCATCTCTTGGGCTTCCATGTAAATTCATTTGTCCTATGTCCCACCCACTCTAGATGCAGCCAACTGGTGTGAGAAACTCACTCATTCTAAGTGTTACTGGAAATGGATGGCTTCGTCAGTGACATAAATAATCCACTCATCTAGTATTTATTTTGGTTTATTATATACAAGGCATATGAATGATTACAGTGTTGTGCTTAGTAGGCAGGACTAAAATTAGAATGGCCTGAGTCTGAATTTGAATTTTATCCACAGCTGGGAGACCTCACTTAAGGTATCTAACCTCTCAATTTTCTCTTCGGCAAAATAGGAATAATAGTGCTCTATGGTGTTGTGGAGATTAAATAAGATAGTAAGCACACTGGGCATGGTGTCTGATATGGTAAACATGAATTAAATAGTGGTATATACAGTATATACATATACAGTGTATTATATATACACTTATAGAATGTACATATATAATATGTACACAGTGTGAACGTGCACGCACACACACACACACACAAAACCTCCCTACTCTTAAGGAGTTTAAACACTTCAAATAGGAGGGAAAGGTACTCAAATAAACTAAAAAATAATACTATATTTTTTCCAGGTTATGTATTAACAATTAAAACAGGGACCTTCTGGAGGCATTAATCAAAGACAGTTATTCCCAGGAAGATTACTTTTTTTGAAGGGGAACGTAGGACCAATGAATGGAAGTTGCCAGGAGGTAGATTTTTGTCTAAGTATAAAAGTGAAATTCTTAAGAGAGTATCTTGGAGGTAGTGAGATCGTCATTGTCCTGGAAAGTAAGTAGAGACTGGCTGATATGTTGGTAGAGAGACTTCTTGTATCACTTAGAAAGCTGCAGAGGGGATGTTGGGCTCCTAAAGGACATTTTGCAAGGGCTCTCTTTTTCTACTCCTGTTCTCAAAAGCCCTTCCCTTCTATTTGGGTGGCTTCCTCCTTTGATAGGACCTGGACCACTACAGTGCCAGTGGCGGCTGTTCGAGCAGGTGCCTGCTGCAGGTGACCTGGCATCTTATCTCCCTTGCCTTTTCCGGCTTACCTCCTAAAGTAAAAATAACCCAGGGCCAAACATTAACTGTGAAACCATAAATACACGTGAAGCTCAGGTGGCTTCCAGCAGGCTGGACTCTCGTTGCCCTGTTATCAGGTGCTGCCTTACCTCCCTAAGGGTGGGGAAAGTGGGGTGGCTGGAATGATGGGTGGGCAGCAGTTCAGCCTTCCACCCTGGCAGAGTATACAGGATGCATCCATGGCCCAAGGATCAGGTGAGGCCTGTTTGATCCTTGGGGCTTGGGGAAAGAACACATTTTTCAGCACCAACAGATGATGTGTCCTCACTTATATGATCAGGAACTTCCCTAGCTTGATGTGGGCCCTGATGTACACATGCATATATATAGTGATTTCATAGACAGTACATAGTACAGAAAAACACATCTACCACTCATGCACTGTGGTGTATTCTCCTCCATTCTGTGTTTTATTCATGCCCAGAAACTTGCACAGTGCCTGCAGCATCAATACATCTTTGTTGAACTGATTGGTGACTGGTGAGTGAGCAAATATTTATGCTCAGTCACATACTCATCTGCACATATACAAATTTTCCAGGAGAGTACCTGCAGATACACGTCATGGTTGTTCACATTATATCAGCACAACACACACACACACACACACACACACGCACACACACCCCACAATAGCATAAACACACCTTCCATACATACCTGCACCTAATAGTCATTTGCATATTAATTTGTGCATATATTTACAGGTTTCTGACTGACCCTGCTGAACAGCAAAAGTGGCTATGGTGAGAGAATATGGTTCCATGGATGCTGGACAGGGCAAAGATTATATTCTGGCTGGGAAGCCCATCTCCAAGTTGTGTATTGGGATGATTGCCCACACTAAAAGCTTTCACCTGCCTTTTCTCCCCTGGAACACAGCGGGAGGAGGGAAGTGCCTAAGTGGATCAAGTTCAGCATCTCCTGGCTCCTTGTAATCTCTTTGAGAAAATATATTGATCCGACTGGGAACTGTACTGGGCTGTTTTTCCCTTAGAGAATGATGATAAATGATGGGAGAAAAACAGCCCTAGATTTACAGATGTGGAGCTGGAGCCAGTGTGAAAGTATTTATAAAATGTAAACATATGCATGTTTATGTATTGGTATGGAGGTGGCAACAGGCTGCAGTTTCTTAAAAAAAGGGGAGGCTTTGATTTTGCTGCATGCCGTATACCCGAAAGCCCAGGAATAGAGGGCAAGAACTCCGGTGTGTGGTTCAGGCTCTATCACTAATTTGCCAGCACCTCCATGTTAAGTGGTTTACACTCCACTTTAGTGGTCACCTGCCTCACAGGGTTCTTGGGAGGATCCAAGGAGCTAAGAGAGCTTACAGGTGCTTTGAAGAGTTATAAACATTTCTTAGTGGTCAGGGCCTATTTCTGAGGTTGGTGAAAAGCATTTCAAGAGTTTCAGCATTCTCAACCAATGAAACTGTGCTTTCATGAATTTTAGCATTGATCTAGACCTAAGAGGCAATTGGAACTAATCTTTCACTCAGTGCTGGAATCTTCTGTATAAAATCTTAGATAAGCATAATTTCTACTCCTAAGGAGAGTAGCCAAGTAGGAAGAAGTACCCACAGGAAAGGTCACTAAAACCCCTGACAGTTGGTGCTAAGTGCTTTATACTAGGATATAGTATAGTACAGTGAGGTAGTCAGAGGAGGTTGTGGTCACGGGGCCTTGAGGAATCAGAAAAGGTTTCATGGATGAAGTGAGGGCTGGCAGAATTTAATCAGGGGGAATGGGAAGTTGGGAGAGGGGAATGGAACACTCTGGGTGGAGGGTCAGGGGATGGCACATGGGCCATGGAGGCTAGAGAGAGATAATACCTCACCAGAGTTACCAATGGTAAAGATTAAAAGGAAAAACAGGAATAACCAGGTTAATTTTTGAGTCCTTCCTGGAACTGACCCAGCTCAATGGTTAATCGTTTGACCCTTCAGGAATTACCTGGACCCCGTCCCAGGCGTACATAGCACAACTGGAGGATCCAGTGCGGCCCGGAGCAGAGCTGAGGGCAAATTTGGAAGTCACGCTGTCCAAGCCTAACTCCTTTCCTGGGGTAAAACTGAGGCCAGGAGAGGACAAAGAGAGGGACCGAGGTTTCCCAAGGAGTCAGTGGCAGAGCAGGGATTTGAATTTCGATGTCTGAGTCTAAGTCATCATCACCTGGATCTTAAAAGTGGGTTGGCCTCTTCCACTGTTGGTGGGAATGCAAGTTGGT
>CM052889.1:59104555-59133866 GCA_028534135.1 Potos flavus | reverse complement strand
TCTCAGGTATGGGAGGGAAGAATAATAATATATCTATTCTAGGTTAAGGTTAGAATTAAGGTTCTATTGCTATAGGTCTCTATGTAGCTCTAACTTCTCTGAATCTCAGTTTTTCTCATTATAAAATGAGATAATTTATGCCTTCTAGGCCTACTTCACAAGAAGAAGGGTCTTGAAACATCTAAAACTATGTAAGTGTGAGATAGTACAAGTATTTCTATTGACTTGTCTGGATGAACAAGCAAGTGATTCCAGAGTTGCTAGTTGGTTTCCCAGCCTAAAACGGAAGGAACTGAAGGACATTGTTTGAAAAATGTTAGGGGCTTCAAAGATACAGATGTAGTGCAAAGAAGGGCCACATGTACCCCAATGTTCATAGCAGCAATGGCCACAATCGCCAGACCATGGAAAGAGTCAAGATGCCCTTCAACAGATGAATGGATCAAGAAGCTATTGTCCATATATACAATGGAATATTATGCCTCCACCGGAAAGGATGAACACCCAATTTTTATTTTAACATGGACTAGACTGGAAGAGACTATGTTGAGTGACATAAGTCAAGCGGAGAGAGTCAACTATCATATGGTCTCACTTACGTGTGGAGCATAAGGAAAAACATGGAGGACGTTGTGAGAAGGAAGGGAGGGATGAATTGAAAAAGTGGGAGTGGCAAAGAACCAGGAGAGACAGTGAACTCAGAGCAACAGACTGAGGGTTTTGGAGGGAAGGGGGTGGGGCGATGGGCAAGGCTGGGGGTGGGTATCCACATATTGCATGGAGCACTGGTTGTGTTACCTGAACAATGAATCTTGTAACACTGAAAAATAAAATAAAAGTATTTTGGGGAAAAAACCTCCCAAAAAACAAGAGTCCATGACCTGACAGTTTCCTTGGGGAATTCTACCAAACATTCAAGGAAAAAATGATACCTATTCTCCTGAAACTCTTTCAAAAAAAAAAGAAACAGAAGGAAAACTTCCAGACTCTTTCTAGGAAGCCAGCATTACTTTGATCCCAAAGCCAGGCAAAGACACCTTCATAAAGGAGAATTTCAGAACAATATCCCTGTTGACTATGGATGCCAACATTCTCAAAAAGATCCTAGCTAATGGGATCCAACAGCACATTAAAAAGATTATACATCATGACCAGGTGGGATTTACCTCTGGGATGCAAGGGTGGTTCAACATTCGCAAATCAATCAATGTGATAGAACAAATCAATAAGCGAAGAGAGAAGAACCACATGGTCCTCTCAATTGATGCAGAAGAAGCATTTGACAAAATTCAGCATCTGTTCCTGATTAAAACTCTCCAAAGTATAGAGATGGAAGGAACATTCCTCAATCTCATAAAATCCATCTATGAAAAGCCCACAGCGAATATCATTCTCAATGGGAAAAAGCTGACAGCCTTCCCTTTGAGATCAGGAACACAACAAGGATGCCCACTCTCGCCACTCTTGTTCCACATACTAGAAGTCCTAGCGACAGCAATCAGACAACAAAAAGAAATAAAAGGTATTCAAATTGGCAAAGAAGAAGTCAAACTCTCTCTCTTTGCAGATGACATGATACTTTATATGGAAAACCCAAAAGACTCCACCCACAACTACTGGAACTCATACGGCAATTCAGTAATGCGGCAGGATGCAAAATCATTGCACAGAAATCAGTTGCTTTCCTATACACTAACAATTTAAATATGGAAAGGGAAATTAGAGAATCTATTCCGTTTACAACAGCACCAAGAACTAAAAGATACCTGGGAAAAAATCTACCCAAAGAAGTAAAGGATCTGTACTCGAGGAACTACAGAACGCTCATGAAAGAAATTGAAGAAGACAAAAAAAGGCGGAAAAGCATTCCATGCTCATGGATCGGAAGAATAAACATTGTTAAAATGTCTATACTGCCCGGAGCAATCTACAATTTCAAAGCTATCCCCATCAAAATTCTACTGGTATTCTTCCTTTAACAAACAATCCTAAAATTTGTATGGAACCAGAAAAGACCCCGAATTGCTAAGGAAATATTGAAGAAGAAAAACAAAGCTGGGGGCATCACATTGCCTGATTTCAAGCTCTACTACAAGCTGTGATCACGATGACAGCGTGGTACTGGCACAAAAACTGTCTCATCGACCAGTGGAACGAGTAGAGAGCCCATATATGGACCTCAGCTCTGTTGTCAAATAATCTTTGACAAAGCAGGAAAAAGTATCAAGTGAAAAGGAAGTTTCTTCAATATCGGGAGCTGGGAAAATTGGACAGCTATACGTAGAAGAATGAAACTTGACTGTTCTCTTACACCATACACAAAGATAAACTCGAAATGGATGAAAGACCTCAATGTGAGGCAGGAATCTATCAAAATCCTAGAGGAGAACATAGCCAGTAAACTCTTCAACATTGGCCACAGCAACTTCTTTCAGGACATGTCTCTGAAGGCAAAGGAAACAAAAGCGAAAATGAAATTTTGGGACTTCATCAAGATAAAAAGCTTCTCCACACAAAGGAAAGAGTCAACAAAACAAACAGGCCACCCACAGAATTGGAGAAGATAATCACAAATGACACTACAGACAAAGGTTATGAATCGCAGATCTATAAGGAACTCTTCGATCTCAACACTTGAAAAACAGGTAATCACATCAAAAAATGGTCAGAAAACATGCACGGACACTTCTCCAAAGAAGACATACAAATGGCTAACAGACACATGAAAAAATGTTCATCATCATTTGCCAACAGGGAGTTTAAAATCAAAACCTCACACCAGTTAGAATGGCCAAAATCAACAAGACAGTAAACAACAAATGTTTGGAGAGGAGAAAGGGGAACCCTCTTCCACTGTTGGTGAGAATGCAAGCTCGTGCAGCCACTTTGGAAAACGGTGTGGAGATTCCTCGAGAAATTAATAATAGAGCTACACTATGACCCTGCAATTGCACGACTACCCAAAGATGCAGAGGAAGTACACAGAAGGGCCACATGTACCCCAATGTTCATAGCAGCAATGGCCACAATCGCCAAACTGTGGAAAGAGCCAAGGTGCCCTTCAATAGATGAATGTATGGAGAAGATATGGTCCATATATACAAAGGAATATTATGCCTCCATCAGAAAGGATGAGTACCCAACTTTTTATCAACATGGACAGGACTGGAACAATTGTCCCAAGATTAATTGTTCATGTACCACACCCTGTTCTCCATGAAATATGTGCCCTCCTCAATACCCACAACCAGGCTCGTCCAACCCCACTCCTTCCCCTGCAAAACCTTTAGTTTGTTGCTCAGAGTCCACAGTCCCTCATCATTCAACTCGCTCTCCGATTTCCCCCAATTCACCCTTCCTTTCCTTCTCCCAATGTCCTCCATGTTTTTCCTTATGTGCCACGCGTAAGTGAGACCATATGATAATTGACTCCCTCTGCTTGAATTGTTTCACTCTGCATAAGCCCTGTCCAGAATACTGGCCCTAAACACCTTCAGGGCCCCTGTGGGGAGGACAGCACTAGCAGAAGTGGTGGATGAAGCCCTGGGACAGAGCGGGGTGCAAGGGCTCTGTTCCCAATCCCACAGTAGTATAATTAGCCCCCAAGTTCATGCAATGCTCTCTCCATGCTGGGCGCCATGTACGCATGGATACCTACAGATGCACATACAAGTCCCCTCACCTGTAATGGCCGTGTGAAATGCTTATCAGTTTACAAATAAAGAACATAAGGTTTGGAGAATTTGGTGACTTGTTCACAATTAGGAGCCATGGTGGTACTTTATGTCACTTGGATTCAAACCTCTTCTCTTCATAGCTGTGCCTTTCAGCTTTTGGGCATATGGGAACTACCTCTGGGAGAGTTGGGGGCAGGGAGAGGGGCTTGGAGTGGGAAGGACCAGAGAATAGGATAGAGACCCGGGCCAGGAGATCCTGAGGAAGTCTGTTCCCAGGGAGCAGGCCAGCACCACTGTTCCCATGTCCACGTGTCCAGCAAAAGGGCTGGTAGTCAACATCAAGCATGTAATCACTATGCATGCTCAGGGTGGGGCTGTCCTCCTCACAGTGAAATGCGAGGAAATAGCAAGCATGGTGGGCACAGTTGCAGGGACAACTGCCGGGTAGGGCAGGAGGAGAGCAGCTGCATGTCAGAGTGTGTTAGCATCTGAAGAAGGTGGCACACCCCACATTAAGCCACAGGAGCGGTTCCGGGCTCTGCCTGGGGTAAGGATGGAGCCGGGTCTAGAGAGTCTCAGGACAACGGTGTGCAGAGCCTGATGCTGAATGTCGTTAGTGTCTGGTCTACCGTGCTGGTCCATGACCAGCTATCCCCGACGGCTGTCTGGAATGGCCACCTGGGCTTGCCCACACACTTCGGTGCTTCCAGGTGGAAACTAGGACCCTGGTTAGAGACAGTCTCTCTAGTTATTACTCACAACAGAAGGCTGCTTTCCTTCCTTTCTTTTCTTTTTCTTTTCTTTCTTTAAATGTGAAGAAATAATTTTTATTCCTGCCCATATCAATGACCATGAGTATGACTAGACCCAGTGTTTCCCAACCAGGGAGAGTTCTGCTGCACAGGGGACATTTGTCAATGCCTAGAGACTTTTCTTTTTTACATGACCTCCTCCGATCTTATTTATCCTATAAATAAAAGTTTGTCCTTTTTGACTACCTTTACACATTTCTCTGCATCCCTGCCTCTGGCAACCACCAGTCTGTTCTGGTTCTGTGAGCTCCTCATGTAAGTGAGATCATAGGATGTTTGTTTTTCTGACTCCTCTCAGCACAATGCCCTCCAAGTTCATCCATGTTGTAACAAATGGCAAGATTTCTTTCCTCATTTATATGCCATAAATGTAGCACATTTTTTTACCTGTTTATCTGCAGATGGGCATGTAATTTTTTTTCATGTTTTGGCTGTTGGGAATGATGCTTCCATGAATGTGGGGTTGTGGACCTTTCTTCGTGTTTGTGAGTTCTTTTCTTTTAGGTCCATATCCTGAAAAGGGAGTGCTGGAGCATATGGCAGTTGTATTTTTAATTTTTAAATTTTTTTGGGAAAGGGCAGATATGGTGATGGAGACATGATGGTAAGAGTGAACTTTGGGAGCAGAAAGGCAAAAGACCAAGTGTGGAAGAATACCCCAGGGTCGCTGCTGAGCCTTGAGATGAGTAGGCCTACACCGCATTCCACATATCCCAAAGCCCATTCTAGAACTTCTCCCCACAAGCCTGAACTCGCCTGGTCCTTCCTTTCAGACACACCAGATTGTCTCTCCAGAACCTCTCTTCCATGGACATTCCTGTATCCAACTGTCAACAAACTCTGACTCTGCCCTTGAAAAATACCGGAAAACTGGTTTCCACCCCCACCACCCTTTCTTTCAGTCACCTGCCTGACCTCCTGTGTCATCCCTTGCCCCCTACAGTGGATTCCAGGGCTTGATTCTTTTTTCCCAAATGGTTTTATTTTATTTCTTCAGTGTTACAAGATTCATTGCTCATGTACCACACACAGTGCTCCATGCGATAACGTGCCGTCCTCAATACCCACCACCGGCTCGCCCATCCCCCAACGCTCTCCCCTCCAAAACCCCCAGTCTGTTGATCGAGTTCACAGTCTCTCATGCTTCTTGGCCCCTCCGATTTCCTCCAATTCACTCCTCCCTTCTCCTTCACAATGTCCTCCATGTTTTTCCTTATGCTCCACACGTAAGTGAGACCATATGATCATTGACTCTCTCCACTTGACTTATTTCACTCAGCATAATCTCTTCCAGTCCTGTCGATGTTGATACAAAAGCTGGGTATTCATCCTTTCTGATGGAAGCATAATATTCCATTGTATATATGGACCATATCTTCTTGAGCCATTCATCTGTTGAAAGGCATCTTGGCTCTTTCCACAGTTTGGCGATAGTGGCCATTGCTGCTATGAACATTGGGGTACATGTGGCCCTTCTTTGTACTGCATCTGCATCTTTGGGGTAAATTTATTTATTTATTCCCAGGTATCTTATTGTTCTTGGTGCTACTGTAAATGGAATTGATTCTCTAATTTCCCTTTCCATATTTTCATTGTTAGTGTGCAGGAAAGCAAATGATTTGTATTCTGCCACATTAACGAAGTGTTGTATGAGTACTAGCAGTTTGGGGGTGGAGTCTTTTGGGTTATCCATATAAAGTATCATTTCATCTGCGAAGAGAGAAAGTTTGACTACTTCTTTGCCAATTTGAATACCTATTATTTCTTTTTGTTGCCTGATTGCTGTCGTTAAGTCTTCTAGTACTATGTTGAACCAGAGTGGCGAGAGTGGGCATCCTTGTCGTTTTCCTGATCTCAAAGGGAATTGAGCATGATATTTGGTGAGGGCTTTTCATAGATGGCTTTTAAGATTGAGGAGTGTTCCTTCTATCCCTATACTTTGGAGAGTTTTAATCAGGGATGGATGCTGAATTTTGTCCTAGGCTTTTTCGACATCAATTGAGAGAACATGTGGTTCTTCTCTCTTCTCTTATTGATTTGTTCTAGCACATTGATTGATTAGCTAAAGTTGAAATACCACAGCATCACAGAGATAAATCCCTCCTGGTCAGAATGAATAATTTGATGATCTGTCTGTTACTGAGAGTGGCCTGTTAAGATCTCCTACAATTAATGTGTTCATATCAATATGACTCTTCCTTTTCCTTAACAGTTGTCTTAAGTAGCTGGCTGCTCCCATATTAGGGGCACATATGTTTACAATTGTTAGAGCTTCTTGGAGGATAGACCCTTTAAGAACCATGTAGTGTCCTTCTGTGTCTCTGACTACAGTGTTTAGCTTAAAGTCTCATTTAGCAGACACAAGAATCGCTACCCCAGCTTTCTTTTGAGGCCCTTTGGCATGAAAGATGGTTCTCCCTCCCTTCACTTTCAGTCTGAATATGTCTTTAAGTTCCAACTGTGTCACGTAGACAGCATATGGACGGGTCCTGTCGTTTTATCCAGTCTGAAACTCTGTGTCATTTTATAGGAGCATTTAGGCCATTCACCTTGAGGGTGATTATTGAAAGATAAGTTTTTATTGACATCATGCTGTCCCTGAAGTCCTTGTTTCCATAGATTTTAAGTCCCTGGTCTATGTCCCTCCTGTGTTCTTTCTACTTTTCTACAACCCCTTTTAATATTTCTGGCAGTGACTGTTTGATGGTCACATACTTTTAATCCTTGCTGGTCTTGGAAGCTCTTTATCTCTCCATCCATTTTGTATGTAAGCCTTGCTGGATAAAGTATTCTTGGCTGCATGTTCTTCTTATTGAGTGCCCTGAACATGTCTTGCCAGCCCTTTCTGGCTTGCCAGGTTTCTGTGGACAGGTCTGATGTTCTTCTGGTGGGTCTTCCTCTGTACGTAAGGGATCTCTTCCCCCTAGCTGCCCTCAGGACCTCTTGTCTAAAACTATAATTTGAAAATTTTACAATTATGTGTCTAGCTGTTTTTCTTGACTCGTTGATCTTGGTGGGTGACCTTTCTGCCTCTAGAACACGAACACTTCCTCCATTTTCCAAATTGGGGAAATTTTCATTCAGAATTTCCTCAACTATATCTTCTAGTCTTCTGTCTTTCTATACCCCTTCAGGGATTCCAATAATTCTGACTTTGGTACATTTCATGGCATCATTTATTTCCCTAAGTCTGTGCTCATGGTTCCTAGGCAGTTTGTTCCAACCCTCCTCCTGACCTTTTCTCTCAACCATTTTATCCTCTAGATCGCTAACTCTATCTTCTGTCTCCATAACTCTAGCTGTTACACTATTTAGATTAGTTGGATCTCACTGATAGCGTTTGTAACCTCTGCCATACTTGTTCTCAGTTCTGTCCTTAGAGATTCTATGTTGTCATTAATGTATTTCTCCATCCTGGCCATTGCCTGTATAATTGTTACCCTGAAATCCCTTTCTGACCTAATGTTTATGTCCATGTCCAATAGTTCTGAGGGAGAGGGCACAGTCTCTGGGTATTTCCTCTGTTGGGTGTTCCTCCTCGTCATTTTGATGGAAGTGGATGAGATGATGTATAGCTGAATATAGCATCCATGATCCAGGCACAGTACACACTGGAAGTCTTTGCAGCAATTAGAATTCACCACCAAAAAAACAATAACGAGAAGAAAAGAGAGAGAGAAAGAGAAAAAAGAGATCCCAGCCAGAACGGACCCCAAAATAAGATTTATAATGCATGAACCATGCGTTCATATATAAACAAACATGAACCAATATAAAGACTGACAAAAGTATATGACAAGTAATAAAAGAACCTATTCGGAATGAACCTCAAGAATAAGGTTTCTATAATACCAGAACAAAAGCAGAAACATAGAAACACTGACAGACGGATAAGATTGGAGGGTGGTTATAACTCTTCCTTATATTGTATTAAGCCTCTAGCTATAATGTTGTCATTTATAAATATTTATGAAAATCAAGAAACATGAGAACGAGTGGAAAAATAGAAAAGAAAAAAGAAAAAATTTGTATTATGAAATAGACCTGTTTTATGGTATTTTGGGGAGGTTATTATGTTGTTCTCCCCGATGTTGCGGTTTTATATTTTTATGGGGACCCTGTGGTTATTGTCCTCTTGTTTTTGGGTTGTCTTCTGGGGAGGAGCCTGTTGCATTGCTTTCCAGTCATCTTGCTTGTGTTGAGTCGCCCTGCCCCTCAATCCAGGGGCTGTGCTCTGGAAAACAGTTTTTTAGGCTTTTGCTCTCTGGAAGTGTTCATTCTTTTGCAGCTTTTTCGCCATTTCAGAGGGTCCAAGCAAAGAATCTGCCCATACCCAGACCTCCCAGTCACAGAAAAGCCTCGGTCTGCTCCCTTCTCGGTGGTCGAGAATACAGTCCCCCCCTGCAAACTCCGCTCACACCGCAGCCCGCCGCAGGCAGTGCACGCCCCCAGCCACCATGTCAGTGGCCCCGCGAGGCCCTCAGTTACCTCTGCACCCTCTCGCGACCAAAGCCGCCAGGTCTAGGAAACAGGTTTCCACTTGCTGCCTCTGTTGCGACTGCTGTATGGGCTTCTGGTCTGTGCCGTGTGCGCTCAGATTCCTGCCCCAAGAGGCCGCTTTCTCTCCGGCGCTTCCTGGGAGAGTCCAGACCCCGGGGCAGGTGGCAGATGTCCCGCAGTCCTAGAGAAGGCCAGCTAGGGCTCCCCCCCAGTCTCTCAGTGGCTTGCAGGGGTGCAACCAATCCACTGAGTGCTGCACACAGAGAAAAGCTGCAGGCTCATGGACCACACCAGGCTCTCTAAGTCGCTTGCACGATTGCCCTCTGTCCTCTAAATGGTGCAAGGGGCAGAAAGTCGCAGGTTCATGAACCACGGACTGGATACCCCGCCAGTCTCTCTTTCATATGGTTGGTGTCCTTCTTGGGAACGTGGGCTTAGGCCCCTGCCTGTGACCACCCACTTCCACTTGTTGCTCCTTAAGTCCTTTTGCTCTTTTTAAGTGTTTTTAACCGGACTCTCATTTAATGCTCGTCCCCAAATACAGGACACGTTCCTTTGGGGTATTACTGTCCTTGGGTCACTTCTGGTGTCTCCCTCCCCCTTCTGTTTATCCTCCGATATAGGTTCACGTACTTCCACTCTGCTTTTCCTTCTGCTGCTGCCTCCTGCTCCTGTAAAAAATCTTATTTCTCAGGCTGACCTCATTGTGTTCAGCATGTTCAGGTAGATATCCAACTCACTTTATGGGACCAGTTGTAACAGCATTTCCTACTTCTCTGCCATCTTGCCCTCCCTTCTTGTAGTGTGGGTTTTGTGTCTAACTTCCATATTTCTAATGATATCGTGGCTCAGATTCCGGGGTGATGATGGACCTCTCACTCCCACTGCATCCTCCTAGATTTGGATGAGTTCTCACTTTGTTTCTGGGTTCAGCGACCTTAATTGGTGGCCGATGTCCCCCCAAAACCATGGCCCTCCTGTGCCATGTACAGTACAGTGGCTGCCTAAAGTCCTGTGATTAGTGCACTGACGATTAGCCCTACCTTTGCCGCACACATGCCACTGTTGCAATGCCTATAACACATACAAATGTGCACCCCACAGAAACCACCGAAACAGCAGACATGGAAACACTTCCATCACACGCCTCCAGTCCACACCACGCCAACACACCACGCTCAACACAGAGCCTGCACACATGGCACCAATCCATCACACACACGGCACACATACACACATCCACCATACAAAACACATAGAGCAGACCCGTGCGAGACGTTCACCATCCACACACGACTCCTAGAGAGAACACGTACCTAAACACTGCGCTCCCCATCACACATGAAGCACAGGGAATAGGCATACACCACACATACCACATCAACACCCCACACACACGATCACTACACACGGTACCCATACGCAACATATACCACACGTGGGCCACTCACAGACCTCTCACATGACACCTCTAACACATGCCTATAACAGACCTAAAGAACACACACCAGCTTCACTGCATTCACACTCATGCAACACACACCGTGCACGCCACACTCCTACTATACACACACCCGCCCAAAACCAGACACAGCAAACAGCCTAAACACATCTTTCAATTACCTTATCTACAAGTCACCCTCAAAACCCTCACTATATTTAACGCATATACTTTACATGGTACACTGATGTTACACACGCACACACGCACAGAAGGCACACAAAGCCCACACCCTAGAGAAACTCACACGCACTACAGACCCCACACTCAAACCTCATACACAACCCAATCACCACGCCTATACCACCCAAAACCCTCACACGTACACCTCACACAACACATATGTAAAAGGCACGCACTGCCCAACGCACACACAAAGCCTACAGAAAGGCACATCACAAATACTAAGGACACACCACTCACGCCACACGCACTCACGCGCACACACACACACACACAGACAGCACACATGCACCACTCAATTACACGGACACTACACACACAGGAACCCCCCCAAACGCCACACTAAAGTCAAACACGCATACGCCAAAGAAATTCCAGAAACGGAACCTATATCCCCGTAAGAGTCACACCACATTTACAACACTAACAAAGATAAGTCACGCCCAGTCAGGTACTACCCATAGACCACACTCACACATGTACCGTGAAAACACATGAACGCCACACACAACACCCCTAGTACACACACACCAAAAGGACACCAAACCTATGCACAGCTCCTTCACAGGCCCATCACACCTACAACACACGCCACCCCTACAGAGCCCACACACACCACCTGCCAGAGGAACGTTGCCCAACAAAAGCACCACACACATCCCACCTTGAGACCAATTGTAGAACACACACCACAGACTCATACCACACAGAGTGGACTCATGGTACACATGGGCATCACAAACAACGTGGGCATGACACATACCACATAGAGACTACCATACACCTACCCACATCCTATAGACCGTACGCCCCACCCAATACAACACATTCTACACCTAGGCCACACGGAACACATATCTCAAACACACACCATACAGAGACAAGGCACAAACACACCACAGTACCACAAATACACGACACACGCCTATAGACAATCACGTCGCTTATTCCCCTTGCATGCACTGGATGCAACCCAAAAATCACCACACTTCCAGCACACACACAGCCCTCATATACAGTCTACATGCCGCAACTCTACCACTCACCCACGCCTCACACCACCACACACTTACCACAGAAATTCCCACATATGCCTCTCTCACACACTCACCAGACCTATGCCAGCGCACACACTGCAATCACACAAACACACCCATAAATCCTTTCCACAAGAGAATGCACCCTGCACATGCTGTATCAATTGCATGGATATGCTACGTAGGCACCAGTCACCTACCAACACACGCCACATATAGAGCAGAAACTCACACTTACATACCACCGAAAAGCACGCCAAGCATACACAGCACAAACACCATACACACGCCACCGAACACCACATACACCATGCATCTGCCACGAGCATGCCACACACAGCCCACAGAAGAAGGCTCCACAAACACACACACCTTGCACACACCATACATACACCACACTCAGCTCACATATACCACCCAAAACCACAGTGCACGTACACCATGAAGAACACAAAGAGCCCATGCACAACACATACACCACAAACACAATGCATATATAGCACACTTACACACCACACCTAGCCCACCCCGATACACTCCAGAAACACCAAACATACACCATAAAAAAATCCCTCTCCATCACACACAGCCCGCACGTCCAACACACAAAACACGCACCACATACATACCACTCACGAACTGCACACAATCACACGCAAAACGCCCCTACCACACAGAGACACTCACGTATTCAACACACCTACATACACCCTACAAGCACCACAGAACACAGTACACTTAGCAGACTCACAGAACAGACTCCACGCCGGCAAGACCCGCACACCCCCACCAACACCACGACACTTCTCCTTTAATGAGCACACACAAACACGCACACGCCTGCTTAGTCCTTGGTTGGCTGGTGTCAGCCTGCTGCTACATACTGAGCTTGTCTCCCTCCCCTGGCTGAACGACATGCCTTCTTTAGGAGAAGATAGTTCACTCATGAACAGGACACTTCACGACCTGGCCTGGCCAGAAAGAGCACTTGCCTGGAATGCTCCACCGAGTCCCAGTTCAAAACACTCGAGAGTCGCTCCCCCAAAGCACCCCTGCTCTCCCTGAGCCACTCCTTCCTGTATTCACCGATGAGAAGGACAGGAAAAAGGGCCAGGGCCAGAGGCTTCCTCTCCCTTTCAGCACAAAGAATTCTGGCCTCGTGCTGACAGGGCTCCCAAGTGTAGCTAGTGGAGGTGCCCTCCGCCCCAGTCCAGAGGTGTTCCTTAATCCTGATAGGGCGAGCTCGCCAGCAAATTGTGCTAGTCACGTCATTGTCCACATGAACACATTCTCACCTCTACTGAAGAACTCTGTCCCTCTGTATTCACCGGCATCCTTTAGGTCTTTGTCCATGCTGGGTTCCGCCTTGAGGCCATTCATTCAGATCCTGTGTCTCAGAGCAATAGTCTCTCTTTAAAACTGGATGTGCTGTCGAGGCCTTGGGCCTGTGCATTAGGTTGGGCCGCAGGATCAGTTGCACCATGCACGGTGACGGAAAGGACAATTGTCTGGACAGAAGTCTCACAAATTCAAGAGCGAAGCAGACAGGTCGTTAGGAAAAGTCACTTTTCATCTCCTGCAAGCAAATCATTAACAAGGTGCCCAGGGCCATTGCTCCCACTCCGACTGCCACCAATGGGAACAACATTGCACCGGCCTAGGAAGGTCAAGGAAGTGGCCAGACTCCTGATTCTCTCTCCTCCACTGTCGGTGTTAAGGCTCTGAGTTTCGGGAACAACAAACATCACTGTCTCCCCTCTCCCCTTAGAATCCTGGGTCTGGGGCACATCCGCCACCTGAGAGGCCCTGAGGGAGGGCTCACAGCAGCAACATCCATATGTCTCCAACTGCGGGTGTCCCCTGAAGCTCAGAGCCATGAATACAGGGCACGGAGGAAGGCTTTTGTGGACTGGTGTCAAGAAGAATCATTGGTTTAGAGACTGCGTGCACTTGGCTTTGGTAACCAACCAAATTCTCCTCTGCTTTTTTTAAAGATTTTATTTATTTGACAGAGAAAGAGAGACAGCACGAGCAGGGGAGTGGGAGAAGGAGAAGCAGGCTTCCCACTGAGCAGGGAGCCCGATGTGGGGCTCGATACCACGACACCGTGATCATGACCTGAGCCGAAGGAGGTCGCTTAACAACTGAGCCACCCAGGTGTCCCCACCAAATGCTCTTCTAAGAATTCAACTAATTAGTGCAGCTAACCACGCGTAGCCAAGCCCTGTGTTCAGGACATTCCATACATGAAACACGGAATGGATTCAGAAAAGCATGATCAGGGTCAGGGAAAAACAGCCCTGGCTGCTCACAGATGCAGCTGGCCAGAGCTGCCCTCAGACTCTCCTGCTGCAGCCACGTCTCAAGCCACACATTCCAGGGCAACTGTGTCCTTGTCACAGTGGGGAAGAGTTCATGCCCAGGCCTGAGGAAAGCAAGTTAGGAAAAGAACCTAACATTTCTGTCTTGCCTTTTGTTTAACTGGCACTGTGCTCATGCGTCCAGAGCTGTTATTCCACATTTTTTCTATCACTAAATGAGAACTCTACCTAGTTGAGAAAGCCAGTCGATGAAGAGAAAAAACCCATAGAAAGGCCCCAAGGGAGACGGTGCAGAGGACCTGAGGGCCTGGCAGTGCACAACCACATCACTGCACAGGGCAGCTCTGAGCCAGCCACTTCCTCCTTTTCTCCATTCTCACCTTTGACCCTGGAGGGACTGACCACAGCCTGCTCCACACAGTCTGAGGAGGAGAGACGACTAAGCCTGCACCGCCACTCAACAGGGTGGATCCTGACTTTCCAGGGTCTTGCGGACCAAGGTGGTATCCTGCTCGCTCGTGACATCACACACCACCACCTGGTTTGTATATGCACCTGTCCCAGCCTTTGCAGAGATTTTATCCCTTCAATGCTCAGGCAGTGGAGAGGAAGGATTTCTACTGAGAAAAAAGGTTTGAAATCCAGACTATTCTTTGTATGTCACCTTAACCAACCGATCTTAACATGTCTTCAACTCTCCATTTACATACTTCATATTCTTGTTGCTGTTCAATCGGACATCTGTTGCTGTTCAGTCGGACAAGTGCTGGCCAGTGTGAACTGGTGTCCACCTCCCCCAAATTGTGAGAGAAACAATGGGAAGATTTTATCATCTTTAATGATACAGGAAATTATATCATTTTTCACAGGAGACTGCTCATTCTTGCTTCGTCTCTCTCCCTTCCCCAACATGCTCTCGGCTTAGCTACTGGAGAATGACGGTCCAGAGAATAACAGTGTGGTAGTGCAGAGCAACTCTTCAGACCCACGGGTTCTGAGCATAAATGATGTGAACAGAGCAGGCCACCTTTCTATTTCATACAACCAGTTAGAGGCCTTGACTCGGTTTCTTTACTGACAATGTTATGCAATGAAGGAGAACAACTTGAGATTCAGAACGCCCAGGTTCCGTCTGTGTTCTGCTCCCAAGAGCTCCTGTATGACCCAAGAGCTCCCAAGTGCTCCTGTATGACCACCTCTGAAATATACTCAGTCTACGTGCTTTCACTACTGCGGCATTGTAATTTTGAACAATTGCTGAAGGTGGTGTATTTATGGTGTCCTGGTGCCTCCTGTTTAATCCCAGTTGTCTTTTGAGAAACGGTAGTAGGATTGACTTCTATCCTCCTTCTCGTGAAATTTTTTCGCTGCATCCCTGGGGCCTAGAACATTCTGCTGGACACCAGACTATCAAAAAATGACGCTGTTTACCAGCAGATGTGCCCGGTTCTTTGCTAAAGACCTTTTTTATCCATTACTTCTCCAGAAAAGACCTTATAAACCTTGCCAGCCAACTCTTGTGCCGGACGGCAGCCATGGTGAGTCACGCCCCTCTTGGCCTTGAACAGAGGCAGTACCCTGGCTGAGAAGTTAGTACAGGGGAAGTCCTTCCTGCTCCATCGGGACTGCAATGTCAGAATGCATCTTTCTGGGATGGTGCTGTTCTACTTCAAGGGGAGGCTCTGGGTAATGGAGTGCTGCTTCAGGTTCACTGAGTCCCCGGCACTTCCAAACAATCCGCTGAAGGTTTTTCTATAAAAACTGTGTGCTTACCAAGCACCTCATTAGCAGTTGACGGAAGGTAGTTCTTTTTTAATTCAGCCTAAAACACCTCAGATGATATTTTTCAATGCCTGGAGCAATGCTGATCTATAAACTAAGTCAAGTAGCCTACCTCCCCCACATTCATGGGTGGAAGCAAACCGTGCAGTGAACTCAAAAGAGAATCACTGAATCCTCAGAGCCTTCAAACTCTGTCCCCCAAATATATACTGACAACTTTCCCCTCTTCATTTGTTTCCTAGACCTGGGACTACTTAAGGACTACTAAATTTCCCACTGCATTGTGGGGGTTCTAACATGAGGAGATATAAAATGTACGAGAAGAGCACAATGGATGGGATGAGGAACACGGACCTGTCCTGTGGTAAAGACTCGACAATTCGCTATTTATTAAACTAGTACACTCTTAACTCTAAGTGGATTCTGATAGATTAAAGCTGCGTACTGTGCTCCAAGAGCAGCCACGAAAAATGCAGAGTGTCACTGAGAAGCGAGTAAAGGCCTTAAATAGAATATAAAGGAGTACTCGGCCATGAAAGAGTGGCCACATGCACGGAACACACCAAGGAGCTCTCCTGCAGGGGCTTGCCCACCCAGCTGCAGCCCGAGCCAGGGGTGGGGGGCGGAGATGGGGTGTTGGGTGGGAGCAGCAAGCAAAACCAAGGAGCAGCATTTCCCATCAGAGATGGGCATGCATGTCAGGAAGCCAACCAGAGAAGACTTGGTGTATTAAGTTTCCTATTCAGATTCCTCTAATTGTTTTCCATGTCATGATTTTGAAACAACAGAAGGGCTTCGGAGCAACAAATTTGCTGGTTCAGATTTATTCAGGAATAATCATTGTACCTTGTGATATTGGCAACAGAAATGTCTGAGGTTGGAAGTTGTGCTCTTTATGAATTATCTTAATGGATAAAAGAGCTTTTATTCAACTCTGTGCACCCAGATGCAAATTTGTTCTCAGATGCTCAGATTTCTGTTCCAGGACAGACGTGCATTTTCTCCTTTCTCCTTTATTTAGCAGATGGCTCCTGAAATGACAAATATGTTTACATATAACTATAGCGTCCCACATGATTTTGCTTTATGTGTTGAGAATAGGACTACACACATACTGATGAGATTGGAAGTTGTACATTCTGAAATTACTTCTTCAGCTATAAGCATATTCTCTTAAATATTGCCTTTTTTAACAATTTAGTATAACTTTTTAAAAATTTTTATTTTTTTGACAGAGAGGGAGAAATAAGGAGGCAGAGAGGCAGAGAGAGAGGGGGATGCGGGCTCCCCGCTGAGCAGAGAGCCCGATGTGGGGCTCGATCCTGGGACCGCGAGGTCACGACCCGAGCCGAAGGCAGAGGCTTTAACCCACTGAGCCACCCAAGCGCCCCCGAATATTGCCTTTAAAACTGACGTACCATTGATCAGGTCAATTGTGGCAATTCGCACTACTGGGGACCTAAATATAAGGAGGTGCAGCATGATGTACCCTGAATCCTCTTTAGAACCAATGGATCTATTTTTAGTTTTCTTCATTTTAACAAATTAAGGCATCGCTGTTGTTCTTGAGAAAGTGGCTCTTTATATTTGTGATGGGTCTGCCCCTGGCAGAACTTTACATTATGAAAAAAGGATTTCCATAAAGTATGACTTTCTATGTGGAGGGGAACATATGCCTGTGAGGTGATAACCTCAGTGATGGTAGAAATGTCCTTACAAATCAGGCAACAGTTCTCGCCTAACACTTACCTAGATAACCACCTTTTCTGTCTTCTAGCCACTTGTTCATGTTAGGTCTACCCCTATTCGCACGATTGAGTTAGGAGCCACTCGTGTTTCCTTGCCATGCAAAAGTGAAGCGTTATTTGTGTAAGAGAAAACTCAGGCATCTGGTGACCTGAAGGACGAAGAGTTGCCAAATCCGAATAGAGCGATCTGGCAGCTGAATGCGTCAGATCAGAAATAATCAACATGTGTGGCTCCGAACAATCAACTGGACTGACCTAGAGCAGAACGCATAAAAGGAAGAGATAGGCTTTCAGGAGCATCAATAAGCTGGCAACTTATTTTGCCTCCATCCAGGCTTTTCTCCTGATTCTCCCAGGTATCCATCTAGCTGCATGATGGGTTCACTTCTAGGTCTCATCAGTGTTCATCTCCCCATGGTCAGAAGGAAAAGGGATTACAACCACTGAGGAAACAAGTACAAATCTTCCAATAGGTACTTTTAATGTAAATGTCTTAAATACGCCTACAAAAGGAAAAGGGCGGCAGAATGAATTTAAACAAAGAGACAAACAAAATATGAGCCATATATACTGCTTACAGGAGACTCCCTTTAGTCCTGATGATACCGGAAAGTGAAAGTGAAATGATAGAAAAAGAAAATTTATGCCCAGAGATGTGAAAAAATGCTGGGGAAGCACTACTTGGAGCAGACAAAATAGACTTTGAAACAAAGGCTGTCACAAGAGACTAAGAGCGAATAACATAAAGGTGCAGGTCAATCAATCCAACAAGACAATATAACAGTGTAAATGCCTCTGCACTAAACACTGGAGCACCTAAATACATAAAGCAAATGTTAACAGACATAAAGGAAAAATGGATAGTAATACAAATATAGCAGAGTCTTACCAACCCACGTGTATGGACCGATCATCCTGGCAGAAAATCAATAAAAAAACTATGTTTTTGAAAGACACCTCTGATTATGTGGACGTCACACGTGGAGACAAAATATTCCATTCCAAAACAATCGTATTGCATGGAGCACTGGGTGCAATACAATAAAAATGAGTCTTGGAACACTGGAAAATAAAAATAATTTAAAAATAACACAAACAAAACCAAAAAAAAGGTGGAAACCTCATGCTTCTAGTGCACATGGCACTGTCACATTCACATATTAAGCCACAAAACAAATCTCAATAGCTCTCAGAAGGTTAAAATCATAGACAACTTTTCAAACAGCAATCGTATAGAATTAAAAACCTTCTTACACTGTCGGTAGGAACGCAAGTTGCTGCAGCCACTTTGGTAAACAGTGTGGAGATTCCTCAAGAAATTAAACCCCTCTCCTCATTTCCTTCCTACTCTTCTCCCATCCTTTCCCCCGTCTACAGAGAAGAAGACCCAACAGTAACGCAGGCCTTACATTCTAACCACCGGGTGCATAGGGACACACTCGCCTCCTGTCCTCATCCATCCAAAATCCCTTAGTACTTCCTGTACAGCCACACCAGTGTCCTCACGGTGGCTCTGTATCTTCCTAGCTCCCCCAAGAAGCTGATGCAAGAGCTACCCAGGTTGAAGGCTGAGGAAGAAACTCTGACTCTCCCTCAGGTAAACTCATTTTTAAAAAAGATTTTCTTTATCTGAAAGAGAGAGCAAGCAGGGGGAGTAGCAGTGGGAGAGGAAGAATCACGCTCCTCGTTGAGCATGAAGCCCAATAAGGGGGCTCCATTCCAGGACCCTAGGATCAAGTCCTGAGCTGCAGGCCCAAGCTTGAAAGACTGGGCCACTCAGGCACCATGGTAAACTCATTTCTGTGTCTGAAGGACAGCCAGTGTTTAATTTCTATTTCCCTGAACATCTGAGCATGTACATCCCCAAGGGTGTATACGATTTCCTTGGTGCTGAGAGTCTGCAGTGCGTTTATACCATTAACGAACATCATATTCAGAGGGGCATTGAAAAAAACATGGCCACAAATTAGTTACGCAATAGGTGGTATTGAGTGCTTTCCGGGAGATAATTTTGTCTATGGAAAATAACTTTGTATTTGCTGGTGAAAATGGACTTGTGAGAGGTGATTTTATCACTTTTGCATCATAAATTCAATGACTGCATCCCATCTAGCTTACTTACATCACCAAGAGAACAAAGATGTGTGCAAATCCTGTGCACGGGATGATGTGATCCTCCTAGTGTTTCCCTTTCCCTAATTGCAGTTCTGGCGGCAACCAGAAAAGTATTCTAAGGTAACTCACTTCTCGGGGACAAATCTAGCCAAAGAACAAGGAAGGGATTTCTCTCCTCCTTCGGTATGGAGAGCTTCCCCGATTCTGAGTTCCTGCTGGGAATGGAGGCTGGGGTGGACTGAGAAAAACTGTCCTATAGTCCCTGGAAGCAAGTAGGTCATTGAGGTGGTATGCTTGGTGTGTCGGAGGGTTGGGGGTTGTTTCTGTGTGGGTCAAAGCAATGCGATTGTGCATGTGGGTGTGTTGAGTGTGTGCCTTTCATCAGAAGACATTTCCCACTTAGCGCAGTTCAGTGCAAGGCTCAACGTTCCAAAGGTAAACCTCATTCATCCCCGCTGTGCACACTGCAGAGAACACCACACTCCTCCCCGACCACAGCTTCACCTGGAGGTTATCTTAGGGTTCCCTTCCCTCACACAAGGATGGGGCAGAAATGAAGGGACCAACATCTGTCCTAGTTGGCGATATTTCTCATACATGGACAAAGCAGAGAAGAATCAGGAAGCTATTTTAGTTTATCAAAAAGTCATTATTAGCCTTAAAAAAGGCTCACATCTTGAAGGCACATACTGAAGGCTTACTGGCTAAGGGCAACTCCCAGGAAAGCTTCATCATTAGCTTGCTGCCCAAGCAGACTTCCTGAAAATCTGCTGCACGGACAGGTGAGGCAGTGCTGTCCTCTCGTCAGGCCTCCGCTTTGTAATGAACCTGCCGCTTGCTGCGGGGGCTCTTGGGACAATGGGTCCCACTGACTCAAAGGACACACACACCCGGCATGGGAAAGGAAGACTGGAAAGAAAGAGAACATTGTTGATGGAGACGCTTTTGAAATGCAGAGACGTCTGTATGTTGAAATCTAGTGTCTTTGACATTCCTTATCATGAATGGTTGGTGAACAAATTAAAAAACCTGTAGGGTAGTTGTCCTAGGATTGAATGCAACCCTGCCACACGGTGTTCTTCTAATGGATTACAATCTTCCAGACGAGCTGAGATATAGGTAAGAGTGGCATAGGTTTATCCTGGCAAAAACCCTCTTGAAAATCATGAACGCAGTCGCAGTTGGGATGAACTGTAGCATTCATATTAGTGTTTACCCTCTTTCAGACTGAGGATGTCACCCTGATTCAATTCCCTGTAGCTAAAAATCTGAGGCACTCTGTCTTTTCATTATCTTGCTCCTGCCCTGCCCTTTCTGGATCCCGCAGAAGCTCAGGCCAGACTTATTTACCTACACGTCTCCGTATACTTGCACGCACGTCAACACCAAACAAAACTCTCTGAGCAATTCCTGAGGAGCCCCACCGGTGCCCTGACAGTTTCTGTGTCTATCTATCCAGCTTCCCTGGATGGCCTGACAGGTGAATATTCCACGGACAGTGTAGAGGAAGGTGCCCCATTTTTCACCAAAGTGGTATGGTGGCCTTTGTGTGAGATACAACATTCTTTTCACACTTTTAATCAAAGTCAGATTAAAAAAAAAATCTCAGCATGTCCAGTTTACATGGTGGGGAGAAGGTTTAGTGAGAGTCGGTTACGAACTGCTACCGAATACCAAAGACAATGAAAAAAGAGCAGCATCAGCTACAATCTGTAGGGTAGCGAGCTTTTGTAGGGGTAGCAGCTCTTCCTCCTTGCCACCTATTTTATCAAATGGACACGGGACATGCAACCTGTAGGAAGACTGGATGCCTTTGTCCATGACTCAATTTGCTCTGTTCATTCTTTGGGGTTCGCTGGCCTCTTTGACTCTTCCCCGTCAGGTTTACTCCTTTCACCAAGATAACAAAAGAGCCGTGCAAACAGGACAAAGCACGAGTCCATGTTCATAATGTTTCCTTTTCGGACATCGCAGGTGGCCCTGACTGAAAGGGAGAGTGGTAAGTGTTCTGTACTCTGGAGTCACTCACTGGTTTGGAACAACCTGGAAAAGGGGAAAGGTGGGGCTTCCTTGAAGGCTCCATGCTGAGAACCACCCTGATTCCAGGTCCCGTGGGATTTAGAATAAGGGTCGTAGGTAAGAGAAATGTATTTTCTGGGTAAGAACCTGTGGCCTCATGGCCCTGACCCCAGAAAATTCTGCGCTGCCCTTAGGTGGTATAGGTTTGGGTGCAGGGCAGTAGGTGTGTCTTGGAGATTGACTGTTCCACAATTATTCAATTCCCTGTGGCTCCAATTCAGAGGCTAGAGTTTCCATTCACTTTCCTGCTCCTCTCCACAACCTTTTTTCATCCACCAAGGAGGGGCCAACTTCAGCTCAGTCCCTACTGATTAGCTCACCACCTCCATACACTTGTCCATACGAGCACGCCAGGCAAAGCTCCCTGAGCGTTTCCTGAAGAGCTCCACCGGTGTCCTGACACTTTCTGTGTGTATCTTCCTAGATAACCAGGCTAGCCTGATGGAGGGCCTGTCCATGGACAGCATAGAGGGAGAGGCCCCAGGTTTCACCAAGGTGGTAAACTTGTCTCTCTTCATGGGAGGTACAACATTCTTTTTTTCTCTTTTAAGTGAAGTCAGATACCCAAATCTCAGCATGTACAGTGTAATTGGTGGGGAGATTATTGAGGGAGAGTCTGATACCAACGGACACCCAATTCCAAAGACACTGAAAAAATAACCGGATCCATTACAATGTGCGGGGTAGTGAGCTTTTTCATTGGTAGCACCAATTTCTCCTTGCTACCTATTTTGTCAAATGGACCCAGGACATGCAACTTGTAGGAGGATTGAATGCCACTGTCCATGATCCATTTTGCTCTGTTCATCCCTGGCTTTTGCTGGCCTCTATCGCCCTTCAGTATCTGGTTATCTCCTATCTCCAAGAAAACAAACGATCCTTGCCCAAAGGACAAGGCGTGATTCGATTCTCATTAGGTTTTCTTTTCTGAAATCGCAGGTTGCCCTGCTGGAAAGGGAGACTGGTCAGTATTCTGTACTCCAGAGTCACTCAGTGGTTTGGAACAACCTGTACAATGGGAAACGTGGGGCTTATTGCAGGCTCAATCTTGAGAGCCACCCAGAATCCAGGTCCTGCTGCAAAGAGAAAAAGGGTCATGTTCCGGGTAAAGACCTGGGGCCTCATGACCCTGTCCTCAGAAGCTACTGTGCTGCCCTTAGGTGGTATAGGATTGGGTGCGGGGCAGTAGGTGTGTCTACATGAGAATCCATGTGCTGTGACTCTCAGGGTTTGTGCGTGTGTTCCTTTGGTGAATGGTGTGTTCCCGTATGTGTTTGTTCCCTTCAACATTGCAATCAATGGTGTCCACTTTCTCGGTGATCTTGCCCGTCACCATCACGTCATGCACATACATGCATGTGAAAGCTCTTCAACACATACCATTTAAATAGGCGTTCATTCCTTGCAAATACACATCAATTCCCCTAGAAAACACATCTCGTCACTAACAAGGAAAGGGGTAACTGTGTACAAAAGTCACAATTTCTCCTTTCCCAATCCCTGTGACTGAGTCAATATTCATGTGACTCTCACCTCATGGTAGGTCTTGGGCATGAACGGTCACGGTATCTCACTCTTGCCACTTCCCTCACACACAACTCTCAGCATCAGAGGTGCCACGATGAGTCTTCTCAACCTCGTCTGAATCACTGAGTGCTGGGACAGACGCCTTCCTTCTGTAGGTGGCTTCTGGGGCAGCCTCGTGCCACATTCCATTCTGGGAGGACCCCGAGAAAGGAGCAGCAGACAGGAATAGCTGGGGCCAATTCGCTCCATCTTTCTCCATGGAGATCTACCATTTCCCTTCAGATACTGTGTCTAAGAATTAAAGTGTCCTTCTCACATGGAAAATCACAGACCCACCACTGATCCTAGGTGTGGCTCTCTAAGGTGGGCCCAAAAGGTGTCATATCAAAGGAGAAATGAGGTCTTCTTCAGGGACTGAGCATCACTGTGGGGACCTGGGCCTCTTCCATGGAGAAATGAAGGGTGCTTTGTGCATTGCAAGGTGGGGGAAGAGAACCTCAAACCTCAACAGTGTGGCAGGACCATCATCGGGCACTTTCCTGTCTGGCTGTCAGTGCAAGAGGGGCTTGTTTTATTAGGAAGGCGTTGGCCAGTACATAAGTCAAGGTAGTTATTTTAAATCTGTAGCAAAGCAAACGGAGCCTAATTAGGGTTTCCATTTTCTTTTGGAGTATACATCTTCTGAGAAACCTGCATTTTAGTAGAACTTGATTTTCATATGCCTACTGTCCTCAAAGACCCAAGGACACACACAGACCGCTTGATTGTAAGATGTCATTCGTTTGCTCGAAAAACGGTCCCATTGAAAGAAGTGTGGCCTCGAAATCCTTAATCTGTGCATCACATTTTCCATTGATGGAGGATGATGGCACAGTTTCAACGTCAGGACCACCAGTATTATCTGAGTCCACATTGCCCACACTTTGCGTAATCCTGAGCCCCTGCATGAACGGCATGAGGAAGGATGTGGCCAACTTGCTGGGGTCACACTGTGTAGACCTCTCCTGCAGCACCTGGACAGAGTGGCTTTCTCTCATCCTGTCCTCCATCTACCTGGGCGACCCTTCCCCTCTCTCCCACCCACCGAAACCAGTCGGTCCTTTTCAGCATCATACCTTTGACTACCGACATTACTCTGGTGGTATAAGGGCACATAACCTCGCATCTACGCTCTTGAAGAATTTCCAAGTGTAAGGCACTCTGTTGTCAACTCGATGTGCATGATTTGGCCCCAGGTGTCTAGATTCTTCCATTTGGCACGATTCAATCTCCACAAGCACGGAACAGCAACACCACATTTCTTCATCCCTCAATTCCTGGCAGCCACCCCTCGGCTCTCTGCTTCCAGGGCACTGACTAGAGTCCTCGTGGAAATGCAAACAGACGGGAGTGTTTTGTCAGTGATTGGCTCCTTTCACTCACATTTGTGTCCTTGATGACTTTCATGTGTCCACAGTGACAGGTATGGCTCCTCCTCTAAAAGCTAAAGAAGACTGCATTGTATGGATATACCAATTGTGCCTCGAAATTCATCTGTCACTGAACACTGGGCTATTTTTCACACCCCGGGGACTCTGGATAATGCTGCAGGGAAGATGGGACTGACGAGTGTCCTAATATAATGATTTCAACTCCTGTGGCAGTGTTCCCAGACATGCGAGTGCTGGATCTATGGGAATTCCTTTCACGACTCTTTGAGGACACTCAACACAATTTTCCTGGGTAGCCGCACTATTCTGCATTCCACTAATACCGTACAAAGTCTCACATTTTCTGCATCCTGCCAACATGTGTTTGGGGTTGAATTCCTGGTTTGGCTCCTCGCTACCCTAACAGAAGAGGTCATAGCTCATTGTCTTTTGGATTTACATTGCCTTCATGATGCCTTATGTTGAGCATCTTCTCATACATCTGTTTGGCCACTGATTTGTTTTCTTTGCGGCACAGTCTTTTCATCAAGTCTTTTCCCAATTCTCTAATTTGGTTCAATGCTGTTCTTATTTTTTTTTAATCCATTTTTAAGTGAACACCTTTTCTGACATAAGGATTGCAAATGTTGTCTCCAATAGGTAGGTTGCCTTTTCATTCGGTTTGTTGTTTCAGAAGAGGATGCATTTTGTAATCTGTAGTCTTTTCCAGGATCCTTATGCCATCATGAGTGCATTTGGGGCGGTCTCTATTTCACTCTCAAGTGCCCCTGCCTATTTTTATGACAGCGCCATCCTGTTTGCTCAGTGAAGTGATCTTACGTATTTGAAAGTCAGCACCTATGAAGCCTCCATCTGCTTCTTCATACTCCAGAACGTTTTGGCTCATTTTGTTCCTACGAGGTCCCATATATATATTTTAGCAGATTCCTTGTTTCTAGCACATCACCATGTGATTTGGTCAGTGTTGCATTGAATCTATACACCACTTATTCTAGGAACTGGGGGTCCACCTTACTCTCTTAGTGTCCAAAGGCCTCCAACAGTGCCTGGCTGTGGTGCCTGAGCCCGGGAACTTCTTACATAGAAATGGTCCTATCAGGCCAGCACTTAATGCCAGAGAAATATGCAGGGGAGCAGGGATTGTGTCTAGCTCATTGTTGGCTTCGAGTGCTGTGCTATCCAGGGTCTGTCTTCAATCCATTTTGCACAGTGATTTATTAACTCAATGAACTATACTAAAATCATAAAAGAAAAGAAAATGTCCAATGGCTCACTCACACTAGACACTTCTGGTGTCCCGTAACGGCTGGACTTTCAGGTTCGGATATTTGGAGGGAAGAGCTGTCGTGAGCATGTAGAACTGACACTGAGGTGATTGCTGCAGCATCTTGGTCTCATTAGAAAGGTTGACACTCCGATCTCTGTCTCCTTGGAGGGCTCTGACTCCACCTGCCCCGTGAACATCAGACAACATAGCAGAAAGGTCATGGGGATGCTGCCTGGCCCACAGACATCTCAACGGAAGTGGGATGAATGGGGGAGTCAGTCACCCTAATAACAGGAGTGCTCCTGTTTCAGATCTTACAGTTTTGTGTGTGCAGAGCATACACGACTCCAGCAGTGAGGAGGAAGTCTCTTCAGGTAGGGAACGCCAGAGATGTAGGGAACAGTGGGCTAGGGCTCCTGGGAAGGAGGGGTGGCACCTGCTGCTCTGGAGCATGAAGGAGGTAGGTAAAAAATCAGACAGGAAAGGGACGCTTTGGTGACAGGTAACATTTGTTCATGTCATAGTTTCTGAATGAAAAGAGCAGAGATTGTGTCCACGGGCCTTCAGTGTATGCTGGGTTTGGAATCAACACTCCACTCCTTGGTTCGCTAGTTTAATAATCTTTCCCATCGAAACTGCACTTCCCTCCCATTGCTGCTGCCAAAGGTCAAAGCTCGGTCTCTTTGCTCACGGCCTCTCAGGAAGTGTGCCCAACTGATTCTGTAACTTACTTGGCATTGGCCTACGATAGTCATGACCTGGTGGCCACAGGAACCCTCTCCTGTGCAAGAGAACAGGGACACTAAGTTCTAGTGTGAGCCAGGAAGTGGAAGACAGGTAATCTCTCTCCCTCATAACATCCGGCAAATGTAGCAAAACTTTTGGTTTCTGTCCTACTTGCTGTACCTTAAAGGGAACTCCCAGAGCTGGAGAAGGTAAAGAATATTTCCTCTGGGTTCACTACATAGGCTCCCGTGTTCCTTAGCTTCTGCCAGCCTTCAGACTCCACCCAAGTCTGACCTGTGAACATGCTTCCAGTGGAGAGAGGCCCCCATGCAGCCGCAATGGAGATCCTCTGTCATGGGCCGGGCTCCTACAGGCTTGTGTGAAGGGGCTGCAAGGCCTGCTTTAAACACTTGCTGTCCCAGCCCTACTGACTTCTCACCAGGCGTCCTCTAGGCATAAGACAGAGCCACTTACTATGTTGAGTGAAATAAGTCAAGGGGAGAGAGTCAATTATATGGTCTCACTTACATGTGGAGCATAAGGAAAAACATGGAGGATATTGTGAGAGGGAAGGGAGGGGTGGATTTGAGGAAATCAGAGGGGCCAAGAAGCATGAGAGACTGTGAACTCAGAGCAACAGACTGAGGGTTTTGGAGGGGAGGGGTGGGGGGATGGGCAAGCCTGGTGGTGGGTATTGAGGAGGGCATGTATTGCATGGAGCACTGGGTGTGGTACATAAACAATAAATCTTGTAACACTGAAAATCTTGTAACACCGAAAAGTCTTGTAACACTATTTGGGGGGAAAAAAGAGCTTCTTGGCAGCTGGGCAGAGAGTCACAGCTCCTCTCACAATCCCACCTCTCCTGCATACAGCAATGGCCATGCTCCCCACTCCCCAGCCACGCCCATCCTGTGAATGCTCCTCAGGCCTGCCCAAGGCCTTGCACACACCCCCTGCCCCGTCCGTTCACTGCAAGTCTCCGCAGGAGCACTGGCAGCCACCATATGTTTCAGTGGCCACATCACTGGACATTTTCCAAGGCTGCACTGAAAATTTTAGGGACATTGGATTACTGTGTTACTGTGCTCTCATATCCATTCACACTCTCTAACACTACTGGAAACAGAGGACATTGTTTCAGCCTGAAGTATGTCTCTAGGAAGGTCATCTCAGTCACTGAGCCGACATGGGCTATGTGCAGGTAGTTGGTAATCTCTCCCTGCAGGGCCCCAGCAATCCCAGACCCACGACAGCAGCTCCTGACACAGACGGATCAGTGAGTTGATTCCGTGGGAGCCAGTGTATCTCCTCTCTTTCCTTGGCTGTCCCATATTTGAACAATAATATGATTGGTGGAGCTTGGCAGGGGCAACGACATGGAGCATCATTAGGAGAGGAGGAGGAATGGGAGTAGGGAGGGAGAGGAGCAAGGACAGAGGAAGGCAAAGTCCTGCATAGGCAGTAATGGGGACAGTGTTTGCCTCCAGGATAACGCAGGATAACGCAGATAACTCAGGTCTTGGAGAAAAGCCGAGGTGGGAAAAGCAGGTGGGAAACCAAAGACCCGCTTGCACCCTGTGGAGATAAAGCAACCAAGCCCAGGGAGGACTCAGAGCTGAGGACCCATCAAAATGACGTCAGAGCCCATCCTCCCAAGAGCAGCAGGCCATGAGTCCTCACCTCCACTAACTACCGTTTGTCCTCTCTCACGGCCACCCCAGCATCATCGCTGCTCTCTGCACTGGAGGATGATTCCACAGAAGGAGAAGATTCCGATGGAAGGAGCGACACTGTGCCCGTAATGCATTTCCTCCTCCAACTCTTGCACTTCCTCTCTCTTCTGTCCATAAGCACCTCCTCCTAGCTTGTCCCCATTCCCCGCTTTTACAAGGCCCACCCTGGGGGACCTGGTCTGCTGCAGCCACTGAGGCTTTGCATCTGCACTGTTCATGAAATCCCTCTGCAGCCCTCCTCGGCCCATTCTTAGCATCCCCCTGACCCCTCCCCGCTGAGTCTGGGAAGCAGCCCTGAACAACTGAGCAGGGAGCAGCACTGGGAGTCGGCAGGGCACAGCTCACCCTGTTGAAGGGGCCTCGGGAAGGGAGGCCAGGGCGGGCCTGAGTGTCCCCACTCTGTTGTGTCCTGCCTGGGAGTCTGTGGTCATGCCCCATTCTGCTCTTCCTTCCAACTCTCAAGAACCTTCCCTTCAACGGACTTGAGAGAAACAACAAGGGAAGCAGGAGAAGAGAAGGACTTAGGAAAGGGGTGAGTTGGGCAGGAAAAGGGGCAGGCAAACATGCACACATGTTCTCCGTTGTTTCCCTGACTTAGTTGTTGGCAGCTCAGAAAACCACCCAAAATCTGGGGTGCTGCCCAAGCGCCTGCCCACAAAGAGGAGAGGAGGGGAGGGTCGCAGTCCCTGCAGACATCAGAATGCCCTGAGAACATCCCACTGGAAACCTCAACCTAATCCGTGCAACTCCCTGTGGTGGTTGGGTGGTGTCCTCCAGCAACTGCTCAACTTGGATGGAGGCCAGTGGGTGCACGGAGGGACTGGACCCTAGACAGCCTGTGCTCTGTGCTCTTCTGGAAAAGGGATCCGC
>CM052889.1:59085654-59104055 GCA_028534135.1 Potos flavus | reverse complement strand
AACAGTTTCAGGAGAATAGGTATTAATTCTTCTTTAAATGTTTGGTAGAATTCCTCTGGGAAGGATTCCACCGCTTCAATCTCCTTACTCGTTATGGATCTGTTCAGGTTTTCTATTTCTTCCTGGTTCAGTTTTGGTAGGTTATGTGTCTCTAGGAATGCATCCATTTCTTCCAGATTGTCTAATTTGCTGTTTTATAGTTGCTCAGAAATGTTTTTATAATTGTTTGTATTTCTTTGGTGTTGGTTGTGATCTCTTCTCTATCATTCATGATTTTATTAATTGGGTCCTTTCTCTTTTCTTTTTGATAAGTCTGGCCAGGGGTTTATCAATCTTATTAATTCTTTCAAAGAACCGGTTTCTACTTTCATTGATTTGTTCTACTGTTCTTTTGATTTCTATTTCATTGATTTTGCTCTGATCTTTATTATTTCTCTTCTCCTGCTGGGTTTAGGCTTTCTTTGCTGTTCTTTCTCCAGCTCCTTTAGTTGTAAGGTTAGGTTGTGTACTTGAGATCTTTCTTGTTTTTGAAAAAGGCTTGTCTTGCTATGTACTTTCCTCTCAGGACCGTTGCTGTGTCCCAAAGATTTTGAACAGTTGTATTTTCATTTTCATTTGTTTCCAATGAATTTTTAAAGTTCTTCTTTAAATTCCTGGTCAAGCCATTCATTCTTTAGTAGGATGCTCTTTAGCCTCCATGTATTTGAGTTCTTTCCAACTTTCCTCTTGTGATTGAGTTCTAGTTTCGTGGCATTGTGGCCTGAAATTATGCAGGGAATGATCTCAATCTTTTGGTACCGATTGAGACGTGATTTGTGGCCCAGGATGTGATCTATTCTGGAGAATGTTCCATGTGTACCAGAGAAGAATGTGTATTCTGTTGCTTTGGGACGGAATGTTCTTTTTTTTTTAAGATTTTATTTATTTATTTGTCAGAGAGAGACATCACAAGTAAGAAGAGAGGCAGGCAGAGAGAGGGGGGAAGCAGGCTCCCTGCTGAGCAGAGAGCCCAATGTGGGGCTCGATCCCAGGACCCTGAGATCATGACCTGAGCTGAAGGCAGAGACTTTAACCCACTGAGCCACCCAGGCGCCCCTGGGACGGAATGTTCTGAATATATCTGTGATGTCCCTCTGGTGCAGTGTTGATGCTTGTTCCCTTCGTCAAATTAGGGAAATTCTCTACTATAATTTGCTCCAAAAAACCTTCTGCCCCCCTCTCTCTTTCTTCTTCTTCTAGGAACCCAATTATTCTAATATTGTTTCATCTTATGGTATCACTTATCTCTCGAATTCTCCCCTCATGGTCCAGTAGTTGTTTGTCTCTCTTTTGCTCAGCTTCTTTATTCTCCATCATTTGATCTTCTATATCACTAATTCTCTCTTTTGCCTCATTTATCCTACTAGTATGATCTCCATTTTTTATTACACCTCATTAATAGCTTTTTTTATTTCAACTTGGCTAGATTTTAGTTCTTTTATATCTCCCAAAAAGGATTTTATTTCTCCAGACAGGGATTCTCTGATATCTTCCATGCTTTTTTCAAGCCCAGCTAGCGCCTTGATAATCATCATTCTGAACTCTAGTTCTGACATATTACTAATGTCCGTATTGATTAGGTCCCTAGCCATAGGTACTGCCTCTTGTTCTTTTTTTTTTTGTGTTGAGTTTTTCTGCCTTGTCATTTTATCTGGATAAGAATAGATGAATGAGAGAATGAAATACTAAAAGAGTAGCAACAATCCCAGAAAAATATACACTAACCAAATCAGAAGAGACCCGAAACCGGAGGGTGAAAAAAAAGGGGGAGGGGAGAAGAAAAGAGAAGGGAAAAAAAATGTATGTATTAGACTGGTGGATAGAACAGAGCCACACACTTCATTTTGGATGTATTTTAGTCTGTTAGAACAAACTACCTCCCAAATTTTTAAAGAAAGAAAAATTTATATATATACAAAAATAAGGGTAAACATGATGAAGGGATGGAATATGATTATTAAGATGAAAATTAAAAAAGATTCTAAAAAAGAAATTGATAAGGTTAAGAATTTGGTTGAAAAAAAGAAAAAAAGAAGAGAGAATGTGATCGGGCTGGAGATCAGAACAAAGCCATGTGCTAGATTTAGGGTATATTTTGATCTATTAGAAGAAATTGTATCCCAAAATTTTAAAGAAAAAAACCCTATATGTATACAAAATATAAGGTTAAACACAATGAGGGGATAAAATATGACTATAACAATGAAAATTAGAAAAGATTTTTTAAAAGGTATTGATAGGATAAAACAGTTAAAAAACGTTAAAATAAGAAAGAGGAAAAATTAAAAAAATACTTTAAGAAAAAAGTAAAAGTAAAAATATTTAACTTTGAAAGACTAAAGGATCATGAGAGAAAAGCCATGACTTCTATGTGTTGCTTTCCCCTAGCCCTGGAGTTCCGCAGTTCTCATTGATCAGTGAACTTGGTCTTGGCTGGATGTTCTTGCTGTTCTTCTGGGGTAGGGGCCTGTTGCGGTGATTCTCAAATGTCTTTGCTTGAGGCGGAATTGCACTGCTCTTGTCAGGGGCCGGGCTAAGTAATCTGCTTGGGTTCACTCTCAGGAGTTTTTGTTCCCTGAATGCTTTCTGTACCGCTTTGGAGGATGGGAATGAAGATGGCGGCCTCCCAATCTCTGGCCCCATAGAAGCCCAGAGCTCAGGTCCCCACTCCTCAGTGCACCCTCAGAGAAAAGCAGTCAACATCTCCTGTCTCCCTCATCTCTAGCCCCACTCCTTGCTCACCCAGCCTGTGACCAAGCATTTCTATCTCTGGTGTAAGGCCCGTTTGGAGTCTCCAAACCCAGCATATTCCTGCAGCATGCTCCTGTGCTACTCCTCCAGAAGGAGGAAGGAGGGGGTCTCTCTGGATCTGCTCGAAGAGCAGTGGCCTGACTGTGCCGTGGATCACGGTTTAAGGTAATCCCGAGCTGAAAGCCCACTGCTCGGCTCCGTCTCTGCAGCTGGCTTCCCCGCTCCAATACCTGGGAGCTCTGCCGCACTCAGGCACCCCTGGTCTTTTCGTGACCCCATGGGTCCTGAGACCACACTACCCGTGAGGACTCCACCCCACGCTTAGCCTCTGGAGCAATGTCTCTTAGTGGAGCAGATTTCTACAAGTTCCAATTTTGTGCTCTGCTGCTCTACCACTTGCTGGGACCCAGCCCCTTCTCCCCTCATGGTCTATCTTCCAGTCACTTCAGATTCACTTCTCCGCACGTCCTACCTTCCAGAAAGTGGTCAGTTTTCTGTTCCTAGGATTGCTGCTCTTCTTCTCTTCTATCTTCTGTTGAGTTTGTAGGTGTTCAGAATGGTTTGATAACTATCTAGCTGTACTTCTGGGACCTGATGATATCTCAGTCTCCTGCTCCTCCACCATCTTGCTCCTCCAATGGCTTAGTGACTTCTGAGGTTCATGGCAACACTTGAACTCTGTTATTTCTTGGTCACCTCATGGTGAAAGCAGATGGAAGGCCCTGCCTCATTGAAGTAAAATAAATTAAGATCTCTTGAGGGCTTTTATAGATAATGGATGTCACTCTCTCCATTATCTGAGAAACAGGAACATGAAACTGTATCATCAACCCCATATTGTTATCACCACTTTCATTGTCATCATGATTGATTATGATATGATCATGACATATTTTAATTATGAATACCTTACTCTAGTGATTCATTTTAGCACCATATCTTATTTGTAAGATAGATAATGCAAATATAATTCTTCCAACGTTACAGATGGGGAAAATGAGATATAAAGACTTTCTCAAGGCCACCTAGATAACCATGCATTTCTCCCTTGGGCTGGTCAGTGAGCCCATTTGTTATTCCTTCTCCATGATTCTATTTTGGTGGGGTGGCCAAAGTGGAGGGGTACAAGGAGACTTTCCTCTCTTATGTGCATGAGAGAAAAGAGAATAGAAGGAGACTATTACTTCTTGACATCTATTACACACTGGGCATTCTCTCATAAAATCTTATAATGAAGAAGATATTATTTATCCAATTTTACCTGCACTTGAAGATAAGACAGGTGAATTAGCAAAACCATAAAGCTGAGCTTTGGTTCCAGTTCTGGTATATGTATGTGCTTAATTACTAAGGTTATTCACAATTCAAAAGTCTGTGACTCTTAAAAATGGGAGAGTGGAGAGCAGTAGTCTCTGACTATGGTGCTGAAAACACAGTGGACTTGATTTCATATCTAGTGAGCTGTAGACCTGGGATTCTAACCCAGGTCAGTCCACCTTTAATGCCCCACCTGGGCTCAGAGTAGAGAATCAGTTCCCTTGGTGGGCATCCACTTTGTGTGGCAGGGCCAGTTAGGTGGTTTGATTCAGCAATATTGATATGCAACATCAGCTCTCAAGCTCTGGAAGTGTTCATTTTTGCTGGCCCGTGTCAGGGAGTATTCAGACCAATCATTACCACATGGCTGGATCTGTTGTAAAGATTTGGAACTTTCAGGTGTAGCTAATATGCTCCTGAGTCATGCAAGTTTCACTGCTTTCCAGTGATGTGGTAAACAGATATGAGTTTATGTGGTTCAGAGGTGGATTTTCCATGTTCTATGTCATAGTTTCCCAGCCCATTGTTAACCTTTCTTCTCATAGATTATTATTTCCTGGTTGATTCTGACTTTTCTAAATCAAAATGCATTTGCATTTTGCATTGGTCTGGTAGAGATAAATCTTAATTTAGTAGATCATAAAGATGTAGAGTCCACCTATTACCATTGTCTTATAATTAAGTTCATTCAAATATTTTGTACTATTTCCATCCTTGCAAATAAGAAAATTGGGAAATGTCTGCAGAATGCAGATGTTTCCTTTTCGTGGCGTTTTCCCTGAAACCTTTCCTTGTGCTTCCTTCTTCTGTATCTAAACCATCCTTTTTTACCTTTTCCCTGACACAGAAGTTCCTGAGAAAAAAAAAGGATGCTTCAGGCGGGCCTATGATCTATTTTGTGGCTTAGACGAGCAGAAGGGCCCCAAGATGACAAAGGAAGAGGAGGAAGCTATGAAGTTGAAGATGACGGACACCTCCGAGAAACCTTTGTGGCGAACAGTAGTGAACATCAATGGCATCATCCTGCTGTCCGTGGCCGTTTTCTGCCATGCATTTTTTGCCTGAGCCTTGCCTTCTGTGGCAGGCTGTGTTCAGGAAGGCCAGACTTTTTACTCTGCCTCCTTTAGTTCTATTCTGTGGTGTTAAGTTGGTGGTAAACCAGTCAGTTGTAAAATTTGCCCAGTTGACAAATGTGTACAGGTGTAATTACAGGATAACTGAAGAAAATCATTAATTTGACATTAACTTATGTGTTTGAGGCCAGTGTGATATCATCAGCTGTACATATTAGAGCTGCGGAAGGAAATCCCAACCCAGTCATGTCCAGGAAAAGGAGCACTAAGAAAGAAGCCCTGCCATGTGTGATGCAAGTTTTTCTCAGGTAGATTCAGAGTGTCAGTGTTGTTTGTGATCCTTGAATATTATTTTAAGAGTCGTGGTCTCCCTCTTTCATGCTGCTTTCCCTTCATGACCTTCTCCCCATCTTTTTTTTTTAAGAGAAATATTTCCCCTCTCATCATATCGTTGTCAAGTTTTTCCTAGCACAAGAAAAATCAATCTGATAAACTGATGAAATGCAATGAAGCTGAAGATGGGAACTGTCCTGGGTGTTTTGCTCTTTGAAGGGAAAGCTTGGGGATGGCAGGATTTACCCCAAATGGAGGAACCCAGGCACCAGCCTCAGGCCAGTGGGGAAAGTGGATAATCTTGAGTCAAGGGGATTTTCTGGCTTTCTTTAAAATGTCTGTTGTGAGTTCCTTATGTTTGCGATTTCACTTATTTTGTCATTTGTGTGTCTGGAATGTCTTGGGCACTCAGCAATGCTTATGGACCAAATGGATGATTTAGGCACTTACTTATAAATGCTTGCTTTATTTTTATGTAAGCCTGGCCCTTGGTTAATATGTGTGTGTGTGTGTGTGTGTGTGTGTGTGTGTATGTGTGTTTGTGTGTGTCTGCACAAAGTACACAGTACACATTCTGATGACTTTCATCAATTGGAATGCATTTTCTAGGGGCCACTCTTCCTCATGGTGTGGATGTTGACAAATGAGCTTACTGATCTATTTCACATAATAGAACAAATGTATCTCTTAGGGCATCCGTCTTCTCAAAGTGGCTACACTCTCCTGTAACGTGGTAGCAATTATCTCAAGATTCTCCCTTCCATGAGTTCATGTGATCGCAACCCTTCCTTTTTTGCGTGTCTTGAGTGGTGATCATCTGTTGACCAAAGTTAGGGTAAGTGGTCTCTGTTCTGAGTGGTAACATTAAACACTTTTAGCTGACAGGAGTATATTTCTTGTTGAACCTAGGGAGACGTTTTTAAATATAATTTTAATTAATTAATTAATTAAATTCTTTTAGTCCCACCTGTGAAATCTCAATTATGTTGTAATATAAACTTTGAAGTTAAGAAAAATTCGTGACGTTAGTATTGACTGATTTCAAGCTAGTTTAGGAGAGAGCTGGGATATGAGGTTCTGTGGAGCTGAGAGTACTTTCTAGGCATACAAATGGTTCAACAGACAAAAAGATGGCTTGCTCTCATAGAAGGAAGGACACTATTTGATACATGCTCCATATTGCCCTTAAGTGAGGCACAGAAGAGGCGAACATGGAGAACTTCATGTGGCTGGCGTTACTCAGTAGACTCAGTTTCATGTGCAGTTTGCGGTATTTTTGAGCTTTGAGAAGGTAAAGGGAAAGGGTTGAAAGCAGGTGGATGAAATGGGCACAAAGTAGATTGTCCTGGATTAAGTTTCTGGCATTGCCAATGATTCATGTGTATATTGCGGTAAATTATTTTGTCTCAACTGTGTATTTTTCTCTTTGAAAAATGGGAACCTTGTTGCTTATAGCATCTACCTACCTCCTCTGGGTGTGACTAGGTCACTTAGTAAAGGGGATGAAAGATACATACATGAAAGATGCAAAACAGATGTTATATGAAGCTGCATTTAGTCCCATAAATTAAAATGTATTACTTTGATACTAATAAAAACATTAAAAAATGTAACATCTGGGCTTCCTGTTTTCTAGATGTTCTAAACAGGTACTGACCATGCATGTGGTAAGCTTTAGTTGGCACAAGATGTGGATTAGGAAATAGGAGCCAAGACAGGTGAGAATGCAGTCTGGCAAATTGAATAGAAAGTAGCAAAGGAAATGATTTCAACTTCAAGATCTCTAGTAAATATGAGGTAATTCTACTTTCAATTCATAATGTCATTTCAGGACAGACTAAGTCATTTGGGTGACCAGGAGCCAGTAAGTGATAAATTGTATTAGAATAATTTCAGAAGTACAAAGAAGAGCTATTTTTTCCCCCTCAAGTGGAAGATGGGCATAGAACTGGAAAATCACGTCCTATCAGGCAAAAAAACTTCTTTGAGTGTAGATGACTATTTAATTTATTTATTTTTATTTTTTTATTTAAATTCAATTAGCCAACATATACATCATTAGTTTCAGTTGTGTGTTCAATAATTCCTCAGTTTCATATAACACCTAGTGTTTATCACATCACATGCCCTCCTTAATGCCCATCACTCAATTACCCCATCCCTCCATAGATGACTATTTTAAAAAGAGTCTCCCAAAATGAAATCTCTTTCCCTGCAAAATGAAGTTAGTCTGTGGGCTTTTGGTTTACCTGGGAGCATTGCTTAATTTTATGTAACTGAGTCAGGCATTGGTGTTCACTTAGAGGATTTCTACCTTTGGAACTCATTGGAACCTACTTTTTCCTGGTGTGGAAATCACCATCTCCTAAAAGATTCATTACAGCTTGTCCTGCTTTACAAAAGCAAAGCTTGGGAGAAAAACATTTGTGCACTTAGTTGGTGGGAAGTAGTGTCTTAACTTTCTTCCCAGTCTAGCCCCAAGAAAACAACTTCTAACCTCCAAATTGGATTTGGGTGAATAAAATTATCTGAATGAGGTGTCATTGCCTTGACAGTAGTACAGGATTAGAGAAATGTGGATGAGGTTAATGGCACCAGTGCTGCTTGACTGGCACTGGGTGAGTGTTGTTTAGTCCCAGAGCTCCATATTGAATTCCTGACCTAGTCAGCTTTTGTAGTTCTAAGAGCAACTTAAGGAATATGTGATTTGATACAATTCATCCCCTCCTTGAAAAACTGGTAGCAAATGCCCGCCTGATAAAAGGGACCTTCTTTACACATAAGTGCTGGCAGCATGTACGCATGCATTTAGGAATAAAATAAAAGGCTTAGAGCAATGGTTCTCAAATAGCCTATATCAGAATCCCCTGGAGGGCTTGTTCAAACACAGATTATTGGGACTACTCCCAGAGTTTCTGATTCAATAGGTGTAAAGTGGGGCCTGAGAATTTGCATTTCTAAGTTCTTAGATGATTTTGTTGCTGCTGGTCTGGGGAACCACACTTTGAAAACAACTACCTAGGGTGCCTGGGTAGCTCAGTCAGGTTAAGCATCTGCCTTCCGCTCAGGTCATGATCCTGGAGTTCTGGGATCGAGTCCTGCATTGGGCTCCCTTCTTGGTGGGGAGTCTGCTTCTCCCCGTGTCCCTCACCCTGCTGGTCCTCTCTCTCTCTTACATACGTGCGTGCCCTCTCTCTCAAATAAATAAAATAAAATAAAAAGTAAAATAAAATAAAATAAAAAAGAAAACAACTACTTAATTTCCAAAGAGATTTCATTTCATCACCAAGACAGGCAGAACAGGAGGAACCTCGTTCTCGGGCCCCATTTTGAGATTTTTATTGATGTACCAGGACCAAAACTCTTTTCTGAAGCCAAAGTTGTGTAGGTATGGCTAATGCACATTACCAATGCAAGGTATAGAAAAATCCACCCCCCTTACCTTTAAGGCCTACCTGCTTAATTATGACCTCTCCACCAGATGCCAAGGCTTGACACTTTACCAGCTTGACTTTTATTTCATTTCATACTCATCATGTACCATATACGTGCTGGACCTCAAAGTCAGTTTTATAGGTGGAATTTTTTACAGATGGGGGGGCATAAGGGGAAAAAGCACTAACATTTATTGGGCATCTTCTATGAGTCAGACCTTGCAGAGAGTATCAAATGACCCCATCTAATCTTTACAACAGTTCCAAGAACTAATTTGGAGGAAATAGGTTCAGAGACTTAAGGACTTACCCAAGGACCATGGCCTAGAGGCTGACAATCCCCTCTCCCTGTTACTGAATTTACAAAGGCAGCTTTCCAACAGCAACACAATGTTTCTCCTTCAATTCTGAATATCCTGGAATGGGGTGGGATGTGCACAAGTCAGGAGACCAACATCTATTGAGTCCTATTTATTTATATCAACAAGTGTTATAAATTTGTAACATTTAAGTCAGTGAGTTAAGCATTTCTATTTCTGTTTTCAGATGAACAGTGAAGGTTCAGGGAAGTTGATTTTTTCTCATGGTGGGTCTGTCTCTAGAGCTTGTACTCACAGTTTTGGTTTAGATGAATATCTCTTCCTGACCAAATAGTGATAAAAATATATCTTTTCTGCCAAAGTAGCTTCTTTTCTTCCATGAGGGCTCTTTCAAGACTCTCAGGACATGGATAAGGATGTTTTCTAATTGTTAGGCTCCAAAGAAAGCAGAGTGTGTGTAAGGGATTAATTTCCAGGCTGGTCTAAGACGCAGACTCAGAGTTCCTGTTATCTCTAAAATTCAAAGTTAAGATAAATATACAATGCTATGTCTGAAAACCCCTTAGTCAAAGCTCTGCACCTGGGTTGGAAACTGAAGCTACTTCTCTGTCAGTGAACCATATGGCTCAGAGCCTTCAAGTACAAGTGAGATATTTTACTCTCACTGATATAATTTCAAATAGCCAAGTTTCTTTGCCTATGATTTTAACAAATGCATTTTCAGCACCATGTCTTTGATGTGAGTTAACACAAGCTATTTTTACAGGCTCACACTCCTTGTCTCTTATTTTCATATACCAGCTCTGACCACTCCAGGGCCAGTGTTCTGACTCCAGAGTTCTAGTTCTTAAATACCACAGTATACTGTCTACCCAAAGTTTTGAAAAGGAAAATTCAACTCGTTGAAATAGAATACTTGGAGGATGGCCTAAATAACAGAATGGACAGCACTGAACTTAGTGGATAAAAATATGAAGCCCAGGAATTATCCCACAATGTACTAAAAGGAGGTAAAGTGATGGAAACTGTGAAATAAAACTCAAAAGATATGACACAGAAAGTCCAACATCCATCTCACCAGAGGGCTAGAAAAAGAGTAGGCAGACCATGAAGGGAGAAAGTGATAAAAAGAAAGCCATCAATTGATAGTCAGATTAAGGGATTCCTGTGAATCAACAAGAAAAGACAGGAGGAAACCATTAGGAAAAAAATGGACAAATAATATAAGCAGTCTCCAAAGAGAAGTAAATCAGGATGGCATCATAAAAATGGTGACATCAGCAAAATTGTGGAGTGGGGCCACTCTAACCTCTCACCTCCTGACAGGAACTTTGAACAATGGGCAGAAGCTGTCAGAACCAATTTTGGGAGAACTCAGGAGAATAGTCAAAAGTTTATAGCAACCAAACAAGCACTGAATCAAGAAAAAGATGCACAAAATGTTGACCGTCACCAGAATAGTGACTGTCACCCTCTCTCGTGTGGTGGCAATCTTAAAGCAGCAGTAATCATAAAGTGTCAGTTTTCTTAAAGTGGGGGAAGCCTGTGTCCTCAGTGTGAAACCATTTCTTCATTCCAGGGTAGCAGAACAGACTATACTCACAAATAATTGTGTATGCCTATTCTAACCTGTCTGGGGGATACCTGAGGGACTGACACAAGGTGCTCCTCTCTATTTCACTTAACTCTTAACTCAGACTGGAAAAGCTTGAAACACTGAAAGCCAAATTAATGAGCTTCAGACACCTAAGATTATAATCAAAACCTACAATAGAAAAAAAAAAAAAAAAGGAAAAAACCTACATAGACTGCCTAAGGCAAAATCTAGAGAAAGTGTCTTTTGGAAATTAAGACATCTAAAAGCAACCATATATACTGGGGAATTTAGAAAGACATGTGCATGATCAGGGCAAGACACATGCTCAAAACAGACCCTAAGTTTTCATCTTGGTCTGACCCCTACGCTCACTGTAAACCTGGATAGGTGTTGAAGGATGGCCCTAGAAGAGAGTCAGTTCGCAAAGACTGGGAAGACTCCTCAAAGAAATCTCTATCAAAACAGTGGTTGAGCAAAATCTAAGGAATAGAGACTCCCGTGACTACACTGACAAGGAATATGGTCTTTCCAATAATAGTTCAGAAAAGTCACTAAACAAACAACAACAACCTTTAACAACCAATTAAAGAGCAAAACCAGGAAAGGAGAAGAATCCGATTTCTAGAGTTACCACATTATAGTAGTCAAAAGTCCAGTTTTCATAAAAAAAGAAATCGCAAGACAAACAAAATACTAGGAAAGTGTGACCCATTCAAAGGAAGAAAAATAAATGCCTTCCCTGAGGAAGTCCATATGTCAGAATTACATCACCTGTAAGCTTTAAAACAACTGCCTTAAGTATACTCAAAGAACTAAAGAAAAGCATGGACAAAAAACTAAAGGAAATCAGGAAACCAGTGTATGAACAAAATGAGAATAACAATTAAGGAATAGAAGTTATAAAATGAAACCAAACAGAAATTCTGAAAAGCACAATAGCCAAACTGAAAAATTCACTAGGGAGGTTCAACATTAAATTTAAGTGAGCAGAAGATAGACTCCATGAACTTGAATAAAAGACAATTGAAATTGTCAAGATGGAGGGACGGAAAGAAAAGAAAATGAAGAAAAATGAACAGGAGTTGGGGAAATAGTGACATCATCAAGGAGTAGTGTAGGAGACGCCAGCCTCAAGTCTTCTCACAAAGATCAACAATTAGACAGTTATCCATGAACAAAACAGCCTGGGAGAGTTCTGGGGTCTACTTAAGAATATTCAACAACACAGTGAAACATACCACTGGAGAATGTGCAGAAAGGGAAAGAACAGCTTCATTTTGCCTGCATCATCCCATCCCCTCAAACCAGCATTGCTCACTGAAAAGACTTCCCAGCTACATAGAATTCCCCTGCCCGGTAAAGGGAGAGTGGGGTGAGCAATCATCTTACCCAGTCTTTGGGGCACCACATGAAGGACCTGCTTTGGTTTCATCCAACCTAGAGACCCACAAAGCTGAAAGGTATAGAGACAACTAGAAACAAAGAAGAAAAACAAAGGCTACTGGTATCAGTCATGCTATGGTAGCAACTATGGTACCCAGTGACCTACTCTGCGTAGAACTCCAACAGCTCTTCTCATTGATAGCTGCCATAGACACCCAGCAGATTTCACCAATTTTTGTCCTGCAGGTATTCTGTTTGCTGATGCCAGCCATCTGAGTCCCTCCTGGTTCTCTTCACCCACCCACCTTATTACTGCTGGAGATCAGGACTCACACTGGCATCCATCCCAGGCCTCTGTGGCTCCACACAAGTACAAGATGTCAGCCCAGATCCCTGCAGATGATCCTTACTACCATGTATGCACCTGGGGCTGCCCGACCACCAGTGTACCTACATGCTACTGGCCCAACACCCATTGCCTGCCTCCATTGCTGCGTGCACACCTGTGGGAAGATCCTGCAGCCACACAATGGCTTGCTGATAGCCAGGGCTCTCTCAGCTTATTGTGAGCCTGGATCTGGCCCTGTATTCTGTCACTGGCCTGTACCAGTGGTTTCACCTGCAGCTAACCCCTTCAGCTGTGGACCTGCCCACCCCTAGCCTGACTCAACACCAGCTTCCACTTCCATGCAACCATAACAAGACTCAACAGTCACAGTAGAGTAGGTGAGCAGCCAAGGCTCTCACAGCTGCCAGTGTATTTATGGTTTTTACTTTTAATATAAATGGATTAAATTCTCTAATCAAAATACATAGAATGTGTGATTGGATAAAAGATCAAGACCAAACTATATGTTGTCAAAAAGAGACTCACTTCAGCTTGAAAGGCACACATAGACTCAAAGTGGTGGGATGAAAAAAATATATTCCATACAAGTGGAAACCAAAAGATAGCAGGGATAGTTATACTTATAAGAAAGAGACTTCAAGTCGAAAGCTGTAGTAAGAGACAAAGAAAGTCATTATATAATGATGTCAGTTCATCAAGAGACTATAACAGTGGTAGATATAAAGGGAAGATGATGGTGGAGTAGGAGGATCCTAGGCTCATCTTGTCCCACATATACAACTAGATCACTATCAAGTCACCCCAAGTACCACAGAAATCAACCTGGAGACTGATCGAATAAACTCCTCAACTAAAGGGAGAGAAAGGGCCACACTGAAGAAGGTAGGAAGTGCAGAGACGTAGCTTAAAGGAGAAATGGATCATGGGTGCTGCAGAGGGGAGGGAACCATGGTCACAGAGAAGGGTGCGAGAGAGTAGGGCACTCAGGGGAATGCACAAGGAGAACATTTCCCCAAAGCCATTGGCTTGGAAAGTGAGAGAGGCTGAATTTTGTGAGTTCTTGCAACCAGTAGAGCTTGAAGTCTGGAGTTTTAAAGGTCCGGTGAGCTTGGCCTGAATAGAGCCCAGAGGGCACTGCCCTGTTCCTGGAGAGAAGGCAGACAAACAACCCCGGGCAGATGGTGTGGAAACGGATTTGAAGAATGCGTAGGGCACACAATGGGGAAATTATTCACTCTTCTCACAGTGCTTCCTTGAGGGGCAGCATTCATGAAGAGACATCTCGCACTTCTCTGGGAACAAAGAAGCTGGACAGCACCATTTCTCTCCCTTGCCTTTAGCATAAACACAGAGCCACCTGCAGGAAACAGCACAGCATTCACACAGGCTGCCTAACTTGCTTATACCAAACCCCACTCTGTTGTGCCTGACTGCCCTCCTCATTCGAGCTTGCCTCAGTCTCAGGGTGGCAGGTCCCTCTCCCAGAAAGCCAGCACAAATGCTTGCCCATGCCATGTTTCCTGTCCAGAGAATTCTGAAGGGCCTCAGTTCTAGTGGAAGTAGTATCAGATCTCATTACTTTCAGGAACAGGAAACATACATGGCTTTTCTAACACAGAAAAGGCAGAGACTTAGACAAAATGCCAAGATGGAGGAATTTACCCCAAATGAAAGAACAAGATAGGGCCACAGCCAGATATTTAAATGAAACCCAAGTAAGTAACATACCAGATGGAGAATTTAAAGCATGAATCATAAGAATACTCACTAGGCTTGAGAAAAGAATAGAAGACATAAGGGAGACCCTTACCACAAAGATAAAAGTGTTAAAAAGAATCGGACATGAAGAATGCAACAAACGAGATTCAAAATAGGCTTGATACAATGAACAGCAGGTTGGATGAAACAGAGGAATGGATTGGTGACTTAGAAGACAAAATACTGGAAAATAATGAAGCTGGACAAAAGAGAGGAAGAATTATGCAACACAACAATAGACTTAGGGAACTTAGTGACTCCACAAATATAATAATATTCATATTATAGGAGTTCCAGAAGAAGAAGAAGAGAGAAAAGGGGGTAAAAATGTATTTGAGGAAATAATAGCTGAAAACATCCCTTATCTGGGGAAGGAAACAGACATTCAGATCCAGTAGGCACAGAGAATTCCCATCAAAATCAACAAAGGCTGGCCAATACCAAGACATATTATGATTAAATTTGCAAAAGAGTGATAAAGAAAAAATTATAAAAGCAGCAAGACAAAAGAAATCCTTAACTTACAAGGGAAGATCCATAGGCTGGAGATTTTTTTTTTAAGATTTTATTTATTTATTTGACACAGAGAGAGAGAGATCACAAGTAGGCAGAGAGGCAGGCAGAGGGAGAAGAGGAAGCAGGCTCCCTGCTGAGCAGAGAGCCTGATGTGGGGCTTTATCCCAGGATCCCGAGATCATGACCTGAGCCGAAGGCAGAGGCTTTAACCCACTGAGCCACCCAGGCGCCCCATGGCTGGAGATTTTTTAATAGAAACTTGGCAAGCCAGAAGTGAGTGGCATGATATATTCAGAGTGCTGAATAGGAAAAATCCTCAGCCAAAAATACTCTATCCCGCAAGACCATAATTCAGAATAGAAGGAGAAATAGAGTTTCCCAGACAAACAAATACCAGAGGAGTTCATGAGCAGCAAACCAGCCCTTGCAAAAAATATTAAAAGAAACTCTGAATAGAAAGGAAAGACCAAAAGTGAGAAGGACAAGAAAGGATCAAAGAAAATCTCCAGAAACAAAAACAAAACAAATAATAAAATGGCAATAAATACGTATCTATCAACATTACTTTGAATGTAAATGGACTAAATTCTCCAATCAAAAGACATAGGGTGTCATAATAAAACAAAAACAAAAACAAGACTCATCTATATGCTGCCTACAAGAGACTCATTTTGAACCTAAAGACACCTGCAGATCGAGAATGAGGGGATGGAGAAACATCTATCACCCAAAAGCATATCAAAAGAAAGCCAGAGTAGCAAAATTTATATCAGAAAAACTAGACTCTAAAATGAAGACTGCAACAAGAGATAAAGAAGGGCACTATATTGTAAAAAAACGGGACAATTCAACAAGAAGATCTAACAATTGCAAATATTTATGCATTCAATATGGGAGCACTCAATATATAAAACAATTAATAACAAATATAAAACTAATCAAAAACTAATAAAAAATAATCAAAAATAACAGTAAAAATAGTAAGGGACTTTAACACTCCACTTACATCAATGGACCGAATATCTAAACAGAAAACAAACAAGGAAACAATGGCTTTGAATGACACACTGGACCGGATGGACTTTATGGATATATTCAGAACAGTACATCCTAAAACAGCAGAATACACATTCTTTTCAAGTGTTCATGGGACATTCTCGAGAATAGATCACATATTAGGTCACAAACCAGGCCTCAACAAATACAAAAAGATTGAAATCATATCATACATCTTTTCTGACCACAACGTTATGAAACTAGAAGTTAACCACAAGAAAAAATTTGGAAAGACCACAAATACATGGAGGTTAAACATCATGTTAGTAAGAACAATGAAAGCGTCAGCCAGGAAATCAGAGAAGAAATTTAAAAAATGCATGGAAACAAATGAAAAGGAAAACATGATGGTCCAAAACTTTTGGGATGCAGCAAAATCAACCCTAAGTGGAAAGGATATAGCAATACAGGCCTACCTCAAAAAGCAAGACAAATCTCAAGCAAACAACCTAACCTTAAACCTAAAGGAGCTAGAAAAAGAACAACAAACAAAGCCTAAAGCCAACATAAAGAAGGAAATAATAAAGATTAGAGCAGAAATAAATGATATAGAAGCTTAAAAAAAAAACAATTAAACCAAGAGCTGGTTCTTTGAAAGAATTAATAAAATCGTTGTCTCTAGCCAGACTTATCAAAAAGAAAAGAGGAAGGAACTAAATAAATAAAATAAAAAATGAGAGAGGAGAAATAACAACCAACATCACATAAATACAAAAAATTATAAGAGAATATTATGAAAAACTATATGCCAACAAAGTGGACAACCTAGAAGAAATGGATAAATTCCTAGAAATGTATAAACTACCAAAACCAAAATAGAAAGAAATAGAAAGCCAACAGACCAATAACCAGCGAAGAAATTAAACCAGTAATCAAAAATCTTCCAACAAACAAAAGTGCAGGGCCAGATGGCTTCAGAGGTGAATTCTACCTACATTTAAAGAAGAGTTAATACCTATTTTTCTCAAACTATTCCAAAAAATTGAAAACTTTTGAACTCATTCTATGAGGCCAGCATTACCCTGATACCAAAACCGGATAAAGATGCTACTAAAACAGTGAACTACAGGCCAATATCCCTGATGAACATGGATGAAAAAATTCTCAGTAAAATACTAGCAAATTTGAATCCAACAATACATTAAAAAATCATTCACAACAATCGAATGAGATTTATTCTAGGTTGCAAGTGTGGTTGAGTATTCACAAATCAATGTGATACACCACATTAACAAAAGGAAGGATAAGAACTATATGATCCTCTCAATAGATGCTGAAAAAGCACTTGACAAAGTACAGCATTCATTCATGTTAAAAATCCTCGATAAAGTAGGTTTAGAGAGAACATACCTTAACATATTAAGGTCATATATGGAAAAGCCACAGTGAGCATCACACTCAATGGGGAAAAATTTAAAGCTTTCCGCCTAAGATCAGGAACAAGACAAGGATGTCAACTTTCATCATTTGTGTTCAACATAATACTGGAAGTCCTAGCCACAACAATTGGACAGTGAAAAGATCTAAAAGGCATCCAAATCAGTAAAGAAGAAGTAAAACATTCACTACCTGCAGCTCACATGGTACTATACATAGAAAAACCATAACACTCTACAAACAAACAAACAAACAAAAAATCCCTACTAGAACTGATAAGTAAATTAAGTCAAGTCGCAGGATACAAAATAAAAGTACAGAAATCTTTGAATTTCTATACACTAATGATGAAGCAGTGGAAAGAGAAATTAAGGAATGAATCCCATTTACATTGCACCAAAAATAATAAGATACCTAGAAATGAATCTAGTCAAAGAGGTGAAAGACCCATATTCTGAAAACTATAAAACATTGGCAAAAGGAATGGAAGACAACACAAAGGAATGGAAAGATATCCGTGTTCATGGACTGGAAGAATGAATATTGTTAAAATCTGTGTACTACCCAAAGAAATCTACACATTTAATGTAATCCTCATCAAAATACCAACAGTGTTTTTTCACAGAACTAGAAGAAACAATCCTAAAATTTGTATGGAATCACAAAAGTCCCTGAATAGCCAAGGCAATTTGAAAAAGAAAACCAAAGATGGAGGCATCACAATTCAGGACTTCAAGTTATATTAAAAAGCTGTAGTGATCCAAACAATATGTTACTGGCACAAAAAATGGACACACAGATCAATGGAATGGAATAGAAAATCCAGAAATGGGCACACAACTGTATGGTCAGTTAATTTTTGACAAGGCAGGAAAGAATATGTAATGGGAGAAAGACAGTTTCTTCAACAAATAATGCTGGGAAAACTGGACAGCAACATGCAAAAGAATGAAACTGAACCACTTTCTTACACCATACATAAAATAAAAATGAAAATGGATTAAGGATCTAAATATGAGACATGAAATCATAAAAATCCTAGAGGAGAACACAGGCAGTAACCTCTTTGACATTGGTTATAGCAAATTCTTTTTTTTT
>CM052889.1:59069083-59085154 GCA_028534135.1 Potos flavus | reverse complement strand
ATTGAGGAGGGCACGTATTGCATGGAGCACTGGGTGTGGTACATAAACAATGAATCTTGTAACACTGAAAAAATAAAATAAAAGTATTTGGGGAAAAAAAAAGAAGTAGGGGTGCCTATATGCACTAACAGGAAAAGATTCCAAGTTAAATTTTAGATGACAAAGCCAGTCACAGAACAATATGTAGAGGGGCGCCTGTGTGGCTCAATGGGTTAAAGCCTCTGCCTTCGGCTCAGGTCATGATCTCAGGGTCCTGGGATCGAGCCCCACATCGGGCTCTCTGCTTAGTGGGGAGCCTGCTTCCCCCTCTCTCTCTGCCTGCCTCTCTGCCTACTTGTGATCTCTCTCCTCTCTGTCAAATAAATAAATAAGATCTTTAAAAAAAAAACAACAACATGTAGAGTCAGATGCATTGTGTAAAAAATATGTGTACAAATTAATAAAAAATTACATTAACATATGCTTTAAACTGTTAACAGTTATTCTTTGCAAAATTAATGGGAATAGATAGGAGAGATAGATTGTCAGTGGAGAGTATTTTATTTAATTATATAACCAAATCATTGTTTGAATTTTGTAACAGTATGACTGGTGTTTCTTTTTTTTTTTTTTTAAACTTTTAAAAATCTTTATTTTTTTTATTAAGTTTTATTATTCACCATACAGTACATCATTAGTTTTTGATGTACTGTTCTATGATTCACTATTTGCATATAAAAAACCCAGTGCTCATTACAATATGTGCCCTCCTTAATACCCATCACTGGGCAACACCCTTCCCCTACCCCCCTCCCCTCTGAAACCCTCAGATTGTTTCCCAGAGTTCATAGTCACTCCTGATTCAGCTCTCCCTCTGAGTACCTCCCCTTCAGTTTTCCCTTCCTTCCCCTAATGTCCTCCTCACTATTCCTTATGTTCCACATATGAGTGAACCCATATGATAATTGTCTTTCTCTGCTTGACTTATTTCACTTAACATAATACCTTCCACTTCCATCTATGTCAATGCAAATGGTGGGTATTCATCCTTTTTGATGGCTGAGTAATATTGCATTGACAGGTGTTTCTTATGTAATTTATTAAAAATATTTTAATGGGGCGCCTGGGTGGCTCAGTGGGTTAAAGCCTCTGCCTTCGGCTCAGGTCATGATCCCAGGGTCCTGGGATCGAGCCCCGCATCAGGCTCTCTGCTCAGCGGGGAGCCTGCTTCCCCCCCTCTCTGCCTGCCTCTGCTTACTTGTGATCTCTCTCTCTGTGTCAAATAAAAAAAATAAAAATCTTTAAAAAAAAAAATAAAAATATTTTAATGTGCTGATGTACTTCTAAAAAGGTGTGTTTGAAAACTTCATATAGTCCTACACAGAGATAACTGTTATTTAGAATGTCAAAATAACACAGAAATAAAGACAGAAATACGTACATTTAAGTAACAATTTCAACAAATAACATTAATATCAAAAATTAGATTGTGGTAATTGTTGAACAATGGTGTAAATATTCTAAAGTACACTGAATTGTACACTGTATTATATTTTTTATTTTTAAATATTTATTTATTTATTTTATTTTTAAAATTTTATTTATTTTTTATTATTAACATGTATTATTTGTTTCAGTGGTACAGGCTTGTGATTCATCAGTCTTACACAACACACAGAGCTCACCACAACACATACCCTGCCCAATGTCTATCATCCAGCCTCCCATCCCCCACCTCCCTCCTGTCCAGCAACCCTCAGTTTGTTTCCTGAGATTAAGGGTCTCTTATGGTTTGTCTCCCTCTCTGGTTTCATCTTGTTTCATTTTTTCCTCTCTTCCCCTATGATCCTTTGCCTTCATCCACATATCAGTGAAATCCTATAATTGTCTTTCTCTGATTGACTTATTTCACTTAACATCATACCCTCTAGTTCCATTCACGTCCTTCCAAATGGCAAGATTTCATTTTTTTGATGGCCATGTAATATTCCTTTGTTATCCACATATAATATATACCACGTTTTCTTTTTTTTTTTTTTAAGATTTTATTTATTTATCTGACAGAGAGAGAGATCACAAGGAGGCAGAGAGGAAGGCAGAGAGATGGGGAAGCAGGCTCCCTGCTGAGCAGAGAGCCCGATGAGGGGCTTGATCCCAGGACCCTGAGATCGTGACCTGAGCTGAAGACAGAGGCTTTAACCCACTGAGCCACCCAGGCGCCCCTGTACCACGTTTTCTTTATCCATTCATCTGTCCACGGACATCTGGGCTCTTTCCATAGTTTGGCTATTGTTGACATTTACTTACTTAATTTTTTTTTCCCCCAAATACTTTTATTTTATTTTTTCAGTGTTACAAGATTTATTGTTCATGTACCACACCCAGTGCTCCATGCAATATGTACCCTCTTCAATACCCACCACCAGCCTCGCCCAACCCCCAGCCCTTTCCCTCCAAAATCCTCAGTCTGTTGCTCGGAGTTCACAGTCTCTCATGGTTCTTTGTCCCTCCGATTTCCTCCAATTCATCCCTCCCTTTCCTCTCACAATGTCCTCTATGTTTTTCCTTATGCTCCACATGTAAGTGAGACCATATGATAATTGACTGACCCTGCTTGACTTATTTCACTCAGCATAATCTCTTCCAGTCCGTTGGATTGAAACAAAAGTTGAGTATTGATCCTTTCTGATGGAGGCATAATATTCCATTGTATATAGGGACGATATCTTCTTTATCCTACCATCTGTTGAAGGACATCTTGGCTCTTTCCTCAGTTTGGCGATTGTGGCCACTGCTGCTATGAACATTGGGGTACATGTGGCCCTTCTTTGTACTGAATCTGCATCTTTGAGGTAAGTATTCAGTAGTGGAATGGTAGGGTCATAGGGTAACTCTATTTTTAATGTCTTGAGGAATCTCCACACTGTTTTAAAAGTGGCTGCACCAACTTGCATTCCCACCAGCAGTGGAAGAGGGTTCCCCTTTCTCCACATCCTCTCCAACATTTGTTGTTTACTGTCTTGTTGATTTTGGCCATTCTAACTGGTGTGAGGTGGTATCTCAGTGTTGTTTCCATTGGAATCTCCCTGGTGGCTAATGATGAAGAACATTTCTCATGTGTCTGTTAGCCATTTGTGTGTCTTCTTTGGAGAAGTGTCTGTTCATATCTTCTGCCCATTTTTTGGACGTGATTATCTGTTTTTTCAGTGTGGAGTTTGAGGAGTACTTTATAGATCCTAGATATCAGACCTTTGTCTGTAGTGTCCTTTGCGAATATCTTCTCCCATTCTGTAGGATGCCTGTTTGTTTTGTTGACTGTTTCCTTTGCTGCGCAGAAGCTTTTTATCTTGATGAAGTCCCAAAAGTTCATTTTCGCTTTTGTTCCTTTGCCTTCGGAGACATGTCCTGAAAGAAGTTGCTGTGGCTGATGTTGAAGAGGGTACTAACTATGTTCTCCTCTAGGATTTTGATAGATTCCTGCCTCACGTTGAGGTCTTTTATCCATTTCGAGTTTATCTTTGTGTATGGTGTAAGAGAATGGTCAAGTTTCATTCTTCTACAGATAGCTGTCCAATTTTCCCAGCACCATTTATTGAAGAGACTGTCTTTTTTCCACTGGATATTTTTTCCTGCTTTGTCAAAGATTATTTGACCATAGAGTTGCGGGTCCATATCTGGGCTCTTTACTCTGTTCCACTGGTCTATGTTTCTGTTTTTCTGCCAGTACCATGCTGTCTTGGTGATCACCGCTTTGTAGTAAAGCTTGAAATCAGGCAATGTGATGCCCCCAGCTTTGTTTTTCTTTTTCAACATTTCCTTAGCAATTCGGGGTCTTTTCTGGTTCCATACAAATTTTATGATTGTTTGTTCTAACCCTTTGAAAAATGCCGGTAGAATTTTGATTGGGGTGGCATTGAAAGTATAGATTGTTCTGGGCAGTACAGGCATTTTTACAATGTTTATTCTTCTGATCCACGAGCATGGAATGCTTTTCCGCCTTTTTCTATCTTCCTCAATATCTTTCATGAGTGTTCTGTAGTTCCTCGAGTACAGATCCTTTACCTCTTTGGTTAGGTTTATTCCCAAGTATCTTATGGTTCTTGGTGCTATTGTAAATGGAATCGATTCTCTAATTTCCCTTTCCGTATTTTCATTGTTACTGTACTGGAAAGTAACTGACTTCTGTGCATTGATTTTGTATCCTGTCCCATTACTGAATTGCTGTATGAGTTCCAGTAGTTTGGGGGTGGAGACTTTTGGGTTATCCATATAAAGTATCATGTCATCTGCAAAGAGAGAGAGTTTGACTTCTTCTTTGCCAATTTGAATACCTTTTATTTCTTTTTGTTGTCTGATTGCTGTCACTAGGACTTCTAGCACCATGTTGAACAAGAGTGGCGAGAGTGGGCATCCTTGTCGTGTTCCTGATCTCAAAGGGAAGGCTGTCAGCTTTTCCCCATTGAGAATGATATTTGCTGTGGGCTTTTCATAGATGGATTTTATGAGATTGAGGAATGTTCCTTCTATCCCTATACTTTGGAGAGTTTTAATCAGGAACGGGTGATGAATTTTGTCAAATGCTTTCTCTGCATCAACTGAGAGGACAATGTGGTTCTTCTCTCTTCTCTCTTTTTTTTGTTCCCCAAATACTTTTATTTATTCCTTCAGTGTTACAAGACTTATTGTATATGTACCACACCCAGTGCTCCAGCAATATGTGCCTTCCTCAATACTCACCACCAGGCTCGCCCAAGCCCCCACCACATTCCTCTCCAAAACCCTCAGTCTGTTGCTCTGAGTTCACAGTCTCTCATGGTTCTTCGCCCCTCCGATTTAATCCAATTCACCCCTCCCTTCCCTCTCACAGTGACCTCCAGGTTTTTCCTTATGCTCCACATGTAAGTGAAACCATATGATAATTGAATCTCTCTGCTTGACTTATTTCACTGAGCATAATCTCTTCCAGTCCTGTCCGTGTTGAAACAAAAGTTGGGTATTCATCCTTTCTGATGGAGGCATAATATTCCATTGTTTATAGGGACCATGTCTTCTTGACCCATTCAACTGTTGAAGGGCATCGTGGCTCTTTCCACAGTTTGGCGATGGTGGCCATTGCTGCTATGAACATTGGGGTATATGTGGCCCTTCTTTGTACTGGATCTACATCATTGGGGTAAATACCCAGGAGTGCAATTGCAGGGTCATAGGGTAACTCTATTTTTAATGTCTTGAGGAATCGCCACACTGTTTTCCAAAGTGGCTGCACCAACTTGCATTCCCACCAACAGTGGAAGAGTGTTCCCCTTTCGCCACATCCTCTCCAACATGTGTTGTTTACTGTCTTGTTGAGTTTGGCCATTCTAACTGGTGTGAGGTGGTATCTCAGTGTGGTTTTGATTTGAATCTCCCTGATGGCTAATGATAATGAACATTTTTTCGTGTGTCTGTTAGCCATTTGTATGTCTTCTTTGGAGAAGTGTCTGTTCATGTCTTCTGCCCATTTTTGGACGTGATTATCTGTTTTTTGAGAGTTGAGTTTGAGGAGTTCTTTATAGATATTAGATATCAGTAGTGTATCAATTGAGAGGACCATGTGTTTCTTCAATCTTCTCTTATTGATTTCTTCTATCACATTGATTGATTTGCTAATGTTGAACTATCCTTGTATCCCAGGGATGAATCCCACCTGGTCATGATTAATAATCCTTTTAATGTGCTATTGGATCTGATTACCAAGGATCTTGTTGAAATCTTGGTATCCATGTTCATCAAGGATATTGGTCTGAAATTCTCCTTTTTGATGGGCTCTTTGCCTGGTTTTGGGATCAGGGTGATGCTGGCTTCCTTGAAAGAGTCTGGAATTTTTCCTTCTGTTTCTATTTTTGAAACAGTTTCAGGAGAGTAGGTGTTATTTCTTCCTTAAATGTTTGGTAGAATTTCCTAGGGAATCTGTCAGTCTCTGGACTCTTGTTTTTTGGGAGGTTTTTGATCACTGCTTCAATCTCATTGCTCGATATTGCTCTATTCAGGTTGTCCATTTCTTCCTGATTCAGTCTTGGAAGTTTGTAGGTTTCCAAGAATGCATCCATTTCTTCTAGGTTGTTTAACTTATTGGCATATAGCTATTGATAATAATTTCTGATGATTCTTTGTATTTTCTTTGGATTAGTCGGGATTTCTCCCTTTTCATTCTAATTTTGTTAATTTGGGCCCTCTCTCTTTTCTTTTGGATGAGTTTGGCCAGTGGTTTATCTATCTTATTGATTCTTTCAAAAAACCAGCTTCTGGATTCGTCGATGCATTCTACTGTTTCTCTAGTTTCTTACTCGTTGGTCTCTGCTCTAATCTGATTATTTCCCTTCTTGTGCATGGGCTTGGCTTAATTTGTTGTTGATTTCCCAGTTCTTTAAGGTTTAAAGAGAGTTGGTGTATTCGAGATTTTTCAATCTTTTTGAGTGAGTCTTGGATGGCTATGTACTTCCCCCATAGACTGCCTTTGCCGCATCCCATAGGTTTTGGACCGATGTGTCTTCATTCTCATTGGTTTCCATGAATTGTTTAATTCCTTCTTTGAATTTCTGGTTGATCGAAACTTTCTTGAGTAGGTTGTTCTTTAGCGTCCAAGTGTTTGAATTCCGTCCAATCTTTTTCTTGTGGTTGAGTTCCAGTTTCAAAGCATTGTGGTCTGAGAATATGCAGGGAATCCTCTCAATCTTTTGGTATCGGTTGAGTCCTGATTTGTGACCCAGTATGTGGTCTATTCTGGAGAAAGTCCCATGTGTGCTCGAGAAGAAGGAGTATTCTGTTGTTTTAGGGTGGAATGTTCTGTATATATCTATGAGGTCCATTTCATCCAATGTGTCATTCAAAGCTCTTGTTTTTTTTATTGATTTTCTGTTTAGATGATTTGTCTGTTACTGAGAGTATTGTGTTAAGATATCCTACAATTAATGTGTTTATATCAATATGACTCTTTATTTTGATTAGCAGTTGGCTTAAATAGTTGGCTGCTCCTACATTGGGGGCATATATGTTTGCAATTGTTAGATCTTCTTGGAGGATAGACCCTTTAAGAATGTTGTAATGTCCTTCTGTATCTCTGACTACAGTCTTTAGCTTAAAATCTAATTTATCCGATATGAGAATCACTACCCTAGCTTTCTTTTGAGGATCGTTGGCAAGAAAGATGTTTTTCCATCCCTTCACTTTCAGTCTGAATGTATCTTTAAGTTCCAAATGTGTCTCTTGTACATAGCATATGGACGAGTCCTGTCATTTCATCTAGTCCGGAACTCTGTGTTTTTTCATGGGAGCATTTAGGCCGTTCACGTTGAGAGTGATTATTGAAAGATAAGTTTTTATTCACATAATGTGTCTGTGAAATCCTTGTTTCTATAGATTGTAAGTTCCTGTTCTATGTCACTCATGGGTTCTTTCTACTTTTATAAAACCCCCTTTAATATTTCTTGTAGTGCCAGCTTTGTGGTCACATGCTCTTTTAATCCTTGCCGGTCTTGGAAGCTCTTTATCTTTCCATCCATTTTGAATGTGAGCCCTGCTGGATAAAGTATTCTTGGCTGCATGTTCTTCTCATTGAGTGCCCTGAATATGTCTTGCCAGCCCTTTCTGACTTGCCAGGTTTCTGTGAACAGGTCTGATGTTATTTTGATGGGTCTTCCTCTGTATGTAAGGGATCTGTTCCCCCTAGCTGCCCTCAGGACCTCTTGTCTAAAAGTGTAATTTGCGCATTTTACAATTATGTGTCTAGCTGATTATCGTGATTCGTTAATCTTGGTGGGGTCTTTCCTGCTTCTAGGACATGAACACTGGCTCCATTCCCCAGGTTGGTGAAATTTTCATCCAGAATTTGGTCAGCTATATCTTCTAGTCTTCTTTCTCTACCCCTTCAGGGATTCCAATAATTCTGACATTGGAACGTTTCATGCGATCATTTATTTCCCTAAGTCTGTGCTCATGGTTCCTAAGCAGTTTGTTCCAGCCTTCCTCCTAACCTTTCCTCTCAGCCATCTTATCCTCTAGATCGCTAACTCTATCTTCTGTCTCCGTAACTGTAGCTGTTAGACTATTTAGATTAGATTGGATCTCAGTGATAGCGTTTTTAACATCTGCCACACTGGTTCTCAGTTCGCCCTTTGAGATTCTATGTTGTCATTAATGTTTTTCTCCATCCTGGCCATTGCCTGGATAATTGTTACCCTGAATTCCCTTTCTGACATACTGTTTATGTCCATGTCCAATAGTTCTGAGGGAGAGGTTGCAGTCTCTGGGTTTTTCCTCTGTTGGGTGTTCCTCCTCCTAGTCATTTTGATGAGAAGTGGATGAGAGGATGTATAGTTGAATATATCACCCATGATCCAGGCAAGGTACACCCTGGATGGTTTTGGAGCAATTGTGATTCACCATCAAAAAGAAAGAATAAAGATAAAAAGAGAAAGAGAACTAGAAAAAAAAGATGTCCCAGCCAGATAGGGCCCCCAAAATATGATTTATAAGGTATATAAACAAACACAAACAAACATAAAGACCAACAAAAGTAAATGACAAGAAATAAAAGAACCAGTAGGAATAAACCCCAAGAATTAGATTTTATAATACCAGAAAAAAAGCAAATACACAGAAACACTGACAGAAGGGTAAGATTGAAGGGTGGTTATAACTCCTCGATGAGAGTGAGGAAGGTTTTACGGGTCTTCCTGGGTTTATCATTGTTTTAAGCATGTAGTTTTCATGTTAAGTAGTTTTTAAAAAATTTAAAAAACCTAGAAATGTGAGAATGAGTGAGTAACAAAAAAAGAAGAAAGAAAGAAAGAAAGAAAGAAAGAAAGAAAGAAAGAAAGAAAGAAGAAAGAAAGAAAGAAAAAAAGAAAAAAAAACTCGTATCTGTGAAATATACAGGTTTTAGGGTATTATTAGAAGCTTAATATATTGATGTATATTAGGAGCTTAATGTATTGATTTCCCCTGATGTTGGGGGTACATTTCTTTTCTTTCTTTCTTTCTTTCTTTTTTTTTTTGGTGTGTACATTTCTATGCTGACCCTGTGCTTATTGTCCTCTTGTTTTTGGCTTGTCTTCTGGGGGAGAGGCATGCGGCATTGTTTTCCAGTCAATCTTGCTTGGGTTGAGTCACCCTGCCCCCCATTCAGGGGGCTGGGCTCTGTGGAAATCAGTTTCTCAGACTTTTGCTCTCCGGAGATTTTTGCTCTTCTGTAGCTTTTTCTACTTTTAGGAGAGTCCAAGCAAGGAATCTCCCCATACCCAGACCTCCGCGTCACCGAGAACCCTCAGTCTGCTCCCCTCTGCAATCTCTGCTCACACCGCAGCCTGCTACAGGTGGTGCACACCCCCAGCTACCGTCCTCACTAGCCTCTGCTCCCTAGCAGGACCACAGCTGGGCGCGATATTGGCCTAGGAAATTCACTTCTGGTTCCTCTGTTGCCGGACTGAGCCGCATTCTCTTCAGCACTGGCTGGGAGCGCCCAGACCCTGTGGCAGGCGGCAGGTGTCCTGTGGTCCTAGAGTCTGCCGGCTAGGGCTCCCACCCAGTCTCTTAAGGGCTCACAGGAGTGCACCCAGTCCATGGAGTGGTGCACACAGAGAAAAGCTGCAGGCTCATGGACCACACCAGGCTCTATAAGGTGCTTGCAGGAGTGCGCCCCACCCACGAAATGGTTCAAGGAGTGGAAAGCTCCAGGTTCATGAACTATGGACTGGACCCCCGCCAGTCTCTCTTTGATTTGGGTGTTGTCCTTCCTGGGAACATGGGCTTAAGCCTGTGCCCATGACCACCCACTTCCACTAGCTGCTCCTTAGGATCTTTTGCTCTTTTTAAGTGTTAACTGGACTCTAAGTTAATGCTGGTCCCCAACCACAGAGCACTTTCCTTTGGGGTATTACTGCCCTTGGGTCACTTCTGGTGGCTCCTTCCCCCTTCTGTTTATCCTTCGATATAGTTTCAAGTGTTCCCACTCTGATTTACCTCTCCACTGCTGCCTTCCACTCCTGTAGAGATCCAGAAGTGAAAAATCTTACTTCTCAGGCTGATTTCATGGGTGTTCAGTGTGTTCTGGTAGATATTCAGCTCACTTTAGGGAACGAGTTTTAACAGGGTCTCCTGCTTCTCCGCCATCTTACCCTCCCTCCTCTACTTAATTTTTTAAAATATTTTATTTATTTATTTGAGAGAGAGTGAGAGAGTGGGGGAAGGGACAGAGGGAGAGGGAGAGACAGAGATTCTCCAGGAGATTCTGTGCTGAGCACAAAGCCTGGTGTAGAGTTTGATCTCACGACCCTGAGATCATGATCTGAGCTGTAACAAAGAGTCTAACACTTAATGAACTGAGCCATCCAGGTTTCCCTTAGTTACTTATTTTAGAAGCAGAGAGAGAGCATGCAAGTTGGGGAGAGGTGTAGGGAGAGGGAAGGGGAGAGGGAGAGAAGCAGACTACACTGAGTGTGGAGCTGGACCCTACAACCCAGAGGTCATGACCAAGAGTCAAACGCTCAACCAACTGTGCCACCCTGGAGTCCCACTGAATTGTACACTTTAAATAGATGCATTTTATGATATGTGAATTAATTTTATAAAGTAGTTTATGAAATCAATGACAATATGCTAACATTTAGTGGGAAATGACTTTATTTAAGACATAAGCTAATAATTTCCAGTAAATTCATAAATATATTTACAATAGACATTTCTAACTCATCTCCCTCAACTATTAAGAAATATTTCTATTTTCTTTGAGGTCTGTAAAGTGAGGTTTGGGATGTCACTGCTTTATAGATGAGGAGGTTAGTACATGAGGCAGAGTTGGAAGAGGCATTCCTTCTAAGTGATAATCTCTGGAAATAGAAAGCAAGAATAAGGGAGAATAAGAATAAGGATAAGAGAGGGCAATCTACCTAGCGAACTACAAAAAAATTTTTTTAGACCTAATGCTCCTAGTTTACACATACATATAGAGTCAGCTCCCTGGCTTTCTAAATTATTGGCTCCTTCTTTAGTGACACAAAGGATAACAAAAGCTAAAAATCAGGTCTATAGTCATCTCATATGATGAAATTGACAATTTCTTTCTCCCTTTTGAAATTACCTCCCTTTTGAAACACAGCAAACTCGAAAAGTGAAAAAAAAATCAATAAAATTATCCTTTGCTTAATAAATATTTAGTGACTTAGATGGAGTTCAGGCAAAATAGCCATGGAAAAAGACAGCCACTGCCAGGAGGAGAATGGCATTGACATTCACTATAGTTCTCCATAAAGGCTTCTCAGAGGTGTCTCTCAGCTTCTTTTTCTGGGCTTCTTCCTCCTCTTTGCTCAGTTTGGGGCCTGTCTTCTGCAAACCACAGAATAAGTCATAAGCTTTCCTGAGGCATCCACGAGGTTCCTCAGGATTATCTGAAACAAAAAAAGACAAAAAACTGATCACAAAACACAGGAGATAAAACCCCGTAAATGTAGTACAGATGACTGTAATGAATGATTACAGCCACTTTTAAGTGTTAGAAGAATCTCTGAAAAAAATGTAGATAACTTTGATTATATAAAAAGAGAAAATTTTTGCATTGCATAAAGTTCAATGAATAAATTAAAAGCAAGTGACAAACTGGAGGAAAACATTCGCATCTTATACCACAAGGGGTTTAATATTCTTATTATACAATGGACTTTAAAAATAAAGAAGATTTCTAATAACTTCATGTAGACACATATATATACATAAATAAAAAGTTATTAAATTCACTCAAAAAAGAGAAATTTGAAAGGATAAAGATGTGACTATATCTATCTATCTATCTATCTATCTATCTATCTATCTATCATTTATCTATCTATTTATCTGTATCTATATTTATATAGCAATATTACTCAACCATCAAAAAGAATGAAATCTTGCCATCTGCAATGACTTGGATGGAGCTACAGTGTATTATGCTAAGTGAAATAAGTCAGTCAGAGAAATAGAAATACGACATGATTTCACTCATATGTGGAATTTAAGAAATAAAACAGACGAACATAGAGGAAGGGGAAAAAAAAAGAAGGAGGCAAATTATAGGAGACTCAACCATAGAGAACAAACTGAAGGTTGCTGGAGGGGAGATGGGTGGTGGATGGGTTGAATGGGTGATGGGTATTGAGGAAGGCACTGAGCACTGAGTGTTATACGTAAGTGATGGGTCACTAAATTCTACCCCTGAAACTAATATTACACTATATGTTGTAATGCATATAATGTAATTACAATATCACACTATATGTTGACTAACTAGAATTTATTAATTTTTAAATAGATTTTCTGTAAAAGATTTTAAAATTAAAATTTTGACAGAGAGAGAACACAAGCAAGAGGAACAGCAGGCAGAGGGAGAGGGAGAAGCAGGCTTTCCACTGAGCAGGGACCCTGATGTGGGGCTCTACCCCAGGATTCTCAGATCATCATCTGAGCTGAAGGCAGATGCTTAACTGACTGACCCACCCAGGTGCCCTAGAGTTTATTAATTTTTTAAAAAGATTTTATTTAATTATTTTAGAGAAAGAGAAAGCACAAGTGGGCAGGGAAGAGGGAGAGGGAGAGAGAATTTTAAGCAGATGCTGCACTGAGCGCACAGCTCCACACAGGGCTCAATCTCATAACACTGACATCATGACCTGAGTCAAAATCAAGAGTTGAACAATTAACTGACTGCACCATCCAGGACCCTGACTAACTAGAACTTAAATAAAAACCTGAAACAACAACAACAACAAAATAGAACTTTGAAATAAAATGACTCCGATACCACTACTCATCTGTCAGTGAGAAAAATTTAAAAATTTCACAATATACTATATTAGTTTGTGTGGAAGCAGAGACTCTCACACATTGGTGCTAGGAAAGCATGATTCAACTCTCATGGGTGGGAATTTGGCAGTATACAGCAAAATTGCTTAGGTATTAACCTTTTGACCCAAAACTTCTCAAAATCTATTCCAAAGGTAAACTGGTAAAAATACAAAAAACTCTAAGTACAAGGTTATTTGTTGCTGCATTAGGAAATTTAAAACATAATTCTAAATTCAAATGTCTATGAAAAACCATAATGAATGTATGACAATTCTTGTAAACAAATGGTAAAGAAAATTCTACAAATTAAAAGCTTTGAGATATAGCAGAAGCATTACTTTGAGGAAAATGCCCAGCTTTACTTACTTACATTATAAAAGAAGGGAGGCTGAAAAATAATAAAGTAATATTATTTTTAAATTAGAGAAAATAGGAGCACTTGGGTACTCAGTCAGTTAAGGATCTGCCTTCCATTCAGGTCATAATCTCAGGGTCCTGGGATCAAGCCCTGCATCTGTGTCAGGCTCTCTGCTCATCAGGAAATCTGCTTTTCCTTCTCCCTCTGCCCCTTTCCCCACTGGTGCGCTCTCTCTCACACATGTTCTTTTTTCTCTCTCTCAAATAAATAAAGAAAATATTTAAAAAATAAATCAGAAAAAATAACAACAGAATATACCCAAATAATGTAAACGGAAGGGTATGCAAATGAGAAAAGAAAGTAATAAAATAGAAAAGAAGGATAACAATAGAGAAAAATAACAAAACCCAAAGTTGGTCCTTTAAGAAAAGTAAAATAGGGGGAACTGAGTGGCCCAGTCAGTTAGGCCTCCAACTCTTGATTTTAGCTGAGGTCATGATCTCAGGGTCATGAGATCAAGCCTTACATAGGTCTCCCTGGTCAGCCGGGAGTCTGCTTGTCTCCCTCTTCTTTTGCCCCTCCCTCTGCTCACACACCCTCTCTTAAATAATTTTTTTTTTAAAGGGAAAGTGGTGACGTACTGTATGGTGACTAACCTAACATAATAAAAAAAGAAAAAGAAAAGTAAAATAGACAAGTCTTTAGTAAGATTTATCAAGAAAAAAGAGAAATCACAAAAAAATTTTATTAGGCGTTAAAAGGAAGGCATAACTACAGAGGTAGTAGAGATGGAAAAGCCAATAAGTAGTATGAATAACTTTATGTCAATATATTTAAAATGCATATTAATTGGACACGATCCTAGAAAATATAATTTTCCAAAACTGATTAACCAAGAAATGAAATTTCTAAATACCTCTATAGCCTCTCCTTCTCTCTCTTACACACACACACACACACACACACACACACACACACACACACTCACTAGGCCCTAATGCCTAATGATATTATTAGCAAAATACCAAAATTTCAATGCAGAAATCATTCCAATCTTATTGAAATATTTCTAATTCATTCTATGATTTTAATACCAAAATCAGACAAAATACAAAAAAGAAAAACTATATAAGCCAGTCTTACTCAGGAACATTGATATAAAATTCTAAAAGGAGTAGAAGGCATTTATCCTTCCCTAGATTTGAAGAATCTAAGCCAAACCAAATGAAACAATTATGTATAGTTCAAGACAACATTTCCTGAAGTGCTAAACTTTGTCAACGGTTTTAAAAATACCAGGTATATTTCCCACTCTGATTTGTTTCTTACTGAAACAAAACAAGACTTCCCAGAACATATGTCAAGCTAATTGAACATAATAATAATAAAGAAATAAATTCACTTTAAAGCAAAAGTGCATCACTTCCAGGACCAGATTAATACAATGGTTGTCATTCTAACCACACAATCAAAATAAAAAACCAAAGCAGCCTTTCAAACAAACAAACAAACAAACAAACAAAAACAAAAACAAAAACAAAAAAACAAAAAAAACAAATATCCATGGGGATGGATGTTGCAGAAGTTTCCTTGAAGGAAATGAGATTAGAACCTAGTTTCAAAGAATATTTTTTTTCTCTTAGAGAGGAGAGATAAAAATATTCTTTTTTTTTTAAAGATTTTATTTATTTATTTGTCAGAGAGAGAGAGAGCACAAGCAGGCAGAGTGGCAGGCAGAGGCAGAGGGAGAAGCAGGCTCCCTGCCGAGCAAGAGCCCAATGTAGGACTCGATCCCAGGACCCTGGGATCATGACCTGAGCCAAAGGCAGCTGCTTAACCAACTGAGCCACCCAGGCGTCCCGAGATAAAATATTCTAAAGAGCTTGGTATATGTGGGGGGAAAGTGAAGAAATTTGCCTGGCTGGAATGGAGAGTATATTGGAAAGAATAGTGAGAAACAAGTTTGGAGAAAAAGGTGGGACTAGATGCTAGGCATGCCTAATCACTATCGATCAAGATTGATATGTTGAACATTTAATATGTGACTAGGAACAAGAGAGACTGGAATTCATTTTTACCTCAGAGCTGGCACACAGATCCATGGATGGGTGATGGATGAATCGACAGACAGACTGATGGACAGGCAGATGAATGGGGATATTTTATTTGTAAAGAATTGTCTTTTTTTTTTTTTTGGAAAGTAAGATTTTAAAGTTTCAGTTTGCCATAAATCTAATAGCTTTTTCAGAAAATGAATTTAGTGGCATTAAGAAATAAAGCAAACATAAGTAATTCAGGTACATAGAGTTTCTACATGAAAGCCAAATGTAAACCAGGTATTACCTTCATGAACATCACCATCAGCTTCTTCATGTCTTATCTCTTCTGGATCTAAATCAATTCGTTCCTCTGTACTGTTCCGAAGAGCCCAGCATAGGCGATACAGCTGCACAGAGACCATAGACAAGCACATTAGTGATGGGAAAATCTTTACAATAATATGATGGTACATTTGTTTATTGTATAGTTCAAAAAAATCAAATGGCTCCACATGTAAGTGAAACCATACGAACCAAGAGAGACTGTGGACTCTGAGCAATAAACTAAGGGTTTTGGAGGGGAGGGGGGGTGGGGGGTTGGCTGAGCCTGGTGGTGGGTATTGAGGAGGGCACATATTGCATGGAGCACTGGGTGTGGTACGTGAACAATGAATCTTGGAAAACTGAAAAAAATAAAAACAAATTAATTTTAAAAAATCAAATAGCATTTAACAGTGTAGGTAGCAAAGAAAAGGTTTTCTACCACACTAATTCACAAAAACACACTAACCATTTAAATTATTTCTGTTTTCAACTCTTCCAGTAGTTCTTCTTCTTCTTCTT
>CM052889.1:59046235-59068583 GCA_028534135.1 Potos flavus | reverse complement strand
TTGGGTATTCGTCCTTTCTGATGGAGGCATAATATTCCATTGAATATATAGACCATATCTTCTTGATCCATTCATCTGTTGAAGGGCATCTTGGCTCTTTCCACAGTTTGGCGATTGTGGCCATTGCTGCTATGAACATTGGGCACAGCCATTTTTAATCTAGTGTTGGAACATAACATTGGCTCATAAGTCGAATGCCAGTTATATAGTCAGTAATTGACTTGTGTTTTGCTTCAGTGTTGTACAAACAACAACTTCTCTTTCAACCCTAGACTTATGACTCTCAGTGAACAAGCTATTTACTTATGAGAGTGTCATGGGAAAACAAGGCTGATTCTATAAAGGGAAGACTCAAGTCTTCATCTTTCACTTATTTTTGAAATATAAGCTAAATGTCTGAAAATGACTCTAGAGCTATCTTGACTGTTCCAGCTGTTATTTTTCTCAGTTTTTTCCAACTGAGCTGGTCTAGTTTGATTTTCATAAGTTAGTAGGAGGTGAACACTAGGGGAGTGGATGTGGCTCAGGGAAGCCTGCTTGGACTGTTGCCCCATACTTTTTCTTTACAACGAACCCACTGCTCCAGTTCTCCCCTCCTGATTCTGCCATTCAGAACCCAGGCATCCTGTACTCATTTGCACCCTGCCTTGAATTTGTCAGTCTCATGTCTGAGCTGCTATTTTATTCTGACTTTCCATGTCAGAATAACATACACTTTCCATGTGTATGATATGCTGGATTCCAAATGTCAGTCTGGGTACTGAACACATAGCCGAGCCAAGTCATCATTTCTCCACTTCACCTACTACATGATTATCTTCAGTCAAGGTACTCACACCTAATACTGAAGATTTTTTTTTTTTTAATTTTGGAAATGGAAATGTTCTGGATGTGCAGTCAAATGCTTCCTTCCTCAATTAATAATTAATTAAAACAATTTTAATTCCAATATAGTTAACATACAGTATTATATTACTTTCAGTTGTACAATATAGTGATTCCACTATTCCATACATCATCCAGTGCTCATCACAAGAAGTGCCTTAAGCCCCATCACATATTTCACCTATTCCCCAACCTACCTCCCTCTGGTAAACATCAGTTTTTTCCTCTACAACTAAGAGGCTGTTCCTGCGTTTCTCTCTCTTTCTCTTTTCTTTTCCTTTGCTCTGTTTTATTTCTTAAATTCCGCATGAGTGAAGTAATATGGTTATTTGTCTTTGACTGACTTATTTTCCTTAGCATTATGCTCCCTAGCTCCATTTATATTTCTGAAAATAGCAAGATTTCATTCTTTTTTATGGCTGAATAATATTCTATTACGTATATGTATATATGATGGAAAGTTTTGTATCTATATATGACATGTATATATAGATACGTAGATATACAGATATATATTACATCTTTTTTATCCATTCATCTATTGATGGACACTTGGGCTACATAAAAAATTTGGCTATTGTAAATAAAGCTGCTATTAACATAGGGGTTCATATATCCCTCTGAATTAGCGTTTTGTATTTTTTGGGTAAATAACCAGTAGTATGATTACTGGATCATAGGGTAGTCCTAATTTTAACTTTCTGAGGAACCTCCATATTGTTTCCTTTGCTGTGAAAAGATTTTATCCTGATGAAGTCCTAATAGTTCATTTTGGCTTTTGTTTCCCTTTCCTCTGGAAATGTGTATAGTGTGAGGTTGTTGTTGGCCTAGGTCAAAGAGGTTGCTGCCTGTGTTCTCCTCTAGGATTTTGATGGTTTCCTGTCTCACATTTAGGTATTTCATCCATTTTGAATTTATTTTTGTGTATGTTGTAAAAAATGATCCAGTTTCATTCTTCTGCATATGGCTGCTCAGTTTTCCCAACACCACTGGTTGAAGATGCTGTCTTTTTTCCACTGGACAGTCTTTCCTGCTTCGTCAAAGATTAGTTGACCATAGAATTGAGGGTCCATTTCCAGGTTCTCTCTCCTGTTCCATTGATCTATGTGTTGTTTTCGTGCTAGTACCATACTGTCTTGATGATCACAGCTTTGTAATACAGCTTGAAGTCCAAAATTGTGATGACTCCAGCTTTGGTTTTCTTTTTAAACATCACTTTGCCTACTGGGAGGTCTTTCTGGTTTCATACAAATTTTAGAAGTGTTTGTTCCAGCTCTGTAAAAAATTGGAGCTATTTTGATAGGGATTGCATTGAATGTGTAGATTGCTTTGGCTAGCATAGACATTTTAACAATGTTTGTTCTCCTAATCCATCAGCATGAAATGTTTTTCCATTTCTTTGTGTCTTCCTCAGTTTCTTTCATAAGTGTTCTACACGTTCCTATTAGTGTATAGAAATGCAACTGCTTTGTGTTGATTTTTATATCTTGAGACTTTGCTGAATTCCTGCATCAATGCCAGCAATTTTTGGTGGAGTCATTTGGGTTTTCTACATCGAGTATTATGTCATCTGCAAAGACTGGAAGTTTGACTTCTTATTTGCCAATTTGGATGCCAATTGGATAATTGTCTGTAATTCTCCTTTTAGTGGGGTCTATGCCTCGTTTTGGAATCAAGGTAACTCATAGAATGAGTTTGGAACTTATCCTTCCATTTCTATTTTTTAGAACAGTTTGAGAATAGTTATTAACTCTTCTTTAAATGTCTGGTAGAATTCCTCTGGGAAGCCATCTGGCCCTGGACTTTCGTTTGCTGGGAGATTTTTTTTTTCCCCCAAATACTTTTATTTTATTTTTTCAGTGTTACAAGATTCATTGTTCATGTACCACACCCAGTGCTCCATGCAATACGTGCCCTCCTCAATAACCACCACCAGGCTCGCCCAACCCCCCACCCCTTCCCCTCCAAAACCTTCAGTTTGTTGCTCAGAGTCCACAGTCTCTCATTGTTCATCTCCCTCTCTGATTTGCTCCAATTCACCCTTCCTTTCCTTCTCCCAATGTCCTCCATGTTTTTCCTTATGTTCCACATGTAAGTGAGACCATATGATAGTTGACTTTCTCTGCTTTGACTTATTTCACTCAGCATAATCTCTTCCAGTCCCGTCCATGTTGATACAAAAGTTGGGTATTCATCCTTTCTGATGGAGGTTTTTGATTGCTGATTCGATCTCTTTGCTGGTTATGGGTCTGTTCAAATTTTGTATTCCTTCTTGTTTCGGTTTAGTAGTTTGTATGTTTCCAGGAATTGGTCCATTTCTTCCTGGTTGACCAGTTTGTTGGCATATAATTTTTCATAGTATTCTCTTTAATTGTTTGTATTTCTTTGGTGTCGGTTGTGAGCTCTCCTCTTTCATTCGTGATTTTATCTATTTGGGTCCTTTCTCTTTTCTTTTTGATAAGTCTGGCTAGGGGTTTATCAATTTTATTAATTCTTTTGAAGAACCAGCTCTTAGTTTCATGGATTTGTTCTGTTTGTTGTTGTTGTTGTTGTTGTTGTTTGTTTGTTTCTATATCATTTAGTTCTCGTCTAATCTTTATTCTTTCCCTTCGTTTACTGGCTTTAGGCTTTATTTGCTGTTCGTTTTCTAGTACCTTTAGGTGTAAAGTTAGGTTGTGTATTTGAGACTTTTCTTGCTTCTTGAGGTAGGCCTGTATTGCAATATGCTTCCCAGTTAGGATTGCCTTTGCTGCCTTCCAAAGTTTTTGGACAGTCATGTTTTCATTTTCATTTGCTTCCATGTATTTTTAAAATTTCTTCTTTAATTTCCTGGTTAATTCACTCATTCTTTAGTGATGCTCTTTAACCTCCATGTATTTGAGGTCTTTCCAAATTTTTCTTGTGATTACTTCAAGTTTCATATCATTGTGGTCTGAAAATATGCATGGTATATCTCAATATTTTTGTACTTGTTGAGGGCTGATTTTGACCCAGTATATGATCTATTCTGGAGAATGTTCCATGTGTACTCAAAAAGAATGTGTATTCTGCTGCTTTAGAATGAAATGTTCTGAATATATCTGTTAAGTTCATCTGGCCCAGTGTGTCATTCAAAGTCATTATTTTCTTGTTGATTTTCTGCTTAGATGATCTGTCCATTCCTGTCAGTGGGGTGTTAAAGTCCCCTACTATTATTATATTGTTATCAATGAATTTCTTTTTTTAATTTAATTTTATTTTTTCCGTGTTCCAAGATTCATTGTTCATTGATTTATATATTTGTGTGCTTCCAAATAGGCATAAATATTTACAATTGTTATATCTTCTTAATTATGGTATAATGTCCTTCTTCATTTCTTGTTACAGTCTTTGATTTAAAATCTAGTTTTGTCTATGTAATTATGGCTACTCCAGCTTCCTTTTGACATCCATTGGCATGATAAATGGTTCTCCATCACCTCACTTTCCATCTGCAGGTGTCTTTAGGTCTAAATTGAGTGTCTTGTAAGCAACATACAAATGGATCTTGTTTTTTAAAATCCATTGTGATACTTTATGTCTTTTGATTGGAGCATTTAGTCCATTTATATTCAGAGTGATTACTGAAACATATGAATTTAGTGCCATTGTGTTACCTGTAGAGTTGGTGCTTCTGGTCATGTTCTCTAGTCCTTTCCAGTCTTTGTTGCTTTTGGTCTTTTTTTCTTCACTCAAAGAGTCCCCTTAAAATTTCCTGCAGGGCTGGTTTAGTTGTTATGAACTCCTTTAGTTTTTGTTTATTTGGGAAACTCTTTATATCTCCTTCTATTCTGAATGATAGCCTGCTGGATAAAGAATTCCTGGCTGTAATTTTTCCCATTCAGCATGTTGAATATATCCTGCCACTTTCTTCTGGCCTGCCAAGTGTCTGTGGACCGATCTGCTGTGAACCTGATCTGTCTTCACTTGTAGGTCTTTAATCCATTTTGAGAGTATTTTTGTATATGGTGTGAGAAAGTGGTCCAGTCTCCTTCTTTTGCACGTATCTGACCAGTTTTACCAACACCATTTGAAGAGACTATCTTTTTCCCATTGGATATTCATTGCTGCTTTGGCAAACATTAATTGACCATAGAATTATGGGTTTATTTCAGGATTTTCCAGTCTGTTCTATGATCTATGTGTCTATTTTTGTGCAGTACCATACTGTTTTGATAATACAGCTTTGTAATATAACTTGAAGTCTGGAATTATAATGCATCCAGTTTTGCTTTTCTTTTTAAAAATTGTTTTAGCTATTCAGGGTCTTTTTTGGTTCCATATAATTTTAGGATTGTTTTTTTCTAGTTCTGTGAAAAATGCTGTTGGTATTTTGATAGAGATTACATTAAATGTGTAGATTGCTTTGGGTAATATAGAAATTTTAATAATATTCATTCTTCCAGTCCATGAACATGGATACATGGATGTCTTTCCATTTCTTTGTGTTGCTTTTCATTCCTTTCATCAATGGTTTAGTTTTCTGAATATAGGTCTTTCATCTCTTTGACTAGATTGGTTCCTAGGTATCTTATTATTTTTGGTGCAATGTGAATGGGATTCATTCCTTAATTTCTCTTTCTGCTGCTTCATTATTAGTATATAGAAATGCAACAGATTTCTGTACATTGATTTTGTATCCTGCGACTTTACTGAATTCAGTTCTAGCATTTTTTTGGTGGATTCTTTAGGGTTTTCTATGTATAGTATCATGTCATCTGCAAATAGTGAAAGTTTTACTTCTTCTTTATTGATCTGGATACTTTTTATAACTTTTCATTGTCTTGTTGCTGTGGCTAAAACTTCCAGTGCTGTGTTGAATAAAAGTGGTGGGAGTGGACATCCTTCTTTTGTTCCTGATCTTAGGAGGAAAGGTCTCAGTTTTTCTCCAATGGTGTGATGCTTGCTGTGGATTTTTTCCACATACGGCCTTTATTATATTGAGGTATGTTCCCTCTAAGCTTACTTTGTTGAGGGTTTTTATCATGAATGGATGTCATACTCTTTCAGATGATATTTCTGCATCTATCGAAATGGTCTTTTTTTTTTTATCCTTTCTCTTATTGATGCGATGTATCATGTTGATTGATTTGTGAATATTGAGCCACACTTGCAACCCAGGAATAAATCCCACTTGATCGTGTTGAATGTTTTTTTTTTTTTAATGTATTATCGAAATCACTTTTTGTTGAAGATTTTTACATTTATGTTAATCAGAGATATTGGCCTAAAATTCTTTTCTTTTTTTTCTTTTTTCTTTTTTTTGGAGTATTTTTATCTGGTTTTGGTGTCAGGGTGATACTGGTCCTATAGTATGAATTTAGAAGTTTTCCTTCTTTCCTTTTTTTAAAATTTTTTTGGAATAGTTTGAAAAGTACAATTATTAACTCTTCTTTATTTATTTTTTTTAAGATTTTACTTATTTATTTATTTGACAGAGAGAGAGAGAGAGATCACAAGTAGACAGAGAGGCAGGCAGAGAGAGAGAGGAGGAGGGAGTTTATATGTTTCTAGGAATTTATCCATTTCTTCTCGGTTGCCTAATTTGCCAGCATATAGTATTTCATAATGTTCTCTTACAATGTTTATGTTTCTGTGGTGTTGGTTGTTATTTCTGTTTAATTTGCGATTTTGTTTATTTGAATGCTCCCTCTCTCTCTCTTTTGATGAGTCTAGCTAGAAGTTTATCAATTTTGTTGATCTTTTCAAAGAACCAGATCTTGGTTTCATTGATGTGTTCTATAGTTTTTTGTTTTTTTAGTTTTTATATCATTTATTTCTGCTGTAATTTTTATTATTTCCTTCCTTCTGTTGGTTTTGGGTTTTGTTTGTTGTTCTTTTTCTAGCTCATGTAGGTGTAAGGTTACATTGTTTATTTGATATTTTTCTTGCTTCTGGAGATAGGCCTGTATTGCTATAAATTTCCCTCTTAGAACCACTTCTGCTGCATCCCAAAGGTTTTAGATGATTGTGTTCTCCTTTTGTTTCCATGTACTTTCTGATTTCTTCTTTGATTTCTTGGTTGACCCATTTATTGTTTAGTAGCATGCTATTTAACCTCCATGTATTTGTGGTTTTTCCAGGTTTTTTCTTGTTGTTGATTTCTAGTTTCTTAGCATTGTAGTCAGAAAAGATGCATGGTATGACTTTGACATTTTTGAATTCGTTGAGGCTTGTTTTGTGGCCTTATATGTGATTTGTTCTGTAGAACATTCCATTTGCACTTGAAAATAATGTGTATTCTGTTATTTTAGGATGTTTTAGTTCTGAACATATCTGTTAAATCCATCTTGTCCACTGTTTCCTTCTTGTTTTTCTGTTTGGATGATCTTCCCATCAATGTAAGTGGGTTGTTAAAGTCCCCCACTATTATTGTATTACAATTGATTAGTTAGTTCCTTTATGTTTGTTATTAACTATTTTAGGTGTTTGGGTGCTCCCATGTTGGGTGCATAAATATTTACAATTGTTATATCTTCTTGGATTGTGCCCCTTATTACTATATAGTATCTTTCTTTGTTTCTTTTTATAGTCTTTGTTTTAAAGTTTATTTTGCCCAGTATAAGTATTGCTACTCTGGCTTTCTTTTCACATCATTTGCATGATAAATATTTCTTCATCTCCTCACTTTCAACCTGAGTCTCTTGCAGGCAGCATATAGATGAGTCTTGGTTTTTTAGTCACTCTGTCATCCTATAGGATGTATTATATATAATGTATATATTATAATAGTGAAGATTCTGTTTGCTTTGTTCTAGTTGTGTTTCTGGGCCTGTGCCTGACTCTCACAGTGGGAACAAAATGATAACCATAAGCTTGGTGGTAACAATGCTAATACTGAAATTGCTAATTGCAGATTGGTATGAGATCAGCAGAAGCTAGCATGACTGAGCTAAACAGGCAAAAAACTCACCAGTGATTGTGTAAATAGCAGTGGTAGCCAAGAGGATGAAGATCGCCAGGTAAAGGTCCAATCCCAAGGCCAGCTTGATGAATATGGCTCCAGAAAATATATCTGACTAAGGAGGGAACAGTCAGAATGGGAAAGAAACATGCACTGCATCGCTTAGCTCTTCGTTGATGATTTCCCACTGATATTTGCTGTATCTATACATGGCATCTCTGCAATCCAAATATGAACCCCTTAGAAGCCAGATCTCATCCTCAGAGGATTAATTATTGGACTGACCATAAAGAGGAACAATGAATGAGTGAACAGAAAGTAAGAAACGTCTACACTATAGCTTGCATAGAATACTCTTTCATGATTGTCTGCAGAGAAACAATGATAAAAACTAGAATATTAGATGTAAAAGACACAGTAAAGCAATGGTTTTTAAGGAGGAGGATACTTGAGCACATTTGAGGTAGTAGAAAGTAAGAAGAAAATATGATAGAGGGGTAATTATGAAGCAAATTTCAGAAACATTGAGAAGAGATGGGATGAAGAGTAGGCACAGGTTGAGGGGTTGGCCTTTGGCAAAAAGAAGACTCTTCATCTTTAGACTGGTGGAAAGAAGGAAAGAATGAGGCAAATGTAGATTGTTTAAGTGGGGGATGAGTGCTTCATGCTTAAATTTTCTAGATAAAGCAGGAGATGAGGCTTTTAGATAAGAGGCAGAGGTCTAGCAGATAAAAAAAAAAGTTGTGGATCATTTAGAATAGTTATTTAGAGGATCAGAGAAAAATCATAAAGAAACACAGATAAAAAGATTTTTGATTGAGGCTTAGAGGCCAGCAGGGGTCCCGCAGAGATCATGTCCACCCTGCACTACCTGGATGCTTGTGCCTGTAAAGTGTGCTTACCAGCCTCCTGGATCTTTTTTTAACACAAACTTGTGCTGGCCCCACTTGGATCCGCCCCATCAATGCTGATCTTCCCAAGTTCCATATAAAAACCCAAAACCAAGCCAAAACCCTAGACACATTACATAGGCATGTTAGTTGGAAACACAGAAGTAAAATCCCTGGGTGCATGAACAGAGTAAGTGGGAAGCTGGATTCAACCAGGTTTGGAGTTCTTCTTGGGGAGTTCAGTGAAAGGAAAGATAGACAAAGAAATTGAGGCTATGTGCAGAAGGGTGATTATAAGGATGGATCATGGAATCTAAGAAAAAGGAAAGCATGAGTGAGGTGAAGGAAAGGATAAGATGTCAGGATTCCGAATTGGAAGAGTTAAAGGTAAATTTCTTTGTAGAACTTGAATTTGGAAGGGCTTTCACGGGATATGGTTAATTTTCCCCTAATATTTGAAATAAAACCTGATGTTTTATCATCCCACTAGACATTTGTGTGGGTGAAAAACCTGTTCTTGATTATTTGAGCTTAGGACCTGATTCTGAGTTACAAACACAAAGGGCTTTCTGCAACTTTATCACTGGGTTTTCAAGGAATTCAACTGCTGTGTAAATTGAGGCAAGATTTAACTTTTTACAAAACTGTATATTTGCAAAAAAATTATTTACCATTTCAAAAAAGATATCATCTACTGAGATGCCACTCATTCCCTCTCACCATGTCCTCCATGTTTTTCCTTATGCTCCACATGTAAGTGAGACCATATGAGAGGGAAGGGAGGGATGAATTGGAGGAAATCGGAGGAGCAAAGAACCATGAGAAACTGTGAACTCAGAGCAAGGGACTGAGGGTTTTGGAGGGGAAGGGGGTGGGGGGATGGGTGAGCCTGGTGGTGGGTACTGAGGAGGGCACATATTGCATGGAGCACTGGGTGTGGTACATAAACAATGAATCTTGTAACACTGAAAAAATAAAATAAAAGTATTTGGGGGAAAAAAAAGATGCCACTCATTGTATTTGAGTTGCCATAAAACATACCTGCAGTCTGCATTTATAGCTGTCACATTCATACTGCTTTACACAGTGGTGGTAGTTATTTAATCACAGCATTAGGTCGTGTATATTCATGATGAATAACTTACATATTAAAACACATATTATCATATTATGAATTTCTTGATTTTAATTTCTCTTATATAGCACAATTAAGGCATTAAATTGATAGTTTTGAAATATACAAGCCTCTATTACCGGTGATTTTTTTTATTGTAGTAAGATAAATAACATAAAACTTGCCATTTTAGCATGTACAATTCAATGGGATTAATTAAATTTACAATGATTTTAAAGTATTTCTCATGAAAAAAGGAACAGCTCATGATCCAGGAATTTTTTTTTTTCTGTTAAAAGATAGTATTAGGACAATTGTCATATCTGAATAAGGTCTGTAGGTTACATATTAGTTTGCATCAAGATTAACAATGAATCTTGGAACACTGAAAAAATAAAATAAATTAATTTAAAAAAGATTAAGTTTCTGATTTTAAAATTTGCAGTGGGTTTTCTTTTCTTTTTTTTTCTCCCCCGAATACTTTTATTTTATTTTTTCAGTGTTACAAGATTCATTGTTTATGTGCCACACCCAGTGCTCCATGCAATATGTGCCCTCCTCAGTACCCACCACCAGGTTCGCCCATCCCCCCACCCCCTCCCCTCCAAAACCCTCAGTCCCTTGCTCTGAGTTCACAGTCTCTCATGGTTCTTTGCCCCTCCGATTTCCTCCAATTCATCCCTCCCTTCCCTCTCACAATGTCCTGCAGTGGGTTTTCTAAAAGAATATCAGTGTGTTTAAGACATACAGATTGAAACATTTAGGGCTCAAGGTTCATCATGTCTGCAATGATTCTCAATATAGGTATTACTGGAAGTTGAGAACCAGTGAATAAGATGATGTCTTTCAAATCGACAGGGGAGACTGAAAACTGCCCTGTCCTAACTCCTCATAATGATCTGTTTAATGAATAACTAGAATAGACTCTGTTATCAGAGGGTAATAACACAAAATGCCATGTGTAAGATTAATCACTATTAATATCACTTTAAACATAACCTTGTAGGTAAGAATGGACCCCTGCCCGTTGTGTCTTTCCAGCCAACCACAGACCTTGCACAGTTATACCCATGCTCTTGGCCTTTCCTGCTCCTCCATCCAGCTCCTTAAGAATCTATGCCCTTCTTACCATCAGGAACCTTCCACTTCCGGAGGTGCATCCCTCAGGGTCCCTTTGGTCACTGTCATTTTGCTCCAACACCTTGTTCATGTTCTTTAAAACTACAAACTGTAGATGTCAGAACCAGAGGAGAAGTAGGAGATCACTGAATCCCACCCACTTGTGGAACATACAGACTCTTCTGCTTCTCTTGCCCTCTCCTAAATTTCCCATCCTGAGGAACTTGTTTAAGCACCCCCTGCCTCCACACTGAGGATGATGTCCAATTCCACCCAGCTGGGACCACCCCTTTTCCAGGGTGTCCGTAGCATGTCTCCTCTACTTGTCCACAAAATCTATTCCACCTCACATCTTAATATATTTTCGTATGTTGTCATAAAGTGCTAATGATTTCAGGAGTAAAATTTTTATATCCTTAACCATATCATGAACTCCTAGTGCACAGGAACCTTTATTATCTCTAGCATAGATACTCAGCAATATACAGTGAGTGTTGGAAAATGCTCACATTGCATTAGGAAGCTCATGCCATCTAATCTAAGCAGCTGGTTAACTTACAACAAGGACTCAGCAGAAGAGCAAATATAAGGGTCAGAGTTTCTCATGAACTTCCTAGACCATAAACTTGGAGGAAATGATTTCATTAGTCACCAAACATGAGGAGCAAGTGTTACTCTTTGTTTTCTTTTCTTTTCTTTTCTTTTTTATTATGTTCAGTTAGCCGCTGTATAGTACATAATTAGTCTTTGATGCAGCGTTCAATGATTCAGTAGTTTAGTATAACACCTAGTACTCTTCGTTTTCTACATGTTTTGCTGAATCTTCAAATTCCTTTCTTTGTCCTCAATGATTATTTCCAAGGAATTTAGCTTTCCAAAAGCCTTAGAATTCTTCTAAGACTTATTTGTGACATCTGTCTAATAGGGGCAGTCTTAGAAGATAAAATAGAATAAATGTAAGAAGTCAGTTTAATAATATGAAGCATTTTCCTTCTGGTTCATGTGCTAGATAATCAAGCTGAAAATGAAAATATAAGCCCAGACTGCTTCTGACAAAGAGAATAAAGAGGTTATTTTGCAGTGGAAAGGCAGGGGACTAGAGAATCCTCCTCCATTCTACTATTAAATAACTGTGTTACTTGAATGAGACATGCTGTTTCCTCTGTACATCTGTTTTTTTCATATACTTAATAAATAGGTGGGTTTACACTCTGGTGCCTCTCATGACTTGTAATTATTTCACTCTATGCATGCAGGATTTCACAGCTCCTTTTTTTTTTTTTTTTCATAAAAACTTGGTAGAAAGATCCTAGGTAGTTTAAGACATCCATATGGCCAGACACGTAAAGGCTGGTAATAGTGTATACATTCATTTCTCTGATTCTAGCATTCCAGCCCCACCGAAATAATCTCAAGAATCAAAATGCCAGGAGCACTGAACTTACTGAGATTCTCAAAGCCACAGAGATGAAGAGGGAGAGGACAGAGAGGTAGATCTGGAGTCGCTTCCCACCAAACCTCTTCCTGAGATATTCTGGCATAGTCATCACCTGCAGAGACAGACATCAACAGGGATTCACCTTCAGAGCCTAGCACATATATATTATTCAACACTTACTAAGCACTTGTGCACCTGCACATGTGTTACTGTGCATGGTACCTTAGGAATTCAAAGGTGAGAAAAAACACAGTCACTTGGGAGAGCAGTGAGCCTGGAATAAACACAGGCATTGGAATCTTAGGGTCCAGATTGGATATATACTAGAAATATGACCTTTGGCAATTGACAATCTCTCTGAACCTCCATTTTCTCATCTATAAAGTGGGAGTTTAATATGAAAGTAGATGTAAAATACCCACAACAACACCAAATGCATGGTGAATGCTCAACAAATACTTTTTATTTACTATTTTCACCAAAAATGTTGCTGTCTAGTAAAAACAATATTTATAAGTAGTGAATCACAATGAATGGTTATAATAAATTGATAATTAAACAAATTGCAAATATATACTTGGGTATATATTTACGTGATTATCTTTTTCTTATTATTATTATGTTCGGTTAACCAGCATATAGTTCATCATTAGTTTTTGATGTAGTGTTCAATGATTCATTAGTTGCATATAACACCCAGTGCTCATCACAACACATGCCCTCCTTAATACCCATCTATGTGATTATCTTTATTGAAAAGAAGAGAATAGGGGCGCCTGGGTGGTTCAGTTGGTTAGGCTTCTGCCTTCAGCTCAGGTCATGATCGCCAAGTCCTGGGATCCAGGCCCGCATAGGGCTCCCTGCTCGGCGGTGAGCCTGCTTCTCCCTCTCCCACTCCCCCTGCTTCTGTTCTCCTTCTCTCTCTCTGCCAAATAAATGAATTCATTAAAAAAAAAAGAGAGAATTACATTAAATCCCTACTGAGAGAAAAGTCTGAGGTTATCATTACTGACATATAGGATTAACTATATGATATGTAAGTAGTACAAGGAGCAGCTTTCCAGTTTCTTCATAGCAGGTTAAGCTCATGAGTTAATCTCCCTCAGTATAAAAGAATACATATTTATATAACATCAAGAGCAAAAAAGGGAACACTTGGTGGCTCAGAAACTGTGGAACCTCCTCAAACATGGCAAACCACATCCAAAAATACATGCATGAGTTCTGTGCAATTGGCCCTTGCACCAGGGAGAGCACCCTTCAGCAGAAATTGTTCAAGCCTGGTACTAGAAAGGATCCAAGATGAGCAAAGAGACAATATATGGTGACCTGCAGAGGTATAAGCCAGAAGGCTCGTCCATTGAACACCCTCATCCCAGGAATTATTCCAGGATATAGCACCTCATGGTCTGAGCATGAGCAGCAGAAGAATAACTGTGGGAGCTAGTCTCAGAGAAGCACAGAAGTGGTTGGCAACACCGGTGCTGAAGGGGAGCTAGCATAGCTGTGGTATATCCCACAGTTAATTAAAAAAGAAACTACAAATCTCAGAATGGCAAAAATTAGAGTGAAGAAAATTACCATGTGTTGGTGAGGATGTGGGAAAATGGGAACCCTCACAATAGTGATCAGCAAGAGGACAGCTGACTGCAGCCATTTTCAAGAGCAATCTGATAGCAGTTAGTGGATTTACGTAAGCCCAGAGATCTTGGAACAAGTAATATTATCCAGGTTTCATGACTAAGCAGAAAGAATGAGTGATTAAATGAATGCTGACAGATGCATGAGAACACTTGCAGATACTCACGTCTGCCTTGATGTATATGGGGACAAAGACCCAAGCTAGAACCAGCAACAGCAGCAAAGCCTGCAAAACAAAACAAAACAAAACAAAATAAAAAACAAAACAAAACCAGAAAAAGAGTATGAAGTTCAAGAGGGTTGGCTTGTGGGACTTATCACTTCATTAGCTCTGAGTCTCAAAATAAAATAAATTTGCATGGATCTTGTCCCACTCAACCAATTATGAGCCCAAGACAGCTGTGGATTCCTTTCCTCTGTTTCCATGATTCAGATACCACACCTTCCTGGGGCTTAAGTTGGGACGAAAGATGTGTGTGATATAAAGTGGACAGAAAATAAGACATCCAAAAGCCAAGTGGACCCCTGGAAGGTCATACAATCTTTGCTAAAAGGAATAATTCTTAAATGGAAGGAATTATATACAGAGCGACAAAGCAATGAGAAAACAATTTGGTGATAGAATATTCCCACTGTCCCCCAAGTCTTGCCACATATAATAATGATACTAGTATAATCTTGTATTAACATTACTATTTACAAAGAATCTTCACATTATCACTCATGCTGCCCTCACAACAATCAATGGGGCAGATACAATAAGCAGTTATTCCTGTTTTATAGAAGGGGAACCTGAGCCTCACAGAGATTAAGGAAGTCCAAGGTCACAGGCTAAAAGAGCCAGGCCCTTGGCAACCTGATAATCACACCCACTGGGGCCATAGGGCATGTTGTTCACATCTCTGGAAGCTGGCTCCAACCTGGAGTTTATGGCACTATCAAAACAAAACTTGGGCCATAGGGCATGTCTGGAGACTTGGTCCATTCTGGAGTCCCTGATACTACTAAATCAAAGGTAAGGGCAAAATCTTCAACAGGAGAGGGGTGTGAGAATTTTGTATATGGGGACTCAAAGTCATTTTCTAAGCTCATCCATGCATGATCTGTTTACATGTTCACTGTGATCTGACTTTTTTTCCACATAAGCATCTCCTTCTGACTAAAATGCATACATATGTACATGCAAACACGAAAGGATACAAGAACAGAAGAGGCTCAGGCAACTCAAGAAATATTAATGCATGTGCCCAGCCAAGTGCTAGATGATGAGGTGATATGTGTGACATGAGAAGAGGTAGTTCCTTTCTTAAAGGACTTAGTGTCTAATTAAGGGGGCACAACTTCTACTGGTGAAAAAGTAGAAGAGCAATTAGGAACTCAATCACAAAGCCTTGTAGATTCTATCTACTATCTCTAAATCATTCACTTCTAATTCTGCTGTCACTTCCTTATCCAGGTCCTACTTGGTCAGTTTCCTGTTCATCTATCTGGTACCAGCTCCAGGAGGCTCATTTGAGATGTATGCCCCTCCTGTGTGAGCCCTCTCAACATTCCATGTGTACTTCTCTCCTTGTACTTTATACACCATAGTGAACATGCATCTGTCTCTCCCACTGGGATGTAAGCTTCTCAAAAGAGGGGACCATTGCTTTTTATATTTTTCTATTCTCTGCATCTAATTCAAAGCTGGACACATAGGGTAATAGCTCAGGGAGGAAAGAAAAAAGTGAGAGCTAAAATGATCAAGAAGGTCAAGTGAAAGTGAGGATTGAATCATATAGAAATGACGTTCCTGGTGGGAATACTGTTTGAGCAAAATCTCAGAGTGGGGAATAATGGGACTGGACTGGCTCAGGCAGGCGGAATGGGGCCACACAGGGAAGGCCTTGAGTTTCAAACAATGGGTAGGTAACAATGAAAAATAGAAATCAAATCAAAGAAGAGTTTATCCTACAGACTCCCAGAAAAACATACCTGGACAGAGTTTGAATTTAAAGGAAAAAGCCCATGACGTCACTTACATTCCATTCAAATGCTGCAGTGGCAATTCCGGAAGCTGCTCCTGTCCCAGCCAACCCCACAAAGTGGCCACTGCCAATGTTACTAGCAAAGAGAGAGGCTCCCATCTGGAATCCAAGAGAAGACGAGTATCAGAGTTAAGAGACCCAAATCAGATTCCTTGACAACAGGCAATTGTTGAGATGTTTCCATCATGCCTCCTTAGGGCAGGAGTTCTGTGGGCTGAATCCAACCATTCACCAGTTTTTGTGTGGTTGGTAAGCTAAAAATGTTTTTTACATTTTTGAATGGTTAAAAAAAACTAATGAAGACTCATATTTTGTGAAATGTGAAATTATACGAAATTCAAGTTTCAATGTTCGTCAATAGTTTTATGGGGACACAGCCAGGCTTGTTGGTTTTACATAGTCACTCTGGCTGTTTCTGTGCTACAACAGCAGAGTTGTGGGGTTGCAATGGACTGTATGGCTCATAAACTCTAAAATACTTACAGTCTGGCACTTTACAGAGAAGCCAGCAGGGGAACATTAATTTATCTACCCAGATACTCTGGGTTGAGCCTGTCCTTGGCCGAGAACTGCTAGACCTCCTGTTGGCCCCTTCACTCATCCTCAAGGACTGCAAAGGTGGGTAGGAGGAAGTTTCTCTTCATGCACCCAGCCCTAAGGACTCTCTTCTCACCTACTTCTTCTTCCATCACAATGTCTACTGTGTTTAGGTCTCAAAGATAAAGAGAAATCTTGTGAGTAGGCAGGGGCAAGCACTGGTCTTGACAAAGCAGAATTGGGGTGTGGGACTGCTGCAATGCCCATTCTCCCATTCCCACCTTTCCAGCCCTCTATAAAAGCACTTTTTCTATTCAGACTTTTGGGTCCAGGGGATGGGATTGAGCTCATTTGTGGCTATGGGATTGGTTGAGCCTTGAATGCTTCATAAAAACAGTCTTAAGAAGGCAATGTCTAATTGGACACTCCAGTAAAAATCCATCTCAAGCTTGCATTGGTTTGCTTCAACCACTCTGGCCAAGTCATTTCCCAGTCTCCACTTTCATTCCTGCAACTTAGTCAGCAGATCCATGAAGGAAGAATGTACTGTGCACCCACTATATTACCCAACCCTCTGCTGACACTGTATGGATTCAGAGAAGAAGATGCACCTTCTGGTGCAATGGGACTCTTACCAAGGAGGTCAGACATAAAAACCCAGCAAGGAAGAGATCAACTCGGCAAGAGTCAAAGAGGCATCACCATTTACAACATCACAGGGAACACACAACCACTATCATAACTGCATGGATCATAAGGACTAGACAGTCAGGCCAGAATGCAGGGTGAGACTTCTCAGACGAGGCAGGGCTTGAGCTGAATGTTGAAGGAGGAGGGCAGAAATGGGGATGCTCATCCAAACAAGAGGGGCAGCACTGTTTCAGGACTGGGAACAAAGAAGGAATGTGTTGGGGATAGTAAGGAGCCAGGGCAGAAGAGTCTTGATGAAGACCAGGGGGAAAATACGACACATCTGAGCTGAATCTTCTCGAATGCCACATTACACTTGCTCTCCTAATGGGAGATACACTATCATTTACTGGAATGACAAGACAGAACCTTAGGGTCAGGGATTTAGGAATAGACGTCAGCAAGTAGGCAACAAATGCACATCAGAAACTCAGCATTCCCAACGTTTTCTTTATTCACTCTAAAACACGCACACAAGAAATTTATCTCTAGGAAACTGACCCACTTACCGGCCACCAGGCTATATCTCGACCAGCCAAGAAGAAACCTCCAATAGTGCCCCGGTTGGTCTTCAGCATCGCCTAAGCAGAAGGGAAGACATGTGAGGGTCAAACCACCACAGGATCACCCCCAATGATACAGATGCTCTGGCTAGTGTTCATAGTGGTCACTCTTTCAGCACTCTTGAAGACAAACATTTTCCTAGAAACCGTGAAATAGCATCAATTTTTAAAAGGATTTCGAAATCATAGTTTCATAGAAATGGAAGGACTTTAAAAAATCATCTTCCCCAACTTCTGTCTTAATTGCTCTATTTTCACGTATGAAAGCAATGTGGGGGTATCACTAAAGCTATGCTTGGAAATAAATTTCAGCCTCACACTTATTACTAAAAATAAAGAATGAATGTAAATTAATTAAGCACCCAACTGACTCATTTAGAAAGTGAGCAAAAGAACAAAAGAAAATAAAAGAAGTAAGATAATAAAAATAACATCTTTATTCATTATGCCAGGAGTTGGAGATGCTGAACAGAGTAAGTCTGAAGTTCTCACTGCTGGCTCTGTTCAAATGATGGGGCTGGTAGGAGAATAAATTAACTGAATAAACATTATTTATGTCACACACGAGACAATGATTCTGAGAGAAGGATAATGAAATCTGACAGCTGTTAATGTTCTCTTAGATTTGTCACATTGTCACACCACACCCCTCCCTCCCTCCCACATTTTAACCTTAAGCTTGGTGCCTACCCTAAATACCCCATTGGACTCCTACATACCCACAGCCCGACAGCCATCACCACCATGAAATAGATGACAATGACAGAGATGTCAGCATTTCGGATGCGCTCTGACATCTCAGGAGGACCCAGGGTTCCAGTCATGGTGCTGGGGCTTAATGTGCTGGCCATGGCTGCAGGTGGTACTTTCCCATCCCAGGGATGGCCCTTTCCTTATATAAGCTCTGGGTTAATAATCAGCCTTGAGGTGGGGCATGCTATCAGAGTCAGCTCCTGGATATTTGAACCTTTAAACCTCTTCTTTGAAGCTCTGAGACCCTGGTTCTCCAGCAGTCAGTGTTGAATTAAGTATTACGGAAATGAGCAGTGAAAGATAAGAAAGAGAATAAGAATTGCAGGTAAAGAGTGGGGGTTCACTAAGTAGAAAGATGGGTTTTTAAGATTGATCAGGTTGCGTGAAGATTAGGGAGAGATGATGAGGACAAAGAAGGAAGAAAGACAGACTGAAGAGGCAAGAAAAGAGCCAAGAGGGACAGGGGGTGAAGGTCCTGCATGGGACAGATAAGATTATTCACCAAGGAACTATATCTCTTGAAAGTGAAGCTAATTGTGCATTTCATGGGTTCCAAAGTCTCATATTTCTCTGGAACAAGAAATCTAAGTGGGTTTCATGTGACACATTAGGACCGTGGTGGCCCATGCAGGAAAGGGAAATGGCTCTAAAGCAGAGCTGTTGTGGGGCTGAACCAGAGGTTTTGACAATGAATGAATCAACCTAAAAGTATGTAATAGTGATTCTTTGATTTGTACTTCATCCTTTGATGTAATGCATCCCTTTTCAAAGCTGAGTAATAATATACCATTGCATGTGTATAGCACATTTTGTTTATCAGGGGGCCCAGGACCCCATCGGCTGATTAAAGTTAAAAGTAAAGCCATAAGGATTTTCTTCCCTCCATATTTTTTAGTAAAATAATGTGGTAAAGTACACATAACATCAAATTTACCATTACTGGATTTTTTCCCCCAAATACTTTTATTTCATTTTTTCAGTGTTACAAGATTCATTGTTCATGTACCACACCCAGTGCTCCATGCAATATGTGCCCTCCTCAATATCCGCCACCAGGCTCGCCCCATCCCCCATCCCCACCCCTCCAAAACCCTCAGTCCGTTGCTCAGAGTTCACAGTCTCTCATAGCTCATCATCCCTCCGATTTCCTCCAATTCACTCCTCCCTTCCCTCTCACAATGTCCTCCATGTTTTCCCTTATGTTCCACATGTAAGTGAGACCATATGATAATTGACTCTCTCCGCTTGACTTATTTCACTCAGCATAATCACTACCAGTTCCATCCATCTTGAAACAAAAGTTGGGTATTCATCCTTTCTGATCGAGGCATAATATTCCATTGTATATAGGGACCATATCTTCTTGATCCATTCATCTATTGAAGGGCATCTTGGCTCTTTCCACAGTTTAGCGATTGTGGCTATTGCTGCTATGAACATTGGGGTACATGTGGCCCTTCTTTGTACTGCATCTGCATCTTTGGGGTAAATACCCAGTAGTGCAATTGCAGGGTCATAGGGTAGCTCTATTTTTCATTTCCTGAGGAATCTCCACACTGTTTCCAAAGTGGCTGCACCAACTTGCATTTCCACAAAAATGGAAGAGGGTTCCCCTTTCTCCACATCCCTTTTATTTCTTTTTGCTGTCTGATTGCTGTCGCTAGGACTTTTAGTACTATGTTGAACAAGAGTGGCGAGAGTGGGCCTCCTTGTCGTGTTCCTGATCTCAAAGGGATGGCTGTCATCTTTTCCCCATTGAGAATGATATTCGCTGTGGGCTTTTCATAGATGGATTTTATGAGATTGAGGAATGTTCCTTCTATCCCTATACTTTGGAGAGTTTTAATCAGGAATGGATGCTGAATTTTGTCAAATGCTTTTTCTGCATCAATTGAGAGGACCATGTCGTTCTTCTCTCTTCTCTTATTGATTTGTTCTATCACATTGATTGATTTGCGAATGTTGAACCACCCTTGCCTCCCAGGAATAAATCCCACCTGGTCATTGTGAATAAACTTTTTAATGTACTGTTGGATCCTATTAGCTAGGATCTTGTTGAGAATCTTGGCATCCATGTTCATCAGGGATATTGGTCTGAAATTCTCCTTTTTGATGGGGTCTTTGCCTGGTTTGGGGATCAGGGTGATGCTGGCTTCCTAGAAAGAATCTAGAAGTTTTCCTTCTGTTTCTAATTTTTGAAACAGTTTCAGGAGAATAGGTGTTATTTCTTCCTTGAATGTTTGGTAGAATTCCCCAGGGAATCCGTCAGGTCCTGGACTCTTGTTTTTTGGGAGGTTTTTGATCACTGCTTCAATCTCATTGCTGAATATGGGTCTATTCAGGTTGTTCATTTCTTCCTGTTTCAGTCTTAGAAGTTTATAGGTTTCCAAGAATGCATCCATTTCCTCTAGGTTGTTTAACTTATTAGCATATAGCTGTTGATAATAGTTTCTGATGATTATTTCTCTTTCCTTGGGATTAGTCGTGATGTCTCCCCTTTCATTCATAATTTTGTTAATTTGGGTCCTCTCTCTTTTCTTTTGGGTGAGTTTGGCCAGTGGTTTATCTATCTTATTGATTCTTTCCAAAAACCAACTTCTGGATTAATGGATGCGTTCTACTGTTTCTCTAGTTTCTAACTCGTTGATCTCTGCTCTAATCTTGATTATTTCCCTTCTTGTGCGTGGGGTTGGCTTAATCTGTTGTTGATTTTCCAGTTCTTTAAGGTGTAAAGAGAGCTGGTGTATTCGGGATTTTTCAGTTTTTTTGAGTGAGGCTTGGATGGCTATGTATTTCCTCCTTAGGACCACCTTTGCCGTGTCCCATAGGTTTTGGACTGATGTGTCTTCATTCGCATTGGTTTCCATGAATTGTTGAATTTCTTCTTTGATTTCTTGGTTGATCCAATTATTCTTGAGCATGTTAGTCTTTAGCCTCCAAGTGTTTGAATTCCTTCCAAACTTTTTCTTGTGGTTCAGTTTCAGTTTCACAGCATTGTGGTCTGCGAATATGCAGGGAATTATCTCAATCTTTTGGTATCAGTTGAGTCCTGATTTGTGACCCAGGATGTGGTCTATTCTGGAGAAAGTTCCATGTGCTCTCAAGAAGAAGGAGGTTTCTGTTGTTTTAGGGTGGAATGTTCTGTATATACTTATGAGGTCCTTTTGGTCCAGCGTGTCATTCAAAGCTCTTGTTTTTTTATTGATTTTCTGTTTAGATGATCTGTCTGTTACTGAGAGTGGTGTGTTAAGATCACCTACAATTAATGTATTCATATCAATATGACTCTTTATTTTGAATAACAGTTGACTTAAGTAGTTGGCTGCTCCTATATTGGGGGCATAAATGTTTACAATTGTTCCTTCTTCTTGGAGAATAGACCCTTTCAGAATGATGTAGTGTCCTTCTGTATCTCTGACTACAGTCTTTAGCTTAAAGTCTAATTTATCTGATATGAGAATCGCTACCCCAGCTTTTTTTTGAGGCCCGTTGGCATGAAAGATGTTTCTCCATCCGTTCACTTTCAGTCTGAATGTATCTTTAGTTTCCAAATGTGTCTCTTGTAGACAGCATATGGACGGGTCCTGTCGTTTGATCCAGTCTGAAACCCTGTGTCGTGTTATGGGAGCATTGAGGCCATTCACATTGAGAGTAATTATGGAAAAATAAGTTTTTATTGACATCATGTTGCCTCTGAAGTCCTTGTTTCTATAGATTTTAAGTTCCTGTTGTATATCCCTCATGTTTTTTTTTTTTTTTTTTTTACTTT